>CM076575.1:459657284-460320516 GCA_034641835.2 Pinus albicaulis | reverse complement strand
GGAACATGCCACCAAATATTGTATCATGGACATGCAAATCAAGAACACTTGCTAGCAAAAGATCCAACTATATCGGGTTATCAAAGCTGGCCAACTCCTGCACCAAGGCAAGTGGTTCACCAGGGGCCAAGTTCAACAGAAATTTCCTCATCTCATGGAGGAACTCAACACAATGGGGACAACTTCTTCCTAAGGGGGGAGGAATGATCAAGGTGGATATTGGTGGCCACCCACCTATTCCACTTGGGGCCCCACCATTGTTTCTTTCAATTTTTTAGTTTCCTTAATTATAGCACAATTTACTATTTTTAGCAGTTTTTTCAGGTCCTAAACTTCTGGAGCCGTTTTGAGGCACAAAATGATGTTTTTTGGGCATCAAACCTTCATCGAATATTGAGTCTATATTCAAAGTTAGCAGTTTTAGTCCTCGAATATATATTGCTAACGATGTATCATATGCGTCAAATGGAGATAGTATTCCAAAGTTACGACCCTGGGAAATTGATGTACCAACTAACGTCTACGGGGCCCATATTCTGGTGTTTCATCTCCTAAGGTTAGGTTTTAGGATGTTTAGGGTTTTACATTATTTCTCAATAATATATAGGACTTCGAGATTCATTGTAACATAGAGTTCAGAGGCCTGTAGCCGCCACATATCTTCTCATAGATAAGCTATTAGCGCCCTAGCTAGTTTATTTCCATTCTTTCTATAAACAAATTTCAGTTCTTTGATATTAGTGAAATGAAGTGTTATTTTCGCCGCATTTTTATATTTATGGTTATATGTGTATTATGTTGTGTTATTGCATAAATCCAGATCAAATTTGATGGATGAGATGAAAAGGGCCAATTTGTTCGAATATTGATCTTCATTCTCACTACCATCAGATTCAAGTTCGAGAGAAACAAATCCAAAAGGCAACATTTAGGTTCTACTATGGGCAATATGATTTTTTGTTGATGCCATTTGGGCTAACCAATTCTCCTATTACTTTCTAGTCTTGTATGAAGCTTTTATTTAATTAGTTGTGGAAGTACTTGCTAGTCTTCTTCGATGGTATATTGGTCTACAACAAGACACAAAAAGACCACTTGAGGCCCTTAAATGAGGTGTTGGGAATTCTGGAGTATAAGGAGTTGTATGCAAAGGAGTCCATGTGTGAGTTTGGCATGATATAGATGCTCTACTTATGGAATGTGATTGGTCACAATGGGGTACATGTGCATTAGGAGAAAATTTGGGCAATCATTGAATGACACACGCCAAATAATCTCACAAAGTTGAAGAGCTTCCTTAGACTTTTCACTTACCACATGAAACTTGTTAAATGGTTTTCACAGTTAATATCTCCTCTTACATATCTCACCAAAAAGGGAGCATTCAACTGGTCAGAGAAAGCACAAGAAACATTTGAGAGGATGAAGGACGTGATGAGAACCCGCCCTATGCTTGCTTTACCTGATTTCACCCAACCATTCATGCCCTAATGTGACGCTTCCGGGATAAGAATAGGAGTCACTCTTATGGAAAATCAACACCCCTTAACATTTTAAAGTTGCAATATTAGATATTATCAGCTACATTATTCAATATATGACTAGGAGATGCTGGCCATAATGTATGCAATATCTGGTAGCATGCATATTTAAGGTAAAAACATACCACAACATCCTGTAATTTATCATGGGGTAGAAAGTGTTGGGGTTCCCATGTTTTGGCAAGGTTGGAAATACCAAAAGATGAGACAACATCAAAACCACTTTCAGACCTCAGGATCTAGCCCTCCTGGGTCCAGAGAGGGATCTCTCTATGTTATATCGAAGGTGTATATGTCTTTGAAGCTCGAATGTTAAGATGTTAGGCTAGTTATAGGCACAAGGTTTGTTTGTTTTGTTTGGTTTGGTTTGGTTGCTGGTTATCAGGAAAGAAGGGTTCAATGTAAGACAAAGCTGAGAAAAGAGGGATATGGAAGAGTTGAAGTATTCCTAGAAATATTCAAAACCATTGGGCAATGGAGTCAGGAAAGGATTTGCTTGCTACTCAATAGGCAGGCTTTCAATTGGGCTAGTCATCTAAAACACAGGATCTTAAAGATGATTATGTGATATGATGAAATAGGAGGGGAGGAGATAACACATTTTCAGAGCAAAAAGTTACAGACCAGCAGGTCGCACAAGGATCTTAGTGGATGGGGCTAATTCTAATTCCCAGTGTTCCCAAATCTTCCAACTGAATCTATAACAAGAAACATCTAAGAACTGAATTCATTTAATTCATACATCAGAGAGCAGGCAATAACATCCACTACACTGGTTAAACCAACTGAAGTCATTTCTTAGATAATACATTCAGAAGAGAAACATTAATGGCAAGGAGAGCAGAAACATAGGGTACCTAACAAGGGTAAATCCTATGCCAATATTTTGATACAAGCCAGTAGAAACGAAATGAAATGAATGTAAATACAAAGATAGGAAAACATCACCGCTCCTTCAGATCAGGATCCAAAGAAATGCGCTTGTCATATTAAATAGCAATACCAATCAAGTACAACATGCCAATGGCTGAATACTCAGTCTAAAATCATATTCCTCAGCCTATCTTACAACTTTACACAGAGATTGTGTCTCAAGAGAAACTACTTGCAGTTCTCTGATAATTGATCAACAACCTTTACAATGAGTTTCTTCATGAATTTATAGCTCCGGAGGAGTAGAGGAGGTAGGTGAAGAAGTAAATGCAGTATTAAAACTTATGAAAAGAAAGAGGGCCAAAACCCATTCTGTTTAAATCCTGTGCATTAATTTCTGGTGTTCTTTGGGTGAACGAATGATCTTCTTCAGACTCCAGATTACTCTGATATGACTCTGATGTATTCTGTCTACAGTACTGTGTGGTGCTATTGGTGAATAAACAAAAGATGAATGAATGATAAAGAATTCTGCCATACTGATGAAATAAATGCTCTGATAGTATCGGAGTTGTTTCAGGGTAGAAAATCTCTCCAGAACACAGCATAGATTGAACACTGCATGGGCACTCTGTCCTTTATGGAGGAAAAACATTCTACTGCTGTAGAAACCCCTAATATGCATTGATTTCTACTTGTTGTACACTCCGGGTGATCCATGATGTCGCTAACCTGGTGTCTTTCCTCTAAAATGCTGCATTAAGGCCCAAAACCTCCAATACTAAATGCTGAAATCCTTGATCATAAGCTGGTTTTTCTCCATGGCTTCATAAATGTCTTGATCTGCAAAATCTGGGCTTTAATGGTGCCGGATAGGTTTTTCTTTGTGGAGATTGAATTGTCCTTGGATAATATTTATGCCGCCGCTACCTTTCCGGACACCTCCCTATAGTACCAGCTTCCAAATTCAACCTTCTCTGCTCAATGCACCGTTTACAATGATTCCTATGAATCATGGTGGTTTTCCGCCTCTGATAACCCTGCAAAATACGAAAACTGTTAAGAAAAACATGCACGGGGCCGGATGGTGTGGATGACTGCGAGGATGACAGTAGGCTTGCGGACGAAAGGAAAAAAACGCAGAGGAATGGTGGAGAAATGCTCTGATGGAAGGTTGGCGGAAAGCAGAGAAATTTAACGTAAAAAACCTTAAACTTGACCTTTTGAATGAATATATAAAATGGGAGGGGCGAATTTACAGTGAGACATGTGGAGGTGATGTGGCCAGACTGGTAGACAACGGAATAACCAACAGCGAGGCAATTGAATGTGGACCATCCGATCTCGGGAGGAGATCAACGGCTGAAAATGCATTGGAGGGCAACGGATGGCGGGCCATACCCTGAGTTATCGCGTGTGCATCTGAGTTAACTATCATGCATCTTCGGCAAGCGATAGCCGTTGGATGGCCCGCCCCAGATCGAACGGTCCACGGCAATATCGTTGGGCATCCTCGTCCAAAAAATAATGCATGATGGACTACGGTTAACGCGCGAGGACGAAGGTTTTGAAAAAGGTACAGGGGATGTGTGTCACACGATGTATGGAATCGTTGGCCGATCAGTAAATACCGCCTACCCTCGAAAAGCGGTGCGATGGAAACCATATGGTTTTTGAACAGTGAAAGCGGGCAGGGACCATTGGGACGGGCGGATTCTGCACCGTCAGATATGTATAGATCAACGGTTGAAAATGCGCCCGATATGGATGAACTGCGGACCGTCAGATCTAGCGGGTAAATGGACAGTTAAGATGCGGTGAACGAGTTGGGCCATGGGCACTGCGGAGCTTGTGATAGTCGTTCGATCAATACAAATCAACGGTTCAACCTTCACCCGATACATATCTGCGTTAAGCGCTCCTGTGGGCTTGCGGGTGGTTCTAGTGCCCAGGTCACATGATGGGAAATGGTTTAGGGGCTGGCGAAAAAGGGGCTGAGGCTTATTATAAAGTTAAAAAGTGGGTTTTGGCCCATTTTAATGACTTTTAAGGGTTAGGAAGGGGAACGATAAGGGAAGGAAATGGGAATTTGGCCCAAACAAAGGGTAAGGGTAGAAATCCAAGGGGATTTGGGATATGATTTAGGGGGATTAAGAGGGACTTATAGAGAGAAAAAGGGGATTTTGACAAAGTGGGGAAATGGGGTACAATGGGACATTCTGCAGAGGTACAGGGGGAAAATTAAAGCCTTTTGGAGCAAAATTTTGTCACAATTAGAGAGGTCTTATAATGGGGATCAGCAGAAGGGATTTTATCAGAGGAAATGGCACAGGAGACCTCAAGGATGATGTGTCTTCAGGGGAGATGCATTCCTTGAAGGCTCAAAACAATTTAGCCCCCTACTTTGCCTGTCAAAATTTTACAAGGGGCTAACAGTCGCTCCACATGGGGATGGCTTCTTCTTGAAGGAGTCAAGAATTCAGAAAATGATCTTTGGTGTAGGCCAGATGCCTGTGGCTTAAGCCACCTTCTTCTTTTATTTTCAGCTGCCACAATTGTGAAGACATCAATTTAGCAAAAAAACTTTCCCAACCAATCTACCTACCCACACTACAATCCTAGCATTTTTTCTCCTTCTAGGGTGCATTTTAGCTAGCAGACCCTTTACATCTTTTTTATTTTTTACAAACTGAAAACAAACCTACTCTAAGTCTACCCTTATTTCTCCATGAGACCAGATTAGACTATTGGTCCCATATGTTTCTCTACCTAATCTAATATCTGTTGGGATTAAACTGTCCAACAGATTTCTTCTCTATATTCTAAGACAGAAATTGAAAAACAGCTAAGCCAGGATTAGACTGTCTGACTTGTTGTGGATCCAAGCCATAAAGACAATTGCACATGGACAAAATTTGCAGAAAACTGAAAACAAAACTGTGAAGGCTTGGGATCTGAAACTTGAAAAATCCTTCTTCTCTTTGTGACTCAAGTTTTGAGCATGTTAGAGTCACTTCTTTTCTTCATCTCAACTCTGGTTTTGGGCATGTTAGAGATGATTCTTCTTTCTTCTTTGCTGGTCCAGATTTTGGGCATGTTAGGACCAGCTGTTTTACTTTCTTTAGCTCTGGTTTTGATCATATTAGAGCCAATCCTTTGCACTTCTGAGGTTCATGTTTTAAGCATGTCTGAACCTCTCCTTTTCCTCTGTTTTTTGAAACATTTTCTCTTTTTCTTTGAAAATAAAAACTGCAATGGTATGTACAATGGAGATGGAAACTGGAAATTGTAAATCAACAGAAGTAGTGTTTGAGCATCCTGCCATTAACAGGACCCCCAAACAGCTTTGTACCATCCAATTATTATAAGAATAAGGCATTTGGACCCACAATGGCATGGATGATGTATGGACCTTGCCACAAACTGTCAAACTTGTCGTGCTTTCCTTTATCCTCTTTTCTTGAGTCCCACCTCAGAACCTTATCTCCAATTTTGAAATCAGTAGATTTGATCTTTTGTCAAACAATTTATTTATATTCTCCTTAACTTTCACTGCTCTGTGGTAGACCTCTTCCCTTGTTTGCTAGAGATGAATTGTTTGGTTTATTCTCCTCACCATACTGTCTTCTTCTATTTGAATCTCCTGGACCGGCTTGATCACTAGTATCCCAAGGCTGGTAGGGAATACTGCTTCTGTACCATAGACAAGCTGAAATGGTGACATGCCAATGGAATTATTTGTTGTAAGTCTGTCAGCCTACAGAGCATGTACTATCTTGTTATGCCATGACTTTTTGTTCTCTTCCAACAGCTTCTTGATGATGATCACCAGGCTCTTGCTTGATGATTCAGCTAATCCATTATCTTGTGGGTAATAGGAAGTTGAATGACCAAGTGCTATTTGATACCTGCGACAAAAATCAACCATTTTCTTAGATCCGAAAGCAATAGCATTATCAGTGATTATTTTCCTTGGGCAGCCAAACCGAGAGAGGATGTGACCTTCTAGGAAATTAATGATGACTGAATCTGTGGCATTCCTAGTGGGTATGGCCTCTATCCACTTAGTGAAGTAGTCTGTGGCTGTTAGGATCCATTTGTGTTGTGCAGAAGAAGCAGGGTGAATCTCCCCTATGAAATCTAGGCCCCATTGCAGAAAGGGACCCTCAACAGTGATGGGTTGTAGGGGTAAAGGGAGGAGTTTTCTTTTGCCTTCAAAGATATGGAATTTGCGGCAGGCAATTATCATCTTATGGACATCATTGAAGAGTGTGGGCCAATAGTCGCCAACTCTGAGTATTTTGTTTGCAGAGGGTTTCCAACTCAGGTGGCCTCCACATTCTCCAGCATGGAATTATTTTTTAATCCTCTCTGCCTCATTTTCAGGAAAACATTTAAGAAATAGGCCATTAGGATTCTTCCAGTATAAGTTTTCATTCACAATGCTGTAGTTTCTGGCTTTTAGCTTTAAGAATCTGGCCTTAGTCTTTGATAGTTTGGGTGAGGCATTGAGGTGTGTAAGCACATACAAAATGTCAGCATACCAAGGAGAGCTTTGAAACTTTTCCTCAATAGTGAGATCAGGTAATTCTTGTTGCTCATCCAAGGTGTTTATCATGTTAATGTCTAGGGCTTGTAAGTTTGATTCAGCCATTAGTCAAGATAAGCCCTGACCTTTAATCAGTTTGGTGGGTTTTATCTCAAGGTTGTACTCTAAGATCACAGCTATCCATTTTCCCCTTTTCCCATCCGGGTCCTGGGACAAAATATCTTTGACTATAATGTTGGGCACATAAGCTATAGTGTGGGAATGCAGTATGTACACCCTGAAATCTTTCAAGGCCTTAATCAGAGCATAGGCATGTTTCTCCATTATGTTGTATTTCAAGGTTGCGTATCTGAGTGCTTTGCTAAAAAAGGAAATTGGTTGTTCCATTCCCTCCGTGTTTTTCTGCAGCAAGACTGTAGCCATTGTATGCTCAGAGGAAAATGAAAAGATCAGGAAATCTTTGGAGAAATCTGGGCTGATTAGAACGGGAGCTTGGGTAAGTGCAAGTTTCACTGATTCAAAAGATTGTTTAGCTCCGACAGTCCATTTAACTCCTTCACCTTTCTTCAGCATGTTAGTCATGTTCCTAAGGTGTTCAGCCAGATTTGGAATAAACCTCCTAAGGAAGTTAATCTTCCCAATGAAGGATTGTAATTCCTTGATGTTTCTTGGGTGAGTGATCTGTAGTATTCCCTCAACTCTCTGTGGGTCTATCCTAATCCCCTTTTCAGATATAAGGTGGCTAAGAAGCTTTCCTTCTTGCAGCCCAAATACATTCTTTTTAGGATTTAGGGACAAACCAAACCTTCTACATTTTTTAAACACTTTTCTGAGATGTTTCAGATGTTCTTCTTCAGTCTTGGAATAGACTATTATGTCATCTAATTAAATAACAATGAAGTGCCCTATCTCATCTGAAAAATCTATGTCCACCGCTCTTTGGAAGGTGGCTCCAGCGTTCATCAATCCAAAAGGCATCTTCACATACATGAAGGTACCCCATGGAGTGGTAAAGGCTGTCTTGATTTGATCTTCTGGGATTACTTAGACTTGGTTGTAACCTGAAAAACCATCCAGCAAGGAGATCCTCCTAGAGCCTACTACCCTCTGAAGAATATGTTCCATTTTTGGCAAAGGGTAATTGTCTTTGAGTGAGGCTCTATTCAGATTCCTGAAATCTATACACAATCTGATTTCTCCTGTTTTCTTCCTCACAACCACTAAGTTTGATACCCAATCAGAGAATCTCACAGGCAAAATTATACCTGCTTCAAAACATCTTCTAAATCTCTTTCTCCACTACAGGCAATTTTTTTGGATTGATTCTGCGAATTTTTTGTCTGAAAGGCTTCTGATTTTCTTTTAAAGGTATTTTGCGCTGAATGATGTTTGTGTCATAGGCCTTTAAGTCTTCATAGCTCCAGGCGAACACATCAATGAATTCCTTGAAAAGGTTGATGTATTTTTTCTTCATGTCCGCCGGTAAAGACTTAGCCAGTTTAATCATTTTGGGCTTATCTTCAGTGCCTATGTTGCATTCTTCCACATCAAAGTCTGCATGTTCTATAGTGGGTTTTTTTTCTACATCATCAAAGTCAAAGAGGTCTTCTAAGGGTGCCAGGCCTCTGGGTATATTCTTATCTTTGGCCTGCAACACCTCTACTTCTTCACTATCTGCGTTTTCACGTTTTTCATCTTGATTTCTAGTCTGTTCATCTAAAGAGTTTATTTCTATGCTACAGGGTGTTTCTTCTTCCTCTGAGGACTCATCACTTAGGCAGCTATTGTCAGATTTGGAGTCTAAATCAGAAAATTCAAACTCGTTTCTGCCTACAAGGAAATCTTCAATCTGTCTATCACCTTCAAAAACCTGCCAATATTTTTCATTGTCTGGCATAGGAGGTATGAATTTGGTCTGTATGATGATTTGCTGATTGCTGGGAGTCTTAGGATATGAACTAGCTAGGCAAGCTAATCCGTTTGTGATGATATTTTGACTCCTAGGAACAAACATTAATTCGTATTCAAAAAATGTTTTCAATAAGTCCATAGTGTCATTCCTATATGCTCTCAGTCTAGGATGTTTCGCTGTGTATTCACCATTCACCTGTTTAATAATTAGCTCAGAGTCTCCACACACGGCTATCCTATGGGCTCCTAATTTTTTCAGCAGAGTTAAGCCTAGGATCAGAGCCTCATATTCTGCAATATTGTTTGTACATTTGAAGTGTAGATTGCAGGCATGGCTCTCTACGTAATCACTCTCTGTGTTATGTATCCACACTCCTGCCCCAGCAGTCCTTCTTGTGCAGGATCCATCGAAACTCATTTCCCACAAGGGTTCACTTTCGTTTTTGTTATCATTCCTTTCCCTACAGCTGGGTTCACCATTATGTTGCGTTATAGGGTCTGCACTAGGCTATGGGTTGTTTAGTTTTTCGTCATGGATGTGGAAGTCAGAGAGGTGACTAGTTGGTTGATTGTGTTTTGTTTCTGGTTCACTTTGAGTTGTTGTTTCAGTGCACTATTTGAGGTTTTCTACGTCTTCATCTTCTGAGTCTAGTGTAGCCATTATGTTAAAATCCATTGGCTCTGTTTCGTCATGTGTACCTTTGCTTGTATCTACGTCTTCAGATTCTGGTCCTCCTAAAGATTCATCATTGTAGAAGATAAAGGAGTCTAGGTCTATATGTACAGAGTATAAAGGAGAGTTTTCAGGCTTTTCAGGGCTACTAACTAGGAATTTCATTTGTGCTTCCCTGTACAGTCTTCTAAGTTGGCCGAAGATTGGGATTGTGGCATAAGCCCCATCCATCTACATTGTTCCTTGTAGCTTGGCTCCCCATGATCTTGATAATAGCATGCCATATTTGGGTGGTACATCTGCCACAACAACATCCATGACCATACACTTGGCATGAATCTGAGTAAGGCTCACACATAAATCTTCGATCAGGCCAAGACACTTTACTCTACTTGAGTCAAATGAATATAGGTCTTTATAGGGATGGGTTATCTCTAGGCCTAATATTTCCATTACTACTTTAGGAATTAGGTTGTATGATGCCCCAGAATCATGCATTGCATTGTGGAGAATATTATCATGGACATTAATACTAATATAAAAATGGGGCACTGCCCCTTCCTAAAACTTTCCTTCTATATTTGGACCAAACAGAAGGGCAGGTTGATCATCACTCAGATTTACAGTGTCACTGTTCTCACCTAAGTTTAATGCTTTCAAAATTTGGCCTTTATATACATCCTGAGTGGCCAACTCAGAGAGTGGGACAGAGATTTTAATTTTTGCAATCTCACTTTCCAAATTGAAAGTGGACTGACTCTTTGGAAGATTTAACTCTGTTTTGTTGGCCACTGCCTTAGTGGCTGAATCAGTGTGCTGATTCTCGTTATGTACAGTGGTGACAGTTTTATTAGGAGCACTAACTGCAGTGCTAGTGCTGCTAGTTGGTTTACCTTGTGTATCAGTGTTTTGGTTGTCCTTTTCTTTGTTCTTTCCAGAACTCTCAGCTGCTGATTTGTTACCTTCAACAGTTGCTTTAGAAGTTTTCTCAGGCCTTTTTAGATTCCAACCATCCCTCCTCCCAACCAGAGGGTGAGGGCTGATCTTCTTCTGAGTAACAGTTATGGATTGAATCTTCTATTTCAAACATGTTTATTGTGTTCCCTTCAGAATCTTCTATGATTCCCTCATCTTCATCAAGGAAATTCTCTTGGAACGGGGGAATAACTTGCTGATCTGATTCTTTTTGTCTGTTGGGAGGGTTATTGTTTCTTCTAAAGTTCTGGTTCTGGTTTTGGTTTCTATTCTGGTTACTGACTGTGACAACCATTTTTTCCATAATTTTCTGTAACCTTTCCACATTTTTAGACAATTTATCATAATTTGGATCGGATGTAGAAGCTACAGTGTCATCTCTATATGTTACCCTCTTCTCAGATCTCAATCTTTCTCTTTTCTCAATCAGGTTGGCTTCTATATTCACTGCTCCTTTCTGCATGTCCTCCAATGTGTTGTATTCCTTATCTCTAAGTTCATAGGCCATGTCAACATCGAAGCCTTCAGGTTATTTTGCTAGGGCCATGCCTTGTGGAGGTTTCATATGTGGAGGGAGAGCATTATAAATGTTGTTAAACCTTGTTGTGTAATCGTGGACACTCTCTCCTACGTTTATTTTGAGGGTCACGTATTCTGCTAGGAGTTAGCGAGGATTTTCCCTAGCTTCCCATTTTTTTATGAAAGTCTGGTATAAAGCTAGAATATCATTGATGATACCTAGAGGTAGGCCTTTAAACCATTTCTTCACATCACCCCCTAAGCTCTGGGCAAAGATTATCATTTTGACTGTATCATCATCAATTTCCATGTAGTCAAAAGAATCTTCCATCTTATCTACATGTTGTTGGGCTGTGATGGACTCTTTTGCAGTGAAGTGTGGGATCTTTGATTGATAATAATTTGGTAAGGGTGCTAGAGGTTGAGGTAAAACTAGAGGTGCATACCAAGCTGCCATGATGATGTTTTGATGGGGTAAAGGATGGACCTGGGCAACTGGTATATGGATGACAGGGATATTATGACCAACAGAAGACTGATGAGCAGACCTAGGGTGACTGAGCCCCAAGTTTTGTATGAAATGTGTATTAGGAGGTGTAGATGGAGGGGTCTGTCTATTCCCTCGGTGTCTACCACCTTTCTATGGTGAATCAGGAAGCTCAGGGTGTGGCTGGCCTAAGATACTGAATGACCTAGTTCTAGGTAATCTATCAGGTAGGTCTAGGTCAAGATGAAAGTTTGATAGAGCTATAAGATCTTCCGGTGCAGCATTAGCTCGATAGATGTGACTGGAAATAGTTGATCCTCTAGGTGTAGGTGGATTTTTGAGGATGCCTTCAGGGTTGTCAACTATTTCAGGTGGGTCTTTGTTAGGGTAAGCTCTTGTAAGAATGGTTCTAGAAGCCAGAATGTTGTTTCTGACCAAGCAGATTAACCCTACTTTTTACTTTTACTGTGGTTGATGATGTTATGGAGGCTGGTCTCCCAGTGGAGTCTAATGTGAATCAAGATAATCAGCAGGCCTACTGATCACCAGTGGAGTCTTTAAATTCATTTAGGAACTATGGAGTCGCCAGGTGGAAAGGTTGAGGATGTTTTGGAGGGTACACTATCCACCACAGTGCTTATGAGATGTCCCCTTTCTGGGATATCCCCCAAACACACCAAACTCTAACCAGAGATTGACTGGGAGGGCATTTACCAGACATGTCACTTCCGAAAGAGTGTGAGATCTGGAGGCTACCTGGCCCTTTCCAAACTCTGTCCAGGAGTATGGGAAAACACAACAAATGGTATATAGTTTGATGTGTGAATAGGAATGTTTAACTGCCAACCTAACTAGAGATTGTAGGTTTTTGAATGCCTAAGAATGTTTAAGGTGTAATGCACTCGGTTCCCCAACGAAGTTTCCATTATGTTGGGGTTCCCATGTTTTGGCCAGATTGGCGAGACCAAAAGATGAGACAACATCAGAACCACTTTCAGACCTCAGGATCTAGCCCTCCTGGGTCCAAAGAGGGATCTCTCTATATGAGCAAAGGTTTTATGTCTATGAAGCTCAAAGTTAAAGATGTTAGGCTAGTTATAGGCACAAGGTTTGTTTGTTTTGATTGTTTGATTTGGTTTCTGGTTATCAGGAAAGAAGGATTTCAGTGTAAGACCAGGATGAGCAAAGAGGAAACAAGGCAGAGGTGAAGTGTTCCAGGAATATTCAAAACCATTGGGCAATGGAGTCAGGAAATGATTTTCTTGCTAATCAATTGGCAGGCTTTCAATTGGGCTAGTCATATGAAACATAGGATCTTCACGATGATTGTGTGATATGGAAAAGGAGAAGGGGAGGAGATAACACAGATTCAGATCACAAAGTTACAGACCAGCTGGTCGCACAAGGATCCTAGTGGACAGGGATAACTCTAATCCCCAGTGTTCCCAAATCTTCCAACTAAATCTATAACAAGAAACATATAAGAACTGAATTCATTTAATTCATACACCAGAGAGCAGGCAATAACATCCACTACACTGGTTAAACCAACTGAAATCATTTCTTAGATAATACATTTAGAAGAGAAACATCAATGGCAAGGAGAGCAGAAACATAGGGTACCTAACAAGGGTAAATCCTATGCCAATATTCTAATGCAAGCCAATAGAAATGAAATGAAATGAATATAAACACAAAGATAGGAAAACATCACCGCTGCTTCAGATCAGGATCCAAAGAAATGTGCTTGTCATATTAAATATAAATACCAATCAAGTACAACATTGCCAATAGCTGAATACTCAGTCTGAAAACATCTCCTTCAACCTATCTTACACACAGGGACTATGTCTCAAGAGAAACTACTTGCAGTTTTCTAATAACTGATCAACAACAACCTTTACAATGAGTTTCTTCCTGAATTTATAGCTCCAGAGGAGCAAAGGAGGTAGGTGAAGAACTAAATGTAGTATTAAACTTCTGAAAAGAAAGAGGGCCGAATCATCCCCCATGGTTGACATCATCATCTTGAATCCTATTGGTTCTTATAAAGTTTATTTTGGTTGTACATTTTTCTTAGGAGGCCCATTTTAGACCTCAAAAATCCCCTAATGAACACTGGCTAGTACTACCGCAAGGGATAGTAAGAAAGGGAAAAAGGTCAACACCCATAGGATTGATACCTTGTGCATTGTGCGATATCATAGGCCATACTACTAACATTTGGCCAGAATTATATGAGTTAAATCCTCTTCTACATTCCAAAATAAATGTCTTGATGTCAGACACCAGTAAAAAGGAAAAGGTTGTGAATAATCAAGCAAAAACATTACGCACCAACCATGTGTGCGTCATATGTGACAAATTTAGGCATTACACCCATCATTGCTTGGAGATGCCTTGATATAGGGATGCATTACAAACCCTAGAACAATATAATCAAGGGGACCCCTCTACAACGTCCATACAAATGGAGGAAGATGGGTCCAAAGCCATCTTGTACATATGAGAAGATCCTGCATAATGCTTGTACTCATTAAACCCAATGGCTCAAAGAAGGAAAACAGAGGCCACACTGCATGTCCTAGTTTGCGCATTGTGAGATGAACCCGATCACTTGATTTTGTATTGCCCCGAATTAAGGGCTTTCAACCATTGGTACCCAATAGCACAAGTTCCCCAAAGTAACTTATCTCGACACAAAAGACACACATGTCACATCTTTCGAAGCAACCATCATGTGCGTCGTTGTCCCCACCTCCATCTCCTCTGATCAATGCTTAATTTCATGTGACGTTTCATCACTGAAAATCCTAAATTAGAAAACTCAGACACAAAATCCACATACAACGCTAAAACTCAAAGGTCTGAAGCAACGAGGATTGTATTATATATATCGGAAGATAGGCAGTCACCATAACAACCACCTCTCCCCCATAACCATCCTCAGCCTCAAGTCCAACTTTGTGTATTATGCGACGAACATGATCATTTGATTGCACAATGTGCAGCTCTAGAGTTGTTTAAAATATGGTACCCAATCAACCCAGTGTACTTCATAGGGTTACGAACCGATCAATATTCCTATTAGATATGTCATGATAACCACCACCTATGTCATTGTCCCTACGTTCCACAATTTAGTTTATCATTAGATTCGCTATGCCTAGATATAACCAATCTCGTCGACTTGGAAATATCGGATTCAAAATCCGTAGAAAGCTCCATGACCCAGGAGAATGAAGTGACTAGGTCCATCCTATGCATATCTAGACACATCCACCAAAAGGCCAACTTCCCACCCCCAAACCCCCTCCGCGCCTAGTCCTAGCCTGCGCATTGTGTGAAAAACGTGACCATTAAATAACTTAGTGCCAAGATTTAGTATCATTCCAAAAATGGTAACCAATCACCTTGGTGGTCCAAAGGGATTGGAAAACAAAAGAGAGTCAGTCTTGTCTAATTTTCCAATATAACAACCACGCTTGGCATTGTTGCTATGTCCCTCGATTTCGACTAATGCTAGACATCATGCACTCATTCGTCACTAATAATCCAGACTTAGTCAGTTTCGAGTTACCACAACATAGGTAGTCAGTAAAAAGGAGGCCTACCCCCTGTTGTCACTAGCCACCTAAGAATGCAAAGCCAACCCCTCGCCTCGGCGAGGTAAGAATCCAATCGAACATCTCGTGTGCTTTATGTGATAAAAATGGCCACATGGTCAATCACTATTGGGAGCTTAATACGTTCACTGACAGTATTCGCATGGTCACACCCATACCTTACATTCATCTCTCTAATCAAGAGAAGATCAAGTGATGCTATTGCCAGATTTTCTCACAATTTCACCACACAATAAATTTTCAATACCTATCAAGGTTATGAGCGGCTATAACAACGTTAGAACAAAAACTCCCAAGAGAGCCAAATCACACAAAATCCCAGACTAGGAGATGATAGAAATACAGAAATACACATTCTCGTAACCATCCCCCATCATCATCATCAAACAGATGAGTAGTACCGGATCTCATACCATATACTCGATCAGTACTTTTACTCCATGCAACATTTTCATGAGCCATGATCATGATACAGAGGAATTCCCTATGTTACGAACATTTCAGCATCTCTGCATCTGAAAAAATATTCAAATAAAGGAGGATACCTGTACCCCTCGTACACCGCCAAGAGAGCATGAATATCCTTTGGATAAAATCGAACCAAACATTGTGAATATTCTTCCTCCATTTAATGCTGATGACACAAAACACCATATACAATTCATCTCATCATCCGTGGGAACCATGAATCATGTTTTCTACTCATCATTCCTTGTTGTCAAGACCGTTGCAGCTATTGCAACAGTAGTAGTACCTTTGACAATGCAAACCCACCTCATCTGCACCCTGTAAACCTCATCTGATTCTACGACATCAACCACAAAATCATGTTCATGTTTGTCGACCAAGACTGCTAGGCCCGAACAAATTCCTCAGGGCCTCGGACAAAAAAATCCCCCCTTAGACATATTGTTTCACTCTGATAAGGATATATTAGAACCCATGATGGAACCAGATTATCCGTGGGACACAATGCATCAATGCTCATTTTTTCTTCCAGAAAAAGCATTCGCGTCTATTAGCACAAAAACCTAGGATATTTACACTATTGAATCAAAATACTTCCTACCATCAGGGAAGGTATATTGGTTCATGAACCTTATCCCAGCTTCTGATGCATTTGAGGAAGGAAATATGTCGAATATTTCACCAACCATTAAGGTGAATATATCGAAAAAACCCATTGATTGTTTTTTTTTTGGGCCAATGGTGGACTTCCTAGTAGCCTTGCCACATTGGTTAGAATTCAGTGTGATTTTATTGGGTTTTGGTTCATGTGAGGTCGTACAATGGTTGGAAACCACGTGGGAAGTTGGCTGCCATGTGGCCTCCCATGTGTGTGAAAAACTTATGGTTTGGGTTGAACTTCCTGCAAGAGATTTGAACACAAGACCTGCAGGGTAGCAACACATCGTCCTATTGTCATGCCACCGGTGTTACTTAATAACCATAGTGGTGCATTGTTATATAAAATTTATCATATGGATGGTTGGGGGATGGGGTTGGGGTTAACCCCTAACCCACAGTCACCCATACCCACGAGACCGCATGATTTGGGTGTTGGGGCATGGGTTAACCCCGACCTAAGCCATGGTATATATATCAACCATAGTCAGATTGGAGTTAACATTGGCGTGCAAATGTAGTTCCCGATGGTTAGAACCCCGGTGATAATTAGGGGAATTTTGAGGTCTAAAATGGCCCCCTAAATAAATTGTAAAATATTATTGGAAATAATAAAATAAGATTAGATTACATCATCAAATTTTATAGGGAAAAAAGTAAAAAATATTTTTTTAACTTGGTGCGGTTGACCCATAACTGTGATGTTGATTTTTGATGAAGTAACAGGTGCCTACATAGCTTGGGGTGGGAGGGATCATCTCCAAATAACCCAAGCCAAACACTTTTATGCTGAAACTGATGAATGTGAAGAAGGTACCTACTAAAGCGGGGTGGGAGGGCACTCCTCGAAAGGGAACCCGCTCTTAATGTTGCTCCAGATTTAAAATGGGCATAACTCGGTCAATATAACTCAGAATATTTATTATAACTTGTTTTTGGAAATATAATGATCATTATGCATCCTCTCATGTGTTTGAAATTGCTATCTAGAGACTCTAGACTCTCATATTCGCGTTGGAACTGTCCCGCAATCACAAAATTTCTGAAAAAACAGCTGATTTTAAATCAGCAATAATTCCCTCATCCAGACTCTGATTCGACCGATGTTTTTTTTGAAATTGGGTGATTTTTCAAGGGCAGCTTAAATATATAACCATTTATATGAAAATTTTCACCAAAAACTGCAAAAAATGACAAGAGAGCCGCCGTCCACGAATTGTCTTCAAAACAATTCCTGCAACAATGTTGACTTTGAATCAGCGATCTCTCCCTCAACCAAGCTCCAATTCTACATATTTTTGTTTTGAATTTGGGTATTTTTTCATAGGGAATCCAAATCTGATCTTTGTGCTTGAAAAATTTTCACCAAAAGTTTAAGTTCGGATCTTCAAACCCGCTGAAAAAAATAAATAAATAAATCATGGAGTTTGCTGAATATTGTTGCAAAACATTGAAACTGAAATATGCTTCAAACCCTCATTTCCATGGAGGCATAACTTGAATCTGATACCATTGATTTGGATATTGGGGGGAGGCTCGCAAGACCTAAAAAATTGAAACGGATCTGACAAGATCTGTAAAATTACAATGCCAAAAAAAAGAGAGAACACACAACAAATAAAACCACAATGAAACTTGTTTTATTAAAACAGAGAATAACTGTAGAAGCTACATTATGGTGGACAATTTTTCCTTTTACAAAATGTGACTCATTGTTTATAGCATTTTTTTGTTACAATACCACATGTAAATTCCATAAGTGGGTAAATACCATGGGTAAATACCATGGTTGGATGTCACTTACAATACCACGGGTGGATAAATACCATGGGTGGATGAATACAATGGGTTGATTCCATTTACACTACAATGGGTAAATTCCATGGGTGGATGCCATTTTCCATTCGGATCATTCCTCCCTCCTTAAAAGGAAATGGTCCCCATTGTGTTAAGTTCTCTCGTGAGAAGCCTTTGTTGAATATGAAGAGCCACTGAAGAGAAGGGTTTTGTGTGGTTAACCCATAACCGTGATGAATGAAGATCTGAGGATAGAGATACCCTGTAATTCTTGTGACCAACTGTGATATTGACAATATGCGGCCTAGCAAATGGACTTCGATGAACTGTGGGTTTTTGGATGACCCAAAACCATGAAAAATGAAGATCTGAGGATAGAGATACCCTGTAATGCTTGTGAGAAACCATGCTACAAACAATGTGCGGCCTAAAAAATGGACTTCAATGAGAAATATTTTATGCGGTTGACCTATAATTGTGATGTTGATTGTTGATAAAGTAGCAGGTGCCTACATAGCTTGGGGTGGGATGGCATGTCTCTAAATAACCCAAGCCGAACGTTGTTATGCTGAAACTGATGAATGTGAAGAAGGTGCCTACTGAAGCGGGGTGGGAGGGCACGTCTTGAAACAGAATGACTATTCTTCATCTTCTCATGTGTTTGAAATCACTATCTAGAGACTCTAGACTCTCATATTTGCACTGGAACTGTCCTGCCATCACAAAATTTATTAAAAAATAGGTTATTTTAAATCAGAAATAACTCCCTCGTCCAGACTCTGATTCGACCGATTTTTTTTTTTTTAATTCATTGATTTTTCAAGGGGAGATCAGATCTATAACCATTTCTCTTAATTTTTTCATTGAAAACTGCAAAAAATGACAGGAGAGTCGTCATCCATGAATTGTCCTCAGAAACATTTCTACAACATTACTCACTTTGAATCAATGATATCTCCCTCATCCGAACTCCAATTTGGCCCATTGTTTTTTTGAATTTGGGTAGTTTTTCATAAGGAATCCAAATCTGATCTTTGTATTCGTAAAATTTTCACCAGAAATTTCAGGTCAGATCTGTAAACTCACCACTAAAAAAAACAAATTCATGGAGTTTGTTGAATATTTATGTAAAACATTAAAACTGAAATATGCTTCAAACCCTCATTCCCATGGAGGTGTAACCTGAATCTAATACCACTGATTTCGATCTTGGGGGAGGACCCTATTGTGGATCATTTGCAATATCATTTTATTTTCAATTTTGAAAATACAAAAAAAAATATATAGAAAATTGTTAAAACATGTTAAAGTATTAAGGTCTTTATACTTTAGCATTGAAATATTTTGTTTCATCGCATTAGAGTTCAAATTTTTAATAATTTAAAATTTATACGAGTGGGTCCTGTCTTGAAGATTAAATCTCGATTATTTTATTGAGCGGGATGCGATGACTTCTTCAACCCCGATCAAAGGACTCAACCCATGGGCACAACAAACGCTTGAGTTAAAATAAAGGGTGCCTCCGCAGTTGACCAGGTTGACTGTGGGAGTAACACAGATGAGCAGTGGATATTGAATGCGGGGGCACAAGCCAAAATAATTATCCGTACCCCAAGAACCCCCACAATGATGTAAGACGCTAAGTTTTTCACAGCTATCCTCCATGTCAGGTGAACTCAACGATTCGTTGGCGCGTCATGTCAACATTTAATTTTAAAATTTCCGCGCCACCTATTTAAGTGAAATTCACAATTTTCCCGAAGCCAGTTTGGATTAATGTTGATATTTGTGATTGATTTGTGCTGCACCCTGTTTAGTTTTCCATCACCTTAAAAAAATTTAGTCACCTTGTAAGTCGTCTTTCGTCGTAGTTCTGAATTATGGCTAAGCGTTCATCTCTGTCGTGTTCTGCTAGTCATATCCCTCTCATGGATACCGAGAGGGATATCCAAGATACAAATTGTTCCCTGGTTCATCTTCCATTTTACCAATAGGTTCTCTTGAATGACAAAGCCTCTCTGATTTATGTTGCCATGGTAAATTCTGGTTTGTTGTCTGCATGTATCCCTAGAACCCATCTTTTTCCTAAATTTATATCCTGGTTGGTTTCCGTTATGTATCCTGGAAAATGTTTTGTGATGAATTTTCAAGGAGAGAATTTTTTACAAGTATCTGCCCAGTTAATCCGCCAAGCCCTTTGTTACCCTGAGTCAGAGTCGTGTCTTCAATTCTCCAATTATTCTTTGGTAGCATGTAATGATAACCTTGTATTTCAAGACTTCAATCAGCTTATTAGTTTTCTAAAGCCTAACACACAATAATTTCAGCCTGACAGCAAGGATTTTCCTATGGAAATTTTTGATACTGAGGTTCAGCCAGTTTTAAGCAGCATTGCAAATATTCTGGGTAAAGATGATGACAGAATGGTGGACAAATCAATGTTGGGTATGTTTTCCATGATGATGAAGCCAGGAATGGTGCTGGATATTCCATCCTATTAGCAGGAAGCAGTAAATTCATAGCTAATGAGATTTTCATTAACAGGTTATTTCAGATTTCCTTCATTAATCATTTACTTGTTCTTATATCAAAATGTGGAGGAATTTATGCATCTAGGTCTAAATATTATGGATATGGATAAGAAGAGGCAATCTGTAATTTTTTGAACAGATATAGTGAGGAGGGAACAAAATGAAACTGGACTGTTTGATTTTTCCAGTTATTTCATGTCAAGTGCATATAAAGTTTTGAATGGAGTTCCTCCCCCCTGTTTTTTACCCAAAGCTCAAGAATTCATGAATTTAGGGGCAAACTGTAAATTTGAAGATTGGTTTGTTTTTTAGGATTATTCAGAAATTAGGTTGTATGGAACAAGTGTTGAGCCTTATAGACTTCCAATATTTTTTCCCATGAGGCTATTTTCTTTGGAGTTTATTCGATAAATTATTAATGTTGATCAAGTTCACTTTGTGCCCATGAAAAAGGGACATATGTTCAAACTGCCCATGACTGTATGTCCTTTCATAGTTAATATGAGATAGGCATTTGAGGAGGTTACTAAAATGCTAGATGAGATGCATATGTTGTTAGGGGAAAGTTGGGCTTATGACCCTCACAGTGTAATTTCCAATAGAAGAGTTGAGAATGGATATTCAACTTTCATTCATGAAAGCACGCCAGATTTAGAGAAGATAGCAAGCAAAGGTGTAATGAGTTCAACGGGTTCAAATATTCAAACTCCCATCATATCAGAAAAGTCTAATAAAAGAGGTAAATAAACTATAGTTGATTTAGAAGATGAGGAGCAGGGAGCTGAGAAAAGAACAAATTTTAATGAAGACAATGCATATAATTAGCCTAGTTTTTCTTTACAATCGGGTGAGGAACAAAATGTTCTTGCTTCACCCAGAATACATGAGACCTCTCATGAACAAGTACCACTGATCAAACAGATGTTTGCCCAAATTGCAGAGAGGAACCAAAAGATGAAAGCCAGTATGGAGGCCCAAGCCGAATATCATATTGCTCCAGATCAAACAAGGCTTTTGTTGTCATGGATCTTGAGAAATATCAATTCAGAATTTCGCTATCACACCCTACTGACATGTCAATTGGTTCCTCTAGTAATTTCAATACTGTAAATGTGACTGTAGAAGTGAAAAAGATCCCATTGTTGGATAAGGTCAACCTACATATGCAAATAGGTCAGTTGATTGTAAATGCCCTGAAAAAGACTGATGCAATGGAAATGAAAGAAAAGAATATGCTTGGAAAAGTAATTAAGCAGTTAAAGTTTGAGAAATCCAACTCTAGGGCTTTAACAATTCAGAATGAGGAGCTAAAGAAAATTATAGTAAATATTAGAGTGGACCCTAATGATAGGACTGATGTGCAGAAGCTTCTGCAAAGTGCTGAAGAAGAGGTATCTACATTGAAGAAAAAGCTAAAATTACCTACAGGAGAGCATTCAATGGCTGCATAGGTTGCAGAGGTGGAGAACGAGAAGGAAAAGCTTCTATAGCAGCTTATGCAAAAGGAGGAGGAAATATCCAAAATAAAACAAACTGCAATATCACATTGATAGTCATACTTGTACTTTTTTTTTTCCTTGAGGTAACGAAGATCCACAAGCACAGATTTCTTAGTTGAATATTGAATTGCAGATGGCAGAAAGAGATCGGAAAAAGGCTCAAGAATATTTAGAGACTGCATCGAAGATTATTCAAGCTACAAAAAACGAAGCCAGTAAATACAAAATGGATAGTCAGAATGCTAATGCTGAGATCAAAAGTCTTAAATAAAAATTGAAAGGGAACATATCTTTAATACAGGCAAAAGATATCATTTGGAATGATATCATTTATGAAATGAAGCCAATTTGGAACTTTTTGATGGTGGTTTCAGAATAGAAAAGTCTTATCAGAGAATTTGAAGAACAAGTAATGGCAGATAAACATAAGACAATCAATAGGGCTATTTGGGCAAAAAGATTCATTGACTTTATTAATTACAAAACAGATCAAGAATTAGAGGAAAATGAGATTAAATATAGAATCCTATATGCAGTAGAGATTAATAATATGATTGTCAAGACTGATCACAGGAAAGCCACAGAAAATAAGTTGATAGAAATCAAAGAAGCAGTAAGTCAGTTTGATAAGTCATTGGACAAAGTAACACGAGCAGGTTTGCCTTCATGTTGGGCACTTGGACGAGATCTATTGTCATGGGATTCTTATGAAAATTTACTGGTATTAACAAAAAGTAAAGTTGATAATACACATGAAAAGACTCCAGTACTCAAGGAAGCAATGATGATCAACCTTCTTCAGAGACATTTTCAGCTGTTGTGGTTGGTAAAAACTCTATTTACAAAAAGACCATCCTACAACTGAATTATTGCTTTTAGGTTGGAGTATCACAATCTGATACATTCACCCAGGACAAGAGTATAGATATGGAAGAAGTGTAGAGCTTGGACGATAGACTTGTCAAAGGATCCTTCAAATTCGAAGAAAGAAAAATCAGAAGCTGATCCAGGAAATGTAGCAGTATCGTCAACTATTCACATTCAGCAGATAGATTAGGGTGTCAATTTTTATGTTGTTATAATCTTTCAAAGATGATGTAAATGTAATAAGACATTTTAAGGGTATGTAATAGATAGTTTACAAATTCCTTAGGAGTTGAGGTAGTTAGGATTAGTTATAGCAGTTTCGAACTGATTTTTGTTGTATTTAATGTAATAATTCATGGGAAGAAAGGTTCCGATTTTTGGACCTTCAGACTATAATTTTGTATATAGATATTTCAAAGATTAATGAATGAGAAACAAGTTTCTGGAATATGTTTATGTTGATATGTGTTCAATTTTACATTCTATGTTTTCTATCCTTGAATAAAACGAAGTTATGAGTAGCAGGTCTCATTTTACTTATGTAAGCAAGAGTTAAAACCCTTAATTGGCGCTACTTCACTTTAACTGCTTCTTTCATATAATTCTTCTGGAGTTTTAGATGATATATTCTGTATAACGGCATATCAATTTGGGCTTCTTTATTTCATTTTCTTCTGGTTATTTTATTCAACATTAGCTAATGACAACATTGTGAGACATTCATTATATTTGATATTTGAGGTTTTAATGATAAATACTTGAGGGTGATTAAATAGAGAAAAATTTTGTTTTTACATAATCATATAAATGTCTTAAGCACTGATTCCTTATCACAACTAAGGGATTGTCTCTTAAGGAACAACATTTTTTGGCGTCATTGCCGAGGACGTAGAAGCAAAGTTTTTCCCTGGATTTTCTTTATAGTTCCTCTGGTTGTTCAGAGAGGAGGAAATATTAAAAGCTATGTTTTCATTTTTCTAATTTTGGCTTATAAGAGGCCACATACGAGGTCTGATACCTCTCAGTAGAAAGTTCCTACCTTTTCAAATCCAGAAAAATTGGTTTTTAAAAAGGGCCAGAAATCAAAAATACTTTCTACACCTAATGCCACACTGCCTGCACCTGGCAAAATTTCTCATACTCTTTCATCCAAGGATATTTCTCGGAAACTCACTTTATCGGAACAAGAATCCTTGTCTCCATCCATTCATTTCCAAGAACCAAGGTTAAAAGAGCAGTCTTTTGAATTTGTATCATTTACATTTAGAGATATTCAGCCTCATACAGTTGCTAGTTCATCTGATTTAGTTTATCAGCCTCTTCCCTTATCAGTTGTTTCACCCCATTCATCCACACCTACAACTGGTTCATAGATTCCCACTACTCAAGGAGAAGTCAATCAGGGCATAAACATGGCAGCCCTGCTTTCTTGATGAACATATATGCACCATTAAATCTTACCCAACCAATGAATGCAATGCCTCAAGAATATCTTAAGTTTCTTCCTAGATTTACTGGTGAAGATGAAATAACTGCAGAACAACACTTGCCTTTGTTTTGCACTTTTGTCGAAAATTTCAATGTTGAACATCTAGATGTAGTAATGAGACTTTTAGTGTAGTCTCTAAGTGGAGAGGCAAGAAAATGGTTTAAAGGGTTACCAAATGGCTCAATTAATGATTGGGATGAGTTAGAAAGAAAATTCATCCAAATATGGGGTGAAAAGAGAGACCATGGTTATTCTTTGACAGAATTTAATGCTATTAAAAAAAAACGTGATGAAAATATGAGTGATTTCATTAAAAGATTCAATAAATTGTACAATAGTTTACCTGTAGAAATGAAACTTCCTCCTATTGGAGCAAGAGTTGTTTTTTTGGGGGCATTTGTATAAGATTTTAGTTTTAATTTGAGATAAAGAAGGTCCCCTACTCTTGAACAAATCCAAACGGATGCATTGGAGATTGAAGCAAATATGACTGCCGTTGGGAAAGCTCAAGAAAAGCAGTTAGTTCAAGATAAAGGTAAAGCTAATGAAGAGTCAATTCAAGATCAAAGGGTTGATGACATGACCAAGGTCATTAAAAATTTGTCAAATAAATTAGTAAATTTGGAATTGGATAACAAGAAACCCACACAGCAAAAAAGAGGGGGTTTTAACTCCCAATTCAGAAAGCAGCCCTTGCAAATTTTGCAGAGGGAGAGAAGAGATCACGATCAAGCTCAAGCACCCTTATATATAGAAGCAACAACTTCTCAGTCTGTTGATGATGATCAGAAAGAAGATGAAGAACAAATTTCTGCCATATATATGGAAGATGATGTAGAAGAAGGATGTGAAAAAGAATGTGAAGAGGAATGTAAAGAAGCTGATATTTCATTTGATCAAGAAGAGATGGATGATTACTGCAAAAAATTTACTGATTTTATGCAAGTAGAATTGCATAAGAAATATGACTTGAGATCAAAAAAGAGGTTGAGAACTTAGGATGATGAAGAGAAAGAATCAGAGTCAGTCCCTTCTCCAATGATGACTCCACAACAACAAAATTCAATAAAACAATCAGACAAGGGGAAGCAACCCACGAATCCAGTAAAATAAAATGAGAAGCAGCAAGCTGAGGCTTCCCAAAAGAAGTCTAATAACTCTAATATTTTGGAGAATATTGTTATTGTTCCTGAGAAACATACAAATCCAAACAAAAATCAAGAAGAACCTGAAAAGTTGATCAAACAAAACCAAACTTTCAATTTGTCTAAAGAGTTAGAAAAAGTTAAAATTCAAGTACCTCTTCTTGAGTTGGCTAAAACACCTGGTTATAAGAAAGAAAGTGCATAGTTTACTAATCTATCTCAGTCTAATGAGGTGGGTGATATTGTGAGAAGAGAAACCAGAGGTTACTTTCGGGCCTCATGTTGAAGAGGTAGACCATTCTGTTCCACATTTTTATATATCAATACTTTTGCATGATTTAATTCTTCATAATTGTATGCTTGATTCTGGTGCATCACATAATATTATGCCATTATCTGTGATGAAAGAGCTAAATTTACAAATCACTAAGCGATATAGAGACCTCTATTCTTTTGATTCATGTTGGAACATGGTCTCCTACAAGCTGCGAAACTGGTCCATTTTGAATACTTTTGATTAGATTTAGTCTAGCGCAGGGGTTTTGGGACAAGTCAAAGCCCTGAAAGCATTGTAATGGGTAAAAGGGTAAACCAAGGGTCTGAAAACCATGGTTTGCGGACCATAGGAAAGAGTTGGCTAGATTATTATAAATAGAGGAAAATTTTATGAAGAGCTATTGATGCAAATTGTGGTTTAAGCTATCTGTTTGGGTTTTGGGGAAAGGACTCCTACTGACTGTGTGCACAGAGATCCAAGTCCAGCTGTGTGCGGACCCTGCTGCTGTGTGCGCAGGCTGGGAAGGGAATTTTAAGGAGGAATTGATGAATGAATGAATAAGAAAGGTTGATAGAGAACTGAATCTATGAGTACTCTTTATGTGAATCGTTGGTAATTACTGCATTGTGCATTTTCTGTATTTAAGCTGTGAAGATCTATTTAAGTGTGTTTTCTATATCTGGATCTATTATGTTCTGTTTATGAAATACTGTGCTACTGTCGTAAAAGCATATAGATATAGATCTAGCGCACGTGGATGAAAATAGAGACATAATTGACCCTACGCAGAACAAGGTAATCTGGGAATCACAGGGTCTAGCACAACTCCGCTTGCCTTACCCATCCTTTCTTAAGGTGCAGAAGCCTAGTTCCAGCACCCACCCATACTACTTTGGGTGAGACTTTTACTTGCACAAGTAGGTAATTGCTGAAAGGGCCAGTAGTATAGGGGTTTTTTGGCAAACCTCGCACTCCGAACCTGGATCAGGACCCCTTGAGCCAACAAATGGTTCCGTTGCCGAGACCTGGAGAATCTTGAGAAAGGGATCAGGTAATGACAAGAGAATATTAGAAGCCTGAAAGAAAGTAAATTGAAGACTGTTTTGAAAAGCAGATCCAGGAATTTGCAGTGAAAGAAAATCACAACAAAAAGTTAACGACAAAAAGGTGGAGAAATAGGTACATTCTTACAAAAAGCTACGAAATATTCTTTATGACATTTGTGATCGAGCTTTAAGAGTGGTTGGCCAGACTTGTAGAGTTCCAGAAGTGCTGGAAGGATGAGCGAGTCACTCAGTGGACCCCAGAGCTGATTCAGCAACTAGAGAGGACTGATAATACTATCACACGCATGGTCGAGCATTGGGTGGACAGTGTGCTGGGAGGATTTGTGACAGAATTTTCCATTTATCAGTTTGTCTCATACTCTGAGGCTGAACGAATATTCTTTAAAGAGTTCCAGGGAAAATTTTTGAGGACATTACCATTGCTGATTAAGATATTACTATGTGAAAAGAGCATTCTATGTAGTCATACCGACTGAATGACCTCAAATCTAGACGGAAGCGCGACGCGTAGTGGTAAATACTATCGGACCAACCTTGACGGGGGAAGATATGCCTATAATCTATTGCAAGAACCATCTTCACAAGATCCCCTAGCTACATCACCGCCCAGGAAGCACAAAGGTAAGAATTCTCCCATACCACCAACCCTGCCGAACAACGATATGGCTGCGCACCTGAGATTACCTACCTTCAAGGGGGTAGGGGATGAAGATATGGAACGATTTTGGTTTGTTGCAAACTCTGTCTGGACTACGCAGAATGTGGCAACCGATATGGTGAAGAGGGCACAGTTGTCCCTGGCATTCGAGGATAGATAACTGGACTTGTATATGAGATACATTACCCAGAATGGGAGTGCATCTATTCAAGATATCAAAGATGCTCTGAAACAACAATTCCAAAAGCCAAAATCTTACTCTCAGCTGGTAGTGGAAGTAAAGGACTTCAAACAAGGTGCGTCTGAGTTGGTGTGGGAGGCTGATCAGCGATTGAAGAGGGTAATCAGGGAAGGAGGATTCGAGTATGAAGATAGGAAACATACAGAGTGGTTCATCGCTATGTTGTTACCTCACTTGTGCATGCCAATGAGTCACCAAACCTTTGACTCACAGGAAAAAGCTGTGGAAGTCACTATGAAACTAGAAGCTACACCTAGAGAGGATATGTCGGTAGGGGTACAGCAAATTCAGAAATAGCTTGGGGCTATGCATATGGAAATTCAGAACCTGTGAAAGGAGAAAGGGAAGGATGGCCGCATAGATCTATGGTGCATACGATTTCAGGTATCTGGCCACATGAACGACCAATGTCCTCTATTGGAAAATTACATGCAGGTGGTAATACCTAGTCTGGTATGCCCAGGAGCAAGTGGGGAACCCATCCTATCATGACCAAGCTCAAGCGGACCAGCACTATGGTGTGACAACTGTCATGTAGCAGGACTGCATGATACAACCCATTGCCCTCAGCTAGGTGCGTATGTCCCAGAACTGAAGCAACAATGGTGCAAGTTCTGCCAATCGGTAGGACACGATGAGCAGAACTTTCGTACTTATGACTTGATGATAGATCGTGGGAACTTGTATAGGGTAAAATCAGACCCTATGTCGCCAAGACCGTCCGCACACCTCAGGGGATCCCCAGCCCAGGGCAAAGTAGGTCAGGGAGGAAGCACAGGATGAGGACATGGGTAGCTAATCTGTTATAACTGCGTAGAGATAGGATGCTTCACCAGAGAATGCCCAAATCCCACCAAGCCGTCATGCAAGAATTGTAGGCAACTGGACCATGTGGTGGAGGATTGCCCAATTCTAATCGCCAAGATGCAGGAAAAACAACCCACCCCTACGCAGAATGTGCAAAGACATAAAACCAAGCTAAGGAATGTAGATCAAAGTGTAAACATCATGACACAGAGCGGGATGATCACCCTGGGAGCAAAGGAGGAGCTTGCCTCTCGGGAAGGAGTGAAGGTCAAAGAGCAGGAACCACTGGCAGCCCTTGCGTAGCTGCCGATGCACCTCAAGATAGAGGAAGGGGTTGAGCCCTTTCTGAAGGCATGTCTAAAACTGCTACGTAATCCACAGGTTGTAGAAAGTCTTCAAGTATTATTGCATAGCTGCGCAGCCCGGCCCAACACAATTCCTGAGACTAGGGATGTACACAAGCTATACAGCTATAAGAAACGCACTGGAAGAGAAATGCGGTTGACTGCGCAGATTGGCAACTACGAGATGGAACAAGTTATTCTCGATCTTGGGTCGGATGCGAACGTATTACCAAAGAAAACATGGCAACGAATGGGAGAGCCTAAGTTGGAATGGTCCACCATCCGACTGTGCATGGCGAATCAACAGAAGATCATCCCATTGGGACGGTTGCCAAAAGTCATGATAGATATCGCAGGAGTAAAAGTCCTGGCTAACTTTGAAGTCATAGAAATTGTGGAGGATACAGATCCTTACCCTACACTCCTAAGACTAGACTGGGCTATAGACATGGGGGGTGTCATCAATCTCAAAAAGCATAGCATGGTGTTTGAGAACAACGATACACGCGTAATAGTACCACTAGATCCAGCAGAAGGTGCGCGGTATACAGAGCCAGCCTACGAGGAGGAGGAAATAGATCACATTTACAAATTGACTGCATAGGAAAAATATCGGGTTAACCCCACGGCTGAAGGAGTACTCTGCTGGCAAAATGACAGTGAATTTTTCTCCAAATATGATGAGGAACTGGAAAACTGGAAAGGACGGTTGCACGAGGTTTCGGCGCTATGATGTCTTTGGACCACGCAGGTAATATTACGAAATTGGCTGAAGCCAAAATTCCCAAGAAATGCAGGCTAGGGGCACTGCCGCTAACCCTGTGCAGAGCACTTGCGCATTGGTGGGGTACACAAGGGCCAGTATTCCTCACTTGGGAGAAGTGCCATAGTAGGATGATCCTGTGCTTGAGGACCCCAACTGACAGATGGGCCCCGAGGTTGGTAGACCCATGCGGATACCTGCTGACATGAAAAATTTGAGGGTGCAATAGGACCCCGCCCGAATAGGCTCACCAGGTTACCGATAACCTAGGCTTGCGTTCGACTATGGAACTGCACCAACCCTTGCGCAATAGGGAGAAGCTGAAAACACTTCAGGTGACATATGACACGAAGACGCTTAACGCAACCTTACCGAACAGGGACATCCCGACCAAGGGAGAAGCACACCGATCGAGAAGTTTGGTGGCCAAATTGCTGAACTGGTACCTGAACCATGTTACGAAACACCTGGCATCAACCTTAATTCGGGGTACGCGAACAGCACGCAGGAATCATCCGAGGTCTGACGATCCATGGGAGGCTCCTCAGGTATGGATAACGACCGTCAGCCCACCCCACTTTGATAACAAAAGGAACCTTGCAGTTAATCAAAATGGGTGGCAGACCATCAATGCGGCCATTTATGGTAAGTTTGATTCGAACGATCGATGGTAAGTTTCACATACGGGTTACTCCGCCATTAGATAGCTCCGGACAATGTGCCGATAGCAGGATAACTTTGCAACAAGCTACATATTGTCTCTACACCATGCCCCTGTTATCCACCGACTGGCTTATTAAGATCATTGACATTTTCTGGGACGCCTGTCCTTCTGTTGCTATGGCATTCCCTAAACCGTCGAATGCTTTGGTCCCTGGCTGTTCAGCACCCGCAAATATCATATTGAGAGGGCCTGGGAATTCCGAGTTTGATCAGATGATAGGTTTTTGGCATCCTGCAAAGGGAATTTCTTGTGAACCCTACACAGAGAGGCACCATAGCTGCGCGACAGAAGTTCCTGACCTTCCCACCTTGGGGACGACCGCGGGACCCAACCAGATGGCCTCGAATGATACAGCAAAGGAGGGTATGCTATTATCCTGGTCCCCCACCAACAGTGTTGTAATCAGGTCACGAATAGTCCTACACCAGGAAGGACCGATGAGATATAGGGATATGTTGCAACTTCTCCGCAGTCCTAGATTACCACCCAGCAGAAGCCATATTTTTTCTCTTCCCACTGTCCTAGTTAAAGATCATGCTCCAACCGCTGCAGACATACAAATAGATTTGGTGCAGCTATCCCGTGAAGCGCTACAAGGATTATACACCACGGTGTTGCAAGAGGTTCGCCATTGTGACCAAACTGCGCGACAGCAGTGTGAAATACATCTGGAAGTTCAGGCACAACAGATCGCATTGGTCACAGAAGCAACAAATATTATTCAGGAGTAGCTTATGCAGGGCATGAAATTGGTCAAAGCTACTATGCAGCTATGGAAAATAGTCCAGTACCATCCTATGCTTCAGTGTATACAAGATGACTTACAGCAGGCAGAAGCTGCTCTCGATCAGATCAGAGCTCCCTTTCCCTCCAGCATTTTTGAAATCTTTGTTGCGCCAAGCATTTCATCAGGAAACGGTTGAAACCATGGGGTGACATCGCCCTCTAGATCTCCTAGGATGCTCACACCACCATTACGCGCCTCCACCAAATGTTAGAATAGGTTATCGCGGCTCCAGATGGCCCTGCCTCCCTGACACTTGTCAACATTGCACAGCGAGCAGATGTCCAGATTTAGGAAGTTCTCCCTCCACTCTCCCGCACTCTTGATACCCTGCGTACACAAATCGAGGCCGCACCACTGCAATGACTCGGGACGAGTCACAAGATTGTGTTAGGGGACTATTGGAATAGGTTCTCCTACAAGCTGTGAAACTGGTCCATTTTGAATACTTTTGATTAGATTTATTCTAGCGCAGGGGTTTTGGGGCGAGTCAAAGCCCCAAAAGCATTGTAACGGGTAAAAAGGTAAACCAGGGGTCTGAAAACCATGGTTTGCAGACCATAGGAAAGTCTAGGCTAGATTATTATAAATAGAGGAACATTTTGTATTGTAAGGTAGAGAAATGAAGAGCTATTGATGTAAATTGTGGTTTAAGGTATCTGTTTGGGTTTTGGGGAAAGGACTCCTACTGGCTGTGTGCGTGGAGATCCATGTTCAGCTGTGTGCGGACCCTGCTGTTGTGTGCACAGGCTGGGAAAGGAATTGTAAGGAGGAAGTGATGAATGAATGAATAAGAAAGGTTGATAGAGAACTGAATCTGTGAGTACTCTTTGTGTGAATAGTTGGTAATTACTGCATTGTGCATTTTCTGTATTTAAGCTGCAAAGATCTGTATAAGTGTGTTTTCTGTATCTGGATCTATTTTTTTCTGTTTATGCAATACTGTGCTATTGTCGTAAAAGAATATAATTATAGATCTAGCGCACGTGGATGCGAATAGAGACCTAATTGACCCTGCACAGAACAAGGTAATCTGTGAATCATAAGGTCTAGCGTAGCTCCACTTGCCTTACCCGTCCTTTCTTAGGGTGCGGAAGCCTGGTTCCAACACCCACCCATACTAATTCGGGTGAGACTTTGACCTACGCAAGTAGGTCATTGCCGAAAGGGCCAGTAGTATAGGGGTTTGTTGGCAAATCTCGCACTCTGAACCTAGGTCAGGACCCCTTGAGCCAAAATTCAAAAAGGGTGAAGTGTGTAGGTCTTATCAAAGACATGGTTGTTTCCTTGGCCCAAATCCCAGCCAAGAGTATCATGACGGATGTAGTAGTTGCAGATATTCCGGCCAGATTTGGTATGCTGTTGTCCAGATCTTGGGGGGGAAATCTTGGAGGTGTCTTAAAGTTGGATTTCACATATGCCATCATCCCTGTTTTCAATGGGGAAGAAAAGAGGCTATATAGAGAAACCAGATTCATGAAAACTACCACCAAGAAATATGCAAGTAATTCCCCCATTTATGGTCAAGATAAGGAGGATCTTTCTTGTTTTGTGCTGGAAGAAGATGCAGAATTTGCTGAATACTCACAGAAGAATATCTCTTCAGCAAGTGTACATAAGAAGCTGCATTCAAATATAATTTTGAAGTGTTATTTCGATGGAGCATATTCTAAGGAAGGCACAGGAGTTGGGTTCATCTTTATATCTCCTGAAGGTAATATTTTACCTTTTTCTTTCAAATTGGAATTTGAATCAACTAATAATGTGGCAGAGTATGAAGCATTTATTTTGAGCTTGCAAATAGCTAAACAAATGGGAATACACTCTATTTACATCTTTGGTGATTATGAATTAGTAATAAGAAATATTAATAATTGGTGTCAGACTAAGAATCCCATATTAAGATCCTATAGAAATGAGGTGTGGGATCTAGTTGAAAATTATTTTGAAGCCTTTAACCTTCAATTTATTCCAAGAGAATAAAATAGAATGGCAGATTCATTGGTAGTTGCAACCAGCACATTTAAGCCACCAATTAATCCAAGACTGAGATATGAAATTGAGTTGAGACATAGGCCTTCAATCCCTTATAATGTAAAGCACTGGCAGGTTTTTGAAGATGATGAGCAATTTAATCAATTTTTAACAATGATTAGAAATTTTAAAGACAATCAAATTGATCAAGAAAGTGATCAAGCTGATTAAAATGATGTGCCTAGAAACCTGAAGCAGACAGTTTGTGACCAAAAAATAATTCAGTTGAAAGATAATATATTGCCTAGAGGCCTGGTTCCTCTTGAAATATTGTTTGATGCTAACGATATAGCAGTGAATCAGATGAAGGAATCTCAGGATGGAGAGATGGAGGATTGTAATTTAGGAACTCAACAGGAGCCCAAAATAGTCAAGTTGTTCAAAGGATTTCCTAAATATTGTAAAGAAAGGTATGCAGATCTTTTCAAAAAGTTCATAGATGTGTTTGCATGGTCATATGAAGATTTGAAGGCTTATGATTTAGATATTATTCAACATAAAATACCACTGAAGGATGGGGTTAAGCCACACAGGCAGAAGCTCAGACATATTAATCCACTGTTACTAGCCCCTATTGAGAAAGAGGTGAAGAAACTTTTGCAAGCAAAAATCATAGTTCCACTTAGGTACTCAGAGTGGGTTTCAAATCTAGTTCCAGTAAGGAAGAAAAATGGAGAGATAAGATTGTGTGCATATTTCAGGAACTTGAACAGAGCCTCCTTGAAGGATAATTATCCTTTCCCAAAGATGGACTATGTCTTGCAGAAAGTGACTAGAGCTTATAGGTTATCCATGGTTGATGGTTTTTCTGGATACAACCAAGTAGCAGTTGAGAAAGGAGATCAAAAGAAAACAACCTTCACTACACCCTGGGGAATGTTCATGTATGCTAGGATGCCATTTGGCCTCATTAATGTAGGAGCTACTTTCAAGAGGGAAATGGATATAGCTTTTGTAGGTGACAAATTTGTAGTCATATATTTGGATGATGTGACTATTTTTTCAGGTTCTGACGATGAAAAATTAGAGCACTTGTAGAAGGCTTTCTTGAAATGCAGAAAATTTGGGTTATCATTGAATCCTAAGAAATCCTTGTTTGCTCAAGAGGAAGGTAAGTTGCTGGGACATATAGTTTAAAACCAAGGTGTGAAAATTTATCCAACAAGGGTGGAGGCTATACAAACAATTCCATTACCAAGAAGTAAGAAAGATATTCAAAGATTTCTAGGGAAAATCATTTTTTTGAGAAGATTTGTTCCAAATTATGTTGAGATTGTCAGAAAAATAACAGATATGTTGAAGAAAAATGCTAAAGTAAAATGGGATAAAGAAGCGAGAGAATCCTTTGCCAGAATTAAAGAGGCTCTTCAAGAAGCTCCAGTTTTGATTAGTCCAGATTATCTGAAACCTTTCCAAAAATTTTCATTTGCATCACCTTCCACTATTGTTGATGTGTTGTTACAGAAGATCAAAGAAGGAAAGGAGCAACCAGTGGCATTTTTTAGTAAAGTCCTTAGAGATGCAGAGCTCAAATATAACATCCTAGAGAAGCAAGTATATGCCTTAGTGAAATCATTGAAATATTTCAGGACATATGTACTTCATTCTCAAATAGTGGCATATGTACCTAATTCTGCTATAAAAGATGTGCTGATTCAGAGTGATGTAGAGGGAAAAAGAGGAAAATGGATTGCCAAAATCCAAGAATATGATTTGGACATTAAGCCTACTAAGTTATTCAAAGGACAAGGATTAGATAAATTTCTAACATAATCTAATTTCCAAACTCTGGGAATTAATTTGCTTGCACCATTAGATGAGGTGGTTGAGGAGACCAATCAGATTAAAACAAGGTCAGAAATCAAGTACAAATTTCTCTGCTTAGACTGGTATAAGGATATTATTCACTATTTATGTTTTTTCTCTTGCCCTCCCTTGATCAATAGAGAAAAATACAGAGCCCTAAAACTTAAAGCTAAACCTTATGTTATAATTAATGCTAAGTTATAATGTAAAGATCCTGCCGGTGTCTTGTTGCTATGTTTGACAGAAGGAGAATCATTGGAAGTGATCAAGGAGTATCATGAATGTTTTTGTGGAGGTCATTACAGTTGGAAAGTAACTACTCATAACATTCTTAAATCGGGTTTCTACTGGCCTTCTCTATTTTTTGATGTATACAAAGTTGTTAGAAGTTGTCAAAAATGCCAATTGTTTGCAAAAAAGTAAAGGTTAGCTCCTTTACCTCTTATTCCTATTTTTATTGAAGAACCCTTCAAACAATGGGGATTAGATTTTATTGGAGAAATTAATCCACCATCAAGTGGGTAGTTTAAGTGGATTCTGACTGCCACTGATTATTTTACAAAATGGGTAGAGGCAATTCCTACCAGAAAAGAAAATGATTTGGTAGTAATGAATTTTTTGGAATAAAATATTTTTAGCAAGTTTGGATGTCCAGTGAAAATTGTCACAGACAATGCTCAAGTATTCAACTCAATTAGGTTTATAAATTTTTATCAAACTTATAATGTGATATTTTCTCATTCCACAGCATATCATCCTCAAGGGAATGGATTACCATATTCATCTAACAAAACATTGGTCAAGATCTTGAAGAAAACAATTAATGAGAACCAGAAGAATTGGGACTCAAGGCTGATATTTTCTCTCTGGGCAGTGAGAATGACTACTAGAAGATCTACTGGTAAGTCCCCTTATGAGTTAGTATATCGTACTCAAGCTTTGTTTCCCGCTCAGTTAGCAAAACCAGTAATTTATTTTCTTCAAGAAGCATAAGAGGAACCTAATGCATTGATAAGAAGGCTGAATAAGGTAATAGAATTGAGTGAAAGCATAAATAAATTCAAAGACAATTTGATCACATATCAGGAGAAAATGAAATCCATTTTTTACAGAAAGGCAAAGGATATTATGTTCCAAACTAGGGATCTGGTACTAAGATGGGATACCAGGAGAGAGGAGAAGGAAAAACATGGTAAGTTTGATCCTCTATGGTGTGGTCCTTACATAATCATTGAAGTTAGATCAAATAGCACTTTTTTGTTGGAAAATCTTGATGGGGAAGCAGTAGAACTACCTATTAATGGGCAGTGTTTGAAACATTATTTCCAGCACTGAAAATAGCAAGTTCATAATTTTACATATTCGGTTTTCCTAATTGTATATTTTTCATCAAGCATCATGTGACTCCATGCCCAAAGTGAAGGCAATGATCTGCAGGTTCCTAGTGTTTCGTGGCAAAAAACACTATCCCCAGATGGAGCCAGATGTTGTGGATCATTTGCAATATCCTTTTATTTTCACTTTTGAAAATACAAATATATATATATATATATATATATATATATATATATATATATATATATATATATATCGAAAATAGTTAAAACATGTTAGAGTATTAAGGTCTTTATACTTTAGCATTAAAATATTTTAGTTCATCGCATTAGAGTTGAAAGTTTTAATACTTTAAACTTTATATGAGTGGTTCCTATCTTGAAGATTAAAGCTCGATTATTTTAATGAGCTGGATGCGATGACTTCTTCAACCCCGATCAAAGGACTCAACCCATGGGCACAACAAGTGCACGAGTTAAAATAAAGGGTGCCTCCACAATTGACCAGGTTGACTGCGGGAGTAACACAGATGAGTGGTGGAGACTGAATGCGGGGGCACAAGCCAAAATAAGTCTCCATACCCCAAGACCCCCCGGAGTGACGTAAGACGCTATGTTGTTCACAACTGTCCTCCACGTCAAGTGAACTCAATGGTTCGTTGGCGCGTCATGTTAGCATTTAATTTTAAAAAAGCCGTGCCACCTATTTAGTGAAATTCACATTTTTCCCAAAGCCAGTTTGGATTAAGTTGATATTTGTGATTGATTTGTGCCGCGCCCTGTTTAGTTTTCCATCACCTTATCAAAATTTAGTCACCTTGTAAGTCGTCTATCGTCATAGTTATAAATTATGGGTAAGCGTTCATCTCTATCGGGTTCTACTAGTCATATCCCTCTCATGGATACCGAGAGGGATATCCAAGATACAAATTGTTCGCTGGTTCATCCTCCGTTTTACCAACAAGTTCTCTTGAATGACAAAGCATCTTTGGTTTATGATTCCATGGTAATTTCTGGTTTTTACTTTGCATGTATCCCTAGAACCCATATTTTTCCTGAATTTATATCTTGGTTGGTTTCCATTATGTATCCTGGAAAATGTTTTGTGATGAATTTTCAAGGAGAGAATGTTTTACAAGTATCTGCCCAGTTAATCTGCCAAGCCCTTTGTTACCCTGATTCTGAGTCATGTGTTCAATTCTCTGATGATTCTTTGGTAGCGTGTTATGATAACCTTGCAGGTCAAGACTTCAATCAGCTTATTCATTTTCTAAAGCGTAACACACGACAATTTGAGCCTAATAGCAAGGATTTTCCTATGGAAATTTTTGATACTGAGGTTCAGCTGGTTTTAAGCAGTATTGCAAATATTATGGGTAAAGATGATGATAGAATGGTGGACAAATCAATGTGGGGATGTTTTCCATAATGATGAAGCTAGGAATGGTGTTGGATATTCCCTCCTATTGGCACAAAGCAGTAAATTCACAACTAATGAGCCTATCATTAACAGGTTCTTTCAGATTTCCTTCATTAATCATTTACTTGTTCTTATATCAAAATGTGGAGGAATTTATGCATCTAGGTCTAAATATTATGGATATGAATAAGAAGAGGCAATATGTAGTTTTCTAGACAGATATAGTGAGGAGGGAACAAAATGAAACTGGACTGTTTGATTTTTCCGGTTATTTCATGTCAAGTGCATATAAAGTTTTGAATGGAGTTCCTCCCCCTTGTTTTTTACCCAAAGCTCAAGAATTCATGCATTTAGGGGAAAACTGTAAATTTGGAGATTGGTTTGTTTTGGGGGATTATTCAGAAATTAGGTTGTATGGAGCAAGTGTTGAGCCTTATAGACTTCCAGTATTTGTTCCCATGAAGCTATTTTCTTTGGAGTTTATTCGACAAAGTTTGAATGTTGATCAAGTTCAATTTTTCCCATGAAAAAGGGACATATGTTCAAAATGCCCATGACTGTAGGTCCTTTCATAGTTAATATGAGACAGACATTTGAGGAGGTTACTAAAATGCTAGATGAGATGCATTTTATATTAGGGGAAAGATGGGCTTATGACCCTCACAATGTAATTTCCAATAGAAGAGTTGAGAATGGATATTCAACTTTAATTCATGAAAGCAGGCCAGATTTAGAGAAGATAGCAAGAAAAGGTGTAATGAGTTCAACAGGTTCAAATATTCAGACTCCCATCATATCAGAAAAGTCTAATGAAAGAAGTAAAGAAACAGTAGTTGATTTAGAAGATAAGAAGCAGGGAGTTGAGAAAAGGAAAAAGTTTAATGAAGAGCATGCATATAATCAGCCTGGTTTTTCTTTACAGTTGGGAGAGGAAAAAAATGTTCCTGATTTACCCAGAAGACATGAGACCTCTCATGAACAAGTACCACTGATCAAACAAATGTTTGCCCAAATTGTAGAGAGGAACTAGAAGATGAAAGCCAGTATGGAGGCCCAAGCCGAATATCAGATTGCTCGAGATTAAACAAGGCTTTTGACTGCCATGGATCTTGAGAAAGATCAATTCAGAATTTCCTTGTCACACCCTACTGACATGTCAATTGGTTCCTCTAGTAATTTCAATACTTTAAATGTGACTGTAGATGTGAAAAATATCCCATTGTTGGATAAGGTGAACCTACATATGCAAACAAGTCAGTTGATTGTAAATTACCTGACAAAGACTAATGCAATGGAAATGAAAGTAGATAATATGCTTGGAAAATTAATTAAGAATTTAAAGTTAGAGAAAGCCAACTCTAGGGCTTTAACAATTCAGAATGAGGAGTTGAAGAAAATTATAGTAAAGATTGGAGTGGACCCTAATGATAGGACTGTTGTGCAGAAGCTTCTGCAAAGTGCTGAAGCAGAGAAATATAAATTGAAGAAAAAGCTAAAATTACCTACAGGAGAGCATTCAATGGCTACAGAGGTTGCAGAGGTGGAGAACGAGAAGGAAAATATTCTACAACAACTTATGCAAAAGGAGGAGGAAATCTCCAAAATAATACAAACTGCAATATCACTACAAAATCATATTGATAGTCATACTTGTAATTTTGTTTTTCCTTAAGGTAAAAAATATCCAAAAGCACAAATTTCTCAGTTGAATACTGAATTGCAGATGGAAGAAAGAGATCGGAAAAAGGCTCAACCAGATTTAGAGACTACATCGAAGATTATTCAAGCTGCAGAAAACGAAGCCAGTAAATACAAAATGGACAGTCAGAATGCTAATACTGAGTTCAAAAGTTTTAAAGAAAAATTTAAAGGGAAAATATCTTTAATACAAGAAAAATACATCATTTGGAATGGTATCATTTATGAAATGAAGTCAATTTGGAACTTTTTGATGGTGGTTGTAGAAGAGAAAAGTCTTATCAGAGAATTTGAAGAAAAATTAATGGCAGATAAACAAAAGACAATCAATAGGGATATTTGGGAAAAAAGATTCATTGACTTTATTAATTCCAAAATAGATCAAGAATTAGAGGAAAATGAGATTAAAGATAGAATCCTATATGCAATGGAGATTAATAAGATGATTGTCAAGAATGATCACGGGAAAGCCACAGAAAAGAAGTTGATAGAAATCAAATAAGCAGTAAATAAGTTTGATAAGTCATTGGAAAAAGTAACAAGAGCAGGTTTGCCTTCATGTTGGGCACTTGGAGGAGGTCTGTTGTCATGGGATTCTTATGAAAATTTACTGGTATTAACAAAAATTAAAGTTGATAATACACATGAAAAGACTCGGGTACTCAAGGGAGAAACAATGATCAACTTTATTCAGAGACATTTTTAGCTGTTGTGGTTGGTAAAAACTCTATTTACAGAAAGACCATCCTACAACCGAATTACTGCTTTCAGGTTGGAGTATCACAATCTGATACATTCAACCAGGACAACAGTAGAGATATGTAAGAAGTGTAGAGCTTGGATGATAGACTTGATGAAGGATCCTTCAAATTTGAAGAAAGACAAATCAGAACTTGATCCAGGTTATGTAGCAGCATTGTCAACTATTCACATTCAACATATAGATTAGGGTGTCAATTTTTATGTTGTTATAATCTTTCAAAGATGATGTAAATGTAATAAGATATTTTTAGGGTATGTAATAGATAGTTTACAAATTCCTCAGGAGTTGAGGTAGTTAGGATCATTTATAGCAATTTGGAAGTGATTTTTATTGTATTTAATGTAATAATTCAGGGGAAGAAATGTTTCAAGTTTTGGACCTTCAGACTATAATTTTGTACTCAGAGATTTCAAAGATTAATGGATGAGAAAAGAGTTTCTGGAATATGTTTATGTTGATATGTGTTCAAGTTTACGTTCTGTGTTTTCTATCCTTGAATAAAACAAAGTTATGAGCATCAGGTCTCTTTTTACTTATGTAAGCAAGAGTTAAAACCCTTAATTGGCACTCCTTCGCTTTAACTGCTTCTTTCATATAATTCTTCTGGAGTTTGAGATGATATATTCTGTATAACAACATATCAGTTTGGGATTCTTTCTTTCATTTTCTTCTGGTTATTTTATTCAACATCAGCAAATGACAACATTGTGAGACATTCATTATATTTGATATACGGTTGAATGATAAATACTTGAGGGTGATTAAACAGAGACAAATAATTTTGTGACATAATCATATAAATTTCTTAAGCAATGATTCCTTATCACAGCTAAGGGATTGTCTTTTAAGGAACAACAGACCCCAAGATCTAAAAAATTTAAGTGGATCTGACAAGATCTGTAAAATTACAATGCCAAAAAAAAAGAGAACACACAACAAATAAAACCACAAAGAAACTTGTTCTATTAAAACAGGGAATAGCTGTAGAAGCTACATTATGGTGGACAATCTTTCCTTTTACAAAATGCGACTTGTTACTTATAACCTTTTTTTGTTACAATACCACAGGTAAATTCCATGGGTGGGTAAATACCATTGGTGGATCTCACTTACAATACCATGGGTGAATTAATATCATGGCTGGATGTCACTTACAATACCATGGGTGGATAAATACCATGGCTGGATGAATACCATAGGTCGATTCCATTTACAATACCATGGCTAAATTCCATAGGTGGATGGATGACATGGCTAGATGAATATCATGGGTGGATGCTGTTGTGGTTCCTATGATTTGGCATATTTGGAAATACCAAATGATAAGACAACATCAAACCACTTTGGGATCTCAAGATCTAGCCCTCCTGGATCCAGAGAGGGTTCTCTCTATAAAGGTAAAGAAACGTATATCTTTGAAGTTCAATTTAAGATATTAGGCTAGGTATAGGGCACAAGGGTTTTGTTTTATTTGTTTGGTTGGGAAACATGAAAGAAGGGTTCAATATAAGGTAAAGGAATGAGGAGAGAAGGATTTTTGGACAACGGGGAAATAATTCAAATAAAACACAATTCCATTGGGCAATGGGGTCATGAAAGGGTTTACTTGCAATTCAAATATCCAGGGCGTTCAAAGGGCTAGTCATCTAAAACAGAGGATCTCTTAAGATGATAGTGTGGAATGAAACAATAAGGAAGTGAATGGGAATAACAAGGAAAACCTTCCAAGGTGACCACTTTGGAGTAAATCTAGGGACAGGGCATGCCTTAACCTCTATGATCCAAACTCCTAATGAGGCTAACTCTGAAAGACAACAATCCAGCAGTCCTCCTGACTACTTTCATACAATAGAAAACATTCAAGCTTAAACACAGAGTGAAACCTAAGATTAGAAAAATACTTTTAACCTTATATGCTTGGGCATTCAACTCAAAGGGATCTTAGAAAGGTTTAACTATTGGAAAAAGAACCTAGTGAGATAGGGCTAACTCTAATCTCCCAGTTTCTCAATTCTTTCAGCTGAACCAAACAATAACATCTAAGAAACAAACTCTAAATTCATACATTAGTAAGCATGGGCAGACCAACGTCTTTGATTGGTTAAATTATATCAAATTCTTTCTTAGATACATAATCAGCAGAAAACATAAAGATAAGAAAATATAGTGAGCATTAGGGTACTCGCAGCAGTATGTCCTAAGCTAAATTTATTGTTTTCTTATAAGGGAAAGTGAAACATGATGTAAAACAGAGAAAAAAATAACAAAGATAGGACACATCACCGCTGATTTAGATCAAGATCCAATGAACATGCTTGTCATATTAGAAGAGCAAAACCAATCACATACATCCTTGTCCAATAGCTTGGTATCATTCAGAAATCATCTCCCAGCCTATTCACAACTACTACTCATAGAACTCTAACTTAGTGAAACTGCTTACAATCAATGTTTTTTCAATAATCGACCAACCAACGTTTACAATGTATTTCTTATGAGTTCTTATAGGTGAAGAGTGATAGTATAGGCAGATAGAACATAAATGATTCAATTAAAATATGAGGAGAAAAGTCTTTTGAATCCCATTCTATCTTAATGTTTTACATTGACTTTAGGTACTTTTCAAATGAATTGGGGTCTTTGTCAATTGAGAATGACTCCAGGGGTATGTTCCATGAAGTACTTTTTGGCTAGAGGTACTCTGTTTGTACTGTGAGACAAGAAAGGATGAAGGCTAGCCTTTCAGGTCTTCCATGCTTTGTAACTAATGCACTGTCAGTTCTTTAGGACTTTCTGCCAGAATAATAATTGTATTGGGGCTCGATGCAGAATAGAGAATGGGAAATAGTGATCTTGGTCCTTTCTTCAGTAAAAGGACTGTCCTACTGATATGTCCTCTGCATTGTTGCGATCAATGATTGTATTTAATCTGTGCAGACCATGGATTATGCTCTTAATATTCAATATTATGCTTTAATACTTCGATATCTTTCATCTCTTCTTCAGCGATCTTCGGCTCTGTGATGGTCTTTTACCATGACTACAACTGTGAAAACAGAGTGAATTCACCACCTTTGAAACCTGCAAAACACAATAAACATGTTATAAAAACCAGCGGAAGTGGGGAAGGACTGCTTCAGAGGCTCACGGAGATGGAGGAGCGATAATGAAAATAGTGGGCGCAGTGGAAAAATGGGGAAAAAACACTGGCAGAGCAGCTAACCAGCTATTTGGAAGTTTGGGTGTGAGGATGAACTAGGACAGTTAGATCAGGATGATCTATGATGGAGATCGTCCGATGAAGTCTTTGGAGGGGTTAGATGAATGGAGGAAGGAATGAACTGAGAGATAATGTGGGCCGTTGGATTAGAATAATCAATGGTCAAGATATTTTGGTGGAATCATTTGAAATATCAGTTGTACAAAGAGTAGATGGGGCAAGATTAAATTAGAGCCGTCCGATTACAATAATCGACAGTGGGGATCGCCTGATGGAAAAATTGGGAGAACAGGGGAAAGGAAAATGGTCGGGGTCATGATATGATCTGGGTTGTTAGATCAGGTCAATCAACGACTAATATTAAAATGGAAAATACGCTGCAGAGGGTGGTAAGGCAGAAAACCAGGATGGTTTTCGTATAGCGTTAAAGTGGTTTTAGAATCTGTCCAAAAAAATGCGATATCACTCGCTTGCTGACACGTGGAAAACCAAAACCACCTATTTTTAATTTTTTGAAGTATTAAACCTTGGGCGCAGAAAAAACATGAAATGCAATGGTGACCGTTGGATCTGGGACCTCAGATCCGACGGTGCGGAAGAAAAGTGATGGAGGTAAGATGCATGGGCGGAACAGGCCGGTGGGGTCAATGGCGGGTTAAATCCTGACCGTTAGATATTGGAAACAAATGGTCGAGATCTGTCGATGGGAAGAAATGAGAAGGGCAGGGTTTGATGAGCGGATGCAATGTGGAAAGTCTGATCAAGCTCGATCAACGGCTGAGATTCAATCGAAGGTCGGGATGGTGAAAAGTCATGAGCGGAGAGCGATGCGATCCTGGGCGTTGGATCTTGTGGATTCAACGGTCCAGATCTAATCAGAAGATGTGATGATGGGGGGCTATGAACAAGGCGTGATTAAATCCTGACCATTGGTTCTTGTGGATTCAACGGCGGAGATTAAATCGCATGATCGACATCGGAGGAGGCAAGCGAACAAGACCTTTGAATCTACGATGTGCGATTGAGTGCTGGCCATCGGATTGGTAGCATGATCGATGGTCATGATTAAATCGGATGGATGTGGGTGACGGGCTCAAGAGTGGAGCGAGATCAAATATTAGTCGTTGGTTCTTGTGGATTCAACGGCCAAGATGAAATCGGAAGATCGGCCATCGGGGAAACAGAAAAGAGGGAATGTTGGGTTAGTGCGATGTGATTGAGCACTAGCCATCAGATCTAGAAAGGATTGACGGTCGGGATTAAATCGGAAGGGGAAAGGTGAAAGGCTTGCGATGGAGCATGATGCGATCCTAGCCATTGGATCGGGTGAGATCAATGGTCTAGATTGAATCGGCAATCGGCAGAGTAAAACTCATCGCAATCAGAAATATTTGAAGAACAAAGGAAAAAGGCCAATAGGAAAGCTTCAATTACGATTTGCGATTAGGCCCTAGTGCTTGGTCATAGGGTGGGTCACATGTGGGAAAGAGGCGAAGGGCTAAGCCGAAAGGGGCTAAAGGCCTTAAGGTAAAAATCGTTGTTTTAGGCCTAAAATTAGTGTTTTTTAAGCCAAATAAGGGGTTCCGGTAAGCAGAAAGAGGGATTTTTAAACCAAATAAAGGTAAATTGTGAGGTTTAAAGGGTATTTAGGATGGTTTATAGGTTAAATGGGGATTTTTATGAGGGATTCTTTGAAGGAAACAAAGGTGAAAATGGGAATTTTGTGGGAATGAAAAAGGGGGAAATGGAGGCCTTTTTAAGAGCAGTTTCTTTCATAGAACAACAGGGCTTTTCAATGGAAACAGCAATGAGGGTTCTTTAAAGGATAGACAACACATGGAGGCTTCAAGGATGATATTTTTACAAAGTAAATGTATCTCTTGAAGACTCGGAAAAAATTTTAGCCACATGTTTTCTTGACAAAATTTTATAGGTGGCTAACAGATGCCATTTTCCATTCGGATCAAATTTGCACCCAATCCGACACGAATCTCATTGGCGTGGGGTGACTTTGTCACTCTATTGTGCTGAAAATGGAAGAATTCGTAAGATGGTTAGTAGGATATTGTGGTTTGTAGACCAGTTAGCAGCAAAACTTCACCAGAGCATAACTTCTTCAGGTTTTGGCCAAATTAAGCTTAGAAAAATCCTATCTATGGGTTTTTTACTGTTTTGGAGTCATTGGTAACATTATTTTTTCATTCCGAGCACTGTAAATCCATGTAAACACATATTTTAGCACATAATTAAAGAAGCCCAACATTCGAATCTAGACCAGGAGATGTAGCCCAGGAGGGGTGAACTCCTTCATCATTTTGTTGTCTTGTCTTATTGTTTATGGTATTATTTCCTCTGTTTTTATGCTGCAAAAATGAGTTTAAACACTTAATTAATGTACTATTGCAACTTGCCTAATTGCATAAAAGACATAAAATTTAACTTGCAAATTTCATCAAACTTCAATTTTACAAATACAGATAAAAAAGATAGATCAACAACTTAAAAATTTGTCTCTTTGAGGGGGAAACCTCATTTACATTACATAAATGAACAATTCTTGGATGATACAAATGACAATACCTCCTTTGTATATATAGGATTCTAAGGGGTCACGACATAATAAAAGCCTACATAACAATAATAATGTAAGGGCATAGAAATAACAATAGTGGGTTTCTATGGGGCACAACAATAACAATATGGGGGCTAAATGGGCACAAAAATAACAATAAGGAGGATACACTGACAATAATAAGGGCGCTACACTAGTATTATAGGGACCTAACAAAAATCCCTCGGAAATACAGGACAACTACCAAATGATAGAACCCAAAATACTTGAGCCATGAACCTAAAGATGTTGGGCTCTTCCTGAAGCTATAGGTTGGCTAGGCCCATAACCTCCCTCGGACCAAATGTTTTCTTTCATGGTTTTTTCTCCACCGTTGATGCCACCCAGATGAACAGGAGGACCAAGTAGTTCCCGATTGGTGAAATTTGTTGGCATCTCTAGCCAGGAGGACCAACAAAAATAATAAAAAATGAAAATCGAAGACTAACTATAAGAATTAAAACACAACCATATATAATAACCAAACTACTTATGTAAAAAATCAGCAATTAAAATCAATAATTAACATAGAATTTTCAAATACCATGAGTAGAGACGACTTAAATATATTGACGATATTCCTTACTTATGCTTTTGGAGTTGAATGTTTTTTGAATTTTTATAACCGTAACAAAATTTTGGGGACGACTCTTCACCCAACCATAGGCTTAACTTATCGTAATCTTTCTACAACTGGTCATCCCTGAGCCCTCAATCAATGTACTACTGCCAGAGAATCCTTTGTTTCACAATACCTTTTTCCCAAGAGAATGCATGAAGGAATGATGAATCTCATCTTCCTCAACGTCTATTAAATAGATCAAACAAGGGAAAAGGGGTCTGCATGCACACATTCCAACATGAAACTTTTGTTTCTTTATTTTAAGTTTTACTTAATTTAATATTTCTCTTAATTTAACTCTTTCTTATTTTATTCCTTTTACTTTATGTTGACTTTACTTATTTTTACCATTTTTATAGGTCCCTTGATTTAAATCTTTCTTGTTTTATTTTACTTTTTATTAACTTTACTTATTTTTACTGTTTTTATAGTTTAATTTTATATATATTTATTTAGAACTTCAGTGTTATTATTTACTATTTTATTTATTTATTATCATTATATTCTCTTCATTATTTAATATTTATTTACTATCATTATATTTTCTTTAATTTTTACTATTTATTTATCATTATTATATTTTCTTTATTGTTTATCATGTTGATATTCAACAAGAAGATTCAGCACCCATGCCTAGTGCATTAAGAACTTAGTTGCATTCAACACATGGTTGCATTAAGCACCCAGACTAGGGTGGGGCCTACAGTGTTGTTTTTGGGTGCATGTCTTTTTTTGTTATCCCTTAATTAAAATGGACATTAAACTGTAATCTATTCTCAATGTGGACTTGAATGAGTTAATTGAAAGTGTTAAATTCAGTTAGCTAGTGGATTTCGAGTTAGAGGTTGTTGGTCAGGCATGCAGAGTAATTATAGTTGTAACAGAGTTCGAAGTGCAGTGGTGCATGAGTTGGTGCAAGTTGTAAATAGTTTAACTCAGTTAAGTGAGTTAAACTCAGTTGTGCTACTTGTAACTGAAGATACACTAGTGAGAGATCCAGTGAATTAAATATTGATTAATTCATAGCCAGTGATCTCACATGCAACTGAGGATTTACTATTATTAGCTGCATGCATGTAAAATCCAGTGGAGACCCAGTTGAGTTCTAGGTGAAAGGGAAGTTGACTATTATTTTTAGGATTATTGGCTTGCACATATGTAGGAAAACACCCATTGGAGTGCTCATGATACTTGCGCAGTCAAGGCAGGCGAGAATTCCTATATTTTAGGTATCTTTACCATAGGGGATTGTACAAGCAAGGATGACTATCTGGAGGTTGAGAATTGGCTATGTGTTGTTCAGTTTTGCATATGACAGTGTGAGAAAATTAGCTGAGTAATAGAGGTATCTTGTGAGAAGAATTTTGTATGTAATGGTTTCATGATCCATGCTTAATATAAAATAGAAGATAGTGGGGTTTTTAGCTATAATATTTCCCCAGAAAATTGTTTGTGTTGTCTGTGAATGTTCATGTGATTAGCGATTGTGTTTTTAATTCTGCAAAATATTTGTAGAAGTGATTCAGTATTTAAATTTAGTGCATTGTTAGATTGGGTGAATCCAATATATAAATGCATGTTGTATAATTTCTACATGGTATCAGAGCATAGGAAATTGAAAAAGTGAAGCAGGATCTGAGTTTGTGATTGGATAGAATTTGAATTTGCAGAAAGACTTTCTTGGTGCTACAATTGATTCAAGATAGAAATGGATTTCAATGGCTTGAGGTTAGAGTATGCACTCGAGGAAAAATAAAACTACATTTATTGGAAGGACACGATGGAGGTTGTACTCGAAGAAATGGGTTGAAGGAATTCATTGACAAAGATGTTCCTAAACCTAATGTTGTTGATGCTGCAAATATTGATGCATGGCAAAAGAAAGTGGAAAAGGTAAGGAGGATCCTGTTGGAGGGAGTATGAGACCACATTATCTCAATCCTCCATGGGAAATCCACACCATATGCAATGTGAAAGGCTTTGATGGATCTATTCCAAAGCAACAACGACCATAGGAAATTAGTGCTCAAAGATAAACTCAAGAAGATCAAGATGGAAAAGGGCAACACCATTCCAAAATATCTAACAAAGTTTGTCCAATGTCGGGATGAACTGGCGAGCATTGGAATAACAGTTGTTAATGATTATTTAGTGGGCTTGGCTCTCCTAGGACTTCCCAAAAGTTGGCACAGTTATCAATACTCTATCAATGGAAGGGGAAATTTTCCAGATTGGGAACTACTGTGGTCGGATTTGGTGCAGGAAGAGTTTAGACGGAACACCAGAGATGGATCTTCATCTAAGAATGAGGATGAAGATGATTGTGCTTTGGCTTCCAAGGTGAGGAAGGGGAAGGGGAAGAAATACCATTCAAAATCTAAGTCCAATAATGGCAAGAAGCAGTACATGTCTAAGGTGAAGTGTTTTCACCATCACGAGCATGGGAATTTTTCTACTAACTATCCACAAAAGAAGAAGAACAAGAAGGTTGTTGGATTTGCAGCTGGTGATGCCCTTGCCTCGCGATTTGAGCTTGACTTCTCATTTATCGCATGAATGGTGTCCAATGCATTAGGATCTGTGTGGTATTTGGATAGTGGTGCTTCCTTCACATGATGGGAGATAAGGAACTTTTTAGTGACTTGGAGGAGAAAGGTCTCCATATGCATATTGAGATGGGTGACAACGTACGGTACAGTGCTACTGGGATTGGTACCATTACCTTTCAGAAGGAGTCAGGTAAACCATTTCAATTAAAATATGTGATGCATGTACCAGGTTCGAAGAAAAATTTGGTCTTAGTCGCAATGTTGGAGGATACAGGTTATGATGTTGTTTTTAGTGATGGAAAATATTTCCTGCGACATAAAACAATGGGTCAAGCCAATAGGATAGGGATTAGAGATAACAGTCTCTACAAGCTAGAGTTATATGGCTGTGCAACAATGATGGGCAATTCAGATCAAGTGGTGAGATGGGATGAGGGCGAATTATGGCACAGGCGATTGGGATATCTTCACCATGGAACCTTGAAAGTCATGCATCAGATTTCTACTGGTCTTTCCAGGGGTACGCTTGCACAGTCAGACACATGCAAGGGATTTACGATGGGAAAATATGTAAAGGCCACCTTTCATGAGAAGAAAAACTGAGCTTCGGGGATCCTTGATAGAGTTCACACAAACGTGTGCAGTCATTTCTCAGTTGCTTCAACAAAAAAACATAAGTACTATGTAATCTTTTTTGATGACTTTTCGCATAAGTGCTAGATATTCTTCATGCAGAAGAAATATCAAACATTCTATAAGTTTTGTGAGTTTAAGGCACTGGTGGAGACAGAGTCTGGGAAGAAATTGAAGGTTGTTAGGAGTGATAATGGTGGAGAATACATCTCTAAAGAATTTAAGAAATTCTGCAGCAAAGAAGGAATTCGAAGATAACTCATAGCGCCTCTTAACCCACAACAGAATGGGTCGTAGAGAGGAATAATAGAACTATTGTGGGTGCAGCACGAGCGATGTTCCATGAGCAAGGCGTACTTATGAATCTGTGGGCAAAAGTATGCAATACAATGACACATGTGCAAAAATATTTTCCTCATAGAGTACTTGGCATGAGTACACCTGAAGAGGCTTTCACTAGTAAGAAACCTGATGTTTCACACTTTAAGATTTTTGGCTCATCTGTTTATGTGCATGTGACGAAGGATTCCAGGAAGAAGCTAGAACCAACAACTGAGATTGCATTTTTTTGGGGTTCACTGAAATACCCCATAGTTATCATGTGTATTTGCAAACAACAGAATGACTATTGTGCGGCGGGATATAAAATTTGATGAGGAAAAAGCCATCCGGTTGTCCCTTGAGAGGGAGCTAGACTTGCATGCAAAGGAGGAACTGTTGGTTCCCAAACATGAGTCTTAAGATGTGGATCAACCACATGAGGAGGTTCATGGAGTGGAGGAAAACACTCATGCAGATCCATCCATCAGAAATGGCAGAAGGTGCACCATGAAAGTTGATAAGCTGAGACTTGATGCTACACAAAATGTAGGAGCCCCTACTTCATAGCGTAGATAGAGATAGTCTCCTAACTGATTTACTGGATACATGGATCTTATGTACAAATGTATTGTGACTGAACCATATTCCTTTCAGGAAGTAGTGCAACAACCTACTTGGGTTGATGCAATGGTGGAGGAGTATGACTCCATTGTCAAGAAAAATGCATGGGAGATAGTCCCAAGACCGATCGACAAATCAGTGGTTGGATTGATATGGATCTACAAGGTAAAGAAAGTTGTTGATGGGAGTGTGGATAAATATAAGGCCAGATTTGTGGCTCAGAGATTCTCACATATCGAGGGCATAGCTTATGATGAGACTTTTGTGCCTGTCTCAAGGTACTCTTCCATAAGATCCATCCTTGCACTCTCAGTGCAGATGGGCTAGTCATCTGATGGATGTGAAAATTGTGTTTCTCAATGGGATCATTGAGGAAGAGGTGTACATAGAGAAGCCTAAAGGTTTCAAAATCTTCAACAGTGATTTTCATGTGTGCAAGCTCAAAAGAGCACTGTATGGACTGAAGCAAGCATCCCATACTTGGTACACTCGGATAGGCAACTATTTCACCAGACTGTACTTCACCAAAAGTGAAGAAGATTTAAACCTAAACTAGATTGTGGTTGAGGGTAAGCTATTGATCATTTTTATTTATGTTGATGATCTAATTTTGACTAGTGATGAGCAACTGATACACTCTTGCAAGGAGGATCTTGCAAGGGAGTTCGAAATGAAGGACATGGGACTCCTTCATTATTTCCTTGGATTGGAAATATGGCAGCGGGATGGTGAAATTTTTTTGTCTCAAGGAAAGCATGCAAAGGAGATATTGGGTAAGTTTAACATGGAGAGCTGCAAACCCATGGATACTCTGCTTCTAGGAAATTGGAGGAAAGAGGATGCTACTTCTGGAGAGGTAGTGGATGCTACTGTCTATCGAAATTTAGTGGGTTTGCTAATGTATTTGGTGAACGCGAGACCGACCATTTGCTACCCAGTTAACCAGTCGAGTCAAGCTATGGTTAAGCCTACCAAGCTCTTTTGGAAGGTGGGGAAGCATGTCCTAAGATACCTGAGGGTCACATCAGAGTATGGTCTATGGTACAAATAGATGGATGGAGTGAAGTTGCATGGCTTCACAGATGTAGATTGAGCTGGCAGGCCGTCAGACAGAAAGAGCACATCAGGGAGGATCTTTAACATTGGATCGACAATATTTTCCTGGTACAACAGGAAACAATGATCCATGGCACTCAGTTCATCGGAAGTGGAATACATGGCAGCAATTCAAGCTACATGTGAGGCTATCTGGATGAGAAAGATATTGGTTGGTTTGGTTGGTTCTCATATAGATCCGATAATGATTCATTGTGATAGTTAGAGTTGCATTAAACTCTTGATTAATCTTTTGTTTCATGATAGGTCCAAGAATATAGATATAACATACCATTATCTCAGAGATTGTGTGTAGAGAATGATCATGTTGCTTCAGTACATTCCTACGGAAGATCAGTATGCATATATTCTAACGAAGGCGCTCACCAGGAGCAAATTCGAATACCATAGAGACAGGATCAGGGTGAAGGATAATCCCTTTCTTTTTGAGAGGGAGTGTTTGTAAATTTTTGTAGATGTTCTATGCTTGAAGCAACTTTACTTTTCTTACAGCAATCACACAAATAGTTAAGTAAAATGCTGATAGAACATATAAGTGGATCTTATAGAAGACAAACCAGAAACATAAAAATGTGATGGTGCGTTACGGCGGTCAACAGGATGCTTCAACCAGCAAAGTCTCCTTGATCAGCCAACCCAGAATGTGTCACAACAATCCTCCAATCAGCTACCGAGTCAACCCAAGTCAACTCCAGAAAAGTCAACGTTGTCCAGAAAAGTCAACGCATGGCAGCAAGCTAAAAGTCAACGCAGCAACAGTTTGGTCAACCCTTTGACCTCGATTTCTGTGCCAAAGTGTACGGCCTCTCAAAATCGAACTTTCCAATAAGTTTCAGCCCTTTCGGACCATGCGTTGACCAAAGTCAACGCTGGTCAAACTTCCAGCAAAACCCTAGCTGCAGAAATTCTTCCTTCCCTTCAACCGTACAGATTTCGTCCTTCTTCTCCACACGTGTGGGCTGAACTTGTCCTCCAATGAGCTCGTACTAAATCAGATGAGAGAAGAAGATGTGTGTTGAGTTGTTGTGAAATGCTCTCCAACTTTGCCTGTATTTATATCCATCATTGGGGTGTGTGACACATCTGCTGGGGGTGTAAAACCTTAAGGCCGACCTGCACATATAATTTATTATAAATAATAAATTCAAAATAAATGTTCTGCTCATCGGATTAAGATATATTTTATATGGATTTTACACCTCTCCAAAAGAGGAATCCAACAAAAATATTAGCCTCTTAATCTGAGCATCACAACATGGAGTTTGGACCTAGTTGTCCAAATTTAACACTCCCTCTCAACTAGGGAGAACTCCATCCATCAGTGCAATCAAACATCGTGCGTCATCCCGCCGTAACTTGCTTTGATGGCCTCTTTATTTCAGAACAGAAGTGGGTCAGTCACAAAGACATCATCCTTCGGCTGACATATTCAGCCTAGAGGTTCGAAACCTCTATCAGACTCACAAAGAGTCTCCAACCAACCCAAAGTTGGTTCATCTGACCCGAAGTCAGGCAGAGGTCCCAGACCTCACTAAACTTGATCCCAGATCAAGTGGTTGGACCGTGCCATCCTAGATAGAGAGTAAGGCAATCTCTGATGCGTCCATCAGTCTTTGCTAATAGTCTCTAGCTTTTCCCACCTCATTGGCCAAATGAGAGGTACTTCCCATGAGCCCTGAACTCAATGGGTAGGATGCATACGGGGCACAGATAAATGAGAGGTGAACCAGCTCAATAATCACAACGGTGGGGCAGAAGCATTATGAGTGCTTATAGCTCCGAGAAGCTATCCCCAAAGCCCCCCAGAGCTCCCAGAGCTCATCGTCCAACAAGACCCACATCATAGGGTCGTTCCACGACACCAAGACTCTCACGGAAGGTTAGGAACTTGACCTTCCCCAGGGGCTTAGTGAGAATATCCACGACCTGCTCATCAGTTCCTATATGATCGAGCCTTACGGTGCCTCGCTGTACCATATCCCGGATAAAGTGGTACCTGATATCAATATGCTTGGATTGGTCGTGGAACATAGGATTCTCATTCATATGAATCCCACTCTGATTATCACAAAGTATCACAGTGGTATCTAGCACATGTCCAAACAGCTCACTAAAGAGCTTTCGCAACCAAACTGCTTCACAACAGGCCATACTAGCAGCAATGTATTCGGCCTCCGCGGTGCTCAAAGCCACCGACTTCTCCTTCCTGCTCATCCATGAGATCGAAGCAGAACCAAGATTGAAGCAGCATCCCGATGTGCTCTTACGATCCACCACACTGCCAGCCCAATCGGCATCAGTATATCCACGGAGTGTCACACTCCCGGCAGTGTATCTCAGCCCATGGTTTATCATGCCCCGAAGATATCTCAGAAGATTCTTGGCACCAACCCAGTGAAAATGATGAGGCTCAACCATCTGTTGACTCAAAGTGTTCACTGCAAAACATATATCTGGTCGGGTGTTCACTAAGAACATCAAAGCTCCTATGAGTTGACGATACTCAGCAGGATTGGCCAAGATAGGCCCAGCAGCGCTGCCACTCAACTTCTTGAAGTTGAGTTCCATCGGTGTTGACACGGACTTGCAGTCCACCATACCAAATCTCTCTAGAAGTTTCACAATGTATTTTCCTCGAGAAAGGAAAATCTCTCCAGGTCTCTGCCAGACCTCCAGGCCTAAGAAGTAGTGCATCAGTCCTAGGTCCTTCATCTCGAACTCAGCAGCGAGCTCCCTCTTACATTGATGAATGAGAGGGTCAGCACCTGTCAGGAAGAGGTCATCCACATATAGCACTAGAATGAGAGGCTTCCCCTATACAACCTTGAAGTAAAGGTTCGGATCAGCATTACTTCGAGTGAAGCCCAGCTTCATCAAGTAACTATCCATCCTCTCGTACCAAGCTCTGGGTGCTTGCTTTAACCCATAGAGGGCTTTCTTCATGATTTTCTTCAGATCTTGGAAGATCTACTACTTTCTTCAGGGAAGCATATTCGTCAAAAGTGACATCATGGCATATCTCTACTTCCCTTTGACCAGGTACATAGACTCTATAGGCCTTAGAAGTCTCACTGTAGCCCACAAACATTCCTTTCTTCCCAGAAGCATCCAGCTTACTTCTCTTTTCTTTTGGCACATGAAAATAAATAGGACATCCAAAAATTCTAAAATGTGAGACATCAGGTTTCTTACCAGTGAAAACCTCTTCGGGAGTTTTGGAGTCCAGGGCGGAATGAAGGCATCGGTTTTGAATGTATACAGCAGTATTCGCAGTTCTCCCCACAAAAACTTCGGTAGACCCTGGTCACATAGCATGGCACGAGCAGCTTCCACAATGGTCCTGTTCTTCCATTTAGCAACGCCATTCTGCTCAGGAGTATAGGCAGTAGTAGTCTCCCTCTTAATGCCAGCTTCTCTGCAAAAGTCCTTGAACTCATTTGACTCATATTCAATGCCATTGTCGGTCCTCAAAATCTTGATCTTCTTCCCTGTCATATTTTCCACCAAGGCTTTGAAGGTACGAAACCACATGAAAGCCTCATCCTTCTTCTTCAAGAAATATATCCAGGTTTTGCGAGAGAAGTCATCAGTGAATGTCATGTAGTAAGAACATCCTCCCAGGGATGTCACGGGCAACATACCAGATAGATCAGAATGGACCAGTTGCAAAATATCAGATGTCTTTGTGACACTTGAGGGGAAAGGTCCCCTAGTATGCTTTCCTTCGACACAGCCCTTACATACACCTTCATGATTATTTCCAAAGTCAGGCATCCCTGTCACCACCTTCCTTGCTTCGGGAAGGGCCTTGTAATGAAGGTGTCCAAACCTTCGGTGCCATAGTTCAGTTTGTCGGATAGTATCACATGTCATAGCTCCCAGCGGACTCCCTCCAACCTGTTAGAGTGTGCCAACTCCAAAACCAATCGAGATAGCTTCCTTGAAGCTCTTCTTCCACATGAGCACCTTTCCATCAGATAATTTTACATTGAACCCTTTGTCTTCCATGGCTGATACAGACACAAGGTTCTTCTTCAATTTCGGTACATAGAGTACATCTTGCAAATATAGGACTTGTCCTTGAGACAAGTGGAGGGTCACAGTCACTGTCCCTTTTACGGGGTATGTGGCATTATCTCCAAGGATAATTTCTAGATTAGTATCCCTCTCAACCATGTCAGAGAGTGCTTCCTTGAATCCAGTGATGTGTCTTGAGGCACCACTATCTATCAGCCAGACATCCATAGTGTCGGGCGGAGATGTAACAGAGAGAGCAGATACAAGAATATACTCATTTCTTTTATCAACAGCATTAGACTCCTCATACCTGGTGTTTCTAGACCTTTTAGAAGGTTGATTGTTTCCACCAAAGGGATCCTTCCTCTTTCCTTTGGATTTGTTGTTTCTTCGATTCCCATTCCTTCGGTTTTTGTTGTTATCATCACTATCGGGAGAATCCTTATTAAAGGGACATTCTCTAGCATAGTGACCAGGCCTATGGCAAGTGAAACACTTACCCTTATTTTCTTGAGCCCTTGTTCTTCCTTTGTCCTTAGGACCACCAGAGTTCTTCTTTCGAGAATGAGCACCATAGGCAACATTTCTGTCATTTTCGAAGTCCTTCATCCTTGTTTCTTCTTGCATACATCTAGACAGAAGCTCGTCAAAGTTAGGAATGGTATTGTTATTGAGAATGGTAGTGGTGAATACTTGCCATTCATATGGGAGTCCTCCAAGTGCGGTGAGAACCATCTCACGATCGGCTATTGTCTCCCCAATAGCCAGCAGATTGTTCCTTGTCTCGGTCAATTTCAGAAAGTAAGCTTGAACAGACTCATCCCGGCCCTTCTTCATATTCTTCAACTTATTCTTGAGGAATAGCACTTGGTTCACATTGTTTACTTTGAACATAAGGATAAATTTATCATACATCTCCTTGGATGTGCCTAGCTTAGATATGTAGGCAACCAGAATTTTATGTATGGATTCCCGGATCATCAGCTTTGCTTTGATCTCCCCCTTCTTATACTTGTTTTTAGCAGCAGCGGTAGCATTGGATGGAGGTTCTTGAATCTTACCCAGTACATGATCCAAGAGATCATGGTCTTCCAATTTGAGATCTAATATCATCTTCCAGGCATGGAAGTCATCCCTTCCAGTCAGCTTGTCATTCTCCTTGAATTCAAAACTTGTGGAACCCATATTCTTTGATGGTGATTGCTAGAGATAGGGCTTGTCTTCACCTCACCTCTAATACCATGTAAATTTTTGTAGATGTTCTATGCTTGAAGCAACTTTACTTTTCTTACAGCAATCACACAAATAGTTAAGTAAAATGCTGATAGAACATATAAGTGGATCTTATAGAAGACAAACCAGAAACAAAAAAAATGTGATGGTGCGTTACAGCGGTCAACAGGATGCTTCAACCAGCAAAGTCTCCTTGATCATCCAACCCAGAATGTGTCACAAAAATCCTCCAATCAACTACCGAGTCAACCCAAGTCAACTCCAGAAAAGTCAACGCTGTCCAGAAAGTCAACGTAGGGCAGCAAGCTAAAAGTCAACGCAGCAACAGTTCGATCAACCCTTTGACCTCGATCTTTGTGCCAAAGTGTACGGCCTCTTGAAATCGAACTCTCCAACAATTTTCAGCCCTTTCAGACCATGCGTTGACCAAAGTCAATGCTGGTCAAACTACCTTCAAAACCCTAGCTACAGAAATTCGTCCTTTCTCTTGGCCGTACAGATTTCGTCCTTCTTCTTCACACGTGTGGGCTGAACTTGTCCTCCAATGAGCTCGTACTAAATCAGATGAGAGAAGAAGATGTGTGTTTAGTTGTTGTGAAATGCTCTCCAACTTTGCCTGTATTTATATCCATCATTGGGGTGTGTGACACATCTGCTGGGGGTGTAAAACCTTAAGGCCGACCTGCACATATAATTTATTATAAATAATAAATTCAAAATAAATGTTCTGCTCATCGATTAAGATATATTTTATATGGATTTTACACCTCTCTGAAAGAGGAATCCAACAAAAATACTAGCCACTTAATCTGAGCATTACAACATGGAGTTTGGACCTAGTTGTCCAAATTTAACAGTTTTGAGATTCAAAAAAATGATTCAGCACCCACGCCTAGTTCATTAAGCACCTGGTTGCATTCAACACCCAGAATAGGGTGGGGCCCATAGTGTTATTTTTGGGTGCATGTATATTTTGATTATCCCTTAATTAATATGGACATTAAACTGCAAACTATTCTCAATGTGGAATTGAATGAGTTAAATGAAAGTGATAAATTTAGTTAACTAGTGAATTTCAAGTCAGAAGTTGTTGGTGAGGCATGGAGAGTAATTCTAGTTGTAAAAGAGTTCAAAGTGCAGTGGTGCATGAGTTGGTGCAAGTTGTAAATAGTTTAACTCAGTTGTGCTAGTTGTAACTAAAGATACACTAGTGAGAGTTCTAGTGAATTAAATATTAATTAATTCACAATCGTTGATCTCACATGCAACTAAGGATTTACTATTATTATCTGCATGCATGTCAGATCCAGTGGAGACCTAGTTGAGTTCTAGGTGAAAGGGAAGTTTATTATCAGTTGTAGGATTATTGGCTTGCACACATGCAGGCAAACACCCATTGGAGTGCCCATGATACTTGTGCAGCTAAGGTAGGCAATAATTCCCATCTTTTAGGGATATTTACCATCAGGGATTCTGCAAGCAAGGCAGGTTGTCTGGAGGCTGAGAATTGGCTAGGTGTTGGTCAATTTTACATATGACAGTGTGAGACAATTAGCTGAGTACTCAAGGGCTCTTGTGAGAATAGTTTTGTATGTAATTGTTTCATGATCCATGCTTAATATAAAATAGAAGATAGTGGGGCTTTTAGCTGTAATTTTTCCCCATGAAATTATGTGTTTTGTGTGATTGATATTTCTTCATGTTCATTTGATTAGTGATTGTGTTTTTAATTCCGCAAAAGATTTTTAGAAGAAATTCAGTATTTAACTTTAGTACATTGTTAGATTGGGTGAATCTAAGATATACATGCATGTTGTATAATTTCTACATATCATTTATTATATTATATTATTTATTATTATTAGGGGACATTCAAACTTAAACAACAAACAAAACCAAGAACTCAAATCACCCATTAAACCATTGAAAATAAGCATAAGTTGTTTCACATTACAGAACATAGAATTGTTAGAAAATAAACACATATAATATAGAAATCCATATTTTCTATTAACATCAACACGAATTTACATAAAAAGAAGCAACCCTCCTTACCATGGAAACAAGGAGTTGTGTTAGCATACTAAAACTCCTCTTGCAACCCCAAACCCTATGCAGGGTACTCCCATCAAAGAGAGCCTTGAACCCTTATCTTTTAGCCTCCTCAAAACCCCTAACCCTAATACACAAGAGGTAATATTTTATTATTTTCATAAAAATATATGTATTGAATTTTATGATCCGGATTTATGCAATAACGCACCTGAATACACATATAACCATAAATACAAAGATGCAGTGGAAATAACACTTCATTTCATTAATATGAAAGAATTGAAATTTGCTTACAGACAGAATGGAAATAAACTAGCTAGGGCACTTGTAGCTTATCTCTGAGAAGAGATGTGGCGGATACAAGCCTCGCACTTGTGTTACCATGAGGCTCTAGGGCCTATTTATTATTCAGAAATAATGGAAAACCCTAAAGATCCAAAACCCTAACCCTAGGAGATGAAGCGCCAAAACTATGGGCCCCATTTGGGTAAATTAGTGTTTCAACTTCCCAGGGATGTAACTTTGGCGTACGATCTCTCTTTGACGTGCACCATGTTGGGGTTCCAATGTTTTGGCCAGATTGGCAAGACCAAAAGATGAGACAACATCAGAACCACTTTCAGACCTCAGGATCTAGCCCTCCTGGGTCCAGAGAGGGATCTCTCTAGCTTGAGCAAAATTTTATGTCTATCAGGCTCAAATGTTATGATTTTAGGCTAGTTATAGGCGCGGGTTTGTTCGTTTGATTGTTTTTTTTGGTTGCTGGTTATCAGGGATGAAGGATTCAATGTAAGATCAATATGAGCAAAGAGGAATAAGGCAGAGGTGAAATATTCCAGAAAATATTCAGGACCATTGGGCAATGGAGTCAGGAAAGGATTTGCTTGCTACTCAATAGGCAGGCTTTCAATTGGGCTAGTCATCTGAAACATAGGATATTTCAAGATGATTATGTGATATAGAAAGAAAGAGAGGAGGAGATAACACAGATTTCAGAGCACGAAGTTATAGATCAGCAGGTCACACAAGGATCCTAGTGGACAGGGCTAACTCTAATCCCCAGTGTTCCCAAATCTTCCAACTGAATCAATAACAAGAAACATCTAAGAACTGAATTCATTCAATTCATACATCAGAGAGCAGGCAATAACATCCACTACACTGGTTAAACCAACTGAAATAATTTCTCAGATAATACATTCAGAATATAAACATAAATGGCAAGGAGAGCAAGAACATCGGGTACCTAACAAGGGTAAATCCTATGTCAAACTTCTGATGCAATCCAGTAGAAACGAAATGAAATGAATGTAAACACAGAGATAGGAAAACATCACCGCTGCTTCATATCAGGATCCAAAGAAATGTGCTTGTCATATTAAGTAACAATACCAATCCAGTACAATATTGCCAATAGCTGAATACTCAGTCTGAAAACATATCCATCAACCTATCTTACAATCTTTACACAGAGACTGAGTCTCAAAAGCAACTGCTTGCAGTTCTCTGATAACTGATCAACAACCATTACAATGAGTTTTTCATGAATTTATAGCCCCGGAGGAGCAGAGGAGGTAGGTGGAGAACTAAATGCAGTATTAAACTTTTGAAAAGAAAGAGGGCCGAAGCCCATCCTGTATAACTCCTATGAATTAATCTCTGATTTTCCTTGAGTGCATGAACGATCTTCTTCAGACTAGGAATTACTCTGATATGACTTTGATGTGGTCTGACTGCAGTACTGTGTAGTACTTTGATGTATAAACAAAATGACTGAATGGACTGCCATACTAGTGGAACAAATTCTTTTGATAGCGTAGGATTGCTGCGAAGGGGGGAGAAACCTGCCTGGACACCATATAAACTGAAACCATAATGTGTACTGTGTCCTTGCTCTGGAGGCAACATTCTGCTGATTTGAACCCTGATTTCATGAATCTCTACGTGTTGTACCTTCTGCATGATCTTTAGGTTCACTGATCTGTTGCTTTGCCTCTAAACTGCTGTATTAAGCCCAAAATCTCAATTTTGAATGTTGGAATCCATGATTATGAAGCTGGTTTTTCTTCACGGCTTCATAAATGTCTCGATTCTGCAATATATGGGCTTTAATGGCGCGGGATAGAGTCTGCGAAGTTTCAAACTTCATCCTTTGATGGAAATTATACTACCGCCACCTTCTTTGACATTTCTCTGCAGTACCAGCTTCAGTTTTAATTATGCCTGCTCAATGCACCACTCACAATGATTCCTATGAGTTATGGCGGTTTTCTGCCTCTCTGGAAACCCTGCACAATACGAAAACATGTTAAGAAAGAAATGGGGGTGGTGGACGTGATAGGGTGGCTAGACTGATGATGCAGACTGGTTGATGGCGAAACTATCATGGATGATCTGCAGTGAGGTGGAAACGATGAAGACTACAGTCAGAAGGTGGTGCAGAGGAAATATGAATGAGAAAAATTTTGAAACTCCGACCTTTGAATGAATATACGAAACTGGAGGGAGACCGTACGGTGGACACATGGAGGTGACGTGGCAGAACTGGTTGACAGCAGAACGGTCAATAGTGGGGAGAGGAGCGATCTGGACCGTCAGATCTCACGGGAGATCGACGGTGGGAAACACATCGGAAGACGATGGACGGTGGGCCAGGGGGGCATTTGGCTTGGACTAAACCGTGAGCATCTCAGTGGAGGGCGGAAACGTGAAGCTGGGTTACACTTTTGTGGAGATCGACGGTGGGAAACATAACAGAAGGCGATGAACGTGGGCCAGGGGTACGGTGGCCGTGGTTTAAAACCCGCGCAGCTTTGTCGATTGACGATCATTGGATGAGGCTCCCAAGATCTAATGGATGACGTGAATATCGCTACGTTCCCTGTACCGAACGATAAAACGCGATGGGATAGCGGTTTTGGAATCATACAGGGGCCACGTGTCGAGAAGTGTATGGAATTGCTAGCCGCCGAGGGAAAACCGCCAACCGCCCGAAAGCAGTGCGATAGAAACTGCCGGATTTTGAAATAGTGCGCTGCAGGGACCTCTGGCGGGTAAACTCCAGACCGTCGATCTAGTGGTGAATGAACGACGATGGCGCAGTCAGAAGTTTAAACGGGAAAATATGGGCATTCTGGAATTAACGATCGCCGTCCGATTTACAAGATTAATGGTTAGGGGCGCTCCCGATACTCTTTGGAGGTTAGCGCCCTTTGGGCCAGTGCTCAGTCATGACACAGGGTTACATGGAGAGCAAGGTTGCGGGGCTAGCGGAGAAGGGGCTGAGGCCTGTTATAATGTGGAAAATGGGTTTTAAAGCCATTCTAATGCATTTTAAAGCCTCTAAAGGGTAACGATAGGGAGATAAAGGGTGAAATAGGCCAAACAAGGGGCATGAGTAGAATTTGAAGGGGATTTTGGGAGATTTTAGAGGATTGACAGGGGAATATGAGGGCAACAAGGGAACCTTGACAAAGGGGGGGGAAAAGGGGTAAAAATGAAGGCTTTAAGGAACACAGTTTGTCACAATCAGAGAGGCTTCTTGTATGGAAATCAGTAGAGGGGATTACATCACAGGGATAAGGCACAAAATACTTCGAGGATGATGTGTCTCCAGGGGAGATGCATTCATTGAAGTCTCATAAACATTTTAGCCCCCTACTTTGCTTGTCCAAAATTTATAGGGGGGCTAACAAGAGGTAAAATTGGGGACTGAAAAAACTATGGATGTCGATGGAAAAGGAGTGGTCAACATTCTGACCAAGTAGGGGGAGCCAAAGAAAATATCAGAGCTATATTATGTTCCTAGTCTCAAACATGATTTGATAAGTGTTGGTCAATTGGCGCAAAATGGATACAAACTTATCTTTTAGGGACAAGAGTGTTTTATTTATGACAAGCCCTCAAGTAAACAAATGATAGAAAAGGTTCAGATGATGAGGAATAATCTCTTTCCTCTAATCATGAATTACATTGATCAAGTTAGTTCTTTTATAGTTGCATGTTCCAATGATTATTGGTTATGGAACTTTCGGTTTGGACACTTGCAATTTTTTAGTTTAAGATTTATGCAACAAAAACATACGGTCAGAGGATTACCTCCCATCAAAGAGCCTACTAGTACTTGTTGGTGTTGCATCTTGGGAAAGAAACACCGTGAAAATTTTCCAAAGGGAGTTTCATATAGAGTAAAGAATCCACTTAAGCTGGTACATACAAACTTATGTGGACCTATGAGGACACAGTCGATTGGTGGAAGTTTTTACTTCCTCACTTTTATTGATGACTATAACAGAAAGAATTGGGTTTACTTCTTGAAGCAGAAGTCTAAAACTTTTGCAAATTCTAAGGAATTAAAATCCTTAGCAGAGAACCAAAGTGATCAACAGATCAAAGTATTGAGGTCATATCATGGTGGAGAATATGATTCGAAGGCATTCCATGAGTACTGTAAACAACATGGAATCATAAGATAGTTTACAACCGGGTACACATTGCAACAGAATGGTGTAGCAGAGATAAATAATAGAAATATTATGAATATGACAGGTACCATTCTGAAAGGAAGAAACTTTTCTAATGAGTATTGGGTATAAGCAGTTGCATGTGTTGTTTATGTGATAAAAAAATCCCCTACAAAGAGTGTGATGAAAAAAGTACCAGAAAAAACATGTTTAGGTATGTCATGCAATGTATCTCATCTCAGATTTTTTGGATGTGTAGCATATGCAAAGGTACCTAAGAAGATAAGAGGAAAATTGGATGATAAAAGTGAAGAATGCATACATACTGGTTATAGTGAGCAGTCAAAAGCTTAGAAACTGTATAACCATGTCACCAAGAAGACCATAATTAGAAGAGATTTTGGGTTCAAAGAACAACGGTCATGGAATGGTACCGTATAAAAAACAGTTGATGCACAATAACCATTGATGGAAGAGGATGATGTAACAGATAAGGAGCAACGAGAATCAAAAGAGAAGACACCAAACATAGTGACACTAGCAAGGAATCCAAGATTTTCAAAGCAACATGGATCTTCTAGCAAATCAATAGACCATAATTCTCCCAACAGTCAATTAGGTGATGAATCAATCAATGGTAAGAGAAAGATGAGAAGTCTAAAACGTATTTATGATGATTTGGATGTTAGTTAAAATTTTGCATTGTTGTCATTTGAAGAAGTAATCAGAGATGAAAATTGGGTGCAATCCATGGATGAAGAAATTTAAGCTATTGAAAAGACTGATACGTGGGATTTGGTTAATTTAACAAAGGATAAAAACCTCATTGGTGTGAAGTGGGTGTACAAGACAAAGTTGAATGAGAAAGGTGAAATTAACAAATTTAAAAGAAGACTTGTAGCAAAAGGATTCTCACAACACCCTGGAATAGATTTTGGAGAAACATTTGATTTGGTAGCCAAATTACATACTATAAGAGAATTTGTATCCAAAATATCTCATAATAAGTGGAAATGATATCGGATGGATGTAAAATCAACCTTCTTGAATGGAGATCTAGAAGAAGAATTTTATATGCAACAATCTCCAGGTTATGAAGTTCAAGGTAAAGAAGATAAAGTTTACATGTTGAAGAAAATGCTCTATGGACTTAAGCAAGCACCTAGAGCATGGTATAGAAGAATCGAGAGCTACATTTTTAAGAATGGATTTTTCAGAAGAAACATTGAGCCTACCTTATACACAAAGGTAAATTAGCATGGACAAATTTTGATTGTTTTCTTATATGTTGATGACATGATTTTTACAGGTGATCTTAAGTTAGATGAATTTAAAGTGGCCATTATGAAATAATTTGAGATGACAGATCTTGGTCTCATGAAATATTTTCTTGGAATTTAAGTTTAGAAATCTGAAAAAGGAAATTTTTATTTGTCAAAATAAATATGCAACAGATTTGTTGAAAAGATTCAAGCTGGATAATTTCAAACTTGTCCCTATACTAGTTTCAACAGGTAAAAAGTTATGTAAGGATGATGAAGCATCAGATGTCAATCCAAATATATTCAAAAGATTGGTTGGCACCCTCATGTATCTCACATCTACAAGACCATATATTATGCAAGGAGTGAGTTTGATTTCTAGATTTATGGAGACTCCAAAATACACACATTGGAGTGTAGGAAAAATAATTATAATATACATAGAAGGAAGTAGATATTGTGGCATAATGTATGCAAGTACAGAAAATAAAAATATGATTAGATTTGCAGATAGTGATTTGTAGGAAGTTTGGATAATAGGAAGAGCACTTCTGATTATATGTTCCATATTAGTTATGGTGTGATTTCATGGGAATCTAAGAAGCAACCTATTGTGACACTATCATCAACAGAGGTAGAATATGTAGCAACAACATCAATAGCATGTCAAGTAGTATGGTTAAAAAGAGTATTGGATGGACTCAAGCAGAAACAAAAAGGATCAACAAAAATATATTGTGAAAAGACCTCAGCGATTGCACAATCTAATAATAATGTGTTTCATCAAAAGAGCAAGCATATTGATATTGGATATCACTTTATTATAGAACTTGTGAGCAATGGAGAAGGTCACTTAAAGCCTTGTAAATCTAGTGATCAACTGGCTGATATATTGACTAAGTCATTAGAAAAATATGTGTTTGAGTTTCACAAAAGAAACCTGGGTTTAGTAAGCCTAGCTGAGACATAGACCAACATTCATACTTAAGTTGTCATGAGTTATATTTAAGTTTAGTTTTCATAATGTAGGGCGAGTGTTAAAATAGCTAATTAACTCACGCATGAAGATTCTGTCATATTTATAGAGTCAGTTAACTGAGAGTTGATTCAAGTCGAGTTATGTGATAAATGAATTTGGTAACTGTGTTCATGTCAAGTTATATTAGATGAGTCCTTAGTTGAAAGGGTAATACCCTTCACCTTGCTCATTGTATTCATATTTAAGTTTGTGTGATTAATAGAAGAGACGCAACTTGTGTGTGTTTTGTGTGTGAATTATTTGTGTTATTTTGTGTCTCATATTCTATGCCTTTCCAATAGGGAATAAAAATATAAATTTGATCTAATGGGCTTTCAAAATTCATTTCAAACCATATATAGATAACAAAGTATTGATATTCCAATTTTATTTTCCATTAAATTCAGTACTCTTTGCAAGCCAAACATTTCAGAGAATAAAATAGTTATAAAAATCGTTTTTAAATAAAGGGAATATTTTTGAAATAAGACATTAAAATTTTCAAAATTTCACTTTAAAAAATAAGTTGTTCATCCTTCGATAATGTCAAAATTTCACTTTAAATGATTGCACATTTTTCATAGCCCAGTTGCATTTAGAGGAGATTCATAGGAAAGAAATTTGAAGAAAATGGTTTCATTTCAATTTGAAGGGTTAATTTCACTTAAATTTAAAACAAATTATTATCTTCATATGAAAATGAAAAATAATATAAAATTTTATGTATACCTTACATTTAGAATTTTTTTTATTGTATCAAATTTTGTATATCTCAAAAGAAGAATAGTATCTTTACGTCAAAACTCCACTCCAGATACACTTTGAACAAATACACATACATGACATGAGTTCATATGAACCATACAGAAAGAATCCAGTTGTACCATATACCTAGAATTCATATAAAATTTATATGGAAGAAATTAGATAGGACCAATTTCTATTTCATCTCCCTAAAGCCATTCCTTAGATACAATGAAAATTTTCTATAATGAAACTATTCTTCTTCTTAAGAGGTTATTACTTCAATAATTAAAATAATTGCCATGAGGTTTGTAAATATAACCAAAACATAATACTATTTAGAAATATATTTACAATACCTAATAAACAAAAAATACTATTTAAATCGCCCAACAACACAATTTAGCATAACTTATTAAAATAATTTTCTATAAAAGAATGCAAAATAACATTATTTTCTGGCAAACAAATGAATGTTTAAATTGAATACTACTTATTCAATGTTGAATTATGAAAACAAAGAGTCAAATTTGTATTGGATCAATTTTGATCCATGGTGCCCAATGTCTTGTTTTCATATTAAGTATGCACAAAGAATACATGCATGAAATATTCATAAGTCCAAGCAAGTGGAGAAAGTAATAAATGCAAGCAAGCAAGGTAGTCACTAAATCAAAGAAGAAAGAAGATAAGAAGAAACAAGAGAATGTTGTTATTGTTCTTGGGAACACATTAAAGAAGAGAGAAATAAATTTATAACTGAATGAAAAACTTAAAGATAAACACACATAGGTAAATCCACAAATATATGTGGTAAAACCTTGACAGGGTCTCAAGAAAACCTTGATAGGGAAAGGGATTGGAAACTCTATTAATCAAGAATGATTCTCCTCATCTTACAAGACTCTCGGGGCATCCCAATTTAAGGTGGGCAACTTCGTTATTCGAACTTAATTTTGTTATACAAACAACTAACTGGTAATAAGTAAAATTTCCCAAAATTACATTAATTACATTTGTTGTCATATTTCAACAAACGCCACTTTCACAACAATTTTCCTAATCCCTTTCCCATGCCCATTCATCATCTCTTATGCAAGCCGAGAGAAGCAAGACACCATCTCAGCTTCTCTACTGTAAATGGATTCGTGAATATATCTGCATGATTTTACTGTGTACGAACCTTTTTGAGAACTACTTTGCTGCCTTTGATTACATGTCTCAAAAATTGATACCTTACATCGATGTGCTTGGTATTGCTGTGATAGGCTGGATTTGTAGCGAAATGAATAGCACTTTGACTATCACAGAAAAAATTCACTTTCTCCTGCATCCTTCCAATCTCATCAAGCAGACCTTTTAACCAGATTGCCTCCTTACATGTATCTGAAGCATCTATATACTCTGCTTCAATAGTGTACAAAGAAGTTGTCTCTTGAAGCTTTGACATCTAGCTAATTGCTCCACCTGGAAGAGTAAAAACATAACCTGTAGTAGACCTCCTTTTGTCCAAATCACCTGCATAATCAACATCCACATATCCGCATACTGAGCCTTCATGACCATCAAAGTTGATGCAATGGTCACTTGTGCCTCTAAAATACCGAAGCACCCATTTCATTGCTCACTAATGTTCTTCCCCTGGATTTTCCATGAACCTGTTTAAAACTCCAACTGCATGTGAAATGTCAGGTCTTGTAGATACCATCGCATACATTAAGTTTCCTACCGCATTTTCATATGGTACACGAGACATATACTTATTTTCTTCATTATTTCTAGGACTTAAATCCAAATAAAGCTTAAAATGGGAAACTAATGGAACATTAACGGGTTTCACATTGTTCATACAGAAATTTTCAAGTACTCTCTCCACATACTTCTATCGTGATAGCCAAATATTACCATTCTTTTCGTCTCTATGTATCTCCATGCCCAAGATATGTTTTTCCACTCCAAGATCCTTCATATAAAATGTCCTAGAGAGCTGAGCCTTTAAACTATTGATTTCTTCGATTCTTTTGCTTGCAATAAGCATATCATCAACATAAAACACCAAGATAATGAATATTCCATTGAAACTTTTGATGTATACACAATGATCATACCCACTTCTGATAAAATTATGGCTCACCATGAAGGAATCAAACTTATTGTACCATTTCCTGGGCAAATGCTTTAGGCCATATAATGATTTCCTAAGCTTGCAAACTAATCTTCTGCTGCGACCTTGTACAAAACCTTATGGTTGATCCATATATATCTCTACATCCAAATCACCATGAATAAAGGTTGTTTTAACATCTGACTGTTCTAACTCAAGGTCAAGTAACACAGTTAGTGCTAACACAATACAAATAGGAACAAGTTTAACAACTGGTGAAAAAATCTCATGAAAATCAATACCTTCAACCTGAGAATATCCATTTGCAACCAACCTCGCCTTATACCTCTCAATACTTCCATCAAATTTTATCTTTAACTTGAAGACCCATTTTCACCCAACAACACTTCTCCCTTTAGGAAGTTCTACAAGATTATAGTTATTATTCTTGGCTGAAGAATTATTTTCTTCTTCCATAGCCTTTTTCAATATCTCGCTATCTGCATCATCTACTGTTTCCTAATAATAAGAACGTTCCCCATATTTAGTAATGGAAGCAAAAGATGAAGCAGAATCTTCATACCTTTTAGGTGTTTTTCTTTCCCTTGTAGACCTTCTTAGAGTGACTAACTACTGAATTGGTTCTGGAATTTTTCCACTCTCTTTTGCTTCTTCACCTTTTTCATCAGAAGTCTTTCCTTCCTTTCGAATTTCTATAAAAGGTTTAGTCTCTAATTGAATTTTCTGATTTGGCGATACCTACTCCTATTCAAGTTTTCCAACATTTTATTTTAGAAGAGAAGATTCATCAAATGTTACATCTATACTAATGAATATCTTCCATGAAGAAGGATACCACAACCTATATCCTTTCACTACATAATCATACCCAACAAAGACAACATTTTGATTTTCGATCTAACTTTGAACGTTGATTTCTAGGAATAAGAGCATAGGCATCACAATAGAAAATCTTCAAATACAAATAATCACAAGATTGACTTGACCAAAATTCTTCAGGAATTTTACAATTTATGGCAACCGAAGGTGATCTGTTAACTAAATAACAAGCAATAGATACTACTTCTTCCCACAACTCCTTTGGTAGGTTAGCATCGCTGATCATGCTTCTAGCTCTTTCCATAAGAGTCTAATTCATCCATTCAGCAATGCCATTTTTCCGAGGAGTATAAAAAATAGTTTTATGTCTAACAATACCTTCATCCTTACAGAATTGTTCAAATTCTAAAGAATTAAATTCACCGCCATTGTCAGTTCTTAAAAATTTAATTGATTTTCCTGTTTTCTTTTCTACCATAGCTTTACATTGTTTAAAAACATTAAATACAAAAACTTTATTTTTTAACAATAGGCCAAAAATTTCTGGGAGAAATCATCAATAAATGTTAAGAAATATAATGCACCTCCATAAGACATAGTAGGAGATGGTCCCCATAGATTAGAATGGATGTAGTCTAAAATTTGTTTACTATTATGATTACCAATTTTGAACCTTTGTTTACACTATTTTCCAAACACATAATGTTTACACAAATCTAACTTCAAGGATTTCAAATCAGGAAGAAACGTGCAGTTCATCGGTACCTGAAGACCTTTCCCGCTCATGTGATCCAACCACTGATGCCATAGACGAACCTTCTTCTGCTATTTCTGATACAATCATTGCTTCACTAACTTGAGTGATTCCTTCGATTCTATACAGATTCCCGACCTTTTCAGCCTTCATAACAACCAAGGCTCCTTTTGAGACTTTCAACACATCATTTTAACTTGTAAATTTACACCCATTCGAATCCAAAACTCCCAAAGAAATAAAGTTTTTCTTTAGTTCAGGTACATGCCTAACATCAGATAATGTTTTAACTGTATCATCATAGATTTTAATTTTTACATTTCGCATCCCATCAGTATCACAAGTTGCATTATTACACATAAACACAGAACTACCATTTACAACTTCATATGAAGTAAACTAACTTCTGTGCAGACTCATGTGATGAGAAGCACCAGAGTCTAACAACAAATTTTCAACATATTGAGAGACATTAAAAACAGGTAGTGCTTCAGTAGTTAAAACTTCAACAATCATACTTGAATCAACCTCATATTCTTCCTTAGTCTTGTTTTCTGACTCCTTCCATTTCCAATGGTCTTTCATGAAGTGTCCAATTTTTTTGCAATACCGGCACTTGGATTTACACTTCTTGCCGCCCTTTGGCTTTGATATAGAATAACGCCTTGCTTTCTTCCCTCTTTCCTTTGAATGACGTTTGTCTAGCATGGATTCTGGTGCATATGTTTCAATATTGTATTTCCTTCATACTTCTTCTAATAACAGAGCACCCACAACTGATTCAAATTTCAAATAATCAGCAGTGCTCAAACTGATTGAAGTTATTAAGTGGTCCCATGACTCGAGCAGAAAACACAACAAGGTTATAGCCTTGTCTTCTTCTTGAATTTTAACTTCCATATCTGAAAACTGGCAAATAAGTGTATTAAAAAACGTTTAAATGTTTTACAACTTTTGTACACTCCTTCATTCGAAGAATGTACAATTGTCTTTCCAAATAAATTATATATGTCAATGATTTAGTCATATACAAAGTTTCCAGCTTTTCCCACAAACCTGCAACTGTACTCTCTTAACCGATATTAAAAATAACTTCATCTGCCAAGCATAACCTAATGGTACTAAGGGCTCGGGCATCCAAGTTCTCCCAGTCTGAATATGTCATGCTTGTAGGTTTTTTCTTAACCCCGTCTAAAGCTTTGTGAAACCTTTATTGCACAAGAAATTCCCTAACTTTCAATTTCCATAATGTGAAATTATTCTTCCCGGTGAACTTCTCCACCTCGAACTTCGCATTTGTCGTTTTTTCCATTTCTTCCTACAAACCTTCCTATTATGGTTTTCTAGTTTTCCCTTCTTTCCAACTAGGGTTTTAAAAAAAAAAATATTTTTTCCCTTCTATCACCTATGGTTTCTTTCTTATTTCCAATCTTCAGAATTCGAGTTTGTTTCCCAATATCATAATTCCTTTCATCAATTCTAAGCTTCTCCTTTAATATTTTTTAAATTGATCTTTGAAAAAAAAAACTGAATCTATCTGAAAAAATTGTTCCCTTTAAATTATGAATCTCTTGCAATAATATTTCACTCAAATTTTCTCTCTGTCAGTGGCAGACACACTACCTCTCCAACACCTTTGTCCTCTCTTTCCTCTCTTCCTTTTCCTTGAAGACAGACAAGGTTTTCTATAGCAGCGACGGTGTCTTCTACAACATCGATAGAGCCTTGGTTCTTCTCCTCTTGACAGTGATCCTCTTCGCGTTTGATGGCTCAACTAATTTGGCACAAGCACACCTTTCTATCTGAGGAAATAACCAACAGTCATAATGACGGGCATTCTTCTTCCGGATGATGCAGTTTCTACTCTTTTTCAATGGACGACAATGGACTTTAATCTCTCATGGCTATTAAAAAAAAAATTGGACAACAACAAATTTGGATAGCAGTGGTTGGACAATAACAAATTTGGATTGTAGAGGTTGGAAAACAGAAAAAATTTTAAAATTTGGATATTGGAGTGGCTCTAATACCACTTATCGTTCTTGGGAACACATTAAGGAAGAGAGAAATATATTTATAACTGAATGAAAAAATGAAAGATAAACACACATAGGTAAATGCACAAATATACATGGTAAAACCTTGACAAGGTGTCAAGGAAACCTCCACGGGGCAAGGGATTGGAAACTCGATTATTCAAGAATGATTCTCCTCATATTACAACCCTCTCAGGGAATCACAATTTAAGATGGGAAACTTCGTTATTCTAACTTAATTTTGTTATAGAACCAGCTAACCGGTAATAAGTAAATTTTCCCAAAATTACATTAATTGCATTTGTTGTCATATTTCAACAACCATAACTACCATTTTTATTTTATCTTTATACCTTCTACTAAGATCTAACTTGGTGTAGGTAGAAATAAGATAAATCCAAGCAACAAGAGAATGGATTAGAATTGTTTTTCCTATATAAACAACAAGAGGATTCACCACAACCAAATATTTTTACCTTTGATGTCTTCTACTAAAATGTAACTTAAATAAGCAGGTAATACATGTATGCATGATATCCATCACAATACGATTTTAAATATTATGATATGGAACCATCACTTGCTGGAGCAAAACCACCCCACCTGGAATTACTTTTTAGTGGTTTGTGATGGGCAAGCTTTGATTCGTTCCATATGCATCTAGGTCTTGGGATATTTTCTCATGTCCGAGGAAGATGAAATCTTAACAATACTTTTAAGTTATCATTGTATATAAAAAAATAAAAAACAACTCTTTAAAATAATGACACATAACAAATTATGATTTTATTTATCCTTCAACCAAAACAATATTAATTTTGACTTAAGATGTAAGAACTAGGTTTTTATTTTTAGTTTCCATGAACATAAAAATAATTTTATGTTATGCTATAATATATATTTTTTTCAATAAAACAAACATGAATTTTATTAATTGAAGGATGTTTACATTATCATATACATGTCTTATTGACTTTTCATTTACACATCTATATTGAAAATTCCTTTAAAAAGCTTCCAAAGTTCTCATCCCTAATTTGCACCTTCTAGAAAAATTTCCTATGTATATCGAGTCTAGCACATAAGGAAAAAAATGCAACACAGTAAAAACCTTATAAAAAATACTTATTGGGTCACCCATTACCATATGATCCATCTTAATCATCGATCTAGCAAGAGATTAGAGGGATCAAATTTTTTGAGGTGAAAACTTAAAAAAAATTGTACCTCTAAAAGTTGCATCCCTCTAGGAACTTGATAGACGATGATTAAGATATATATATATATATATATATATATATATATATATATATATATATATATATCCTAAATATTGTGAAATGTCATAGCATATGTTTGCAACGTTCATAAAAAAAAAAAGTGTGGGGAGAACACAACCAAAAAATGCGATGGATTGATTCATACAAGCTAGTTGAACATTGATAAAAAGTTTTTGAATTGAGATTACAAAGAAAAATTACTACGTAAGCAGTGAGGATAAGTTTATGAATTGAGACCACGCCTAATATTGATCCATCTTAACTATGGATTTAGCAAGAGCTGAGAGGGATCAAAAGATGAAAATCTCCCTCTTATATATAAGTTTTATTTTTTAAATTGTATTTTTGAATGTACCAATGAATTCAACCCTTTGAAAGTCCCTTGAATACATACAATAAAATGGCTTAAACATGCAATTCCAAAAAATATTTTCTTCATTCAAAATTAAATCGGGTCAAAATGTAAAAGAATGATACTTGAAATGCTATAACAATACTAATTTAAATTTTCAATTACTTTATATAATATATAGACATTTTATTATTATTATTATTATTTTAAACAATATGTGTGTAAACTATTAACATATAATTTATAAATGTCACATATTAATTTTATATTAATAATTGAATTAGTTACACATTTCACTCTTATATTGTTATAATTGTTATAAGGAAGAAATTGAATCTTTTTACTTTCAATTTCTTCTTCTCTTTGCACATAGAATATTTTATTATGGTTCATATATATATGTTGTTTTTAAAAGTTGATATTGAAATAAATTAGTTAACATGGATATTAACATGGTTTATTTACTTTATGAAAATATAAATAATTTCAAATCTTTTTGTTTTATTTTTTTATTTTTTTCCAAGTTGATATAAAATTATGGAAATACTTTATTTATAACTAAGTGCTACAGTGAAATATTTTTACCATATCTCCTTTCTATTGGTTGTAATATAACAACCAATAAAGCAAGCAAAATTAGCGTGTCACTACATCTTATAATCACTTTTAAGTAAAACTAACTAAATATGTATATTTATTTTTTATTTTGATTATAAACGACATTATTTTTTTATTTTTTATTTTTGTAAATTCGGTGGGACCTTGCCATTTCTATTTATATTTAAAAGACAGGCTACAAAATATAAAAATCAGTCTTTGACCTCAACCTGCCCGAGGGAAACCAGGTCTGTTGGCCATCTAAAAGCATGATGAGCATCCCAGTACTGAAATTGTCTCATACGTCTAGAGTTCTCCTGAGCTAACTGTTCAAGAATATTTTCTTTTTATTTCAAAAGAGACACATGTCAAATCAAGGTTGAGCACACACAAAATTAGACAACGCCCTCATACTCGATTGTAGAATGAGTCTCTTGGCTCAAAGATATCAATCATCCCCAATCTAAGCTAAGATTCATTGCAAAACTAAGAATAGTGTATTTATAGAGAAATTTTATTACAACCATCCTTAGATAATTCATCTACAATGCCATTTTTATCCCTGTATATGGGATAAAATGACAACCTTTGGAAATTATCACTTAACATATTAGTGCACTTCATACAATTTATGTGCAAGCAAGGTTTCATGGAAGACCATTTATGCATCCAGTCTATTACCACCTTGTAGTCTCCAAAAATATCAGTAGATTCAATACCCCAGAACAATACCCCCATAATGCAATAATTTTGCACGAGTATTGGTGCCCTCCCCCACAATACAATTGAAATGGAAATATAAACTTGGTTCAATAACAATGTATGCCCCACATTGACAAATCATCAAAGAAACAAATAGGGAGTCTCTCAAGCTTTTTGAAAATTCCCTAAGAAGCTTTCTTGGAAATAGGACCAATTTATGAAAAGTAAGAAACAATATTCCCACAAGTAAGATTGATGTCCAAGATGTATGCATTCCTACTTCTCCAAATTCCCCATAAAATATAAAAGGAAAGAGAGTAATATACCTTCTATATCGAGATCCAATAAGCTAAAACTCCATTCGAAATGGAAATCACAAATGAATAATTGAGAAAGAGATATATCACATCTTTGAGCTTACTTTTGCACATATAAGAAAGATATGTATCACATCTTCCCACTCTTTTTTCAACATCGTGCACCTCATACCTCATATTTTATGCATACAATTTAAAATTTTATGCATACCTCATATTTAACATTTCATTATCTTATCAAATTGTATATACCTAAAAAGAAAAATAGTTAGTAGAAATTCTTTTGGTAATAATCACATGCAAAGGAATGTAGTCGACGCGTTTCGAACCAACCAGTGTGGTTCATCATCAGGACTATGTGAGAGATCAGATCCAGACATTAAGTATAAATAGATGTAGAAATGGCTCAACTAGCCGTTAGGATAACGACTAGTTTGACTTTGAAAAAATAAATATTCCATTATTTATTTATTTAATTAATTTTATTTATTTATTTATTATTATTATTTTATTTATTTATAAAACCTTTAATATATTTATACAACTAATTAACCAATTAATTATTATAATGGTAAGTAATTTAACGAATCGTGATGTATATATGTGAATTTTTCTTATTAGTTTAATTGATTAAATTATATAATAATCAATTATTATTATTAATTAATAAATATAATTAATTCTTATTCATATAATTTAATTATAACAAACCATCTATCAAATAGTCAAGCATAAAGTCTAAATAAATAAATAAAAATAGATAAAATATAATAAATAAAAATAGGAATAAGAATTTAAAAAAAAAAAAAAATTATAAAATAAATAAATAAAAACAAAAATAAAATAAATAAATAAAATAAAAATAAAAATAAATAAATAAATAAATAAAAATAAAAAATAAAAAAATAAAATAAAATAAAATAAAAATAAACAAGTAAATAATGCCAAGAATATAAGGCAGGAATCCAACATCTGTTGATATTCCAACCGTCATCTCTTTTGAGATTAACGGGCCTTTTTTCAATTTCAATGGCCTCTCTCAACCTACAATGATGTAAATGGTCGATTCTAGCAATGACCTTAGCATCTTCTATGCAAACATGATGGTTAGTCTTTTCTGCATGCTCAGCTAAGGCAGATGAGCGAGATCTTCTATGCTTGATATCAGCAGCATGCTCACAGATCCTTTGATTAATAGACCGACCCGTCTCACCAATGTAAGGAGTCCCATAGGAACAAGGAATGATGTAGACACCTTTTCCATCCCTGGGGTCAATCGGATCTTTAACCGATTTTAGAGAACTACGAATTGTATTAAGGGGCTTGAAATAAGAGGATACCTTATGCTTTTTAAGGATTTTAGCAATCTTATCAGTGGTACCCTGGATGAACGGAAGGCTGACACTGCCATACCATTCACTAGGTTCTTTTTTATTTTTATTTTTAACAGAAGGACCTTTTTCCGCTTTGAGAAAAGCTTTGAGGCCCTGCGACATACTATAACCATTATTACAAAAGACATTTAACAGATGGGTTTTTCCCCCCTCAAGGTGAGACTCATCTAAAATCGGTTAAAGATCCGATTGACCCCAGGGATGGAAAATGTGTCTACATCATTCCTTGTTCCTGTGGGACTCCTTACATTGGTGAGACGGGTCGGTCTATTAATCAAAGGATCTGTGAGCATGCTACTGATATCAAGCATAGAAGATCTCGCTCGTCTGCCTTAGTTGAGCATGCAGAAAAGACTAACCATCATGTTTGCATAGAAGATGCTAAGGTCATTGCTAGAATCGACCATTTCCATCATCGTAAGTTGAGAGAGGCCATTGAAATTGAAAAAAGGCCCATTAATCTCAATAGAGATGACGGTTGGAATATCAGCAGGTGTTGGATTCCTGCCTTATATTCTTGGCATTATTGACTTGTTTATTTTTATTTTATTTTATTTTATTTTATTATTTATTATTTATTATTTATTATTTATTTATTTATTTATTTTTATTTTTATTTATTTATTTATTTACTTTTATTTTATTTATTTATTTATTTTTATTTTTTATTTTAATTTTTATTTATTTATTTTTATTTTTATTTTATTTTATTTATTTATTTATTAATTTATATTTTTATTTATTTATTTATTTATTTTATAATTTTATTTTTTATTTTTAATTCTTATTCCTATTTTTATTTATTTATTTTTTATTTATTTATTATATTTATTATATTTTATCTATATTTATTTATTTTTATTTTATTTTTATTTTATTTTTATTTTATTTTAGTTATTTATTTATTTATTTATTTTGACTTTATGCTTGACTATTTGATAGATGGTTTGTTATAATTAAATTATATGAATAAGAATTAATTATATTTATTAATTAATAATAATAATTGATTATTATATAATTTAATCAATTAAACTAATAAGAAAAATTTACATATATACACCACGATTTGTTAAATTACTTACCATTATAATAATTAATTGGTTAATTAGTTGTATAAATATATTAAAGGTTTTATAAATAAATAAAATAATAATAATAAATAAATAAATAAATAAATAATGGAATATTTATTTTTTCAAAGTCAAACTAGTCGTTATCCTAACGGCTACTTGAGCCATTTCTACATCTATTTATACTTAATGTCTGGATCTGATCTCTCACATAGTCCTGATGATGAACCACACTGGTTGGTTCAAAACGCGTCGACTACGTTCCTTTGCATGTGATTATTACCGAAAGAATTTCTACTAATTTATATTATGGATCATAGAAGCTTAGATTCCAAAAATTAAGAAAAATAGTATTGCACTCTAGGTACACTTTGAACAAATACACAAATATGACATGAGTTCATATGAACCATATGCAAGGAATCCAATTGTACCATATACCTAGAATTAGTATAAAATTTACATGGAAGAAATTCAATAGAACCAATTTATGTTTCATCTCTTTGAGGCCATTCCTTAGAAACAATGGATTTTTCCTATAATGAAATTATTCTTCTTAAGAGGTGATTGCTCCAACAATTACAATAATTGAAATGGGGTTTTAAAGATAATCAAAATATAGTATTACTTTAGAGATATCATTACAATATCTAATAAACAAAAATTAATATTTAAATCCCCCAACAAGATAATTTAGCATAACTTATTAGAAAGATTTTTGATAAAATAACAAAAAATAATGTTAATTTTTGGCAACAAGAATGAAATTTAAAATTGAATACTGCTTATTGAATGTGGAATTTATGAAAATAAGCAGTCAAACATACATTGGATCAATTTTGATCAATAGTGCCCAATGTCTTGTCTTCATATTAAGTATGTAAAAATAATAGATACATTAACTATTCATAAGTCCAAGCAAGTGGAGAAAAAAATAAATGCAAACAACCAAAGTAGTCACTAAATACAAGCAAGGTTTGTAGGTATAAAGAAGATAAATCCAAGCAATAAGAGAATGGAACACACTAAGTGGTGAAGGCGAGGGTTCTTCAAATGATATTTTTCAACAACTATTGAGATACATTACAATAATTTATAATAGTGCGCAAATTCCTCAATTACTTATAGTTGTGTTAGAGTACATAGATATATACCATTTTGGTATATGTTTCTTTCCATCACACTTCATAGACATAGCCTATATATTCCTATTGCACCCCCTTGATATATTAAACTTTACATTACTTAAAATCCCATTACCCACCTTTGGTCATCCATAGTAATTCTTCAAGCTCTATTATCTGAAATAGTGCCTTTTTAGGGCTATCAAAAAGAGCATCTAGACATATGATTTAGGTTAAAATATATTGAGATATACTTATTGTAGTTTCTTTATGGACATAATAGTAGATGCCTTATGGAAATAACTAGGAGGTGCTTATACATATTCATATTAATTATCGATATGATAAAAATAGTAGTTCAATGCAATGTTTCTGATATCAAAGAACTTCTTAACAACCATCACTTTAAACTTTATCTTCAAGTTGTGAATATTCTACTATTTCTGATGATTATTTCTATTCATCCTTAGATGAATTCCAAATGGTGAAACTAAAATTCAATTCTTCTTTTGTCTAATAGAAAAATATTTCCTTGTCAATATTGACATCCTTTTGAGGAAGTTGTTGCCATAAGTGTTATTCTTTTGTGGGAGTTGTTTCCATGAGTGTTCTTGTACAAGTATCTAGATTTTTGGTAAATTGACATAAGACTCCCAACCTTCATACTTTATCATTAAGAAAATAAAAAAACCTCTCTTGTAGGTATAATTTCATTTCTTTTCTTGATATTTAAAATTGACATCAATGTAGAACCTTCTATATACTTCACTTCGCTCTTCAATTTTGCAACCACTCAAATGATACTACTTCCAAAGAAATGATATAAACTCCAAAGTTCCCTGCCCTTGATTCAAGAATTTGTAGAAAGTGTCCATGTATGAGACTTGGTAACGGTTATAAATGGATCAAATGTAACACTTGAATCTCAACTAGATACCAATGATGTCCATGCATATGATAAGACTATAGAATATTAAAGATTAATCATGAATTAGAGATTAGTTTCTACAGAATTAGTTAGAAGTTAATTGAACAATTTGTTAATTGTAACTTGAGATTATATATATATTTTTTTTTTTTTTTTTTTTATTCAAACTTTTTTTGGTTTATATATATATAAACATTTTTTTTTGGTGTGGTTGTTCTCATCCATTCAATGTTACTCTTCTCTCTCTGTCATTACTTACAATGGGGTGGGAGCTGTTACAAACTTATATTCAAACTTCTTAGAACCCGCCTTCTTTACAGTGTACTCAACACTGGGACGACAAGTGCTGCATAAAAAAATTCGCGAAGATGAGCTGCTCTTCTGCTTACGCACAGTCCCGACATTAGCCAACTGATTAAGCCAATCAACTCCATCGGTTTCGTGGCAGACTTCTTTGGGCCCATCATACACAATGCTCAATGTATCTGAGAACTCCAAGAACAAGAGCCTCTGGCCTACTGCATTGACATGAAATCTGCACGCCTCTATATATATAATGAATGAGTTACTGGGACTAGTGCCAGAAATCCTAATGAATTAAAAATAGTACAAGTCAAATTTGCATTGCATGCAAACCAAACTTGATGAATTAAACAGAGTACAAGTCAAATTTGCATTGCATGCAAGCCAAATTTGATGGTCGCTTTCAGCTTTAGATATCTCCCATGAAGGATGCCAATCCAACTCAACATAAGTTAATGTGAAATCATTGCAGTCCTGTAGGCACACCTACAAAGACGAGTCGGTTACATGTATGAGAATTCTTATGGTTTGGGTAAATATTATATGTTTTTTCAAACAGCCAGAAACAGGCTGCTTTGCCTGAAAGTTTCGTTAAATGCCAGCATCACTTGTATTCCGATTACATGCCCTTACACAACAGAGAAGACAGTGTTCCGATTATATACAGTTTACAGTTGCAGCAACAAGGAACATAAAATATGCGAATTACTAATTTTTCCGTTTTGAAGATACTTTGTATTCAAGATTTGTGAACAATAATATATAAACATCTCGAGAAGAGTTTACAGAAACCACCTTCCCAAGGTTTCACAACTCACCGAATTTCAATCCAAGAGCGGGAATCCCCTCTCAGAATTTTGTTTTCCCGTTGATATATTGAAGATTCCAGAATCTATGCCAAACGTAAAGTATGAGGATTATCAAAACGAGAACGAGATTCTCATCTCCTATACAAAAATTTAAACATGAAAATGTTTGTCTTGGGTTTACACAACCCACCCAGTTTCAATCGAGTGCTCTGTCGTGGAATCCCTAGGTTTTATCTCTCATCAGTCTAGAAAGATTGAATAGCTCCACACATAATAAAATTCTACAAGTTGTAATTTTTATTTAATATAAACTACAAAAAAATTCAAATATGTATTCACCGTATAGATTTAACCTTATGTATATATTCAACGTGAAAGCATATACAATATATATTTGACCACTGGGATCAGTGACATTGATTTGATATTTATCTTCTTACTTGTCAGTGACAATGGTTGGATATTTATTATTATACTTGTTTAAGTGAGACTAACAATTGCAATTAACAGCTTAAAACATATTTCTAATTTCTGAAAGGTGCATTAACGTGTATCTTGGAGTTTACAGAGCCTACCCAGTTTCAATCGAGTGCTCTCTATTGGAATTCAACGTTTTGTCTCTCACAGGTTGTGAAAGATTAAATGGCTCCACATATAATAAAATTCTACAAGTTGTAATTTTTAATTAATATATAGTATAAATAATTGTTCAAAATATGCATTCACCAGGGAAGGCATATACGATATAGATTTGACCTTTATTCAGTGTGGAAAGATATAAAATATATATTTGATCACCGGATCAGCAACATGGGTTTGAAATTTATTACCATATTTGTTTAAGAGAGTAACAATTATAATCAACAACCTAAAACATATTTGTAATTTATAAAAGGTGATACCTATTTAGATAACTCTTTGTTTTAGTAGATATTTTAATTATATGGTTGACTCAATGTTAATTGGTAATTACTTTATTTTTACAAATTTATAAAAAATTTATCAACGTTTTCATACCTTTTTCTTTCCATAAATATTTTTATCAATTGTAGTTTCAACTTGCATGAAATAGGTGTAAATATGATTTTTTTGGGGACCTTTAAGCATTTTTAAAAATTCTTTTAACAAAAAATAGAAACCTATTTACTAAGACCTATTATATCCAATATATAATGCGGAACTCTCTACATAGTATAATCTCTCCAATGGATATATATTAAACTTAGTTGCTAAATCTATCTACGTTGACAATTTGAATCATTTTTTTTACCTTAAATGTTTTTTATGAACAAAAATATTAAATGTTTTTTATGAAAAAAAATTAAATGGAATAGGAGTTTAGTGAATTCAAAACATCTTAGTGCATTTAAATTAGAGGGAAATGTTATTTCCTATTTTGGAGTCAAATGATCCAATTCATGATGCCTCTTCTCCTCATTGGACATCTAAACATATTAATAGGCATATAAGAGTGTTAATATGTTTTCTTTGTCACTCATTAATCAAGTTATTTTGTGCTCCATTTAAATCTTGTTTTTTTCTTAATGGAAACTTAATTTTACAAATTTTAAATTATTGCATAATCATTACATGTTCATCATGAAAACTTAGAAATTATTTTTCATATAAATTTGGAATGAGGTTCCAACAATACAATTTTTTGCTCCTTACACAATATCACTTAGGGTTCATACCCCTCCATATGAATAAGAAGCAATAGATGAATTGATTAGGGAGATGTACATCTTCTCACTACATATCCCTTTATTTGAGTCTTCTCAAATGTTCTATGGAATGAATACCAAAGGTCTTTGACTCAAGATATCTCAATTTTAGTTGATAACATCAATGTTTGAAAGGGTGTTGAGAGAATAAAAAACGTTTAAATTATGAAATGGATCAAGTTAATTTTCTTTCGAGATTTCCATGTGTTTTTCACATTCCCGTTTTCCTAAATTAAGCATTCCTCCTTATCCGTCCACCTCCTGTGAATTCCCTTCTCCTTCTCCACATTCAACATTTCCCACTTTTCTCCACCATCCACATTCTCTAAAATTTGCATTTCCACATCTATTTACAGCCACCCTTACCTCCTCTCCACCTGTGCATAACCTTATGCTTGGTATTTGCATTCAACATTGCCTTATGCTTCATCTATACATTCAACAATGCCTCGTGGTTAATATATACATCAATCTAGAATGTGGACCCCCTTCACACTCATCTCCACCTCGAAATGTGATTTTAATCCTAAGTTCATGTGGGGCTCATACTCTTAAGTTTATGTGAAACTCATTTGTCCTAGTTGACACTTGGAAAGTGTGACTTGACTAATGGTGACTAGAAAATGACATGGTAGGGTGAGTGGGTACATGCATAATGAATAAGAAAGTGATACATTGCACACCCAATCAAAGAATGACACGAGCGAGAGGAAAACCCCATTCTAGTTGAACATTAGAAAGTACAAGTTGACTAATGGAGATTGGGAAATGACATGGCAAGCGAGTGGGCATATGTATAACCCACCATGATGGGGTACATAGAACATCTAAAAATAGCATGACACATAGTAGATGAAAAACCTATCCTAGTTGGACACTTGAAAAGTATGACTTGGCTAATGGTAGTAAGGAAATATGGTAACCAAAAGTAACGCTAAGAAGAAGATACATAGTCTATATATCTATCTCTACCTTCACACTTATACACCAAAGCACAACATGAGGTAGAGGAGAAACTTATCTTAGTTGAATATTTGGAAAGTGTGAGTTAAATAATGGTGAATAGGAAATGGAATGACAAGATGAGTGGGTGTATGAATAACCAACCAAAATATGATACATGGAACATTAAATTACAAACATGATGGATGGTAGAGGACAAATCTATCCTAGTTCAACTCTTTGAAGTAAAAGTTGGTTGATGGTGATTAGGAAATGACACGGGAAGGTGAGTGGGAACATGCATAACCAACTATATTATGATATGTGGTACATATAACTAAACAATGACACATGGTATAACACAAAATTATCATGTTTTGACACTTGGAAAACATGATTTCGCTAATAGTGATTGGGAAATTATGTGGAAGCCTAAAATAAAACTAAGCACAATTTACATAGGCTCCATAATTGTATCTAGCTTCACACTCATAAAATAGAGCATGAAATAAGGCAATGGCCAAACCTATCCTAGTTGAAAACTTGAAAATTATGAGTTGACTAATGGTGAATAAGCAATGACATGTTGAGATGAGTGGGAATATGCATAACCATCGACACTGTGATACATGGAACATTTGATTAGAGCATGACATATGGTAGAGGATAAATATAGGAAGTAAAAGTTATTCCATTTCTCAATTACCATTCGAACAAACCATGACATGAGGAAAATGACAAACATATTCTAGTGAAACACTTGAAAAGTACAAGTTGATTGATGGTGATCGGGAAATGACATGGAAAGGTCAATGGGAACATTCATAGCCAACTGCAACCTAATATGTGGCAATATATAACTAAATAATGACACATGGTATCTAAAACAAACCTATCCTAGTTCAACAATTGAAAAGTACAAGTTGTGTAATGTTGATTTGGAAACTATGTCGTAACCAAAAGTAACACTAAGCGCAAGCTACATAGTCTCTAAAACATTTTATACCTTCACATGCATACACATTATGAGATAAAAATCCATATTTACCTCCCACAATGGATGTCAGATAAATAATGATAAATTATAATCAAGAGTTATGATTACATGGATGGGAAAATAAAAAATAATCAAGTATCCATTATGTGGAGGTTTTAACATAAGCTCCCGACGTTAGAATTGCAAAAAATGAGTTATTTGGAGAGATGAGGTGAGTAACAGAGTCATTGTGGTTTCAAAAGATGAATCTTGGAATATATTTCTAGGAAATTCAAGGAATAGTCCAGTATGTTCCATGGGTATAAATTTCACTTGTTTCGGAATGTTAACTTATTTAGGTCATAAATTGAGCTAAAATCATCCAAATTTCAAAAACAAGAGATTGTTGGAAATATAACATCATAAATAATATCCTAGGAAAGGTTTCAAGTTCTTAAATGCTAATTGTTAAGTTAAAAAATTTAAAACACAATATATTTATAGCAGCGAGCACTCAATTATTTTGGGGTAATAGTTTAATAAACAATATATCTAAAAATAGAAAGTGGGGTGACCTATAGGGGTACATTGCACAAAATGGTTCATAAGGACTTGCATTCGAGTCATAATTTCACCATAATTTGTTGGGTTTCCTAGGGTACAAATATTGTCTCTAATATGCATGGTTGTATTTCTATGATATGTTTCTGCTAAATTTAATTTCGATATTTTATCAAGTGTAATTTCTCAATGATATTACTAGCATACGAATACCATGTAAAAATCATTAAGAAGTAATTATATGACATAAAATAGTATTTTGATGTGAATAATGTAAAAAAATTTAACACCACCTCCACCAACGACCAAGATCAGTGTTTTTAAAATTCACAACTTTTGTGGATTGTGCTGGAGGGGTCCACAATCGCGGTTCACCCTACATTATAAAGTTGTGGCATAAAAAATACTTGTTAGACTTGGAATGTGATGATATCATGAGCACCCTATAGATATTAATGAAGAACATGTAATATTTTCCTCTCAAAAGGAAGGGATTTAACTACAACAAAGGACCTAATAGATTATATGCTGCCCACTATTTAGATGAGATGATGCCTCCTAATTGGGTATCAGGCCCTTTAAAAATTGGTCCAAACCATTTCCTTTAGTGCTTGGTATGTCTTTTGATGCCCATAAATCAACATTCAAACCCCCTTGTAACAACAATTTCGGTAGATATATTCTTGAAACTAACATAAATCCACCCTTCATTGTTAGATTTTTTTAACAACATAAGATCGAATAGGTTTGATGTTCCTGTGCAAATTATATTCCAAAATTGTAATGGATTATCCCATGGTATTCCCCTTTTGGAATACATTCTTCAAAAGTAAAATATCAGGCATGGCATGTGAATGCGCTGGTTCACAAGTATTATACACAAAAAACTATGCTTTTGAATTCACATGGATTTTAATATAGTTATTTAAACCTACATAAAAAAAATTAATTTTAAAGTGATTTTTTTTTATAGAAAGTATCCAAGTGTGGAAGTAACTGCATGGAACAATAGGTATACAAAATTGAGTATGTGTGTGGAATAAAGGATGTGCAGAGAAAGGGGCATGTATGGGAGAAAGGGCGTGTAGTGGGAATGCGTGTGAAAAACAATGAACAAAATATTTCTTCTACACATATGAAATTATTTTTAATTTAATACACACACACACACACACACACACACATATATATACTTCTTAATATTTAGTCATGATTTCTCAATTTCACTTTTGATGATGACATAGGTAAATAAATTAAGAAAGTGTAGAGGGATCTGCATCTATCACATAAAATTGTAGACATGGGAGGTGTCACTATGTAAAAAATGATGGTTTCAAATAAGGACAAACCGCATACCTACATTGCCTTATATCGATAACCACTAAAAAAGGCAAGGACTATGTTGGTATGCAACTATCCCACTTGTTAATATTTTCCTCGTCAAGGATTAAAGGATTCGTCTCATTGTCAAAGTGAATTGAACCTACATAATTTAAAATATGTTTTTCACTTTAAACCAAAATTTGTTGAAAATTCTGAATATTTCTATCTTCCTATAGGTTCAATTTATTTTTTTTGCAATTTTCTAGAAATATTATTTCTAATTTTCAACTAGCTCAAGGAGATTTTATGGGATATAATCCCCCTCCTGTAGAGAGTTTTATTTTTGGTATTTATCATTCCCTAAAAATTCGTTTTAAAATTAGAAAAGAAAAAATAATTTTATGAGTGGCTTGCATGTCGCATTAGGGGATTTTTGAGGTCTCAAATGAGCCTCCTAACAACCAAAATAAACTTTATAAGAATCAATAGGATTCAAAATGATGATGTCAACCATGGGGGATGATTCACCATTTTTTAAGTAAAAGGGTAAAAATATTAAAAAATAATAAAATAATAAAACTACTTTTTCAACTCGTATTTTCAACTTATCTCCCAAAGTTTTTATTCAAATTTAGAGCAGGAGTACTCATTGGATGAAAAATTTAATTCCTCATATAATGAGTACCTACGTTGCATACTTTTGATGGACCTTGCTACGCGAAAAATGAGAAATACATGAAAAAACATGATTGCAATCACGTTTTTCATGTATTTCTCATTTTTCGTATAGTAGGGTCCATCGAAATTATGCAACATAGTACTCCTTGGATGAGGAATTAAATTTTACATCCAATGAGTGCTCCCGCTTGAAATTTGAGTTAAAACGTTGGGAGGTAAGTTGAAAATACGAGTTGAAAAAGTAGTTTTTTTCTATTTTCCCTCCAAAATTTGATGATGTAATCAAATATTGCTTTTTTATTTCCACTATTATTTTATAATTTCCTTAGGAGGCCCATTTTAGACCTCAAAATTCCGCTAATAGTAAGTTCTCTAACAATGTGATGCCATAGGCCATAGGGCCTGCAACTTAAAATTAAACACACACATAATTATGAAAATGAAAACAATACATATGCACATAAATATTGAGAAATAATTCATTAATCAATAAAATATTTACATGAGAACTATTGGCCTAACTGTTGGCCTCTCATTCCTTACTCTCACACCTAATTACATTCTTCATGGACTCACCTACATTTATACAAGTGGATCTAAACCCAAAGTAGGTTCTAGATCCTAAACAAGCTCCCAAAATATATCTCATGATCCATAAAATATCTCACGTAATCCCTTATCTCTAGATAAGATATTTCTAACCCATAATTCTCCCAAATTTTCAAAAATACTCTTGAACCTTTTCCTCTTTACAATAATTCTTATTCTCTCCTAGAACTATAAGAAAATACAATAAATAATTAAATCCTAACTTAGTGAACTCACTCCTTTATTAAAAATTCAACCCTAGGTTAAATGCATTTGCACTAGACTCCCCAGGTAAAATAAAAGCATGGTCTCCCAAACATTAGTCTTCACAATATGATAAAATTACTCCCAGTTCCCAAACTTTCATTTGTAGTAAATCAATTTCTCTGTCATGTTGTTGACGTTTTATGGTTGTCCTTTCCTGTCTTCCAAGCTTCCAAAATTTATGCTTCAATTCTCCTCCTTATTTAATAATGTATACTCATCTAGTCAAATGCATCATGTTGTTATCCTTCTGCTTCATCTCAAAATATCTTGGCTTGTCTACTTTTTCCATCAGTTTCCTTAATTATTTAATTTAAATATAGAAACTAGTTTTCGATTGAATTTTTTTGTTACTAGATTAGAATATCATTTCATTATCATTAAAGTAAAATTACATTCAAGTGTCACATTTTCACTGATTGAATATTTCTCTTTCTTATCTCCAACTTGATTGAATTCAAGTTCCATCAACATCTTCAGTAACAATTTTAGTTCTTATTCACATTTCATCATCATTTTATGGTCTCTTTTAGAAATTATTTCAATAGAATGGTCTTCATCCCTGCAGGAAACATAATCATCATATGTAATACATCCTGCATCCACAAAAAAATTGTTAGATTTAAAAACATAAGGCTTTATAATCTCGACAGATGATTATGTCCTCATGTCTTTATGTTGAACTTCTAAAATGTTTGTGGCCCCATCTATGGGAATCAAACCCACATTCATATCAACATATTTCATTTCAGCATCATCATTTTCCTCACCAGGCATCGATCCTTGTTCTAGTTCAGAAATGCATACACTCATCACAGTTATTTGGAGTGCTTCTGCTTTGTTTAACAAAAAGTTTAACTTATCTTTTTGTAACCTTGCAATTAACTACTGGATAGACCATCTAAATTTCTTCTTCATTATCTATACATGTTTATGATTTTGTAACAACTTTGTCAATACATCAAGCTTTGTTTTCAACTCAATGATATCTTTCTCGAATTATTCATCATTTATGTCAGTTGCTATGGAATAACTGTGGCTTTTCCCTGAATTTTGTAAATGACTAACCATAGTCATATTCATCTCCTTTTTCCTTTGCATAAGCTTATTTTTACTCTCCTTCCTTGCTACAAACTACAACAATATACTTTGTATTTATAATAAATTGGCCAAACTATGAGTGTCACGTTAAACATAGTTTTGACTTAACTTATGACTTGTTAATTTTAGATTTCTAATTTGGCATCAACTCTTCATTAACGGACCTTGGGTGTTGGTTACAACAAAAATGCACCCTTTCATACAATATATAAATAACTCAAATTTTAACTTTATTCAACTTAAATTCTCAAATTCACTTCTGAATTCATCTTTACATCCAAAGGGCTTTAATTATAAGAACTTCTCACCACTTCTACTTGACTTGACAACAAGAACTTGTCATTAATTTATTGAATTGACCCAATGTTTTTTAAGTACTCAAATTAGACAATTTTTCTAACTTTCAAATCCTACTCTCATATATTTCATAATTGTTTCACCATTAACATCACTTTATAAAAGAAATTCATTACATTAATGTTCAAGGCCTTATGGAAAACAAGAGTGGCACATATTTTCCTTCCTAAAAGGTAAAAATGGAAATCTTGAAATTCACATCCTCAAGATTTTATGAAGTGAGCACACTTTTATATCTTGAAACCACCATGATCCATTAGAAATTATTTATGATTTATAACTACGAGAATTTTCACTTACAAAAAAATCATCCATGTGAACTTTAAGTCATAAGAACTTATTCCAAAGTGCGACTTCTATGTGAAATGTGATTTATCTTCCTTTAATTGTTAAGCATTACACTCTTCACATTTATCAAATTTTATTTAACGCAGATTCCACTGGGGTGCTTCTCTCTTCAACACTTGTCTTTATTGGTATTGGCACATGTTCCTCCACTCCACACAATGATTATCTACTCCTTTTCATTTTGGATTTCAGCGCAACCTCCATCAAAATATTTAAACAATTGTATGCATAAAAAAAACTGATATCTATACAAATAATTGTGATTCCTCTAAATGTATATCATGATATGGAAAAATGAACTTGTTCTCGACACCATTGCTTTCTTAAATAATTCCCCAGGCATGGTACCAATCGAGTAGGGTTTGAATTTTTCCTCCTTTATTAATCCCTTGGTTTTCATAATAATTATGGCCTTTCCAATATCATTCTCTCCCCCATGATGTGGATGATAAATCTTGTGAAATAGCATCAAATTAAAATCAAGGGTTACTATTTTACATATATTTCAAATCCTACTCTCATATATTTCATAATTGTTTCACCATTAACATCACTTTATAAAATAAATTCATTACATTAATTTTCAAGGCCTTATGGAAAATAAGAGTGGCACATATTTTCCTTCCGAAAAGGTAAAAATGGAAATCTTGAAATTCACATCCTCCAGATTTTATGAAGAGAGCACACTTTTATATCTTGAAACCACCATGATCCATTAGAAATTATTTATGATTTATAACTATGAGAATTTTCACTTACAAAAAAAATCATCCATGTGAACTTTAAGTCATGAGAACTTATTCCAAAGTGTGACTTCCATGTGAAATGTGATTTATCTTCCTTTAATTGTTAAGCATTACACTCTTCACATTTATCAAATTGTATTTAACGCAAATTCCACTGGGGTGCTTCTCTCTTCAACACTTGTCTTTATTGGTATTGGCACATGTTCCTCCACTCCACACAATGATTATCTACTCCTTTTCATTTTGGATTTCAATGCAACCTCCATCAAAATATTTAAACAATAGTATGCATCAAAAAAACTGATATCTATACAAACAATTGTGATTCCTCTAAATGTATATCATGAGATGGAAAAATGAACTTGTTCTCGACACCATTGCAGTCTTAAATAATTCCCTAGGCATGGTACCAATCGAGTAGGGTTTGATTTTTTCCTCCTTTATTAATCCCCTCATTTTCATAATAATTATGGCCTTTCCAATATCATTCTCTCCCCCATGATGTGGATGATAAATCTTGTGAAATAGCATCAAATTAAAATTAAGGGTTACTATTTTACATATATTTGCAACATTGAGAAAAACCAGTGAGGTCTCAAGATAAAGAAGGGAGAACACAACCAACTACATTGGAAAATATGGATGGATTAACAAAAACTAGTTGAGAAACGATGACAAGTTTCTGAAGTGATATTATCAAGAAAAAGTGTTAGTTGGGCATTGATGAAAAGTTTCTAATTTAGACTATGACCAGTATAGATCCATATTAATAATATTTGGAAAGAGCTGATATGGAAAAAATCTCTTAAGGTGCAAAACAAATTAGGAAAACTTAAAAAAATTACACCTCCAAAGATTTCATTCCTCTAGGGACTTTATAGATGATGGTTAATCTCTCTCTCTCTCTCTCTCTCTCTCTCTCTCTCTCTCTCTCTCTATACACATATATATATATATATATATATATATATATATATATATATATATAATTTTTATCATTTAAATTAATTTTATGAATTTATAAATGAATTCAACCCCTTGGAAGTCCCTTGAATACATGGAATGAAATAGCTTAACCATGCAATTAAAACAAATACTTTCTCCATTTAAAATTAACCCTTAATAAAAGTGTCAAAAATGTAAAATAATGCTAATTGAAATTTTATAACAATAATAATATATTTTTTCAATTACTTTATATGATATACATACATCATCATCATCATCATTATTATTATTATAAGTTGAAATTAATGGAGAAAGTTTGTTGCACGATTGTGTGTATGTCTTAGTTTAGACTTAGATCCTATTTTCTTAGAGATAGTTTTTATCTCCCTAAATTGAATGTAATCTTATTTATTTATGATTTGATGATAAAAGGTACAGAGCGGTACTTCTTGGGAAGTCTCTAGGTGTAGCTCGACTCACCTATGAGCGGTTAGTTCCAGATTACAAGTTTATTTCTAATTTGTCTTTCCATTTTTTATCTCAGTATCAGAGCTCTGTGTGATTTGGGTCTATGGTGAGTTGAGCCTTTGTGGCTGAGAGCTTTGGTGGCTGAGATCAAAGTTATGCTGGTACAATTTTTTTTGTGATAGAGCATTGTTTTTTCTGAATAAACCTGATGAGTACAACCCCCCAACAAAAAGAAGCCACACTGTTAGGTCCCTATATTACTAGTTTAGTCCCTTATTTTTATTAGTGTAGCTCCCTTATTGTTATTGTTGTACCCTTGTAACCCCAATATTTTTATTATTGTGCCCTTACATTATTATTTTTAGGTCGGCTAGGATTATATTGTGACCCCATGGACTCCTTTATATGGAAGGAGGTTTTCTCATTTGTATCATGCAATAATTGTTCATTTATGTAATGTAAACGAGGTTTACCCCTCAAAGTGGCTTATTTATAAGGCCTTGATCTCTCTTTTCTTCTATTTTTGGAGCTGGTTTCATAACATTTGGTATCAAAGCTTTGGATTCTAGGGTTTTGCTGATCCACACAGGTCATCATAGACTTTTCACTATAAAGTTTGTTCTGTGAAGGTTTAGAAGCTGAAATTTTTACAAAGCGAAGCCAAAATCTTGATAAATGTCTTGTAAAAATTTCAGATCTTGGTTTGCAATATTTTTGGAGATATGATCTGTGGAAGTTAAGGTGTTTTTAGGATCCTGAATTTCACCTAAACATGTCATCATGGAATTTTCTCTATAATGTTTTTTCTACGATTGTTCTTAAGCTAAAATTACTTAGAGTGAAGCGACAATCCTGACGAAATTAGTGTAAAAATTTTAGATCTTGGTTCGCAATATTTTCAGAGATATGATCTGTGGAAGTTAGGGTTTTTTCAGGCTCCCAAATTTCATCTCAAAGAGGTGACCCTGGGAAAATCATCCTAACTCTCTTTCCAAGCATCAAATTGGAATTCTGTAAAAAATTGCAACAATTACACTAACAGTAGTTTCCTGTGTATCAATTTGAGAGCCTAAGGAGGAAACAATGACACGTGTCACACCGTATAAGTTCGCTATATAGAAGGAGTCCATAATTAGGTCATTGTGGGAGATTGGGCATAAATTTTCCTTGAAGAATCCAAATTAGGTAAGACCTATGGCATTCGAAAGAAGATTTAGACGGCTACTACATGATTGAATTTTAGATATTGAAAATCCTAAATCAAAAAGATAATTCAGTTTCAATATCAATCTCCTTAAAAGCAAGAAAAAGGTGTATTTTTTTTTTTCCAAATTGCATAAGTCTTGTTTCAAGAATTAGTTTGAATTGGGAATATTGTAGAATAGATATTAGTATTATGTTCTAGAATTCACCCTAAAAATAACTCAACACCCATTAAGCCTTCAGAAGGCTCTACTGTGACTCACGAAGATGAAGAAGTGCAACATGACATATCAAAATTAGAAGATTAAATGCATGAAATTTCGCTCTTGCAAAGAGAAACAAAAAATTAAAGGGAAGTTTTGAATAAAGGTACGGAAGATAAGATGGATGGTTTGAAGAAAGGCATGGAATCTAAGATGGATGGCATGGAAGCTGACATGGATGCTACGATCAATGAAAAAATGGAAAACATGAAGAATGATCTAAAAGAAAACATGGAAGCTTTGAAAAGGTTCATACAAGAAATGTTTCCTAATGGTGAAAAGATAGTAGAGGAAACTCATGATGAGAACAAAATAAATGTTAATCGTGATTTCATAAAACTCTAATGTTGGATGGAAGACCCACCATATTCTAAAGATCGATATGAGGAAGTTTGATAGCAAGGATATCATAACATGGATACTACATATGGAGCAATATTTTGACCTCAATAATGTGCAAACCACACAAAAGGTACGAATTGAAACTTTATATTTAGAACAGAATAAATTTGTATGGTATCAATGGATTTTCTCTCGTAAAAAGAATGTCATTTGGTCAATTTTTATGAAGGAAATTATAGCACATTATGAGGATAGAAAGAGAAACACCTTTTATAGCCAATTGATAAATCTCAAACAAAAGGGTTCAGTGGTGGAGCACCTTGAGGACTTCCAAAAATTGAATATAAGGGTAACTAATATTACAAAGGAACACAAGATTGATGTCTTCATAGAGACTTTAAAGGATAACATCCAACACGACATTCGCATTTGGGAACCTGATTCATTGGAGAGGGCATTCAGGCTTGCAAGAAAAAATGAGTGTAAAATTATGATGACAAGGAAGCCTACCACTCACATTTATAAGGATAGAAGTGTTACTACTCCTAGACTTCCACAACCTACAAGGTTGACACCACGACAATTGGAAGAAAAAGAGAAAAAAGAGCTTTGCTACAGTTGTGATAGCAAATACATTAAAGGTCATAAGTGTGCTAAGAATAAATTGTTTTACATAGATTGTGAAGAGGAGGAAGAAAATGAACAAGAATATTCAAAAGAAGAGGATATACACCAGGAAGAAACCTTAGAAGAAGAAGAAATGAGTCTAAAAATATCACATAATGCATTGGAAGGAAGTAGCACTCCTCAAACTCTCAAGATAGAAGGACATATCAAGAAGAAAAAGGTAATAATGTTGATTGATTTGGGTAGTACCGATAATTTTATTCATTGTAAGGTAGCCAAGGAATTGAATTGTTTCCTATACCCAACACAAGAATGTCAAGTGATGGTTGCAAATGGAGGAACTATAAATTTCTCTGGAAAATGATATAATATCAAGGTAACGATGGGGGAATATGTGTTGAATAGTCCAATGTTTTCGATTCCAATGGGAGGTGTTGATGTTGTACTAGGAGTACAATGGTTACAATCTTTGGCGACAATAGCTTTTAATTTTCCAGAATATTTCTGGAAATTTTTTTCAGAAGGAAAGGAAGTTGAATAATGGGTATCACAGGGAAGCCAGGAAAGATAATAATCTCTAATGTCATGACAAATATTCTGAAGAAAGAACAACAAGGCGTAATTTCACAATTATGCTCACTAGAAGTTCCAACATCAAAATCATCTATTTCTCTAGATCTCCAAAGAGTCTTGGACAATCATTCCAATGTGTTTGAAACTCCCAAAGGACTCCCACCTATTCGTGATCATGATCATGCTATTCATTTGATTCTAGGAATTGTTCCTCCAAACATCAGGCCTTATAGATATCCTTATTTCCAAAAGGGAGAAATTGAACATATGATTGTAGAAAAGTTAGAGGCTGGTATAATTCAACCTAGTCAAAGTTCTTTCTTTGCTCCAATAGTATTGGTGCACAAGAAGGATGGATCATGGCGCATGTGTCTGTATTATAGGGATCTCAATAACATCACTATTAAATATAAATTTCCCATTCCTGTGATTGATGAATTATTGGATGAATTACGTGGAGCAATTTATTTTACCAAGTTGGATCTTCGTTCAGGATATCATCAAATTAGAATGAAGACTGAAGATATTCCAAAAACAACATTTCGAACTCATGAGGGTCATTATGAATTTTGGTCATGCCTTTTGGCCTTACCAATGCACCTTCTACATTTCAAGGGTTGATGAATTCCATTTTCAAACCCTTCCTTAGAAAATTTGTACTAGTATTTTTTGATGATATACTAATCTACAATAGGTCTTGGAAGGATCATGTTCAACATGTTGATAGGGTGCTAGGAGAAACCGTTATATGCAAAAACATCCAAATGTTTCTTTAGAGTACAAGAGGTGGAATATCTGGGTCATATTGTATCTCATGAGTGTGTTAAGTCAGACCTTAACAAAATAAAATCCATTAAGGAATGGAAAGCCCCCACAACCATAAAGAATTTGCAAGGATTTATCAGGATAACGTGGTAATATCGGAAGTTTGTTAATAATTATGGGAGAATAGCAACACCTCTAACAACATTATTGAAGAAATATGCATTTTCATAGACTCCTGAAGCAACTAATGCCTTTGAACATCTTAAAGAGGCAATGTGCCTAACACTAGTCTTAGCTATGCCAGACTTCACAAAAACCATTATTATGGAATGTGATGCTTTAGGAAATGGAATTGGTGTTGTTTTAATCCAATAAGGGAGATACATTTCTTTCGAAATTCATCCAATCACATGAAAGTATTTACAGAAAGCTATTTATGAGAAGGAAATGTTAGCAATACTACATGCACTAAAGAAATGGAAACCTTACCTAATGGGAAGACATTTCAAGGTAAAAACTAATCATGATAGTCTTAAACACTTTTTGGAACAAAGAATATCTTTAGAAGAGAAGCAAAAATGGGTCACAAAGATGTTGGGTTATGAATTTGAAATCATCTACAAAAAAGGGAAGCTAAATGTTGTTGCAGATGCACTCTCAAGAAATAATGAAGAGGTGTAAGCATTTCTTTGTGCCATTTATATTATCCAACCAGATTGGATAACCGAAGAAAGGGATGAATGGAATAAGGATAGAGAAGTGTGGATACTCATTCAAAATTTGCAACAAGATACTAGTACATCTGATACATTTAGTTGGAAAAATGATTCCTTATGGTACAAAGATCACTTATATATTTGTAAGAATTCCCAACTAAAACAAAATATTCTTTTGGAATTGCACACTTCTCCTTTAGGAGGACACTTAGAATTTTTAAAAACTTACCATAGGGTGAAGAAATATTTTTTTTGGGATGGCCTTATATCTGTTATTCAAATGTTTTGTGGTGGAATGTTTGGTTTTCCAACAAAATAAAGTTGAGACAATTAAGACCCCAAATATTCTATAGCCTTTATACATTCCAATGGATTTTATCTTAGGTTTACCTAATTCCAAAGGAAAGAGTGTCATCATGTTGGTAGTTGATAAACTTACCAAGTATGCATAATTTTGTGCATTATGTCATCCATTTAAAGCAAGTAAAATTGCTACTACATTTATGGAAACAATTCAAAAGCTACATGGAAACCCAAATATTATTGTAAGTGACGGAGATCCCATTTTTACTGGAAATGTTTTGGATGTAATTATTTTCTTGTTTGGGTACTCAACTAGCTCATAGCTCATATTATCATCCTCAATCCAATGGTCAAATTGAGACAGTGAATAAATGTTTGGAATGATATCTTCATTGCTTTCTATCTGATAAACAAACACAATGCGTCAAGTGGTTACCTCTTGCTGAATGGTGGTATAACACTTCCTTCCATACTGTAGCAAAAATGACCCCATTTATGGCACTTTATGGATATCATCCACCATCCATCACATCATATTAAAGATAAAATTATAAGGTTCAAGTAGTGGAATATCACATCGAGCATCAACAAGAAGTTTTCCAACTCTTAAAGGATAACCTAAATTTGGCACAAAATCAAATGAAAAAATAGGCAGATCAACATCGCAGTGAGAGACGTTTTGATATAGGAGACTAGGTATTTTTACGGCTACAACCATATAAACAAATGTCCCTCAAGCAATCTAAGAAGGATAATAAATTATCGCAAAGTACTGTGGTCCTTACAAGGTGTTGCAAAATATTGGTACTATGGCATACAAATTGGAGCTTCCTGCTTCTTCGTGAGGGCATCCAGTTTTCCATGATTCATGCTTAAAGAAGGTTATAGGTGAAAAAATTCTAGTTCAAACAATATTGTCAGAACTTGATGAGGAAGGAAAAATCATATTGGAACCTGAAGAAGTGAGGGAAACAAGAACTCGACAACTACGAAATCGATCAATTTCGGAGTATCTCATCAAGTGGAAGAACTTACCCACTAGAGATTTTGCATAGGAGGATGAGAATTTTATACAAAAGAACCTAGAGCTACTCAAGTGTTGAGGACAACACTTTTTTGATGGAGAGGGGCATGTTAGGTCCCTATATTACTAGTGTAGTCCCTTATTGTAGTTAGTGTAGCCCCCTTATTGTTATTGTTGTACCCATGTAACCCCAATTTTGTTATTATTGTACCCTTACATTATTATTGTTAGGTCAGCTAGGATTATATTGTGACCCCATGGAATCCTATATATAGAAGGACTTTTTTTCATTTGTATCATCCAAGAATTGTTCGTTTATGTAATGTAAAGGAGGTTTCCCCCTTGAAGTGGCTTATTTCGAAGGCGTTGATCTCCCTTTTCTTCTATTTTTGGAGTTGATTTCATAACAAAGGTTTGGTCACGTCAACCTTCATTACTTATTGCTGCTGCAGAAACAAGTTATTGTTGATGGAATTCCTATTTTAAGAAATGAACATAGTGATTGTGAAGGCTGTGCACTTGGAAAAATGAACAAGGATGAATTTCACTCTACATTAAATAGGACAAAGAGAGATATACTTAAACTTGTGCATATTGATATTTCTGGACCTATGTAGACAAGGTCTTTAGGTGTAGCTTACTATTTCCTATTATTTATCAATGACTCCATGAGGTATACTTTGGTATAATTTCTTATAAGGAAAAGTGATACCTGTGTTTACTTTAGGGAATTTTGAAATTTGGTTGAAAATCACACAGGGAAAGTCATTAAAATTCTCTGCTCAGATCAAGGAGGAGAATACATACCTGGGAACCTCATCAAATACTACAAAGATCATGGAATAGCACAACAGGGTACAGTACCCCACACTCCACAACAAAATGGGGTTGCGTAAACAAAGAAACGAACACTGGTGGAGTGTGCACGTAACATGATGAAAGTTAAGAACCTATCCTATGGATTTTGGGCAGAAGCAATTTGTATTGTGATTTATTTAAAGAATACAAGTACAACAAGGTGTCTTGATCTGAAGACTCCATTTGAGGCTTTTTATGGTTTTAAACTTGCAGTCCATCACTTGAGAGTATTTGGTTCTAGAAATATTGCACATATTCCTAAGGAATATATGAATAAATTGGATGATAAATCTATAAAATGCATATCTGTAGGGTATTGTTATGATTTACAAGCATATAAGATGTTTACTCCATATACTCATAAGGTATTTGCGAGTAGATATGTTATCTTCCATGAACAGGTTAATGAAGGGAACAAGGACAAAAGTTATGAGTGGCATATGCCTTTAGTGATTAATGAAAACAATGATGAAGCCAAAGACAATCATTTACAACAAGAACAACAAAAAGAATAATCTAGTGATGTGGATACATTCAGTAGTTTAAGCCCATTCATAGATGAGAAATAAATCTTACAAGATAGAATTGAGGCAAGTCCGCTACCAAGGAGATCGGGTCGAAAAACTCACTTACCTGCAAGGCAAAAAAAATATGCTCTTATGAATAGTATTTTAAACATTGTTGAGCCCATGAATTATAATGAAGAAAATTAGAATGATGAATGGAGGTTAGCTATGAAATAAGAGTATGAGTCTATAGTTAAAAATAAAATCTAGGAATTAGTTTAACTAGCAAAATGAAAAAAGCCAATAGGTTGCAAATAGTTATATAAACCTAAGCTCAAAGCATATGGTAGTGTAGACAAGTATAAAGCTAGGTTGGTGGCCAAAGGGTACTCATAGAAAGAAGGGATTGACTATGAGGAGAATTTTTATGCCGTAGCCATGTTAAATACTATTAGGATGTTAATAGATCTAGCTACAAAGTACCATTAGAGCTTACACCAGCTAGATGTAAAATATTCTTTTCTAAATGGAAAATTTAAGGAAAAAGTATATTTAATGAAAACTGAAGGGTTTATTAAAATGGGGCAGGAACAATTGGTCTATAAATTAGAGAAGGTATTGTATGGGATTAAACAATCTCCCAGATCCTGGTATGATAAAATAGACTCTTTCTTCTTACAACATGGTTATAAGAGTAAAAATGATCCAAATATGTATACCAAATTTGATTCAAAGGGGAAAATTGTGTTGATTTCCTTATATGTTGATAATTTAGTTTTATTGGAAATTATGATGAATTGGTTGAAGAAATTAAAGTGAAAATTTCATAGATATTTGAAATGAAGGACCCTGGACAACTGCATTATTGTTTGGGTCTTGAATTCTGGAGGTATTATGGCCAAAATTTTGTTACTAAAGGAAATAATGTTAGGGAATTATTGAAGAAATTGACAATGGATCAGTGTAAAGTTGCTTCATTACCTATACAAAAAAATGTTAAATTTCAAAGTGATGTCGGTTCTAAAGAGATGGATGCTACATTGTACAAAAAACTGGTGGGAAGTTCCATTTATTTGACTACAACTAGATCTAACTTAGCATATTCAGTTAGTGTGTTGAGTCAGTTTATGAAAAAACCTCTTGAAAATAATTGGGTGGTAGAAAAAGGTGTCCTAAGGTATCTTCAAGGAACCATAAATTTTGGGATTAAATATACTTGTTATTTTTATGTTAAACTAACATGATATTTAGATTCAGATTGGGTTGGAAATATAGACAATAGAAGATCTATAATAGGGTATGCTTTGAATATTGGGCCTAGGGTCATTTCTTGGAGTAGTAAAAAGCAAAGTATTGTATATTTATCATCAGCATAAGCAGAGTATCAAGCTGTATGTGAAACCACTTGTAAAGAAATTTGGTTGAGAAGAATTCTTCATGATACAAGAGAAGAAAAAAAGGATCATACAGTGATTAAATGTGACAACTCAATCAACATGGAAAATAATCATGTTTTTCATAAAAACACAAAACATATAGATATTCAATTTCATTTTGTTAGAGAAAATGTTCAATCCAAAGAGATTTTTCTTGAATATTGTAACACATGTGAAAATGAGACTGATGTTTTCACTAAGCCTCTTGGGAAGATAAAATTTTAATTGTTTAGGGAGATGTTAGGCATATAAGGGAATCCTTTATCCATTAATGGGGAGAGTTGAAATTAATGGAGAAAGTTTGCTTCACAGTTGTGTGTGTGTCTTAGTTTATAATTAGTTCCTATTTTCTAGGAGGTAGTTTGGATCTCCCTAAATTGAATGTAATATTATTTATTTCTCATTTGATGACCAATGGTACAAAGCGATACTTATTGGGCAGTCTCCAGGTGTAACTCGTCTCACCTGTGAGCTGATAGTTTTGGATTGGAAGTTTCTTTCTAATTTGTCTTCCATTTTTTATATTTATAAACCATATTGTTGAACACTTACTTAAACTGGGGGGGGGTGAACCAGTTTAACACAATCATGGACTTTTAAAACTTTCCTTTAAACTTATTTACACCTTCATTTCATGATCTAATTATTACATAATGTAACAACAATCTTAATATGTGAGCAGCAAGTATTAAGCAGATTAGATCAACCATATCAACACATAAACATCATGCACATAGACAACAGATATAAGTGGAAACCCATAAGGGAGAAAACCACATCTTATTATTGTTGTGATGCAAAGGCAAGCTCCAAATCCCTCTCACCACTGATGTTCTGTAGGCTCCAACCTATAGGAGGCTCCTACCTCAATTCTGCAAGCTACAACTTGCAGGGAAGCTACAACTCCTATCTATTTTCTGCAGGCTACAACCTAAAGGAGGCTCCTACCTCAGCCAGCTACAACTGAAATCTATCAAGCTACAACTTGATATGGAAGTACCAACTTCCTCACTCTTTCAAAAACCCATGCTGATTTACCTGGATATCAGCTCTGTTATGTTCCTTCTTCACTGTTGTCCACCAGCCTTCATATCTGCCTTATATCACCTCTAAATCTTCACACCTTCTCTATCTGCTCCTCCTTCTTCTTAAACTCTCTGTCTCATTTCTCCATTATCTAACCTCTCTATGTATATCTTTGTAATATTATTTATAGAGTTTACCTCATGACTGTTTGTATTCCATAGGGAATCTGAAGTATAGAGCCATGACTCTTTGACTTCCACCTTCTGATTTCTTTCCTAGCATATTCAGAAAAAATATAACAATAGGTATACATTTCAATATTACAGTGGGAAATTTCTTTGCCTCCGAAGACTTGCCTTTGCATCACAAACAATATAAAAACAATTAAAATATTTACATTTACATTTGCATCTGATATATCTCATTCATCCCTTTCAGTTCTTGGCTCACTGTGTGCTTGTCTTTTCTGCTGCTGTAGTGTAACAAACCCACATTTTCATTCCTGTGCATTTCAAATTCAGATTCTGCAAATCTGAATACCTTCACTGCACACCTCTTCAAATCTACAATCTCTGTTCACTGCAATTGTGTATCTGCTGCATATATAACTGCTTTACAAGTTTAGCCCCAAATGAATTCACAATCTGGCAATATTTACATGCGGAAGATTTTCTTATTTTCTAAACTGCGCAATTTAAATAAATGTGGAATCTTACCTTTTCTTTCTATGGTTCAAACCATATTCCTCAGATTACATTAATATGCAGAAAACTTGATTTGTTTCAATAATGTTTAAACCATGGTCTAAACCCACTTCATGAATTCATATGTGGAGTTTCCTCTATATACCATACTTTAGACCTTGACTAATTAAATATCAACATATGTGCCAACGCTTTATCAATCCCAACTTCTGTTAAAATGCAGAGTTCAATATATATAAAAAAATTGGGGTCCACAGCACTTCGATTTTGATTTAAAATAAAAAAAAACCAACGTAATAATGGCCACGACTTCCATATCTCACATTCAACTATGTTTATATTAATGCGAACCAAAGTTTGACTTTGATTAAACATAATATATCACCATATGAGCTTTATTATTGGACCCATTACATAATGGTCTACAACATATCAAAAAATATACACTCCCGGCTTTGTTATTTCACATCATCCATAATATATTAACATATATTATGTCCTCCATTCAAATGCTGAGAAACATTATAATAAAGTCTCGTTCAACTCATTTGGGATTCATTTTGGCCCACACAACTCAGTCAACGGATATCACATTTATATTGTATATTGGTTCCGGCATATATTAAACCTACAATAAATCTTCGCCATACATAACTTTCCACGCACCAACACATAGTCGGGCCCACGGATTTATAACCCTGCCTTAACTTTCGCGCATCTTCATGATGCGAATGCCGTCCGATCATGAGGTTCGATCATCCAATGAATATCACATTTTTTCCACCTCTGCGATTTAACATGAAAATATTTTGCGAAATAGGTGGATTTGGAATACCACCTAGGCCACATGTCGATCAATGAGCACTATTGCATTTTTTTCACAATACCATTTACCATTTTGAAACTTTGCGAGACCACTAGTTTTGCTTCCAAAACCACTTCAACTATTCACGAGTCATGGTTCCATTTATCTCATTTGCTCTAGGTTCTGTTCTTAAACTGCACTATTAACCAACACATTTTCTTGTAGGTCCGCCTTCGTATTTTCACTATGTCTTTGACTGTGCATCGCATGGGTTACTGTATAACTTCACCATTCATTGATTTACACCATATCGGTCCCATTCTATTCATGTTTCCATAACTGCTCCTTATATGTTAAACCTCTGCTTCACGCACATATCATTAACTTCATTCAATTCTGGCTTCACGCTCAATTGCTTCAGATTTATATGCGCCATTACAGTTTTCCCACTTAAATAATTATTTTGATTTCATTACAGGATATCTGCAATCCTATGCTCCAGTGCATTCCATCAAAACACACAAATATAGGTTCCATATTAACTGATAGAACTCCCCTATTCTTATTAACGCAGTTGCAACCAAAATCGATATACATTCAATTACACATTCAGATTAACACAAAATACATGTAATTCAGGAATCTCAAGGAACGGAAGCCTCCTTCATACATATAGCGTAGGCATAAATTCAACTCACTGACAATGTCTTACACAATTTCTTATTGAAACTCAAGACCATATTAAGTCATTTTCAACAATTTTATCCATTCCTCAACTATATGCAGAGCCTGATCTCAATTCTTATTACAGAGCTAACACCTACTTGCTTATCGAAACTTGAAGCCCATTCACACAGAATTAAAATCAACCAATGACGATATAATTCAAAACAAATTATTTCATATATATCTAATTGAGATTACTTACAAACTTCCCGGTCCTTGGCCAGATCTTCAAATCAAGTGGCCCTTCTACAACATTACTCTGTCTTTCTAGATCTGTAGCTCTTTTGCTCTCTGCTTCATGTCTAATGTTCTCCTTGCCTCTCTTTTTCTATCTCTCTGCTTCTTTGTTGCCTCTACTACCTCTCTACTCCTTGTCTGTCTCCTTTACCATCAATGACAATATTTCCAACACATATATAATGTGTAAATTATTGACACTAAAATACATTATTTAACATGACCATAGAGATATTTTATTTGTGAATTACAATGTCCACATTAATTTTGTTGTTTTCTATCAATATAATTTTAAGTACATTTCAATATCACTTAATTTTAGATATTGAAATATTTTATTTAGGATGCACATAAATTTTTTTAATTACTATGAATATTTTTAAATGTCACGTATTAATTTTATCTTAAGAAATGAGTTAATTACACATTTCCCTCTTATTACTATTATAGGAAGGAATTGAATATTTTTACTTTCAATTTCTTCTTTTCTTTGCACATTGAGATATTTTATTATGGTTCATCTATATAAGATGATGTGTTTTTTTTTTTAAAGTTGATATTGAAGATAATTAGTTAATAAGGATATTAAAATGATTTATTTATGTATCAAATTGAAATATGAAAATTAAATAATTTCAACTTTGTTTGTTTTTTTTGTTTAATTACAAGTTGATATTAAATTATGAAAATATTTTATTTGTAAGAGTGACAGAGATATTTTTACCATACCTCCTTTTTATTCCTTTTTATTCATTGTAATATCAACAACCAATAAATCAAGCACAATTAGTGTCAGACTAAGTTTTATAATTACTTTTAAGTAAAACTAAAGAAATGTGTATATTTCTTTTTTATTTTGATTATAGTAGACATTATCTTTTAATTTAAAGAATATTTTATTTTTATTTCAAAAGAGCTACATTTCAAATTCATGTTGAGCATGGAGGAAATTAGACATCGCCCTCATACTGGATTGTAGCATGAGCCTCTATCTAACCACAAATTGATTGCAAAACTTAGAGTAGTGGATTTCTCTCAAACTTTTATTACAACCATCCTTAGACAAGGCATTTACAACATCGTTTTTATCCCTATAGATGTGATAAAATGACAACCTTTGAAAATTACTAGTCAACATATTAATGCACTTGATCCAATTTATGTGTAAGTGAGGTTATAGAGAAGAAGGTTTCGACATCCAGTCTATTACATAAACATAACATTTAAAAATAACAATAAACCCCATTATGAAATAACATTTTCACCAATATTGGTGCCCTCCCCACAATACCAATTGAAAGGGAAATATGAACTTGGTTCAACAACAATGTATGCTCCACATGGAAAAACCATCCAAGAAACAAATAGGGAGTCTTTTCCAAACATCCACCTTTTCTAAAATTCTCTCAGAAGTTTTTTTTTTTTTTTTTTTAATTTGTCTGCTCCTATTATTGATACAAAAAGTTACAGAGAGGCCATGGCCTCAAAAAGTCTTGCCCAGAGATGCGGCATTCACCCATTACAAAACTGTATTATAACCAGATAAACTTCAGAAGCCATAATAGTATTACTGGTCCCAAAAAAACAAGTAGATAAGTGCCGCCCACGCAGGGGAAACCGACAATTAAACCTTAGAACAAAAGTCTGAGCAGAAGAACTGATTAACATAAGACGACTGTGAGACAAAAAGGAATTGAGCCCATTTGAGCAACTGGGAAACAAAAACCTTTGAAAGAAGACCTGATTAAGATTCTGGAGAAGTGGGAGGAGACTCTTAGACGATGTAGAAACCATATTTGTAAGGGTCTTCTTCCTCTGAGGATGGCCTTCCTTGCCTATGTAACAGCCACAATTGGGGTAGCTCAAACCAGCCTGAAGGCTCATGTCCTGAGGAGAAATGCTGCTGGGATCCTTGCGCTGTGGGAAATCGGTAGGAGGATTGCCATTCCTGTCTTCCACCTTCTTCTCCAGAGTCACACCCGGAGTCGCAGCAACCACACTCGAAGAATCCTCTTGAAGCACAATGGTAACAGTCGCCATAAGAGAGGAATGATTGAAGGCACAGGGGAACCGAAATTGAGCTGTATGAGACTGCACAGGGGTGGAATGGTGAGAGCGCCCCTCAGAATGGGGCTTCCCATGACCTCATCCACGTCCGCTTCTTGTGTCGGAAAAGTGGTCAGTGCAGAAATCCGAGGAGTAGGAAGAGGAACTAGAGTTTGAGGAGGAGGGCTGGCGGACCACACACCCACGAGAACTTCCCCGCCTACAACGTATTCTATGGCGTAATCTGGGCATAGTGTAAATAATAGGTAGTGCAGAGCAAGTAGCAATACTGTGAAGGCAGGGGAGGGTAGTAAGGGACCGAGCTTCAGCCAACAAAGGTGCTCCGGAATTGATAGAGGCCGAAAGGCAATTGAGCTTGCAGAAGGGACTCTGAGAAACATGAATATCCAGCAACAGATCAATACAACACTCCAGAGCACAGCGCTTCCCAGTGTTGGTACAAGAGCGAGGCTCTGCGACAGCAAAGGAGCAACTCGAGCACAGGGGAGGAGCATGAATGAGGCTGGAGGAGGCACCATGGTTGAAGAGCTTGTGGGATGGTATGGAGGGACAAGCTACATTAACGCAGAATTGAAGTTGATGGAAGAGTCTTTAATATCAAACATCGTGCGAGGCTGGATGGCAGTGGTAAGAAACCATACGCCAACCAACAATTCTGCCCACGTACCAATCATCGGACTAATAACCCACATCCGGGAGACGCTAATCTTGTTACACCAGGAGAGTGCAGTCTTGAATGAGATGTGCATCATTAGAATTGTTATGTTCAAAAGACTAGACAAGAAGGGGAGCTGTTGATCGACACCTTGATTTGCCAGACGGTCTGCAACCTTGTTAGCAGTGTACCGGATGTGCTTGAAGGTGATGATGCAGGGAGCCCTGAGCCAATCTTCAATATGTTCCAATCTGCTGAGAAGTGACCAAATTGAAGCTATCTTTACTGCTGAAGTACCAGAGTGTATCCGAATATCAGCCTCTATGAGAATTTAAGAATCCCCTTCAACCTCTAGTGGGAAAAAGTTTTCTTTTTCTATTATAAAAATGCCCTGCCATAAACCTTCAAGCTCAGCAGTATTGTTGGAGTCTCTTCCAAGTGAACCATAATATATGTGCAGAACAGAGCCTTCAGCGTCTCTGAAAATGCCACCGAATCCAGCCAACCCAGGGTTGCCCTTAGCAGCCTCGTCGAAATTTAGTTTGAAAGAGTGAGTCGCAGGAGGAGACCAGGAGAGGGGAGAATCAGGATGGATGGAGGAGTTGGACTTGAATTGAGCTGAATGCGTGAGGTTAAGATTCTAGTTCTCCATAATGAGGCATTCCAGGGGGGATGCAGGCGAATCCGAGTCTTTCCAGTGCCTTAGAGCAAGTGTTTCTTGAAGACTTTGTTTGAGATGCAGCCACAGGATATCAAGGGGCGTACTTTGATTTTTGAAGATCCTTGTATTTCTCTCCTTCTAGAGGATCCAATAGATAAAGCCTGGTTTAAGGTTCGAGAGAGAGTTGAGTAAGAGACTTTGGAAAGGTTGCAGAGGCTAGTTCCTGATGGTGTTGACAATGTCTCCCATGCATCTACCAGTTCTTCTGTTGCATAGAGCAGTTCTCTCCCAGAGTTGAGCGGCTAATGGGCAAGTGTCCAAGAGATGCGATGTGGTTTCTGTGTGAAGATTGCAGTTGGAAAATTTGGAAGGCCCCGTGAATCCACGTTTTGGTAAATTGTCCCATGTGAGGAGCCTTTGTTTGCTTAGAAGCCATAGGAATGTGGAGACCTTAGGCCAGATACCTAGTTCCCAAACTTGATCCCATAGATGATCCTTTGTAATCTGCGTGGGTTGATAGAGAAGTTGGTATGCTTCTTTTGCAGTGAACATGCCTTTGGGTGTGTATCCCCACCGCACTTTGTCCTTTTGATCAGAGATTTTAATTCTTCTGAGTTTGAGCTCTTGATCGATCTCGTCAAAAGTTTCCTCCTTCCAGTTGGCCTGCCAGGTTCCAACTGATTTCCATTGTTGAAAACCTTGAGAAGATTGTCGCTGCCAAAACTGATGGACTTGGTTTTGATCAGTTTTCTGCAGAGTGGCTTGCCACTTTGGTTTGTGGAAGAGAGTGGCGAGTTTAGGGAGTTGCTGCCAAGAGTCCTCCCAAAATCTAGCCGTAGTACCCGAGTGAATTTCCCAGAAGCTGTGTGCTTGGATAAAGGCACTGTGTTGCTTGGCTACATTCCAAATCAATGAGCCAGGGTATTCGTGCTGATGTGGATGAGATCCTCTTGTGGTCTGCCTGGAGCATATTTGGCCTGCCAAAGACGTGCCCAAGGAGTGTGCGGTTTAGAGATCCAATGTCACCAGATGAGGGCACCCATGGTGTTGCTTCTATGGAGAGGATCCCTTTGACCAAGCCCACCAGCTAATTTCGGAAGGCAGACCTCGGTCCATTTGACAAGAGCCCACTTTCTGTTGAGGCCTGAGGAGCCCCAAAGAAATTTTCTTTGAAGATTGCGAATTTTTTTTAAGACCCATTTTGGGGCTGCCAATATAGAGAATAAGTACAAAGGCATGGCTTGGAGAATAGATTTGATAAGGATGAGAATGCTGGCAATGTTGAGTGAACGGTAGGTCCAAGAAGAGAGCCTAGCTTCTAATTTGTCAACGAGAGTTCTCCATGAAGAATGTTTGATGGTGGAGTCAAAGAGGGGAGCTCCAAGATATTTTGAAGGAAGCACAACTATAGAAAAGCCCAAAATCCTGGCAATGTTACGTTGGGTGAGGATGGGAGTGTGGAAGAAGAAAAGCTGTGATTTGGAGGCGTTGATGGTGGTTCCAGAGGCTTTTGAAAAGATATCAAGCAAGGACTTGAAGGCAGAGGCCTCTTGGACTGACGGATGACTGAAAAGCATATTATCATCGACAAACTGTTGGTGAGAGATGGGGGGTCTGTCATGGAGTGAAATGCCTTTTATGGAATTTGAAGAGACGGCATGATGAATGAGGCGACTAAGGCCCTCAGCCATGAGAACAAAAATAAAATGGGATAGAGGATCACCTTGACGTATACCCTGGGAGGGAGGAAAGGGCGAGGAAGGAGAACTATTGAGGAGGATGGAGAAGTAAGGGGAGGAGATGAGGTTCATGAGTCATTGAGTCCAAGTAGCGCAAAAACCAAATGCTAAGAGCATTTGATTGAAGTAGGTCCAACTTAGTTTATCGAATGCTTTAGAAAGATCTAACTTGAGGATCATACCTGGTTTCTTTAGAAGCTTAAGAGAATGGATCACTTCATGCGAGAGGATGATATCGTCCACAATATGGCACCCTTCTACATAGCCTATCTGCTCCGGCGAGATTAGGAGAGGGAGAAGAGGTTTAAGCCTATTCGCCAAGGTTTTGGAGATGAGTTTGTAGATTACATTACAAAGTACAATGGGCCTATATTTTTCTGGAGTATTGGATTCTTCCTCTTTAGGAACGAGCGCTATGAACGTCGTATTAAGGGATGGTAGAATCCAATGCAATGACCGCGATTCTTGCACGAGCTCCCAGACTTCTCTTTTGATCTGCCCCTAAAAAGCATGAATGAAATTGGCCGTGAACCCATTAGGGCCAAGCGCTTTGCCATCCTTGAGTTGAGCCATAGCGTCCTCCACCTCCTGCAGAGAGACAGGCTGGAGAAAAATGTTGTTTTGTTCAGTTGTGATGATTTTTGGAATATGCTACGTGACTGATCATATAGCTTTATTTCTGCAGCCTGAAGGTTCCCGAAGAATGTGTTGAAAGTACTTTTTGAATTCATGTTCCACTTCTTCATGCATCTCTAGTCGTTCCCCTTGCCAATTTTTGATGAAGGCAATGTTATTGTGCATTCTTCTTTGAATGGTGGACCTGTTGAAAAATTTGGTATTTTTCTCTCCATCTTTAAGCCATCTGACCCTCGCTTTTTGATGCCACAGGGTCTCTTCTTGTTGCCTCCATGCTTCAATTTTGGAGAGGAGGGCTTGCTCATGTCGTTCATAGTCCTTTGTTCTCCCTTCAGAGATAATACACTGTTGCAATGTATTCATTTGTTTCTCTAGTTCTTTCTGATGAACGAAAATGTTGTCGAACTGTGTGCGATTCCAGGATTTGAGAGCGTATTTGAGGTGTTTTAGCTTTTTTTGAAACTGAAACATCTTGGCTCCAGCCTAGGGGATGAAGGAGTTCCAGGCATCGATAACTACTTCTTTGAAGTTCGGATGTGAGAACCAAAACGATTCAAAGTGGAATGGTCTATTGCACCTAGAGCCAGGACGTGACCACTGCAACATTATGGGCCAGTGATCAGAGCCCACTTGAGGCTTGATAGAGGCATGAAAGTCCCCACCAAGGTGAATTGCATTGTCCGACATTAGGAAGCGGTCCAGCCTACATGATATATGTTGTGGGCCCCTTCTTTTGTTGGTCCATGTATACATGCCATTTGAAGTCTGAAGGTCCATTAACAGATTGTTGTGGATGAAGTCTTTGAAGCTAGTGCTATCCACGTCCAACCTCATTCTACCTCCAGATTTTTCCTCCAGAGCTGTGATTATGTTAAAGTCACCCCCACAAATCCATAGGGGGAAGCTCCTGGCAGAGCTGAGCGTTGTGAGAGTGTCCAGTAGATCCAATTGAATGAAATAGTGTGAGGCATGAAAATCATGGAGGGAGAGAACCCGGGGGTTCCAAATGATTGCTATCCCTCCTGACGCTCTTGAGGCATCCACTGAAATTGAACGGCATCCAGACCAGGATTTATTTAGAATCTTTTCCAGAGAATTATTGTTGCATTTTGTTTCTTGTAGATAAACTATTGATGGCTTATCTTGCTGAATCATGTTTTTTAACATTTTGTGTTTAGCAGGGTTGTTGAGCCCTCTCACGTTCCATAAGATGAGCTTCATGAGGAACAGTGAGGGAGGGTCTTGTAGAAATTGGTCAGCTTGGGGAACCTACCAGATTCCACTAGCATTTCTCTGACAATAATAGTCCTCTAAAGATCTGTTTTACACCCATGTTTCTTTGATTCTTTCAGTATTTTTTTTCCATCCCAAAGACTGCCTGCCTGAATACCAAGAAATTTGCTTCGCTGTGCTCTGGCTAAAACCACCTCTAGGATTTCTATTTTTTGGGGAGGTATTGCACTGAATTCTCTCTGACGACACACTGTTTCCAGGTTGAGTATGTCCAGATCCCCTAGATCTATACTCTCTGGTTCCTCATCCATGTGTATCGACATATTTTGTTCTTCATTGTTTAGCTTTTGATGGGTGTTGAGAGCTAGAGCGACATCTATCTCCATGCTGGAATCTTTGAGGACTAGAGCTTGATCGAGATTGTCTAAGGAGGTAGAGGTGGGGGGGATGGTTATGGCGGAGGCAGTGGGCAAAGGTTTGGGAAGAGGGGTGGAAGATTTAGGGGGTGGATCTGATGTGGGTGGGATAGATTGATGCTCCTCCGAGGTGCTTCGAGAGGCTAGTATTTCGAAGTTGTTACTAATTTCAAGTTTCTTGGGAAAGTCTGGGGAGACAGGGGTTTTCTTGGCATGCTTCCTTCGACTAGTGAATTTTGTAAATACATCAGCATCTTTGCTAATCTCAGAGGCAGGGGTTTTAGGTTGTTAATTCTGAGGAAAATACCGATAAAGGTGGCCATGTTCATGGAATTTCCTGCAACAAAAGGAAACATGCTCGTAGTCTATTGTTTGAACCCATTCAAAATCGTCATGAAATAGACTTACCGAGTCTGTGAGTGCTTTGGCAAGGTGGACACATATCCTGGCATAGGAGGCGTATTGTCGGAGTTTCGTTTCCTCAATAACTTTTATAAATACACCCAGGCCATTGCCTATGTCCTTTAAGGCCTCCTTGTCCCAGTATTCCATGGGAAGAGAGTACATACGGATCCATACTGGAGCCCAGTTGAAGTCTTCTTTGTCTGGATTGAATCTCTCTATCCAGTCACAAAGGTACAGGCCTGCAGAGTTGAAGAAGTACAAGCCTCCCTCAAAGATATGATTTCTATCCTCCAGATAGTTGAAGATAGTTGTCAAGAAACCTTTGGGACCAAGCTGTAGGGTGACTTGTCCTTTAGGCTTCCATTTTGAGACTATCCATCCTTGCAAGGCCTTTTCTGTTGGCCATAAACCTATGAAATTTCCTATGAGGGTGTGATCCCTCATATATTGGATTTGACCATTGATGCGATGACTGGGGAGGTCTATTTTTGTTCTTTCTGATGTCTTTCGGATGCAGGTGGCAGAGGACGCCTTTGGCTGAGTCGCAAAGGCATTTTGCTATGCTCCCTTGTATTTAGCAACTGCAGATTCTGAGGTGGTGTTACCAGCGTTTTCTGTAGTGGGATCAAGAGTAGAGGCGGCCATAGGCATTGAGCTAGGTCTGGCACTTTTGTCTGCAGCTGCAGAGTTGTCAGAAGAGGGGCCGTTGAGTGGAGGGGGGGCCGTGCCCGCCCCTCCAGAGGGCGGATTCATGGAAGATGTATCAGCAGAGAAGCCAGGGGGGGCGTCGAGGTTTGGAAGGGTGTTCGCAAGGGAGTAGGGTTTCAGAGTCTATGTAGGAGCGGCAGAAACCCTAGCCATCGTTCTCTCTCAGAAGTTTTTTTGGAAATAGGGGAAATTTCTAAAAAAAAGGCAATAATATGTCCACAAGTATGATTGATGTCAACAAAAAAATCCTCAAACATGTGTGTGTTACTACTTGTCCAAATTCCTAAGAAGATATAAAAGGAAAGAAGTCATATACCTTCTATATCGAGATCCAATCAGCTAAACAATCTTCAAAAAAGTTGGAGTTCCATTGGGAATATATTTTTAAGATATTCGAAACTCCATTCCAAATGGAAATCGAAAATGGACAATTGAGAAAAAGATGTCTCGTGTCTTCCAGCACATTTTTACACATCACACACTTCCCCCACCCAAGGAATTCTCTCTTACATAGATTGTCCCATGTTATAATTATGGTTTTCCATGCCAACCAACCAAAAAAACTAGTTTGAGAGGTATATCCCATGTCAATATCCTACGGAACCAACAATGTATCACCCCATATGATTTTGCAGGAAAGATATAATTGTAGGCATCCTCCATTGAAACCTAAACTGGAATTTTTTTTCCATCCCACGAGAGGATGTTTTCATTGTGCCAACAAGATATAATTATATACATGCTCCATCGAAACCTTCCCTGAAATTTTTTTTCCATCCCATGAGATGATGTTTTCACTTTCAAACAAGGAAATACCCACCATTGCAAGGTTATGAGCATATCGATTCCAAACATAGGCCATCTAATCACATATACCAAGTTCCCATGAGCACGACCAAGAAGGAGCAACAATGATGGATATGTTAGAAACATATATTTGAATTAATAAATAAATACCCATATTGTTGATATATTTGATTGTCTCATATGAAATTATATGATCGCCATTAAATCCTTTGATGAGATCCAACCTAATCATTTCCATTTTTAACACAAAAAAGACTCTTTTATCAGCATTTCCTTACTCAAAAGCTCAATTTTTCTTATAACCCATCTCTAACCTCAATTTTTATTACCGGTGACATGCTCAAAACTGATCTATGGTCATCTACCCTTGACCATAGGATTCAATGCCACGTAGCCGATTTGGTAGGGTTGTTCATTGGCGTATAAATAGTGTTTGCAGTGGTGGTTGGCATTCATTTTACAAGAAATAAAGCATGGATCATGTGGGTTCGAATAAAATTATTAGTGTTGTCAAAGCCCACTACATTCCCAATAATTAGAGGTCCCGCAATAAGTCACAGTCATCTTCATTAATGACATAATGTGCTCCCACCTAAAATATTTACTCTAAATACCATAAAAATTTCTTATATTTTAGAGTTTAATGAATTCAAAGGGAGCTGACACTACATTTGGTCCTCATTTCTACTGAAAACCTCCATAGAGAAATATGAAGGTAGTCCGACTTTGGAGCAATATTTTTTTTGTTAGTTACAAAATCTCAGTCAATTTGGGTATCACTACAATGATTTTTTCTCTGTACTGTCCCCTAAAATAAGTCATGATTTTGCGTTCAAAGTCTGGATCATTTCATGGATTTTCAAGTGGTTTTTTAAACTTAACTTTTGGTTTGTAACAGGCTCATAAGCATCAGTTGTCTAACACTTGAATTCAAGACTGCCTTTGTCATTCTTGGTTTTGGCTATTGTTAAAACAACTAATTAACTCCCACATGAAGAGTTTGTTACTTTTAGAGAGCTAGTTAACTTAGCATTGAGTCAAGTCGAATTATGTTATAGATGAATTTAGTGATTAGTTTTCATGTCAAGTTATATTAGGTGAGTCACTAGTTGAAAAGGTTAAATACCCTTCACCGAGTTCATTGTAATGAATTGAAGTTTGTGTGATTAATAGAAGAGCCACAACTCATGTGTGTTTTGTGTGGGAATTATTTGTTTTATTATTTGTTTTATCTCCTCTGCCTTTCCAACAAATTGGTATCAGAGCTGAGGAAGGATCACAAGATCCATGGAGCCTATAGAGCCAGTGAGAAGAGAGCCAAGAGCAGAACGCCAACAATTTCTTTTGCAAAATCATTGGACTATTAAGAAGTTTGAAGGTCCGCACTTTATTAGGATAGAAATGCAAAAATTCCATACTTTCTTAGTGCAAAAACTATGTAAATATAATGAAACTTACGTTCTACCAAAATTCGAGTTTACTTCATAGTTCGTTAAACTCGGGGGTGCACAAGCCCGAGAATTCATGAGTGTCCAGAATAGTAATTCAAACAAGGTTCAAAGCATTTAAAATTTTTTCACGTGCTCATTCATTCCTTTTTATAAAAACTCATACATGTGCTTTATTGAAAAATGTTGTTTTCAAACAATACATGAATTATATTAAGGGATTTTATAGAACAAGTTTATAAAAGGTATTTTTATAATATTTTTTTTAAAAGGATTTGAAAATGATTTTTTTTTAAGAGAGGGTTATTATAAAAGGTTTATATATATATATATATATAAATAATTTATTATATAAAAAAATAAATATAAGGTTTTTTTGAAAGGAGGTTTGCAAAGCTCATAAGAGGAGAAATTTTGGGTTTTGTAAGAGAAGATTTTTTTTGAAGAAATATGGCAACAATGATTTTCCTACAACAACTTCCTCCTTTAATAGGGAAATATTATGATGTGTGTGCCATTAATATGGAGAACATGTTGAAGGTGCCTGACGTTTGGGATTATGTCAAGTTTGGGTTTTCAGAACCGCGGATTGAAGAAGAAGATCAAGTTCTCACTAATGCAGAGAGGGAACAATGGAAGAAAGACAAAAGGAAGAATGAACAAACTTTGCTGCTTATCAAGCACAGAGTGGACTGATAAGTGTTCCGGAATATTATGATTGCATATTCAACAAAGACAACATTGTAAACTTTGGTGACAAGCTATCAAGGAATGAACAAAGTTAATATTGTTAAATTGTAGAATACTAAGAGAGATTTTGAAATTATGCAGATGAAGAAGACAAAGAACATCGATTATTTCGTGAATCAAGTCATTTATATCTTAAATTAGTTAAAAATTTATGGTTAAGATATTAAAGATCAAATAGTGGTTAAGAAGGTCCTCAAATATTTTTCTACTAAAATTGATTTTGTGGCAGTAACCATTGAAGACGCCAAGGATTTGGAAACACTAAACGTTGATGATTTTATGGGATCACTTTTACTGCATGAAGCAAAGATAAATAGAAATAAGGATTCTACTGTAGAAAATTCTTTCAAAAGGTGGGTTTCTATTTCACAAGACAAAGGTCGAGGAAGAAGTATATAGAGAGGCACAAGACGAGGAAAAAGATATGGTGGTCAAAGAGATGGCCAAGAAGAGCACAAACATTATTGTGGAAGTAGAAATAGAAGCTTCAACAATAATCCAAGAATTGAAAAATCAAAGGTGAGATGTTATTCTTGCAATAAATTTGGTCACTATACCCGTGATTGTAGGAAGAAGATAGTTGATCAAGGAAACTAAAGAGAAAATATTAGTATAGAGAATATTAAATCCATGTTCCTATATTTCCATAACATGCATGAACATTCTGATAATGTGTGGCTATTAGACATTGGTTTCTGTAACCACATGACCGGAAACAGGAATTTGATTGAAAATTTGGATTAATATGTGACGACAAAGGTCAAATTGGGTACTGACAAAACTGTGGATGTAGATGGAAAATAGTGGTAAAGATTCTGACCAAGTAGGGGGAGCCAAAGACAATATCAGAGGTATATTATGTTCCTCAACTCAAACATAATCTGATAAGTGTTTGTCAATTGACGAAGAAGAGATATAGAGTTATCTTTCAAGGACAAGAGTGTGTTTTTTATGACAAACACCCAAGAAAACAACTGATAGAAAAGGTGCAGATGATGAGAAAAAAATATTTCCTCTAATTATGAATTATAGTGATCAGGTCAGTTCTTTTACAGTTGCATGTTCTAATGATTATTTATCATGTCCACTTTCATTTTGGACACTTTCACTTTTCTAGTTTAATATTTTTGCAGCAGAAATAGATGGTCAAAGGATTGCCTCCCATAAACGAACCTAGTATTACTTGTGAGTGCTTCATCTTGGGAAAGAAACAACGTGATAATTTTCCAAAGGGAGTTACATATAGAGCAAGACAACTTCTTTAGCTAGTGCATACAGACTTGTGTGGACCTATGAGGACATAATTGATTGGTGGAAGTTTTTATTTCCCCACTTTCATTGATGATTATAGCAAAAAGAATTGGGTTTACTTCTTGAAGCAGAAGACTGAAACTTTTGCAAAGTTCAAATAATTCTAAGCCTTAGTAGAGAACCAAAGTGATCGACACATCAAGTTATTAACATCGGATCGTGGTGGAGAATATGATTCAAAGGCATTCCAAGATTACTGCAAACAACATGGAATTAAAAGGCAGTTTACAACTAGGTACACACCGCAACAGAATGGTGTAGCAGAGAGAAAAAACATAACCATTTTGAATATGACAAGGAGCATGTTGAAAGGAAGAAACTTGTCTACTGAGTATTGGGGAGAAGCAGTTGCGTGTGTTGCTTATTGATAAACAAATCACCTACAGAGAGTGTGATGAAAAAAGTACCAGAAGAAGCATGTCCAGGTCTATCTTACAGTGTATCTCATCTCAGAGTGTTTGGATGTGTATCCTATGCACATTAGCCTAAGAAGATAAGAAGAAAATTGGATGATAAAAGTGAAAAATGCATATTTACTGGTTATAGTGAGCAGTCAAAAACTTACAAATTGTATAACCATGTCACCAAGAAAACCATAATCAATAGAGATGTTTTGTTCAAAGAAAAAGAGTCATGGAATGGGACTATAGAGAAAACAATTGATGCATATCCACCATTGATGGAAGAGGATGATGTAGGGGAAAAGGAGCAATAAGAATCAAAAGAGAAGACACCAAACAGAGTCACACTAGCAAGGACTCCAAGGTTTTCAAAGCATCATGGATCTTCAAGCAAATCAACAAACTAAAATTCTCCCAACAACCAATCAGGTTATGAATCAAGAAATGGTAAGAGAAAGATGAGAATTATGAAATATATTTATGATAATTTGGATGTTAGTTCAAATTTTTCATTGTTGTCATTTGAACTTTCTTCGTTTCAAGAAATAATCAGAGATGGAAATTGGGTGCAAGACATGGATGAAGAAATTGAAGCTATTGAAAAGAATGATATATGATATTTGGTTAATTTACCAAAGGATAAAAACCTCATTGGTGTGAAGTGTGTGTACAAGACAAAGTTGAATGAGAAAGGATAAATTTATAGATTTAAATCAATACTTGTAGCAAAATGATTCTCACAACAACCAAGAATAGATTTTGGGGAAACGTTTGCTCTGGTAGACAGGTTGGATATTATAAGAGAAATTCTAGCAATAAAAACTTCGAACAAGTGGAAAGTATATCAAAAGCATGTCAAATCAGCCTTCTTGAATGGAATTCTAGAAGAAGAAATTTATTTGCAGTAGCCTCCAGGTTATGAAGTTTAAGGAAAAGAAAAAAAGGTTTATAGGTTGAAGAAAGCACTCTATGGACTAAAGCAAACACCTAGAGCTTGGTATAGTAGAATCGACAAGTACATGATCAAGAATGGATTTTGCAGAAGCAACATCGATCCTACCTTGTATACAAAGTTAAATGAGTATGGAAAAATAATGATTGTTTGCTTATATGTTGATGACATGATTTTTACAAGTAATCTTGAGTTAGATGAATTTAAAGTAGCCATGATGAAATAATTTGAGATGACAGACCTTGGTCTCATGAAATATTTTCTTGGCATAGAAGTTGAGCAATCTAAAAACGAATTTTTATTTGTCAAAATAAATATGTTATAGATTAGTTGAAAAGATTCAGGATGGAGAATTGCAAACATGTCCCTATAACAGTTGCAATGGGTACAAAGTTAAGCAAGGGTGATGGAGGATCATATAATATGTAAATCTAGCTCTATTTAAAAGATTGGTTGGAAACCTCATGTATCTCACAATTACAAGAACAGACATTATTATAGCGAGTTTTATTCCATATTTATGGAGACTCCAAAAGACACACATTGAAGTGTAGGAAAAAGAATTTTGAGATATAGCAGGAACTAGAGATTGCGGCATAATGTATGCAAGCACAGAAAATAAAGATTTTATTGGATTTACATATAGTGATTTTGTAGGTAATTTGGATGATATGAAGAGAACTTCGGGTTATTTGTTCCATCTTGGTTCAGGTGTGATTTAAAGGGCGTCTAAGAAGCAACCCATTGTGACACTGTCATCAACAGAAGCAGAATATGTAGGAGCAACATCAGTAGCATGCTAAGAAGTATGGTTAAGAAGAGTATTGGATGGACTCAAGCATTAACAACAAGGATGAACAAAAAATATTGTGACAACAGCTCAGCGACTGCACTATGCAATACTAGTGTGTTTCATCAAAAGAGAATGCATATTGATATCAGATGTCACTTTATTAGAGAAATTGCGAGCAATGGAAAAGTTCACTTGAAGCCTTGTAAATATAGTGATAAATTGGCTTATTTATTTACTAAAGTCATTAGAAAAATATCTGTTTGAGTTTCACAAAAGAAACTTGGGTGTTGTAAGCCTAACTGAGACATAGACCAGTGAGCATGTTTGAGTTTTCATGAGTCATGTTTTAGTTAGCAGTCGTAATTAAGGGGGAGTGTTAAAAAAACTAATTAACTCGTGCATGAAGAGTTTGTTATATTTAAAGAGAGATTTAACTGATAATTGAGTCAAGTCAATTTATGTGATAGATGAATTTAGTGAGTAGTTTGCATGTCAAGTTATATTAGCCAAGTCGATAGTCGAAAAGGTTAAATACCCTTCATCGGGTTCATTGTAATGACTTGAAATTTGTGTGATCAATAGAAGCGTCGTAGCTCATGTGTGTTTTGTGCACAGGGGCTTCACTACGGGAGCAATACCATAGCATGTGGGTTCATATTGGGGGATATACAATAACGAAAAAATGACACAATATATTGGGGGATATATAGGGGATAAAGGGTTTTTATATTGGCATGTATAAAAAACGGAGGTCAAAGTTAATGAAAACATATAAAGGGGTATACAAAATGTTGATAAAAAAATAGATACCTACAATATATAATGAAAGTAGGGGCTTTCTAAATTGGGAACGTGTATTCCATTTATATTTGTAGGGGGTTAAATAATGTGATTTTTAAGGGTATTTTCCAATCTTTACTCAAATTAAGGGTCTTGTTTAATATTCTATGATCGCACGTGATATGTTAGAGGTGCTTTTTTGTGTTAATTATTTGTGTTATTTTTTGTTTGTCTCCTCCACCTTTCCAACGTGTGTGACATTGCATCATTAAAAAGAGTTGTGTATCGCGTATAGGAATGATGTGAGTAAAGAAAGAAAATCAACCTAAAATATATGAAGGAGAAATTACGAGAAGAGAATTTTTATGCAAACCTAGGCATTATTGTGCAATTTTTGTGGCTTGTCTAATTTTCTTTGTTTTCAAGGCACAAGGAACCATTTGGAGAATCCGGTACACAGTCTAAAATCAAAGATAAAAGGGTTGAAAACGAAGAAGCCTTACAGGAAGATGGATAAGAGTGACAACATGTGAATTGAAGCTCGGAGTAGATGCGTGCAGAAGTTGATCGCAAAAACACTAAATGTGGCTTATACGCCCAGGAAAAAATCCATTTCTTTAAGAATATATCTTGTGAAAATACTCGGCCTGTGGTGGGTGAGCTGGATGAGGAAATGGAGTAAATATCTTTCATAATGAAAGTAATTATGAATATGTGTCGACTCCATAAGTAATTTTTTCTTGAATTGCACATATTTGTGCAAAATGCCTTAGGAATTGTGTAAAGAGTGTGCTTCATGATTTAAAAATTATGGGGATGAATGCTTCCCAACTAAAATCTGTGGCGACCACACCAACCACTACTGTTCATATCTTGTTTTTGTTAATAATTTATATTATGAAGAGCAATCATATTTTTTCTTAAATTTGGGTGAATACCCCAAATTCATTTTTGGGAAAACATAGGATTGCTACACATGGTTCTATTATTAATATTTTATTTAATATGTAAATATCTATGTTAAAATTATGTAATATTTTGTTTTATTTTAACTAAATTGTTTCTCTGTTTGTTTAAAAACTATTTGATTGTAAAAAAATTATTTATTTTTTAGTTATTTATATTTTAAGAATACAAATGATTATTGGTGTTTTCTTCATGTTTTAAGTTAAATTTTCTCAAAAATTTAATAAAAAATTGCTAAACTCACAAATTTATATTGTGTAGTAAATAGAATGCCTACTTATTTCTTTAATATGTTGAATTTATTTATATATTTAAAAATATATTTTAAGTAATTAAAATTGAGAATATTGCTACGAAAATTATATTAACTAATTTTATAAAAACAAACTAAACTAAAATAAAATAAAATCACATCAATTAAATATATTAAAATTAAATACATTTAAATAATATTTAATCTTAACTTTTAATTCCATGCATGAATATATTATGTAATAATCTACACAAACAATATCATATATAGTTCATGCATTACATAAACTCCAAAAATGATTTCATACACAAGATTTTTTTTTTATTGTACTACGTCATTTTAAGATATAAGAGAAATTATTTTTTTAATATTATTAATGATGATTCACATCCATTAAGACCAACTAGTAACATTTATATGTTAATAGTACAACATAGTTTATTACTAATATTATTAATTTATTAAAGCGTTTTATAATAAAGTGTTCTAATGAATTAAATTTAATGATGAGAAATTAAGATATTTTTCCCATTAAGCAAGACTAAATTCTCATGACTTTTTTGAAGAGAACCCTAAGAAATGTTCAATTTTGAGGACAACTTACCTCTAACCATAAGGTATCTTGAGATAATACATAACCTATTGAACAATTTGGTTATTAATTTTGTGATAAATATGATTATTTATTTGCCCTCTATTTCTTTTACATAGAATATAATATATAAATAGTAAATATTTAATAATTTATATTTGATATTTTAAATTTATTTTATATATTTTAAATTTATTTTTTAAATCATTAATATATAAATATGTATCAATTCTATTAAAATATAAAAGTTATAAAAGTTGATTGTCATATTTCAAGTAAAAATAATATAAAATCATAAAATAGAAATTTATATAGTTAAAAACAAATTTGCATGGATGATTAAGTGGAGGATCGTGTTTAGGATAAAATCTTCTTCCTCTTAAACACAAAAGAGAAGGGCTTTTACTTCTGCGCTAAACAATTTGTCAAAAATTATGCCCCCTTAACTGATTAAGTGCACTCAAGGAAGAATTTGGTTTAGTGGACAGTTATATGGTTTTATTGTTAGATATTGTTCCATTCCTCATAAAACAATGGTTAGATAGTGGGTTTACAGTGAAACATAATTTTATTTATTTGAAGAATTTGGTTTAGTGGACAGTTATATGGTTTTATTGTTAGATATTGTTCCATTCCTCATAAAACAATGGTTAGATAGTGGGTTTATAGTGAAACATAATTTTATATATTTGTTTATCTATTATTATTAGGATGTTTGATATATTTGTGATATTTTGATATTTTAAAAGATTGTTATTTTGTTACCATATTCTTCAATATGATTTCGAGTTTAAGCCAACTCTGTTTTAAATTTTAAAAGTCGGTTAATAATATACTATTTGAACAATTTATTAATGTATCACGATAATGTTTTTATCTTGACACATTATGTTTTTATATTTATGTATATGTTATTAGAATTATGAAGTAGGATTTGTATAAACTTTGCTTGAAGTTTTAAAGGCCAAGCTCTCTTAACGGCGAGCTTCACGATCACAACATTTCAATGTTCTGATGTATGTACATGAGGTACAGAACCACAACATTTCAATGTATTTTATGCTGTGTACATAAAATACATAAAGAAAGTAAAATGTAATTTTTTTCAGTATTTGGATGTTGCAGTGCGTTTTTGCATAGTGACATGGTCACTATGTGGTGTTGTTGCTAATTAGAGAAATGAGTTTCTTATTGCTGATAGAAAAAAAGTAGTGATTAATGTGTGGATGAGCCACGTGAACCTTATTGTGCATTGATATTATAGGAAAAGAATCTAACCTCTTTGAACGTGAATATGACACTCTCGTTCTCCTTTAGCCTTTAAAGGTCTTCAATAGATGGGTTACGTCTGTGCCAAACAATCCAACATTCTTGATGATACAAATTGTCTCACGGTCAAGGATTGTAATCTCTCCTCAACTCGGTGGCTGTTAGCCTCCTCCCATATAAAACAATTGCTGCATCAACCTCTATACAATTCTCCATCCTCATGATCAACCATCAGATGAACTTGATGAAGCAAAATTGAAAGAAGGTAGTCATGGTGGATAGAAGAGGACAAGGTAAGGAAGGGATATGGATGACCTGGATTTCGGTTCGTTGTCAGCCATCCTTCCAAACAGTCAGATGTTGAGCTGGCGATAGCTAGATGGAAGCATTCCAACAAAGGCCATCCACAACTGGATCCCTCGCAGGATTGAATCCTTTGAGAAACTATAGAAGATCGGACAAGCGACTTATAACAATGTGTATAAAGCTGGTCAACTTGACAACAGAATTTTTTTGCATGTATATTTCGGCAATTTGTACCTTGAAAGTGTGTGGTTTATGCCATGAGAAAAACTAGTTTTATGAAACTTGATCGTCCTAATTATGTCAAATTAGAAGGATGGGTTACTTCCTATTGTTTATAATTTGTAATTTGCTTTTATTTAGGAGTTTGAAGAATACATATAAAACACAAAAAAGGAAAATAACAATACATAAACTTTTTTTTAGTAAAATAGTTTATCGTGGAAAAATTCACAAATAATATAAAGTTATTTCTTATATAAGATGAACAATTACAATTAGGATTACAACGGCCTCCAATATTTAGAGATGCCTTGATATATTTATCTTCGAACCATTCTGCTATTAGTTTTATAAACTATCAGAGTGAAAAGAACCACCAAATATTTGACGTCACTAAAATTTTCATTTTAGAAATTTATTTTAATTAATTATTCTCACATTATAACAAATTTTATCTTGAAAATAATTTACTTGATACTTTTCCCAACCTCATTCATCAAGTTTTTTTGTAAGCACAGAGAAGCCAAAGTCCATCTTATCTCCTTTAACCACCCTAGTGCGGTAAACAAGCATGCATAATCATTTCTTCGTGTGCACCATTTTAGTATTTACTATTGAAGTGTTAACTTCAACTGCTGTGCAGTCAAAATGCTGCTTTCTAATTCTGTTTTGACAAACTCTGCCACTGGCCGCTTTCCATTTTAGTTGCATAGTCGTTTTATTTAAAAACCATACAGTCTTTTGTGTTTGAAAAACGAAGTTTGAAACTGAAAACAAAGTATCTTTGTTTTTGTACGCGAGAAGTTTTTTTTTCTTCTTTGAACACTGGTGGTCCCCGCAGGCCACGATAGCAGCCGACATTATCAGCCAGCGTAGAGGGATGTGGACCAATCGCGCGTTATCGCGCAAGTCCGGAGCCTACGTCACCACAGTCATTTCCGGACCCGAAGTTTGAATAAGCTGAAATTGATAAAGGTTTCAGGTTTTTTTTAGGCCGTCTGAGAACCTCAAATCCAAACTCGAAAAGGTTATGAACTCCAGTCCATAGAGTTTTCGCAGCACACTTCTGCCCTAAATCAGCATTCATTTTTGTGATGCAAATTTTGTTTACAATCCAGTGTTATGATTTGAAGTCTGGGCGGAAGACTTGGTGTTATGTTTTATTAAAGTTTTATGTTTTAACATATGCACTAATGTTTTATGTCATAACGTTATATGTTTTATCGCGTGACTAAAGTCTGTTAACATAGGTTTTGTAATAGTTCATATATATATGATTTAACATATATTAAATCATATGCGCCTTTGTAATTGTGGGCCCGGGAGTTTTTGTTTAAATAGATTTTATTTCTTTTATAGTTGTGATAATACAAGAGCTGTGTTAGACATATAAAAAGCCTGAAAGGCTTAATGTAAAGGTAGTGAAAAAGTTTTATACACACAGCAGTGTATTATTGGAAAAATAGTGAGAGCTCGAAGACTATTTTGTAAGAAAAACACAGCAACAGAGTTTTCGAAACAGAACAGAGTGTATTTTTTGTAACTAAGATAGAGAGTTAATTTTCAGCACAACGTCTTGTAGCAGTCCACATTTTTTAATCCCTCAACAGAGGAAGTTTTTTTTTGTAACCTATTTTATGTTTTGAAATAGAAGAAAGCATTTGTTGTGTGTAAACTCTCTCTATCTGTGAGCAAAATTTTTGTTTTAATTCTCTGTGTTAGGAGAGTATTACTCTCTTTGTATTTTTTTGGAATTCTTAGAAATTCCAACATGGTATCAGAGCTAGTCTAGGCTCTTTGAAGGTGTCAAAGAAGCTGAAGGAAGGATTTTTTGTTGCAACAGCTTCTCCAGCAGAGTGCAGGCTCAGTCAAAAAGAATCCAAGGTATTCTCAAGACATTTTTTTGTGTTACTATTTGAAGACAGTCAGTTTATTTTATAAATTCACAGTCAAGTGTTTAAAGCATAGTTTAGAGTGCTAGGCATGGATGGAGCTAGCACAAGCATGAGTATTGGTAATGCTCAGCTCCCACAGTTCAATGGGAAGAACTATGATTATTGGGCAATCACTATAAAAGCCCTGTTTGTCTCTCAAGACTTATGGGAACTTGTTGAGGATGGTTTTGATGAACCATTAGATGAAAATGAGTTTAATGCCTTAACACAGGCAGAGAAGGACTTGTTGAAGAGCAATAAGAAGAAGGACTCTAAAGCCCTCTTCTATCTCTATTAAGCAGTACATGAGAGTGTGTTTCCAAGGATAGAAGCAGTTAAGAAATCGAAAGAAGCATGGGAAACTCTCAAGATAACCTATCAAGGCATGGAGAAAGTGAAGACAGAAAAACTACAATTGCTAAGGAGAGATTTTGAGACTCTCTGCATGAAGGAGTCTGATAACATAGACTCATTCTTCACACATGTTATTAGTATGGTCACACAGATAAGGTCTCATGGAGAGACACTTGAAGAAAAATGGATTGTGGAGAAATTTTTTGGGAGCTTACCCTCAAGGTTTGATGTTATAGTCACCACCATAGAAGAGACAAAGGATCTCTCAAACTTTTCAGATGACGAGCTTCATGCATCACTGATGACGGATGAACAAAGATTGGGTAGAAATGAAAATTCATCTTTGGAGCATGCCTTCAAGACCCAAATGTCCTTTGGAAGAGGAAGAGGTCAAGGCAGAGGAAACAAGAGAGGAAGAGGCATAAGCCAAAACAGAGGAGGAAGAAACAGCCCAGCAAATTCTCAAGGAAGGGGCAGCAATCAAAATCAGAACCAAGGCCAAAACAATAGCCAGCAATGTGGACAACAACATTCTCATGGAAAAAGGTATGAAAAATCCAATGTCCAGTGTCATTATTGTAAAAAATATGGGCATTATGCAAATGAATTTAGGAAGAAGAAGAATGATATGGGTAATAGACCCAGTGAAAATTTCACTAGAGAAAATATCAGCCAATATAAATTGTTTTTAGCATGTAATATGGCTGAGGAAAAGAGTGAAGATTTATGGTTTCTAGATTCAGGATGTAGTAACCATATGACAGGAAACATTGCTATGTTTTCTATGTTAGATGAAAATGTGAAGTCTCAAGTCACATTGGTAACAGATAGTAAGATTTTTGTCACAGGAAAAGGCATAGTAAATGTCTTGACAAAGAAGGGAGAAAAGAAGAGCATATTTGATGTATATTATGTACCAGGAATGAAATGTAATTTGTTAAGCACTGGGTAGCTCATTCAAAAGGGCTACAATGTTTTCTTTGAAGATGATGTATGCATCATCATGGATAAACCTCCAAGCAAACAATGCATTTCTGAAATAAGGATGACAAGGAACAGAATGTTCCCTCTCAGGATGAGGGCAGATTTGAAGAATGGAGAAGAAATGGCAGCAGTGACACAAGAGGCTTTCCAAAGAGAAGAAAAAGATGAGAATTGGTTATGGCACTTGAGATTTGGACATCTCAACTTTGGAGGTCTTAATTTGTTACATAGGAAAGGAATGGTAAGAGGATTACCATTGACTGAGAAACCAGACAGCCTATGTGAAGGTTATATCTTGGGTAAACAACATAGAGAAAGTTTTCCATCCGAAAAAAGCATAAGGGCAAAATCACACTTGGAAATTTTCCACTCAGATTTATGTGGACAAATGCAAACACCATCACTTGCAAACAGCCACTATATGTTAACTTTTATTGATGATTTTACAAGAAAAACTTGGGTTTATTTTTTGAAAAATAAAAGTGAAGTGTTTGAAAAATTCTGCAATTTTAAAGTACTTATGGAGAACCAAAGTGGGCAGCATATCAAAGTCCTTAGGACTGATAGAGGAGGTGAGTACATCTCTAAAGAATTTATGTGTTTTTGCAGAGAAAATGGCATACATAAGTAATTTACAGCAAGGTACACTCCGTAGAAAAATGGAGTTTCCGAAAGGAAAAATAGGACAATCATGGATATGGTAAGGAGTATGATAAAGGCAAAACATTTGCCAAATGATTATTGGGCTAAAGCTATACATTGTGCAACATATATTTTGAATAGATGCCCAACAAAAGCAGTAATGAATAGAGTTCCGGAAGAAGCATGGAGTGGGATAAAACAAGGAGTCACCCATATGAAATTTTTTGGTTGTGTGGCTTATGCACACATTCCAGATCAACTAAGAAAGAAGTTGGAAAACAAGGGGGGTAAATGTATTTTTATTGGATACAGTGAGGAATCCAAAGCTTACAGGTTATATAACCCATCCACCAAGAAATTTATTGTGAGCAGAGATGTTCAGTTTATTTAGGAGGAAGCTTGGGATGGAAGCATTGAGAAAACAGTGAATGTTAAAAACTATTTGTCTCATGATGAAGAGATGGCTGAAATACATCCCTCAATAGCAGCACCAACACAAGGAAAGAAAGGGACAACCTTGAGAATAAATGAGAGTGCTTCTCCAAGCACACCACAAGGAGCAGATTTGAGTGCTTCTTCAAGCACTTGTACACCAAATGAAAGAGGAACAAAGTTCAGAAATTTAAATGAAATTTATGAGCAAGAGGCAGCAAATGAAGGTATGAAGTCTTTATTTAATTTATACAGTCATGTTGATGATACTATTCATTTTGAAGAAGCCATTAAAGATAAGAAATGGATATATGCTATGGATGAAGAGATTAATGCCATAGAGAGAAACAAGACATGGGATTTAGTTGAACTCCCAAAAGGTAAGGAAGTTATTGGAGTTAAATGGGTCTACAAGACCAAAAGTAATGCTGAAGGAAAAATTGAAAGACACAAGGCCAGACTTGTCATCAAAGGATATAAGCAACAACATGGAAGAGACTATGAGGAAACATTTGCACCGGTTGCAAGAATGGAAACCGTGAGAGCAGTGTTGTCTATTGCAGCACAAAACAAGTGGAAAGTTTACCAAATTGATGTGAAATCAGCATTCCTAAACGGAGTGTTAATGGAAGAGGTTTATGTTGAACAACCTCTAGGCTATGAGAAGAAAGGCCAAGAGCACAAAGTGTGCAGATTGAACAAAGCTCTTTATGGGCTGAAACAAGCAGCAAGAACATCGTATATTAGGATAAATTCCTATCTACTAGAAAATGGTTTTGAAAAATGTGAAGGAGAACCCACCTTATACATCAAGGAGAAAGATGGTAAGATGTTGATTGTTGTGTTATATGTTGTTGATGTGATCTTTACAGGTAATGATGATTACCTTGATGAAAATTTTAAGAAGGTCATGAAAGATGAATTTGAAATGACTGATATGGGTCTGCTGAAATACTTCTTAGGAATAGAAGTAAAGCAAAGTGAAAATAAAATTTTTATTTCTCAAGAAAAGTATGTGAATGAAGTTTTGGAAAGATTTAACATGTAGGATTGCAAGGCAGCAATTACTCCCACAGTGACGGGATTAAAACTCAGCAAAGACGACAACAACAAGGATTTTGATCCTAGTTTGTACAAGAGTATAGTTGGCAGTCTCATGTATTTGACTGCAACTAGGCCGGATATTATGCATGTTGTAAGTTTAATTTCCAAATTTATGGAGAGGCCAAAAGAAGCACATTGGCAAGCAGCAAAAAGAATTCTGACGTATGTTAAAGGAAGTAAAAGGTATGTAATTTTATACACTACTTCAGAAAATTCAGAATTAATTAGATACACTAACAGTGATTGGGTTGGAAGTGTAGATGACCAAAAAAGTACTTATGGTTATATTTTTCACATGGGTTCAGGAGCCATTTCATGGGCTTCTAAGAAACAGCCAATTATAGCATTATGTATAGCAGAGGAATAGTATGTGGCAGCTACAACAACAGCATGTCAAGAAGTATGGATGAGGAGAATTTTGAGGAGTTTATGTCAAGAATAGGTAAAAGGCATAGTGATTTATTGTGACAATAGCTCAGCCATAGCATTGTCTAAAAATTCTGTGTTTCACAAAGGGACAAAGCACATTGATGCTAAGTTTCACTGCATCAAGGAGCCAGTGGACAATGGAGAAATTATTTTAAAACATTACAGAACTCAAGAGCAGTTTGCAGACATTCTAACCAAGCCATTGGGGTAGAAAATCTTTGAATATTTGAGGAAATGCATGGGTATGACTGATAATCCAGCAGTTGAACTTAAGGGGGAGTGTTGAAGTGTTAACTTCAACTTCTGTGCAGTCAATACGCTACTTTCCAATTCTGTTTTGACAAACTTTTCCACTAGCCGCTTTCCATTTTAGTTGCACAGTCATTTTATTTAAAAACCTTATAGTCTTTTGTGTTTGAAAAACAGAGTTTGAAATTGAAAACAGAGTATCTTTGTTTTTGTACGCGGGAAGTCGTTTTTTTGTTTGTTTGAAGACTAGTGGTCCCCGCAAGCCATGATAGCAGCCGACATCATCAGCCAACGAAGAGGGACGTGGACCAATCATGCGTTATCGCGCAAGTCTGGAGCCTACGTCACCACAGTCATTTCTGGAACCGAAGTTTGAATAAGCTGAAATTGATAAAGGTTTTGGGTTTTTTTTTAGGCCGTGTGAGAACCTCAAATTCGGACCCGAAAAGGTTATGAACTCCAGTCCATAGATTTTTCACATCACACTTCCGCCCTATGTCAGCATTCATTTTTGTGATGCGAATTTTGTTTACAATCTGCTTTTTTGTTAATTTTTATTAAAGTTTTATGTCATAACGTTATATGTTTTATCACGCAACTAAAGTATGTTAACTTAGGTTTTGTAATAGTTCATATATATATACGATTTAACATATATTAAATCATATGCGCCGTTGTAATTGTGGGCCTGAGAGTTTTTGTTTAAATAGATTTTATTTCTTTTATAGTTGTGATAATACAAGAGCTGTGTTAGACATATAAAAAGCCCAAAAGGCTTAATGTAAAAGTAGTGAAAAATTTGTATACACACAATAGTGTATTATTGGGAAAACAGTGAGAGCTCGAAGGCTATTTTGTAAGAAAAACAGAGCAGCAGAGTTTTTGAAAAAGAACAGTGTGTATTTTCTGTAACTGAGACAGAGAGTTAATTTTCAACACTACGTCTTGTAGCAGTTCACATTTTGTAATCCCTCAAGTGAGGAAGTTTTTTTTGTAACCTCTTTTATGTTTTGAAACAGAAGAAAGAATTTGTTGTGTGCAAACTCTGTCTATCAGAGAGCAAAATTTTTGTTCTAATTCTCTGTGTTAGAAGGAGAGTATTACTCTCTCTATATTGTTCTGGAATTCTCAGAAATTTCAACATCCACTCCACCCTCATAAATAGAATGTCTTAGAAAATGTTACTTAATATCGATATTCTTAATATTACTTTGATAAACTAGATTTCCAATCTATTAATAGAGTAGGATTGAGCTTGTCTATTACCTTTCTTTCTCATAATAGTATCAAGGTGGTCTGGGAAGTTTTAATTGTCTTCATCTTTTGCTTAGGTCTCTTTCGAATACACATATTTTGATGTATATACTCAATTAACTATATCTACTTCGATAGATGGATCTAGATCACGAGGAGCTTATATGTGCCACTTTGGAAGTAGAGTTGGCTTTCACTTGGTCTGGCATTAACGGTCACAAAAATACTATCCCTGTTAATTCTTTTTCTGAGTATACAAGTGATATTCCTCAACTATTTTCCAGCTCTATGAATGGATTAGAAGCACAGGAGGATCTGTATAATCTGTGACACGTGGATTTACTGAAAAATAAGACGGGCATGTTAAGTGACACAAGAGTAGACTTTCCCAATGATAGAATTGCTAGTCTTTAACAAAGAGCTATCATTGGGTGGTGAGAGTTTTCTAAGATGGATGTGTAAATGGGTTGAAAAAAAATAGAAACCAATCATATATTACATGCCCAAAATAAGTATGTTGCCGAAAAAGTGGTTTTGTTTCCACTTCTTGCATCAGGAGGACACCCAAAAAATTTCTCAAGAGGTCGTTGGTATGTGGCCAAAGTTTTTTAAGTCTACATAAATGGTATATTGTTTTCAATGTTCCTTGTCATTTCGTGGTATGGGTTAAACTTCCAGGCTGCACTTGGATTTATGGACTGATCGTCAAACCATAACGAAGATTGGAAATTCGATTAGCAAGAGCAGTTTTCAAGATGACAAAATGCTATTTGGTATGGATAAAAGGATAGCATGGGCACTGATATAGATAGAGTTTTCTGGAGGCATGCTGATGTATTTGGAATTATTTTAGGGTTCTTGATCATTCTGACAAGGGATCGACATTTAGAGAATCCCTTTTAGATGCCTTGGATGCCATTTGATAGGCATGTTCTTGAAATATTCCATAAGAGTTTCACGGCATGTTGTAATCCTACGGGATTCTGTATAGTTAGGTTAGGTAGTTAGGAAGTTATAATCAGTTAGTCATAACTAATTTCTGAAGTATAAATGTAGTCCAAAATTCAATGAATTATGTAGAGATCACATCTCTTTAATTCAACAGTGATATCAGAACGAGGAGAAGAGGCGTGTGGTAGTGACACATATCCTCCAAAAACAGTTTTTGCTCTACTGCAAGAAGACTCTTGGTGAACCCTCATGTGATTCCTGTGATATATGTTGTTTGGAGGCCAGTGCGAGAAAATCCCGGTAATCTGTACGAAGGCTAGGTCGCTGCTCACCATTGAAAATCCTAGTAATATGTGTGAAGTCCTGATCGTTTCTCACCATCGTTGTGGAGGAATCTAAAGTGCTCATTTTGGGAACACCATTGCGATTTTTAGCATTAAATCCTTGCCCGGTTGAGCAAACGAAAACCTGTATTTTTGTTTTCCAAGTGCAGAGGTAAAACCGACTAGTTGGAGGCTAGTGCGGAATTGGTGGATCAGCAGCTGGAGGCAAACCAACAGCGTTTGTTTATTTTTTGGTTGACCAACATAACCTCCACCAAGAGCTTTGAACTAAGGAATGGTTGTGATTGAACCAATAAATTGAAAGAAATTTTTCTAAGAAATATGTACTTGAAACCACAGAGTTTTTTTATTTAAGAAAAATCTACTGCAATGAGTTTTTTTTTTAAGAGAAATTAGTTTGAGGAGGTGGTTAAAAACAATGTTTTTTTAAGGAATTTTGTGGCAGTGATTTAGAACAATTTTTTTTAAGATTTCCAAAATAAAAATTAGCTCCTTGGTGTGCTTAATTGGGGTTGTCCTTTATGGAAAAGAAACTTACGAGGAGTGGTTTAGGAAAGTTAAAAAGAGTCTTATCTTTAATTATTTATGGGATGGAGTCTCTAAAGGAGAAAAGAGAATCCACCAAAGCAGCTTGATGAATGGAAACAACTAGAAATCTGGAAAAGTAAGGATAAGAAGGCCTTTGCCTTAATCTCCATTTTAGTCTCAGAAGAGGTAAGAAAATACATTACATAAAGTAAAACAACTTATGATGCCATAAAAATTTGAAAGAGCTTTATGATTCACATTCTGAATTGGAGATAATTTAGTTATTATTAAAGTTATTTAATTTGGAAATGAGTGATAATGATCCTCTAAAACTTGCCTCTCAAATTAAAGTCATCAATAATGAAATTGAATTTCTTGGAGTTAAAGTTTATTTGCCACTTACTGCCTTTATAAGATCTCTTTACCCTAGTTATTCACACTATTGGAATCTCTCCAAGCTAGTGGGAAATTAAAAGATTTATATTTTGACAAATTAGTAGGAAAAATTGCATAAAGTGAGAAGGCTTTTGGCAAGAAAGAAGCATCACATAGTTCTAATACCCAAACCCTATGTCTTTCTCAGAAATACCAAAAACGTCAAGAGGAATATTTCAGAAATACTAAGGGTAAGAGAGGTTGAGGTAGGAATAATTATACAAGGTAGGAATAATTATAGAGGCAGGGGGCATAAATATTCATGGAGATAGATAGCAAAATGAAAAAAAATGAAATTTTTTTGATGAACGAGTTGTAAAATGTTTTAGATGTGGTAAAATTGGACAAACAACTGCAAATTGTAGAATTCCCTGGGAGAAAATTAATGAAAAAGAGAACAATTCCTTGAAAAGAAAGATCATATAATTCTAGACAGAGGTCAGTCTTCTGATAATGCACATTATGTTGTCGCTCATTGTAATTTCCACATGGAATATGTTCTTTATACTTTTTTTTTCTTCATGGTATGACAGGTGGGTTCTAGACACAGGTGTGACGTGTCATATGACCTTTCGAAGAGATTTGTATGATCAATTCAATGATAATATTGATGGAGTAGTGTATTTTATTGATAAGTCTCAAATCAAACCATAAGGGATTGATTCAATTGAGTTAAAAATTCCTAGACTTTCAAATTATATTTCGAATGATGTTCTTTACATTTCATGGTTCCAAAGAAATTTGTTATCTCTTATACAAATAAGACTTGACAGAGTAGTGTATTTTACTGATAAGTATCAAATCAAACCATAAGGGATTGGTTCAATTCAGTTAAAAATTCCTGGACTTTCAAATTATATTTTGAATGATGTTATTTACATTTCACGGTTCCAAAGAAATTCGTTATCTCTTATAAAAATAATAGAGAGGGGACATTCCATTCACATATTTGATGGTAAAGTAGAAATTAGAAGAGCAGCTGAAAATAAAAACGTAATGATTGGTGTGGAAAAAGATAAATTATTGAAGTTCTAGGGTATTTCGTCCGTTGCATTGAATACAACTTACTTGGTTTAGAAAAATGATACTTTGTCCTCTTCTTTATTATGGCATGCATGCTTCGGTCTTGTTAATTAGGAAAGTATTCAATTTATGAAACAACAGGGGATTAAGAGACTTCCAATAGTTCCCATAAAATTGACCCCATGGAAGTCTTGTGTATTGTGCAAGCATGACAAACAGTCTTTTCATAATCCTAAGTCTAGAGTGACAAGAAATTAAGCCTCATACACTCTGATCTATGTGGTCCAAATCATGTACCAACAACGAATGGAAATAAATACATACTCACTTTTATTGATGATTATTCGAGGATGTGTTGGGTTTTTCTGCTTAAAGAAAAATCACAAGTTTTTGATGTGTTTAAGAAATTTCATCTCTTGATAGATGTGTTTAACAAATTTCATCTCTTGATAGCAAATGAAGCACAACCTAATATTGGTACTTTATGGACTGATAATGGAGGAGAATATACCTCACATGTTTTTAAAACATATTTGCAAGAGAATGGCATCAAACACCAGACCACAATACCATATAATCAACAACAAAATGATGTTGTTGAATGAATGAACATAATATTGCTTAATATGATAAGGTCAATGATGTTTTTTTAACAATGTAAAATTGATGTTTTGGGGAGAAGCTGTGCTCTATGCGGCATACATTAGAAATCGATGCCCTTCCTCTGTCATTAATGACAAAATTCCATATAAAATATGGTATAGTCATCTTCATGCTGTTAATCATTTCCAAATTTTCTATTCTCAATGTTATGCTTTGATTTCTAAACATCGGAGGAATAATATGAGTGAATGAAGCAGAAAATGCATATTTTGAGGGCATTCCATGACTTCTTAGGCATACTTATTGTATGATGAAGAGAAAAAAAAGAGTATTTTGTCAAGAGATGTAATTTTTCTTCAAACTGATAAATATTCCATCACTATTTATAGACAACTTAATCGGATAGAAAAGTTTGTGCCTCAAAAGTTTTATTATGAATCAGATAATATAATTCCCCATCCTGAAGGGGGGATTCCTATATTAGATCAATCTGTAAAGTTTCCTTTCTCAATGATGAGAAATTTGTTGATGATAATAATTTCGTTGCTGCTAATGAGAAATTGTTTGATGCAAGTGTTTCTATAGAAACAATGACAGAAATGGAAAGAACTGAGCCAGATGAAGAAGATGAGCAACTTTTGCAACATCCTGAACAACTTCCTACACAACCTTTGCGAAGTTCAACTTTTATTATAACATTTACAAAGAATTACGATGAGTTTAAGGCTAGAAGTTTCTCAGGTAATTGTTCTCATTGTGAATTTATTTTTTTCTATGGATTGTGAACCTACTTTCTTTGAAGAAGCTGCTATTTATGAACAATGGAAAGATGAAATGCAAAAGGAATATGATGCTCTCATAAAAAATGGCACATGGATTCTGGTGGATCTTCCTTCTGGCATCAAACTTATTGATTGAAAATGGATTTATAAAACTAAGTATAAAGCTAATGGTTCGCTAGAAAAACACAAAGCAAGACTTGTAGCGAAGGGATATTCAAAGAAAGAGGGTATCGACTATAAAAAGAATTTTTCTCCTACAGCTAAATGGGGCACTATTAGATTTTTATTTTCTATTGCAACTCAGAAAGAATGGAAAATTCATCATATGGATTTCAAAACTTCCTTTTTAAATGGAGATTTTAAAGAAGATGTTTACATGTTTTAGCTAGAAGGTTTTTCCGTTAAAGGAAAAGAAAAAAAAGGTTCGCAAACTAATGAAGTCTTTGTACCACTTGAAACAAGCACCACGAGCATGGTATGAGAAGCTAACTAAACATATTGTTAAATTAAACTATAAACATTTTGACCTAGATGATGCAACTCTTTTCGTTAAGAAATTGAGAAGATTAGTTGTATATGTTGTTGATTTGATGATCACATGAAAAAATGATGAATATATATCATCTATAAAGAAGGAATTGAAAAAGGTTTTTGATATGACAGTTTTAGGTTTAATTCATTATTATCTTGGCATTGAAGTTCATAAAAAAACCACAACATATTTTAATCTCTCAGAAGAAATATGTTGATAAGTTATTGAACAGATATAGAATTACATAATGTAATCTTGTTGGTACTCCAATGGAGAAGAATTTGAAACTCACTTCCGAAGAAGGAAAGTCGTTTGAAGATCCAATAAAGTACATGAAACTTGTTGGAAGTTTTATTTAGTTGTCGATTTATGGTCCTGATATAACCTTTGTTGTCATAATACTTTCCAGGTTTATGCATCATCCTTGTGAGGGGCATAGGTAGCAGCAAAAAGAGTTTTGAAATATTTAAAAGGAACTCAAAGTCACAACATCAAATATTCCAAAGTTTTATACCTCCATCTTGCTGGTTATTCAGATTCATATTTTGATGGAGATAAAGAAATTGGAGTCTCAACTTCTAGATATTCGATGAATCTTGGATAATCAGGCATCAGTTGGAGATCGTGAAAGAAATTTGTTCCTGCTAATTCTACCATCGATGCCAAACATGTTGAAGCAGCTCAAGCCACTAAGGAAATAATTTGGCTTTGAAAAGTACTCTGAGATTTGTAGGAGAAACAGAAAGCTTCAACTCCTCTATTTGTCGACAACTCTTCTGCAATTCAGTTGGCTAGGAATCCAAATTTTGATGATTGAACCAAACAGATCAACACCAAGTATAATTTGATTCGACATCATGTAGAGGCCAAAAAAATTCATCTGACACATTGTCCAACTTTTGAAAAAATTGCAGATATTTTTACCAAAGCATTAGGGCGTGAAAATTTCGAAAATTTTAGATCCTTACTTGGTATGTCAGATGTCCTTCGAATTAAGGGGGGAAATGTTGTAATACTATGGGATTCTGTACAGTTAGGTTAAGTAGTTAGGAAGTTATAATCAGTTAGTCATAAATAATTTATGAAGTATAAATGTAGTCCAGAATTCAATGAATTGCAACGCAGAGATCACATCTTTTAATTCAACACTGTAGATACTCTCAAAATTTTGAGGACATATCCAATCCTTAGGATTCTCATGCAGATACAAAATATGAACCTAGCAATGGAGGGGTGGCTTTCTCTACCACAAGTAGTAATTTGACAATTTCCTTTTCTTATCCATCTTTGGTTTCCAGTAGTAGCAATCCTACTTGTTTAAATTTATAATTACATAAATAATCTAATGAAATGATTAGAAAAATTCCCCTTCTGCATGTATAAATTCGATTGTTCAAGCTGGTTAGATTAGAGGATCTACCATTTTTCAATCCGTCTCTAAATTGGAACTAGATATGACTCCGCAGGAACATCATTATATGTTTTGCAGGGACGGGGATGGTGAGGAGAATTTTATTGGTTCTCCCTTGGCTTGGGACCCTTCACAAATTCAATTTGATACTTTTCATGGAACCAATCACCCACCAAATCCCTAGGGAGTGACACTGATTTTCTCTGTAAGAATTAGTCTCTAGAGTTGGTACCTCTACCCATCTAGTCTAATTATGTTTCCCTGATACACATCTCCATTAGCCACAATTTGGTTAAGAATATCACTATTTGTAAGAAACAAAGAGGTCGCTTCAAATCATCTTTGATGAGTAAAATGGCCCCGAAGACAAAATCCCTTCATTTTGTGGATAATTTAGAGTTACATGATATATTGATTCCCGCTATTCATGGATCCACATGAAGATTATTTCCCTTAAAATTAGAGGGTTGAGGAATTCTTATAAACTAATTTCTAAAAGATTTGATCAATTCCACCTTCCCTGCGGTAATCTTTATTCAAGAGTCCATGGTCTCAAGGGATAAAGCTCTGGAACGTTTTATGAAATCATTCCCCGGTTTGAAGGCAATTGCAACAGATGCTTCCGATATATCTAGGGGTATGGTTTCTATTTGGGATTCTTGGTTAGTTGATTTTACTGCATTCATTTTTTTTTGCAGGTATACTATTAACTGGTTTCACTAGGGGGTCATCCCACCATTTTCACATTCTCAATACTTATGCACCATGTAATGGCAGAAGGGAATTCTGGAAAAATATGGGTGTTTATGGCATTATGAAGATAGGATTTTTGACTTTTGTAGGGGCTTTAAATATCACAGTTTATGGGGTATAATTTTGGGGGCTTAGACGTAAACTACATCCCATGGGATCCTATTTTTATGTGCTCTTCATTGGAAACAACTTCATGGAAATTCTTCCAAATCCACTCACTCCGACATGGAATAATGGTCACTCTGGTATGAAGAAAATTTCCAAGGGGATAGAGCGATTTATTTTACATGAAAATCTTATCGAACGTTTTGGTTTTATGAGATCATGGATATCTTCTGCAATCATGGATAATCATGGCCCAATCATACTCCAAAGGTAAACCAATTGTATTTGACGAGGACTCCATTTCAATTTCAATCACTCTTGGATTCATGAATCATATTTTTAGTAGATGATTACCAATACATGGAAAACTATTCCTCATTTTCAAGGGATGTCCTGAATTTGAAAGCTCCAAATTTTTAAAAAAATCAGTGAAACATTGGGAACGAAATAAAAAAAATATCTGGAAAGAGTTGATGGATATTAATGAGGCTACGTTGTGCCTAAAAGATCTCTCTCATATAGATTTCCTTTCTATGGAAAAACATTTAAAATTACGGAATTGGAGGCCCTTAAGAGAATATTCATGAAAATGCACGAGGAGAAAGGGTGACTCAAGAGTCACGATATTTGGATAATGGTCTTAGATAAATAAAATAAAATAAAATTATTCCATAATTTTTCTACACAAAAAATAAGTTGGAATACCATTTAGGATATCATAGATGGCACATGGAGGAATATATATAAATTGAATGAAATTCACAACGAGGAAATTCAATTCTTTGGGGATTTCTACCGAGCTCGCCCGACGGTGTACTCGGAAATAAATTGGAAAGCGTACAATTTTTCCCTCAGATCTTCTTAATGGAGGATTATTCTTTTGTTGGAGGGCTGATCACAATCCAAGAGGTTTCTACAGTCCTTAAGTGTTTCTCCAAAGATAAGTGTCCTAGTCAAAATGGTTGGACTTTGGATATTTTTACCCATTTCTTTGAAATCATGGGTAATGAATTATTGCATATGGTAGCGGAGTTGAGACAGTATCACAAAATATTTAGGGATATAAATGTGATTTTCATCTCTCTCATTTTGAAGACTTTGAGGTCACCATATTTCTCTAATTATAAACTAATATCTCTATGCAACATCACATATAAATTAATTTCTAACATTATATCCAACTAGCTAAAGGTTAATCTCTTTGAATACTTTTTTCTTGAACAATTTGGTCTTTTTGAAGAACCCACAAATTCATAATATTGTTTCCATTGGTAAGAGAGGCTTACACTGTATAAAATTTAAGCACAAGAAGGCTATCATATTAAAATTTGATCTCTGTAAGGCCTATGATTGTGTGGACTAGGCTTTCCTCCATATGATCCTTCATAAGATAAAACATTTGCTTAGGGTTGTTGAATGGATCATGTCATGTGTATCCACAGTTTGTTATATATTTTTAATTGTTAGAGTCTCGTTGATTTTTTTTCAAGCCTTTCAAGGGCTACATCAAGGTTTCTCTCTATCTCCCTTATTTTTTCTTTTGGTCATGGATAGATTACGTCGGAAAATTGTGGTGGCAAAGGTGGAAAAATTATTCATTGGTCTTCATATCACCAAGAAGGTATTTGTCTCATCTATTTTTCATTAATGATGTTCTTATATTTAGTTAGATATCGATGGATCAGTGGTAGCACCTTTCCCATACCATATTAATGTTTGGAGATGCATAAAGTTTATACATGAATACGATTAAATCAATGATTAAATATGCATCTTGAAATTTGAATCAAATTGAGAAAATTTCTAACATATTCTCAATTGATATCTCTTATTTGGACCTGGGTTTCAAATACCTTGGTTTCTATTTGAAACCAAATATATATCTTATCAGGGATTGGTGTTTAGTCAATTCAGTGTCTTCCATTGATAGGATAAATTATCGACTAGGGCTAGTAAACTGATGAGGTGTACTTGCACTATATGTTCCTTAATATCCTTATTCTTATTTCATTGTTTTCATTATTTTCTTGATGTTTTTGAGTTTTGTTATATTTGAGTTTTAGTATGCTACTCTATGTTCAGAAGATGAAATCAAATCTATGTCAAAAAGAAAAGAAACGGAAACCTTAGACTCAAAACAGAGTTTAGTTGTAAATTTTGTCCCTAATTAGGAAAATGATGAAAAACAGAGTATTCTAATCCATGGATGTCCTAGCTTGCAAATGAACATGAAATGTGACTCAAGACATTATATTTCAACTTGCTCCATTTAGTTAGAGGTTTGTTGGAATAATTTGTGAAAGAGATTGAACTTCAATGTGATGAGGATCTTCCTAGAAACAGACAGAAACTTAGAATATTATAGTGCAATCTTATTCATATGATAGAGATATTTTGGAATAGCTTGAGAAGAAGATTGCTACAATATGCTATGGATCCCCTATGAATATTTGAAATTACTTATGACATTACAACTAGATCTCTTTCATCAGCTAGAGATTTATTGGAAGAGTTTATTGAAGGATATTAGATATAATGCAATAAGGATCTTCTAAACAACAAGCGAGCAGTAACCCACAGTATTACAATTGAGTCTTTTCTGTGATTTAGAGATTTATTGGAACAGTTTTGAGAAAAAGACTATTTATAATAATATGAGGATCTTCTATCTAATTGCAAAACATGAAATGCTAATAACTCAACATAGTACAACCAACTCTCATTCATATAATAGTGATATGTTGGAAAATTTTAAGAAAAAGAATGGCTATAGGATAATGAGGGTATTTTTCTAATCTAAATGACAAAAACTAAAGTGCTGGTAACTCAAGATGTTACAATTAAATCCATTAATTGAATAGAGATATGTTGGAAAAACTTTGAGAAAAGACTAATTATAACATCATGAGGATCTTTTATTTAAACAAACAATGTAAGACATGATACTAAAATATATGAACTCAGAAAATTGTCTAAGTAAGAAATATAACAAAACAGTACTGAAAGCTACTTATCTAGAAAGCATGTAGAAGCCTCCTTGGATAGTAGGGGCCCTCTATTATCAATTTGGCATAAAAATATTTAACTCCTCAAGGTTGCCTTCAATACAGCATCAGAGTTATACTTATTTTTATTATCAAAAATACTTCAAAATAGAGTATCACAGTATTGGTAAAATAAGTGTCAACTGTCAACTGTCTCTCTCGATCTCACCGAGCTAAATTTATAGGTAATTACATAACTGATATTGAATGAAAATAGGCACAGGTGTACTTCTAAAGTCAAAATCAAACTAAAACTCCTTTTTAGGACTCGTGATTTGTTGAAAGCAAATCAAGAGTCCTTATCCTTATAAAAACCAACTTCTTGGACTTTTGGTTTGACCACATGCATAAGCATCTCCAATTATTGACTCAGCCTTCATGGATGATAAGGAATGATGTAGAAAAGATTTAGAATCTAAGCATATACGCCTTTTCTTCAGATGACACCTGTAACATGTTCAAACACCAAAATGGCTACGGAACTTGTGACTGGCTACAGAATGACTACATTCTGTAGCTAAAACTGCTCAGAAATCATTAAGACAACAAAATCATAAAAGTGCAACAAGTTAGTCATTGCATGTATTCCTTAAGTGATTTTAATCATTCTTATTGATCTTTAGGTCTATAAAATGACAAAAGGAATGATGAGATGAAGTGGAATTTCGCAAAGGAGAAGACACTTTTAGGGCTCAACATACCCCCACTGCAAAACTTTTGCATGTCCTCATGAAATTTCATAAAAACTTCATTCCATTTGTACTGATCCTTCTGAAAGAACATCTAACCTCCTTTTTCTGCTTCTTCTGGTAGTTAATGCCATCCTGGGTTTCCTCATGAGTGTTTTGAACTTCAGGTTAATGAGTGCCCTGTTTAACTTCCTATTTCTTTTCTTCAATTTCTTGTTTGCTTTATATAATACTTCCATTTTCTGAGAGAGAGTGCTATTAATTCTGCCTTTCAATTTAACTTGCTCCCTTAGGATTTCATTTTCATTCTTGATATAGTTATTCAGTATCTCCAATTCATAATTGTCTCTTTTTAATATTTCAATTGGAGGTTCTTGTGGACTGGGGGATCTTTCTTTGTTCTTTGAGGCTTTTCTCTCTAATGATTCCACATAGTCATAAATCTGCTATTGAGCTGGATCCACATCTGGGGTTCTTCTATCAGAGTTTTCTTCATATTGGTATACAGGAGATCTATCAACTGGGGTCTGAATTGGAGCTTCTTCTTCTTCAATGTTTATGATTTCAGTTCCTTTAATGCATGTCTTTTTCACCATGCCTTTAAGCCTAGAGCTTCTTCTCAATTTGGGTGGATTTTCATCTTTTACATCTTCTCCTTCAACATATTCATTTGTTAATTCCTCCTTCCTTTTATTCTTGAGTTGTTTCCTAATTTTTACCAATTTCTCAGAGATTATTTCATCACTGTCTTCCTGTGTTGATACATTAGGATTGATTTCAACAGTTTTAACATCTTTTCCTCTCCTACTTCTTCTCACAGGTTTTTCTTTAGACAATGTTTCTCTTGGTTCATCAAAATGGTTCCTTAGGAGGAATTCATCCCAATTATCTCCTATCTTCTTCAAATGAAACTCAATTAATATTTTAATTAAGCCATGATGATGTAAGATAGTTTCTAAGAACTGAAGCCTTTTTCTGGAAATTTGAGGACATCATTTTCAAACTATTAAGTAGGAAAAATGGCATATTTATTTCTTCATCTAGAAAATTAATCATGAGTCTAATATGATAGACATACAAAGTGCCAAATCTACCTTCACAGGTTATGAACTTTTGTAAAATTAATAGCATATTCCTCCATTTATTTTTCAAAGCTAAACTAGGAATACCTTTCTTAAACACTGCAGTGTCCATACCTGGGTTTTTTAGCATTTGTCTCCAAGCTTCATTATGAAATTATTATTTTTAAACCAACGTTCTCCTTGTCTTGGTAGCTCTGTTGCTTCTGCTATGAAAGAATTTGTGATGGAGAATTTGACATCCCCAATTTCTACCTCTGATCCATCGAACGATCTGGCAAATGTCTTTGTGATTTCTTTGTGGAATCCATTAAACTTCTCTATAAAGCTTAGTCATCCAGCCTGTTGCAATAACCCTTTAATATGAGGGTATCCTTCTAAATATTTAGTTCCAATTGGTTCTGACCTTAAAATAAGCCCCATTTCTTCTTGATAAATATTACTTCCCTTCTTTGGCTTCAATTCACTACTCTTTTTCTGTTCTTATGTCCAAAGAAAAAGCAACTTTGAAAGGTTGTCTTACCCTAAAAAATGACTTCTTTGCAGATGAGGATTGGCTACGGAAAGAAATAGCAATGAGTGGATGTGCACGGAATAGGGTAGTGGTAAATCATGAGGATAATCGGGTTTAAGAGTTTGATATGGGATGAATGACCGCGAAGAAATCTTATGAAGATTTTAAAAAAAAAATCATCAATGAATGCTATGGTCTGATGACGTGACCTAATAGGTCACTTCTAGGTTCTGACCATTAAATTTCAATTAATGATGATTTGTTATGGAGCGGGATGAAATGGATTTGGTCGAGGAGTGTTTATGATAGGGGTTTAATCAATTCGAATCATAAAATAACTTAGGAAAACATATGACCTAACCACATTATACCTTTAATGATTTGCTATAAAAAATAATTTCATACAATTTTACCTTAGCCCTTTTTGAATTTTTGCTGCTTTGATGTGCTTTGTCTTTCATCTGAAAAATATTGATCTTTTAGGCTTCATAACCTTCTTTGACTCATCCTCTATTTACTAAAGTAGGTTTTGCAGAATCAATTGGCTGCAGAATAGGTTTGGCTGCAAAACAGGTAGCTACAAAATGTACCTGTAAAAATTTTGAAATATGAAATGGAATGAAGTGACATGTGGATGGAATGAAGTATGGAATGGAATTAAGTGAAATGTGAATGGAATGAAGTATGGATAAGGTGAGATATGGATGGAATGAATGATATGAATCATGAATTATGAAAAGTGAATCTGCAACTTATGATTTTATGATACTTAATTGCATAAAAGAACAATTTTGAAATCTAGAGCGTCAGAAAAATTTTGATTTTCACCTTAGATTTTCTGTATAAACATGCCAATCAATGATTGGTTTTCATGTTTATATATATATATATATATATATATATATATATATATATATATATAAGTTAGTGAAGAAGAAGAATTCTTCTTCACTAACTTCATATCAATGTTATCTTGAAATTTCTTGATAAATTCCTCTCTTGAAAGTGGTTTATGATACAATTTTAATCTATGTCCATCTACAAGAAAATATACTTTTCCTTCATCTATTGTCCTAATTTTTATTGCTCCATTTTCAAATATTTTCACAATCTCATATGGCCGAAGCCAATGAGTTTGAAATTTACCTTGAAAATCCTTGAATTTTGAATCAAATAAGAGGGTCCAGTCACCTTTTTTAAATTTATTTTCCTTGATGTATTTATCATGCCATCTAGTCCTTTGTTGTTGGAATATGCTTGTTCTCTAGACTGCATCCTGTCTGATCTCATCCAATTTATTAATCTGCTCCAGTTTGTGCTTTTGTGCTTCTGTTAGATCAAGTCCTAACTAAACGACCATTTTGAAAGTGTGGATCTGAAACTCTATGGGGAACAAGACTTGTCTTCCATAAACAAGTTCATAAGAAGTATGACCTACTGTGTTTCTCCATGTAGTTCTCTAGGCCCACAAGGCTTCAAGAAGCCTTTCTGCCCAATCTCTTCTATGTAAGTGAACAGTCTTTGTTAGGATCCCTTCAATGACTTTATTGGTAGATTCCACTTGGCCATTTACTTGTGGATGGTAGGGAGTAGATTTTCTGTGTCTGATTTTGTACTTTTCTACCATTTGTTCCACCACCTTTGATGTGAATTGAGCTTTTTTATCTGTAAAAATTTCTCTTGGGACACCAAAATGAGTAAAAATATCCTCAAAAAGAAAATTAACTACAGATGCTTCAATAGCAGAAAGTAATGGTTTGGCCTCTACCCATTTGGTAACATAATCAGTGCAAACTAATATATATTTCTTTTTTCTTGATGGAGGATTAATAGGTCCTACAAAATCCAAAGCCCATTTCTCAAAGGGTTCAATGTGTACCTGAGGTTTTAATGTCATCTCACATGAAGGAGAAGGTTTCCCTACCCTTTGGCAACTGTCACACCTTTTAACATACTCTTTAGCATCCTTAAAGAGGGATGGCCAATAATATCCTAAATGAAGGATCTTATAATCTGTCCTCTTATTAGCAAAGTGTCCACCACAAGGTTCATCATGACATGCCTTGATAATCTCAGGCATCTCATCTTCTTGAACACATCTTCTGATAATAAAATCTGGACCTGTTTTGTATAAATCATTAGCAATCCATGAATATTTTGCACTGTCATAAATTATCTTTCTTTTATCTCTTGTATTCATAATTGAAGGAAATTTTCCTGAAACTAGATAGTTAGCAATATCAGCAAACCAATGAGTTTGAGTGGTAATTGCAAAGAGATATTCATCAGGGAATATATCTTCAACTGGAGTATTGTCTTTAATTTTTTGGAGTCTAGATAGGAAATCAGCCACTATATTTTGTGTACTAGGCATATCTAGAATAGTGATGTTAAATTCTTGTAAAATAAATAACCATATTGTGACTCTTCCATTAGTAATTGATTTGTTCATTAAATATCTAATTGCAGAGTGATCTGTGTGGAAAAAAGTTTCATAGCCTGTTATATAGTGTCCAAATTTATTTATAGCATGGACAAAAGTTAAGAACTCTTTTTCATTTACAGTATAATTTAACTCTGAAGGAGTAAAAATTTTACTTGTATAGTAGATGGCATAAGGAATCAGGTTTTTTTGTCCCAATACAACTCCTAAAGCTGTATCTAAGGCATCTGTTGAAATATGAAAAGGTAATTTCCAGTTTGGTCCCCTTAAAATAGGTGCTTCAGAGCTTTTTGTTTTCAGGGTTTCAAAGGCTAACTGGTAGTCAGGATTCCAATTGAATTCACAATCCTTGGTAAGTAATTTGAGAAGTAGAGATGCTATCTTGGTGAAGTTTTCTATAAATCTCTGATAATACCCTGTAAATCCTAGAAAACTCCTAATATCTTTTTGACAACTTGGAACTAGTAATCTGGAGATGACTTCAACTTTTGACTTATGAACTCTGATCCCATCTCCTGAAATGTGATGTCCTAGGAAAATCCCTTCAGTAAACATCATAAAACACTTTTCATGACTTAATGAAAGATTTGCTTATTTACATCTCTTTAGAACTTTTTCCAAGTTTGCTAAGGCTTATTCAAATGTATTTCCATAGATTGTGAAGTCATCCATGTATACCTCTACATAGTCATGTATTAGATAGGGAAAATTTTAGCGGCTAATATTCGTAGGTGGGCTAATTTTCCATGCTTTTTGCAAAAAAAAGATTCGCCAATTTCCATATTTTTGAAAATTGATTCGCCAAATTTTAATAGTATAAAATTATTTTGCCCTAAAAATTACCAAAATTCCATATATACTAATATAAATAATTAGATACCTAAATAGTTTTGCGAAAATATCATCAAAACATTTACAATTTACATATTGAGGACAGGTAAGATTCGCCAATATTTTAAACTTTAAGATAAACTTCCATCCTTAAAATTTTCCCTGGTATTAGATCTGAAAATATTCCTAATACTGCCCTTTGGAATGTTGCAGGTGCATTGCATAATCCAAATGGAAATACTCGATAGGCATAGGTACCCCAGGGACAGGTAAATGTGGTTTTGTCTTGATCCTCAAGTGCTGCTTGAATTTGATTATAACCACTGAACCCATCCAAAAATGAAAATTACTTTTTGCCTGCTAATGTGTCTAACACCTGATCTATGAAAGGTAAGGGAAAATTGTCTTTAAGAGTAGCTTTGTTTAATTCTCGGTAGTCAATACGTACCCTCCATTTTCCATTCTTCTTGGGTACAATCACCAAAGGAGAGACCCACTGATTATCTGAAATGGGATAAATAAAGTTGACATTTAACAATTTCTGCAACTCTTCTTTAACAATCTCCCTAAGATTTAGATTCATCCTTCTCTGAGGTTGTCTAATTGGTTTACAATTTTCCTCTATATAGATATGATGAGTGCAAGTTTTAGGATTGATCTCTTTCATGTCAATGTACTCCCAAGCATATGCAAAAGAATGTCTCTGTAATATTTTGACTACCTTTTCTTGTTGAAATTTCTCTTGGTTTTTGTTTATGTTTAAGGTTTTTCATGGGAATATTTCAATCGGAGAGCTGCCAAATTCTTCCATGGAGTAAAGAGACATATGTCTTGATGATAAGAACTCAATGTTAGATTCTTCTTGAAATTGTTCATATTTAAATTCTGAAGAAGATTTATAATTTTCCAAAGTATTCAAAATCTCGCTATCTTCACTAATTTATGAAATAGTGAAGAGAGGTTGTATATATTCTTCATCATCAATCCACTGAGTATCATCTAATTCTGTGATTGTTCTTGCTGGAGGATACAAGGTAAATTTCTTGGTTTAATTTCCATCAGAGATGTACATATCACCAGATCTACTGCTAATGAAAGCATTCGCTGTAGCTAACCAAGGTCTTCCTAATATAATAGGATGTCCTCCTAGATCATTTTTAGGAGTTAGGATCATGAAATCCACAGGATACTCCCAAGAATCTAAGGACACCGGAATGTCTTCTATTACCCCATCTGGTTTGATCACATATCTATCTACTAATTGTAGCAGTGTGGGTGTGAAAAAAAGATTAGGAAGTTTTAGTTTTTCCATGATTTTCCTTCTCATGATATTGATTGCTGCTCCTAAATCAATAAGTGTGTTTTGGATTTCAATTCCATTGATGTGTATTTTAACAACTGAATCTCCTGTGTCTAGATACTTTGGAATGGCAATCTTACCCATCATTATATCTGTTAATTTTCCTACCAGTTCTATTTTCTTTATCTCTTTTATTTTTTTTCCTGTTTTTTTCATACTCAACTCCTTTATTGTTTTTTATAAGATTGAGATTTCCTTGATAGCTTGTAATAATGGGATCTTAATACAAACATTTCTTAACTCATCTAAGAAATCATAGTTAGGCATCATAATTTGTTTCTCTACACCCCTATCAATTTGTAATCTTTCTGGAAAAGAAGGTGTAGGAGTAGATGTTGATGGCTGCCCTAATATAGGAGTTGAAATTATTGGTTATTTCTGTTTTGATTTTTCAATATTTTGGTCTTGAAAAGATGTGTTTTCCTCAAGAATTTTATTTACTCGTAGAGAATCTTCCTCGGAATTTTTTTGCTCTTGTATAATTACAGAAGGTTTCTTCTTTTCAAGTATTCTTCCAGACCTAAGTTAAACATCATTAAGGTCTAAAGGAGTAATCAAATAGGTTGGGAATTTTTGACCTTCTATCATATATGTATTCTAAGGATTTTTATTGTTGGGGTTTGGTATTTGCTAGGCAAGCAATTGATTTTCTTTTTGAGGAAATTGTAATGGAAGTGGTGGATTTTGATTTTGGTTTTGATGTTGTGGATTTTGTTGAGGATTTTGCTGAGGGGGGAAGTTTGAATATGTTGGATATGAAGGATAAGGAGGTCGATATTGATAATACTGGGAGAACCTTCCATAAGTATTTTGTGTTCCTTGTGCCCAAGGTTGAGATTTATTTTGAAATTGGGACCAAGGTTGTTGCCAAGAGTTCAAATTTGGTGGGGGTTGATTATACATTTGATTATTAAACCCTTGTGTCTGAGGTCCCTACCAAGGTCTTCTAGAGACAAAGTTAAGATATTCTCTGGAATTTGTGGGTGTTTCTTCTTGAAAGACAACTTTAAGACCAGGGAGTGAAGGACAACTTTTGGTCTCATGTTTTTTTGAACAAATTGCACAAGTCTCTATTAGTTTTGCATCTAAATGGTCTCATGTTTTTTTGAACAAATTGCACAAGTATCTATTAGTTTTGCATCTAAATTACACTCTCTCAAGGCACGCTTCTTTCTACATTTGGGACAAAATATTGCTAAGGCATCAGTTTCAGCTTTTTGCTTGTTTTGTAACTTAAGGTTGTCTATTTGTTCACTAAGACTCCCTAGAATTTCAGATTTGAATTCCTCAAGCATATTACCTATTTCTTCCGTACTTATTGTTCCAGCTGTAGATTTACTTGCCCTTGCAAGAGTAGATTCTCTTAGACCTTTTAGAACCTTAGATTTTCCTCTTGAAATATTGATACATAATTCAACTATATTAGGTAATGGAAGCTGAAATATGTCCCCTTTTCCCATCATATTGAGGATATCTATCCATTCATACCTAATTGTTTTCAACAAGAGAGATTTCAAAGTATCTTGATCTAGGTTTTCCATTTTTTCCCTCTTGATGCTATAATTGAATCTTTCCAACAAATCTTCCAGATTTTCGTCCTTTTTTTGCATCATCTTGAATACTTATTCCTTATGATTGACTGGTATACAGTAATCCAAGTATCTATCTAGAAATGTTTTTCTCATTTCATCCCATGTCCTAATAGACCTAGTGATTAAACTAATACCATTTTAATGCTGCTCCTTTCAATGTTGAAGAGAACAGTTTAATTTTCTGAGCATCTTGTAGATAATCATAGGTTCTACATAGAACTTCAAATTCAAATAAGAAGGTCTCAGGATCTTCACTTTTTAGTCCATGAAAGTTTGGAAGAACAGAGGGTGAGATATTTTTCATAGTTGCATTAGTCTCTTCATCTATTATAGGTAACCCAAAAGGACTTCCAGTTCCCCTTATACCTCTTCCTCCTTCTACATTTCCTTTTCCTCTACCTTCTTTTCTACCTCTACCTCTTCCTCTATCTCCTCCTCTTCCTCTACCTCCTCCAAATAGTGTATGTTCTCCATGAAATACTTCTCCTTCCCCTTCTTCTGCCATAATAGACTCCTCTGAACTGATATAGGGTTCAGTTGGAAGAGCTAGTTGTTCTATTAGTTCTTCTATTAAGGGTATGTTGATGGAATAGTCCTCTTCTTCTTCTTCTTCACTAGGGATTTGTAATTCTTCTGCTAGAATATATTCCCCTGTGGAAGTGAAAAAGGTTATCCCTTCTGTAGGAGTCCTTTGATCTTCTTCCTCTAGAATTTCTTCAGTGGATGAAGTGGGGAATCTTCCTGATGGGATATCTGATCTTGAGACTTCTGGAAGCCTATGACTAGTATAGTATGGAATGTGAGTTTGAGTTGGAGGTGTACTGCTTCTTGGTATTGCTGGAGTGAGTGGAGTTGTGGGAATTAAGCTTATGCCTCTTACAAATCTACCTCTAGAATCTCTTTCTCTACACATATCATTGTTTTTGGGAAATAGGAAATAAGGCTACCTAGTTACATCTCCCTGGCAACGGCGCCAAAATGTTTAGTCAATTCAGTTTCCTGAATTCATAACATAAATTATCGACCAGGGCTAGTAAACTGATGAGGTGTACTTGCACTATATGTGCCTAAATATCCTTATTCGTATTTCATTTTTTTTGGTATTTTGTTGATTTTTTTGAGCTTTGTTATGTTTGAGATTTACTATGTTACTCTATGTTCAGAAGATGAAAAAAAATCTATGTCAAAAAGAAAAGAAGAGGAAGCCTTAGACTCGAAACAGAGTTTAGTTGTAAATTCTGTCCCTAATTAGGAAAATGATGAAAAACAGAGTATTCTAATCCATGGATGTCCTAGCTTGCAAATGAATATGAAATGTGACTCAAGACATTATATTTCAACCTGCTCCGTTTAGTTAGAGGTTCGTTGGAATAATTTGTGAAAGAGATTGAACTTCAATGTGATGATGATCTTCCTAAAAACAGATAGCAACTTAGAATATTATAGTGCAATCTTATTCATATGATAGAGATATTTTGGAATAGCTTGAGAAGAAGATTGCAACAATTTGCTAAGGATCCCCTATGAATATTTGAAACTACTTATGACATTACAACTAGATCTCGTTCATCAGCTACATATTTATTGGAATATTTTATTGAAGGAGATTAGATATAATGTAATAAGGATCTTCTAAACAACAAGCGAGCAGTAACCCACAGTATTACAATTGAGTCTTTTCTATGATTTAGAGATTTATTGGAACAGTTTTGAGAAAAAGACTATTTGTAATAATATGAGGATCTTCTATCTAATTTCAAAAGAGGAAATGCTAATAACTCAACATAGTACAACCAGATCTCATTCATATAATAGTGATATGTTGGAAAATTTTAAGAAAAATAATGGTTGTAGGATAATGAGGGTCTTTTTCTAATCTAAATGACAAAAACTAAAGTACTGGTAACTCAGGATGTTACAATTAAATCCATTCATTAAATAGAGATATGTTGGAAAAACTTTGAGAAAAGACTAATTATAACATCATGAGGATATTTTATTTAAACAAACAATGTAAGACATGATACTAAAAGATATGAACTCAGAAAATTGTCTAAGTAAGAAATATAACAAAACAGTACTGAAAGCTACTTATCGAGAAAGCATGTAGAAGCCTCCTTGGATAGCAGGGGACCTCTGCTATCAATTTGGCGTAAAAATATTTAACTCCTCAAGGTTGTCTTCAATACAACATCAGAGTTATAATTCTTTTTATTATCAAAAATACTTCAAAATAGAGTATCACAGTATTGGTAAAATAAGTGTCAACTGTCAACTACCTCTCTTGGTCTCACCGAGCTAAATTTATAGGTAATTACATAATTGATATTGAATGAAAGTAGGCACAGGTGTACTTCTAAAGTCAAAATAAAACTAAAACTCCTTTTTAGGACTCGTGATTTTCTGAAAGCAAATCAAGAGTCCTTATCCTTATAGAAATCAGCTTCTTGGACTTTTGGTTTGACCACGTGCATAAGCATCTCTAGTTATTGACTCAGCCTTCGTCGATGACAAGGAATGATGTAGGAAAGATTTAGAATCTAACCATATATGCCTTTTCTTTATATGACACCTGTAACATGTTTAAACACCAAAATGACTACAGAACATGTGACTGGCTACAGAATGACTGCATTCTGTAGCTAAAACTGCTCAGAAATCATTAAGACAACAAAATCACAAAAGTACAACAAGTTAGTCATTGCATGTATTCCTTAAGTGATTTTAATCATTCTTATTGATCTTTAGGTCTATAAAATGACAAAAGGAATGATGATATGAAGTGGAATTTGGCAAAGGAGAAGAAAATTTTAGGGTTCAACAATTGGTACTAGATCATTAACAAATTTGAATAAATTTGAATATAGGTTGTGTACTTGGTCACATAGATGGTTATCGAGTGGAGGCAGGTTAATCCCTATGCAATAAGTACTACATAATATCGTTGTATACTTGCATCATTTATATATGAAGACACAACACATCATCAAGATAATTAACTCCATTATTTAAATTTCTCTATGGTTCAAAGCGAAGGGAGACCATGAAATTCATCACGTCTGTCTAGAGGATATATCACAAACAAAGGAAGTGGGTGGTTGGGGTCTAAAAGATTTGAAAAATTTTGGGTTGGCCTTGGTTACTAAGAGCTTCTCGCATACAATTTTTGGCTCAGGAATATGGAAATATATTATTGTAGATAAATATTTTAAAACATGGTTTCCTCTATTGGATAAAAAATGGAGTAGGAACTACAAAAAATGTTTCTATAATTTGGTATTGGTTCATGAAAATAAAAAAAATTCATTGGAAATTTACAATGATATATTGGGACTGGTTCAATGGTCGAGGTAGGTATGGATCACATTTGTGGTATCCATGGTGAACACACTCTGCCTATCGAGATCATATATCTCCTTCATATTATGGGCATTAAATATATCTCCCAGACTCGTTCCAAGGTGGATTCAGATCTACAAAGTCCTACCTAGAAGGACACTGTAGGAATCCGAAACAAATGGATAATCTATTTATATTTGGGAAGATTACATCAAAAATTTGGTAAGGATGGTATTACAATCCAAAGTTGTTCCAATTATCTTTGGTGGGGTAGATGACCTATCCACGGAAAACATTTGGTAAAGGAAATTTATGATTACATTTCTTATAATCCACCAAATCCTATTTTGATTTGTTTGTTCAAGCCAATCTATTCATGGAACATGCAATTAAATTAAATATTTTCTGTTGTCCTGTGTGGAAGGACAATATTCTCACACGGGAAAATATCTACAAAAGGGGATTTCAAGGTTGTGGATAATGTTATTTATGCAAGGAATTAAATGAAGACCTTAATCATTAAATTCCTGCATGCCCAATTTCTAAATACATATGGTATAAATTTCTACAATGATTATCCATAGTCGTTTTTTGGGGTTTCTTCAATGGAGCTACGAATTTATAGGAATGTGGGTGTAGTGGACAAATTCTTTTATTTTGGGATTTTAATTTTTATCTCAATTGGATTGCAATTATGGGACAAATACTTGGGTTGAATTAGTAACTCTATGGAGTCTTTTATTTTTTTCTATATGGATCCATATCAACTCTCTATTTGTTTTCAGTGAATTGAATTTCAAAATATATTAGATCAATGATTGCTTGATTTCCCACCCCCCCCCCCCCCCTTGTAATATTCCAAAATTAGCAAGCAGCTAATTGGAATATTAATTTTTGCTCATGTCACTTAGGAGATAAATAAATGGATAAGGAGGCCCATACATTGCAGAAAAATGAATAAAATACCTCATAGTGTGAAAATGGATATTCATAAGAGCTGGATTTCACACCTTCAAGTGTGAAAGAGGATATTTGCATGAGGACAAGGTCAAGTTTGACCAAGTCAACAGCACTGGGATAGGAGGTGGAGAACACTTGGAGAGACATCGCAGTATGAATGGAAGGAATATTCCTTGGTGGAGAAAACCCTAATGAGTGGGACCCATGGTGAGAGGGATTCCATTTTTTTAAAAGGAGGGCAAGGCAGCCATTTTTATTCATTTTATGGATTATTTATTTTATGGTATGTTTAGACTTTGTGCATTCTCTTGCTGTTTAGAAGAGTTGTTGTGCTGCTTAGCACAAGGAATTCCTATTTTGGAATTCCTTATCCTTCCTTGAGAGGCCTCTTGGAGTATTTCTCTTCATTTCTCCACATCCAGGCTTCAGGCCAAGCATCCTCCTTCAGCTACAGTGTAGTTTCTGTTTAGAGTTGAGTTGTGTTGCAGGGTGTTGCAGTGGAGGTTCCTCAACACCACTTCCTGAGCTTATCTTTCAGAGGAGGAAGATTTATTTCCTTTGTGTGATCAGTTGGGAAGCCCTTGTAGCATATTTTAGATCTTGGCACTTTGCCAACCTATTTTCTTGCACCTACAGCGCAGTATCCCTCAATGACTGCGTTATTTTCAGAGAGTATTTGCAGTGTGGGTTGCAGTTTTTATTTGGAGGGTGAGATATTTAGTGTTAGGATCAGCCTTTCACTTGGAAGATCCATTGGAGGAGCTCTATTCATCTTGTATATAATATACAACCATCTCCATCCAGTTCTTGAGTTGTAGCTACTACTTAGTCTTGAGACTGCAACTCTGGCATTTTTCCATTTTTGCATATTTCAACTAATCCTTCCAGGATTGTCTTGAAATAGTGTTTGGGAGCTTAGATATTCATTCCTAATGTTGCATGATCCATATATATGCAGATGTATGTTATTTCACATTCCATGTAGCAATGTACCATCTATAACTACGTAGTACATGTTCATGAGCACTCTGTAATAGAGCAACATTCCACTTTTTACATATATATTCATGGGAGGCTTGTTTGCCTTGATCATTTGAATTTTATTGTACATTTTTGGTGCTTATTTACATAATAAAATAGCTCCATGGTTTCCATACATTTTGGTATGATGTTATTCACTGTTATTTCTAGTTTGTGTTCATGTATTGTTGGATCTCCAATTTTGGAATATCTTAAGATATTCCCATTGTTGTAGATTTTACCTATTTTGGGATATTACAATGGTATCAGAGCATAATATTGGCTAAGTCTGTGGATCTCAACCATGATGCTATCAAGAGAAGAGAAGATGAAGACTCCATTCCTTGGAGGAAAGAAGGAGGAGAGGCTCTCAAATCTTCTTCCTAAATCTGTACAGAGCATTCAAGGAGAGCTCAAGAAGATCAGAAGGGGGATGTGTATAGAATATCCAAGAGGGTTTGAATCTGAATCAAACTCTAGATCTTCATATGATGAGTGTGAGCATGTAGCCACACATCATGATACACAGCGTAGTCACATGCCCAGAATTTCCATGAGAGAGATGGAAGAAGAAGGAATGACTAGGAGGGACACTCTTAGTAATTTTCTGCAAGAGTATGAGTCTCAAACTCAGAAGTTTACAGATCATGTCACTTTTCCATAATTTTGCAAGATCAAGGTGAAGAGAAGCAAGCAACATGATAGGGGTAGATTCCTTATATCTAATTTTGATGGTTCACCTACATGTTTAGCCGGAGCTTGGGTGGAAGAACTAGACACCTTTTTGCAACATCACTAAATTTCTGAAGATGAAGCCATCAAAGTTGCAGTGTTGCATATTGGAGGTAAGGCCTATGCATGGTGGATATTTGAGTCATTTTCTTTGAAAAATGAAAATAATTCTTCCTATGCAAGGTTTATTAAAACATTGGTGGAAAGTTTTGATGGAAAACTTTCTACAACACATGTGGTGAAGCTAAATAAATCTAAACAAACCAAAACCTTGCATGTGATGGAGGAAACTATAAACTTAGATCCACTTCAGAAAACCATGGAGAAGACTGAAATATTTCATCATACCTTATTATAGGAAAGACCTCTATCTTATATTCTTGAACAAGAAGGCATGGAGATCTCTTTTTCACAAGAGGATCCAATTCTTGGGAGGTTGCGCATACATGTTGATGAGGAGGAGGGAAACAACGTTGTCATGTCTAGAATTTATCTAGCACCTCATGCAGAGGAAGAGGGAGCTCTTGCTCCAACTAGAGGGATTCTTGTATCACTGCAAGAAATTCCCCAGGATCTCACATGTGGAGATCAAGGCACAACTCATGATTTACATCTGCCATTGATAGAAGGGTGTGAAACTATGGAGTTAAAAGGAGGAGATAGGGAGGATGACCAACATCATGTGATGAGGAGCACACACCCCTGTCTATTTCATGAGTTTGATGCACCTAAGAGGGAGACTGGATTGCGCAGTGAGAGCAGGGACAAATCTATCCATTCACATATGCAATCTACTCTTGATGATGTTGTCTCATTGCATGGAGACATTTCACTAAGGAGACAACCAAATCAGCAGATGGTGAGAGATGCTTCACATTTTGAGGCACCACTCATTGATTCCAGAAGAGTGGAGACCTTGGGAGAGCTTGATACAGTGTTAAGAGTCTTGGGTAGACTAAAGGAGGAGGGAGATATTCTCCCAACATCAACATTACCCACTCTCACTTCAGATTCTGTGTTGTGGCAGAAGTAGCAGGGGAAGGATAGCAGCCTTCCAAATTGCATCTTTGGCATGGGAGATTTCAAAGAGGAGGATGACCATATGACAGATGTTCTTCATGAGAGATCATAAACTCTATCACTATGGAGGATAGATCCATATTGGAACTCCCAGCTGTTGGTGGAGTATTCCAAGGATCTTTTCACTTGTATGATGTTGGATGACCAACTGCATGAGGAGGGATATTCAGTTAGAGATGGGTTCATCTACTATCATAGTAGGATCTTCTTATCTAGAGCTTCCAAGCTTAAGGAGAAGTTGCTACAAGAAGCTCATGAAGATTTCCTTTTCAGCCATACTTATTCTATGAGAGCATACCACACTATCATGCAGGCGTATTTTTGGGGAGGATTTGAGGAGGAGATGTATCAGCATATGAGTAGATGCATGGATCATGTGGAGATGGAGGAGATACATAACTCTTTGGAAGAGTTAGCACAACCACATCTTTTCTCTTTGAGGATGAGAGGAGACTCATCTATGAGCCACTCCATTTGTATGAGCAATGTATATGGTAAGGATATTGTTTGGTTTCATAATTATTTATATAATGAAGACGTGCATTCCTTAACCGTATCTGTGCAGGATATTTCTCAAGGAAGGAGCATTCTTCCTTCTAGACTTCATGGTCTATTTGAGGCCATAAGGAGTATTGGTTATGGCCACTCCATAGGAGGACTTGGGGAGATTGTATCTTTTGCAAAGCATGCTCAATTTGCACCATACACCATACACCTTCTCCAAATTTGTGAGGAGATTGGGGCAGCAAGCAAGTGGTGTGGAAGCCACCCATAATTTCATTTTTTATTGCAGTTGAGAGTCAAACTGCGTTGGCTACATTTGAGGGACCATTGACCTTCTCCCTTGCATCATATGGTAGCTAGCATGACTCTCATTGTAGTTCCTTATGTTTTTGTTGTTGTTCTTATTTTTATTGGGAGCATGATTGGGGAAGTGGCACATTGGTTGGATGTGTCCCTTGGGGGAGAGATTTCCCACATTGTTTGTATTGCATGTTCTAATGGGAGCATGAGAGGTGATATGGCCACCACAGCAAAACATTTGTTCTATCATGAGGTGGGCCATGGGATTGATTGGATGCCATATGATGGTGATTTCCAACCCCTCATATATGGAAGTATTTGGGCCAGCATGTTTCATAACGTTGGAGAGGACATCCTTGAGAATCTACTCTTCTTCTTTCCACTTGAGGGCAACTTTATTGCAGACCAAGATAAGAAAACACACTACACTTATCATAAGTGGACAGGAGGACATCGTGGGGTCGGCTCCTATGTCTACCATGTTCATATTTTCAGCCCACCTACATTGCATGATCTCAAGGTGGAGGAGCATTTTCAGGAGTTGCCATGTTGGGAGGTGACTCATTTTGTTTGGATTATAGCTTGGGGATGGAGGGTCCATATGACGATGGTAGATCCCAATCTATATTAGACCTCATGCCTCAAGAAGGCCTTTAGATAACCCATTTTTGCCTCCATGGATGTTTTACATGATGATAACTATTTGGGATGCACACCAAAATCTAACTTGCATACTTGGGAGGGACAACTTGGAGATGTATTGATGAAACAACATCTTGATCCTTGGAGGATTTTATCATATGAGGATTATATGGGGAGAGAAGATGAGGCTTCTCAGTTCTATCCTTTCAGTTTCTTGAGGAAAAGCAACATTTGGGAGGGGAGGACTGTAATATTCCAAAATTAGCAAGCAGCTAATTGGAATATTATTTTTTGCTCATGTCACTTAGGAGATAAATAATTGGGTAAGGAGGCCCATACATTCCAGAAAAATGAATAAAATCCCTCATAGTGTAAAAATGGATATTCATAAGAGTTGGATTTCACACCCTCAAGTGTGAAAGAGGATATCTGCATGAGGACAATGCCAAGTTTGACCAATTCAACAGTGCTGGGATAGCAGGTGGAGAACACTTGGAGAGACAGCGTAGTATGAATGGGAGGAATATTCCTTGGTGGAGGAAACCCTAATGAGTTGGACCCATGGTTAGAGAGCTTCCATTTGTTTAAAAGGAGGGCAAGGCAGCCAATGTTATTCATGTTATGGATTATTGATTTCTTGGTATTCTTAGACTTTGTGCATTCTCTTGTTGTTTAGCAGAGTTGTTGTGCTGCTTAGCACAAGGCATTCCTATTTAGGAATTCCTTCTCCTTCCTTGAGAGGCCTCTTGGAGGAGTAATGCTCTTCATTTCTCCACATCCAGGCTTCAGGTGAAGCATCCTCCTTTAGCTACATCGCAATTTCTATTTAGAGTTGAGTTGTGTTGGAGGGTGTTGCAGTGGAGGCTCCTCAACACCACTTCCTCAGCTTATCTTTCAGAGGAGGAAGCTTTCTTTCCTTTGGGTGATTATTTGGGAAACCCTTGGAGCATATTTTAGATCTTGGCACTTGGCCAACCTATTTTCTTGCACCTACATCATATTATCCCTCAGTGACTACATTATTTTCAGAGAGTATTTGCAGTGTGGGTTGCAGTGTTTATTTGGAGGGTGAGATCTCCAGTGTTAGGATCAGCCTTTCACTTGGAAGATCCATTCGAGGAGGCCTATTTAGATTGTGTATCATCTATATCCATCTCCATCCAATTCTTTAGTTGCAGCTGCTACTCTGTCTTGAGACTGCAACTCCGGCATTTTTCCACTTTTGCATATTTCAGCCATTCCTTCCAGGATTGTCTTGAAATAGTGTTTGGGAGCTTAGATCTTCACTCCCAATGTTGTATGAGCCATATATATGCAGATGTATGTTATTTCACATTCCCATGTAGCAGTGTACCATCTATGACTATGTAGTACATATTCATGAGCACTCTGCAATAGAGTAGCATTCCACTTTTTGCATATATATTCATGGGAGGCTTGTTTGCCTTGATCATTTGAGTTATATTGTAGATATTTGCTGATGATTTACGTAATAAAATGGCTCCATGGTTTCCATACATTTTGGTATGATGTTATTCACTGCTATTTCCAGTTTGTGTTCATGTATTGGTGGATATCCAATTTTGGAATATCTTAAGATATTCACATTGTTGTAGATTTTCCCTATTTTGGGATATTACACCCGCCCTCCCTCCATTATCTTGCAATTGGATGTGCAGGAAAAAGGAACTTGTAATAACCCTGGTTAAAAATCCATGTAAAAATAATATACCAAGGTCATGGGACACCTATTCCAAGTTGAATGTTGGGAATAACATCCTAGTAGGTGTTCATTTTTGTTATTATGGCTAAAGAAAAATGGCAAAGGCAATGGAAAAGGCTTTGGAAAGGCATGAGGCATTAATTGGAATTTATTTATGAAAATAATAGAAAGTAGGAGAAAAGAGAGGTCAAAGGTCACATGTTTCATGTGAAGAGGAAAATGAAGGAAAATAATGGAAAATGAAAAAAATAGATGCCTCATTAATAAAAAGGATTATGAGGATCAGTTGGTAAGATTTTTCTAGTTCATAATTTTGATCAATGCAGTTTTGGAGCTCTCATTTTTTTTTCTTTCTCTCTCTCTCATACTCTTATATACTTAGAGTTTTCTTGTAGCACTCTTGGAGAGTGTGGAATACTTGAAGATTTAGAGCAAGAAGGAAAAGGAAGAGCAATAAAGAATAAGAAGACATCGAGATCAACATCTACAGTGGATTCTGTTTGCAGGTACCAAATTGCATGTATGTTTTCCTCAATATTTTTGGTATGCATGGCATATGCATGTGGTTTCTTGGTCACGACCTATCATTAGCATGGAGTATTGCCTGGATTGATAGTGGATTTTCCTAGCATTACAATTTCCTGGAGAGCCATGTTGTTGTGTGTTCATTTCGTTGTTTGTTTTCCGGTTCACTCTCATGTTAATTTAGCTATGGGTTGAGTTACTGGTTCTTAGAGCCTTGTTTGGACAAACACTATGGAGCCCTGTAACAACTTGGGTTGAGATACTAGTCCTCGAGCATTAGTTGGAAAAATTCTCTAGATCCCGACAATAGTTGTGGGTTCAGTTACTAGTCTTTGAGCCTTGGTTGGAACAAATTCTCTTGAGCCCTAGATAGCTTGGGTGGAGACCAATCTGGTGATGGTTTTGATGTACCTCTGCGAGGTGGAATCACTCGTTTAGGGTTAAGGTGGTTTAGCCTCTGGAATCCCTGGTTTGGTTTTGATTGATGTGTTTTATGACATCCCACATTCATGCTTGGAATATTGCATGGGGGTGACTAGCTGAAGTGAGATTTGGCTCAACCATGTCTATGGTCGGGTGGAACGTGGAAGTCCCAGACTTGGTTGCATTTTTCTTATGGAAATAAGATCTCTTTTTCCTCTTGTATTGATGGGTAAATACACTTATTATTATGTGGCTTATATGTATGTTATGTGCTCATTATTTATGTTGTTTATATGCTGGTTATGCATGTGTCTTATGACGATGATAATGTATGGCTCTCATCATGTTTTGATTTGTAAATAAATGAAAAATGTATCTATGACCAATTATATGGTAATTTAGTTAATGTGATGAGGAAACAATGATTCTTAGTGATTCTCATAGAAGTATGAGACCCCTATGCTCATATATGTTATTTAAATCTGTAGATCACATATTTTTGACATGCTTGACGAAATGCTTGTCATGGCTAGTAGGGGTCCAATTAAGTCCTTATTCAAGTGCTTTCTTTTGCATCATTGTTTCATTATTATATTTGATTTCTAAAAGTGTCATGGTGCTCTCGTCAATGACCTAGGCTCTAGGGCTGAAAACATGGCTCAAATCCTGAGGATGTTGGCATAGGTCTAGGGAATAATTTCCCTAAGAACATGCATTCCCATGATATGGGATCATCCATAGCCTCCCTGATGCACCCTTTCCCATATCAAGGGAGCTTCTGGGGTATTAATGTTCTAAAAACCTAGTGGGATCAAGGGGATGGTTATATAAGTGGTTGGATGGCTCCTGAGGGTTCTGTTGCTAATGTGGAAGGTTTATTTGATGTGTGTCGGTTTATTCCACTTTGTGAAGGTCACTTAAGAGGTTGAATCATATCATAGTACCCTCTCATCACATTTTTACCTTGGTTGGCCAGTTACTTAGGTAAATGTTGGAAGAGGGTCTTACAGAGTGGTACTGGAGCATGGTTGCACTCTCCTTGGGTGGTGTCTGTTTTTCACTCTCTTTGGGTGATGTCTAGTTCCCATTCTATTTGGTTGATATCTGATACCACGGAGTGATATCAGAGTTTGGTTCCACTCTCCTTGGGTCATGTTTGGTTTTCGGTCTCTTTGTTATTAGGTAAACCTGACTCGGGATAGAGTCAATGTTGACTAGGGTAAATAGTAGTGGTTTTTGGGCACATGGTATTGTGCACCCATGGTTTTTCGGCCCATGGTGTTGCATGTAATGGAGCCTATAAAATGCTGGGAAGACTTCAATGTAATGTAGGCTTGGAGGTGAGTTGTGAAGGCTCACTTGGCCAGATTGGCCAGGTTTTTGGCCAAGGATAATGAAATTTCATTGGTTGGGGTTTTCCCTAGATTTGGTGTTTTCTTGGATAAAAATTTTTGTTTATGTTTATGATTTATTGCTCGCCTTTTATGCTATTTCTCTCAGTAAATTGTTTATTATTTCTGTCGTAATTTTAAACAACTGGTATCGAAGCTAGTGTAATAATTTTATTGTGTCTATAATTGTCTACTTCTTTGCTAAACATGACCGTGCATAGATCTATGTAAGAATAGGACCTGTCTGCATAAAATCTGGTTATATTTGCTTATGAATATGTTGGATCTGATTAGATCTATTGCATTTGGTAAAACTGATGGACATAATCATATGGAAAAGAGCAATATTTTTTTTCGAAGGTGATCGTAGAACTGGCCTACGGGCAGGAGCTGTTGCTCTTCCACCTCGGATCCATCGACCATATTGGAGCAGAGGGGCACTACAAGTGATCCTATCACTGGCCTATAGGCAGGAGCTGCTGCTCTTCCACCTCCAATACATCGACCATGTCGAAGCAAGGCTGATTTGGCAGTGTTGCAGGGGTTGTCAAGTAGCTGTTTTGGTGAAGAGAAAAGTGTCCCAAGGCTCCACAAGGGATAACTCGGGTTACCAAATGTGTGGAGTAGGCGCAAATCGAATTCGATGGGATAAAATTTGATTTGGTTATCTCTGGTGGAGAGTTGACTTGATTGAGGATGATTTTTGTGTGAATGGGGCCGCAGAGGACTTTGTATGCATGAAGGATGCAAATGTCATGTGAGAGGGAAGTCGTTGTTCACATTAGACAACAAATCAACCTTAGAGAAGGATGTGAGCATGGAAGAATGAGGAGGACCATGCATAAGATCGAGGGTGATCTCACCGATCCCAGATCGGTCACAATGACAAGAGGCTTAGCATCAATGCTGTCATCAGGAGCAGATAATTCGAAGAGGAATTGCAAAGCACAAAATCACTGATCTAGTTAGCTAAGATTTGAAGATGTGCCTACATGAAGAGGACATTAGCGCTGAGGTTGCACCCATTTTTAAGCTCAAGAATATTACAGTCATGATTGGAGAAGAGGAGGAGGATGTACTCCTTGACATTAAGGCAAAGTTGTCCACTAAATATTGTTGGTTGTGGTGGATGCAAGGGAGAAGTTAAAATGATAATGCCAAGCTAGCAGCCACGGGACTACGCATAGTTCACAAAATATTCTAGTGACTCCGGGGAATGCCATGAATCAATAAATTCGTATGTCTAGACATGGATAGTGGATCTCGGTGTGTAGATGGGTTATGGCATGTTGTCACATGAACGAGGCTAGATGCGATGGCTGGTGCACAGTACGTGAAACAAAATATTAGCAAAAACCTGCAGGATGGACAACATAGAGAATATCTATGTGGAGTTGCATGTGGTTGTGCTGGTGGTTGCCAAGGTATGGATCGAGGTCACCCTACAATGAGAGTAAGAAATAAAAGTTTCGGTCTCGGTCCAAGTCTCCTTAAAAATCTCATCGCGATAAGAAATGTCGAAGGATCGATGGCAATGACAAAGAATGCCAATAGGTCATTGTGGTGTCAGAAATTGTAGATCATAGCGCTGAAGAGATGCATAGCAGAGGCCGTGTAAAGGCTCATGAAAAATTAATTTTTTTATTCTAGTTGGCGGGCAGATTCAAGTACAACTATGATGTCCTATTTGTAGAGGACATCATGAATGTAGAGAATGGTCATACAAAGAATAGCAACAATGAAAAAAAAAGTTATTATAGTGGAGTTAATTTTTACATGTAAATGGGCATACTGTTGTAAGACCTAGTATGCCATGCATACCCCTGGGTAATCACTGGTAAATTCTGGGTTAGACTTATTTGATAGGGGGGATGCCAAGTTAACAACTATCTTGGACTAAAAAAAAATTTGAGGGGGGAAGAGCTAGAGTGAGCGGGGTTGTCTCACTTAGCAATTTTGGCTGGATTTAGTCAAGAAACCCCAAGTCAAGTTTAAGGGGGGAATTGTTAGGTAAACTTGACTCGGGATAGATTCAATGTTGACTAGGGTAAATAGTAGTGGTTATGGGGCACATGGTATTGCGCACCCATGGTTTTTCAGCCCATGGTGTTGCATTTAATGGAGCCTATAAAAGGCTGGGAAGAATTCATTGTAATGTAGGCCTGGAGATGAGTGGTGAAGGCTCACTTGGCTGGATTGGTCAGGGTTTTGGCCAAGGATAATGAAATTTCATTCGTTGGGTTTTGCCCCAGATTTTGGGTTTTCCTGGATAAACATTTGTGTTTATGTTTATGATTTTTTTTTGGCCTTTTATGTTTATTTATCTCATTAAATTGTTTATTATTTCTACCATAATTTCTAACATTTGTGTGATATATGATACATAGAATGTTATCAGAGCATGGTTGACCCTTTGGAATGGATAGGCGTTGTGTTGGTCATCCATACATGTCAGCTACATATGTGTTCTATATGCTTGTGGTCTATGTGCTTATTGCATATGCATGACATTTTTCATATTTGAAGTGGTGTCGCCATGTGAAAGTTGATGGTGTTGTTGATTGGATGTGGTCATCATGAGTGCATGTCGGTTTTATATGTAATTTTTATGCATTTTAATGTCTATATGTTGTTATGCATGCATTTTCATAGTTAAGATTGTTGTCCATGAGGTCATTGTAGGAATTTTAGGTCATCATGATGTTTTTGGTATGATATAATGTTGATGTGTTGGTTGAAATAAAGCAAGAGATGTAGATAATCAAAGTGAAGTTGCAACATTAGACTTTGGAGTAAGAGCAGATCGTAATACGTGAATTTTATGTTTTTCATGCACATATGTGGTTTATGATTGTTATAAGCATTAGGGTTATGTACATTAGGTTTATGCACATGCCTATTGATGTTATGGTTACATACATGATATATGCCAGTTAACTAGAATAGTCATGTGTGCATGTGTCAAATAGTCATGAATGATAGTAACTTGTGTTACATGCATTGTTGTTGTTGTTTTATGTTAGTTAACTTGATGATTATGTTATATGTTGTTTATAAGTATGTTATATGTTGAGTTGTTATTGTTATATGTTAGTTAACTTGATGATTAGGGTTATTTCATTAAGATATTGATGTTATATGTATCATGATAATCTGGATTGGCCTATGCAGTTGGTTAGGGTTATGACATTCACGTATGAGTTGACTTAATTATAATAGTGTGTTGTATTATTCTGGACTGACTGTGCATATGTAATTTTTATGCATGAATGACACTTTTTTGTGACTTTATGATGTGAACATGTTATCTAGTTACTATTATGGATATCATGAAATTATTTATGTTTGAGTGGATATGTTGTGAAGTTATATCATGCTAAACTAGATTCATTGTGCAGACATGATAGCTTCCCCTGAGATACATTAAGGTATGAGTTCACTTATGTCATGTACTTGGTGGTAAATTATTTGATTATGCCATCTATCTGGTGTTGAGTGTTTGGTGTCTATTATGTCATCTAGTTGATTTATCTAACATGGTTTGTTTATGGTTTGTTTGAATGTTTAATTAATTGCATGATATTAGTATGTGTTTGTAAGATTGCATGAAGAGCTGATCTTGTTTTAAGATGATTTTACTAATACATATGTGTTGAGACAATTGATATGTACATAAGTGTAAGTAGGTGATAGTTGTTGCATTATGTATTATGGCTGAAGAATGTGAGTTAATTATTGACTATGACATGGTTGTTAGACTTGGTAAATATTGGTTTCAAATTGATAGATATGTTGTCTTGATCTTTGGAACATGTTGTTAGTATGAATCTTTCGTCGTAAAAGATCACTTTAGCTATGCATAAAAAATAGCCCTAACATCGATTATGGCTGCCAAATATCTTTAAATCTGTGATTAGGTGATCCAAATAATGCTGCACAAGTCCAGATCTAAGCATAAAAGATATTAAGCAGATAAAGTAAAATGTGGCTCCATGCATCCAATAGAAAAGACAAGAACAATGTATTTAAAAGAATTTTTTATATTATATTGAAAAGGGGCACCTAAAAGGAAAACAAGAAAGGTGTTTTCCAGTTCTCCTCAATGGGATGGGTTCTTGAAAGTCCTCAGCATTTCAGATCTAAAATTTCTCTCTCTTGTTGGTGCAGAAAACCCAGACAAACATAGAAATCAAAGGGAGCTCACAAGGCAAAAATGGAGAATGTGACCAAGTATAGATCTAGAGTGATCTAATGCAATGGAAGGTGACTAATGAATGGGGAAAACCCTTATATTTATAACAAAATATTAGGGCGATCTAGAACTTGGCGCATGAATAAAATATTATTAAACAAATTCTAGAACCACCCTTTAGGAATATTTTATTATATTTGTTGGAGGGAAAAGGATTTTTGTCTTGGGTCAATTCCTTTATTTATAAATAATAAATAAATAAATGATTTATTTATTATTTTATGGAAATGGTGGCAATATAATTAAATAAATAATGATTTATTTAATCATTTATAAATGATTTAGTCAAATTTAACTAGGAATATTATTTAACTAGAGATTTAAATAACTTATTCCTAGGAAATAATCAAATAAATAAGGATTTATTTAATTGATTTCCTTGTTTTGGGTTAAATATGACCAGGAAATATAAACAAATAAGTTATTTCACATGGTGAAAGAAATTTTACTTAGGGTAAAATTGGTCTTACATGGTGTACTTGGGTTCATCTAATGACAATAGGTTAGATGACCAAAAAAATGGTGTAACAGATTTCCCCCCAATGTACGAGTGTTAGGAGCAAATCGTATGACCGAAGTACGTTGTAAGAGCTCAATCACTAGACATTAAGAGGGAAGTGAGAGAGAGAAATATAAGGTAGTCTAATGTGCTAAAGGACTAGACCCTGAGGAGACAAGACTTACAGGTGCAACAAGTCTCTAGTTTATGAAGTGGTACCTGTGCTAAAGGCGGCAGGGGAGGCATAGCTATGCCTGCAAAGACAAAGCACAAATAATAGGAAGTCCAGTAAATAAGGAACCGAGGCAGGAAGTACATGCTGGTGTAACTAAGAGCCAGAAAAAATAGAATGATGAATCCCACATACATGTTGTGCCTGGAATAACCGTCAGGACTTATACAATAATATTTTAGTACATGAGATACAAGTACACCCAAATGCCCCCTACACATAGGGAAGGGCTCGCAAAAGCTGACTGATACATGCAAATCGAAGAGGCGCTGCAAGCGGCCGAGGCCAATATCATTAGATGGGAGGAGCTACATCAAGGGCTGGAATGAAGAAGTCATCCAGGCATGTGTGGGGCTACCTGCAAGGCCACCCCCTAATGAGGGTTGAGACATCTCACACACACCCGGGAATCACCAATAGTTGTTGCTGCATCACTAGACCATCAAGTGTACAAATCACGATCATGCTGAAAAGGGCTCGAACCAAGGTACACTGCCCCCTAGACCTAGCTTCTGGAGTAAATGAGCTAATGTCGACAGAAGTAGGTCCGCCATAGGTGAGGAAATAAGGGAACCCCAACTAAGGCATGAGATAAAATAGTAGAGTGACTAACAGATGGACATGAATGATGATAATGAAATGGGGGATACTGAGTAGCAGATGGACGAATTCCCTTGTTAGAGCATAAGGGGCATGAATGGTTGGGCAGCAACTGACATAATATCAAGGAGGATAGGTGACAATGGTTCTGAAGGCCATAATGTGCAACACGAGAGAGGGACCAAGCGATGAAGGATGGAGGGTTATAGTGGGATATGAAGGGACTCGAGATAGACTCCATGACAGATGATGACTCAACTTGGATGCTTTAAACAAGGGCGACTTGATGGTGCTGCCACACAATAAAGGTCCAATGGGGGACCATAAAAACATGAGTACAATAGGGTGTCTCATGACGAAAATCAATACGAACAAAGACAAGTAAAAGGGGAAAGTGGTGCCCCAAGTACAAGTGTTGTAAGTGAAGAATTATGATTGGAAGGAGAGATGGAAAGACCCTTCATGGACAAAATGTGTCCTGGTGACGTATCAAAAAATGAAAAACTAACAGATACCCATTTTAGTGCTCGGTGAGATGTTTACAACAGTGCAGACGGTGTGTCAAACGGGGCTACGATTTGGTCGCAGCGGGCGAAAGAAAAAATAGGGGTTTTCCTTCTAATAAGGCATTTTCCCTCCAAAATCATTCATTTGCTTGTGTGGCTGTGGTGAATGTGGAGAGGAGAGAAGGCCCTAAATCTTGTGGCAATCGTAGCGGACAAACCGACCGTTGGAAGCACGATCCATTAGTTGCAGGTAAGAGGCCTAATCCTACTCTTTGTTTTTAATGGATTCAAAGTTCAGATTAGGGTCTTAAATCTCAGTAACTGCTCCTACTTCATCATTACGGTCGGGTCGCACTTTTTGGGGCAAAAACTACAACCTGGGATGCAATTTTGGGCCTGAAAAGTGCGACCTGGCCCAGGATTTGGCCAAAAAGTGCGACCTGTTAGATAGAGGTGTTTTCACTGCTGTTATGGGCTGAGATTCAGTTTTGGTGTAAGTGAATGTAGTTTTGCTTATCTGTAGACTGACAAAGATGATGGTTTTGTGCAGATATGGAAGATATATGGATCAAGTGGAGGGAGAGAGACCTAGGTACATTACGGACAGAAATCTAGGCAGATCAGGGTGTTCGTCATGCATTGGCTAGGTTTGGGGTTCTGAAATTTTTGGAGAACCCTTTGATGAGGGCTGGGGAGCCCTTCTTGGCCCGGATTATCAGTTATTGGGATCTAGATCATGAGTTTTTTATAGTGCAGGGGCACAGGATTGAACTGACAGTCCAGGATCTGTATTTCCTGACTGGTCTCCCACCATTAGGGATGGTGCGAAATACACAGCCAGTGTTACCACGGGGGCGTAACATCATGGAGTTCGTTGAGCAACATTTTCGACTAGGTGTCCGATTCAAAGGGACTCGGATATTGATTGGGGATCTAGAGAGGTTGGAGACCCGGGCAGTGGCAGCAGCAGTGTTGCGGATCTTGGGCAGCCAGGCGTTCCATCACATCACTGGAGGGTAGATGATGATTATAGAGAGTGTGTTGAGTGGGACCTACTATGGGTGGGCCCAGATGATGTTGGTGTCGGTGAAACGACAGCTGTCGCTATGTAAGCGGCAAGTGAATCATGATTGTGCTTATGGGACTATATTGTGCGCCTTCTTTTTTGAGAAGATCCCAACCTTACGACCTCATGTACAACTACCTGATGGGGGTCCAAGAGAGCCCCGGATGCGTTATTGGGGATGACGACTATGTAGAGGAGGAGGAGGGGTGGTCGGGCGGGTGTTCCGAACAGAGTTCTTCGCCCATTGGGATCAGATGCCATTGTACATAGACGACTATCCCTATAGTGGGATGAGTTATTGAGGAGATCCAGACTTACCGCTTCTTCCTGGTCGAGTATGGGGGCCCGATGGTAAGTGACAAGTAACTAATTTGTTATGTGCATTTTAAATTTTGTGAATAGTATGCATTGTACTGATCCTTATACATTTTGGAATGCAGATACAGATCTGGTGAAACCGGCCAGATTTATGGGATGACCTGCAGCAGGTGGAACTATAGGTGCAAGTGGATCGAGGACGGCACAGAACAAGGATATGGCCGCGCTGCTGGAGGACATTCGTCGTAGATGTGAGGGGCTGCTGACCAGTGTGTCAGAGCGTGGTTGGCAGGATTTAGATGACTAGTACATAAAGCTATGTATTGGGCTACCCTCGGAATGGCGAGGTATCATGCGACGCATGGTGATGGCCAGTCAGACTATGCATGATCTACGAGCTACGGGAGTAGAGCCATTGGCTCAGGATCCTCCAGAGAGTGATTAGATGTATTACAGGTGGTGCCCCCCAGTTTTGTAGTTTTGTTTTTTGTAACATGCTATGGGCATGTCATATGTTTCCGAGTAGATGGACTCTAAAAAACATGTTATATGATATATATTATGTATATGCATTGTATTAATGGTTTGAAATGTTATTGTCTTATGTTTGATAAATGCCAATCTAGAACATGATTTGCTATTCTATCTGCATAGTGATTTTGGCTTCTAGGTACATGGATGAAAGTAATGAATCTAAAGTCACGTATCAAAAGTTTCACTCGTAAATATTGTCTAAACATGATAGGGTTATGCACACGATAGACGCCATTGAGTTGTAAGACAAGCAACAAGGAATCTAATCGAACGTGCAGATGGAGGATGCGAAGAGAGAGGGCATCGGCTAAGAGACCACATACTGCATCATATTCAGCCTGATTATTGGTGGCATTGCCAATGCAGACCCCATTGGACAGAACAAGGGTATGCAAGGGGATAAATATGGCCCATGTGACCGAGGCAAGATTCCGAGAATAGCGACTTGCCCCATCGGCATAGCCAATATAATGTGTGGATGAAAGGTCTGGTGGAATAGTGTCGCAAGACAAGAAATGGGAGGAAGGAGAATAATGATGGCAACATGAGTATAGGGTAGACATCAAACGACGACTATGGGAGGGACTAGTCTGGGTAGGATGGCTAGGACTCATAGATCGACTAGAGGGTGATGAATGAGAACTATGGGAGTAAAAGCGGGAGCTCATGCTGCGAAGGACATCATAGATACGGATGGTATCGTCCTGGTTATGGGGGGAAAGGGAAAGGTCGAGGAAACCACATGACGCTACAAAGCTACCGAAATCTTCAGCATGGGAAGAAAGGCACACATACGGATTGTCATAGGGGATGATTGAAGAACAAGTAAGAATATGGTCAAAGCATGTAGAGCCCACGAATGTTACTAAAGGGGGATCAAGCGAAACAGATGGAGTGGATGCAAAGGGAATGTACTCCAAGGGTTGAGCAGATGATGAAAGGTAGAGAAGGGGGGCAACAGGTTCTGACATCTCAACATCAGGGAGAGGAATGTCAATGGCAGCATGGGGATCCTCGAGTAAGCCTGGCGCATATTGAGCAAGGATGGGAGAGGAAGATTGATTTTGTTCAACTTTGTATTCGTGAATGACCTCTAAAGAGGCTCGGTAATGCGTGAGATGAGGGAAATGGTGAGAATAATGACCATGGACACCAAACAGAGCACAGGGTTTATTGGTGCGAAGAGTCTTTGGGTTCTTGGTAGCGAACGAGGAAGAAGCAGAGGGTTCAGGGACCCTAGATTCAGGGAATGTAACCTTAACCATTGGTTGGATACGGGGCGACCCAGGACAAGTATGGGTGGCATGACCGACACCATCACACAAGGCACAAGGTTTGGGAGGTGGGGGAGGGGTAGGGTCGAGTGTGGTGGCCTTGTCTTTGGATGCCCCATTGCGAGTTTTTCTTTTCTTGCTCGTAGCTGACACAGCATGAGGATGGTCTTGCAGAGGGGCTAGGGGCACTGTAGGAGTGAAAGGAATCGGTTGAACCGGTGTCACAACAAGGTAAGGTTTTGGGTGGCCGGGTGAGGTCTCAGATGGAGGAGTAAGATACCATATAGGAATTCCCAAGGTCAAATTAGGGAGGGACAGGGTGGCCATGATGGGAACTGAATAGACTCCGGGAGGGGGAGCAAGGAAAGTTATCTGACAAGCGGGGTAATGGCCAGGAGGGATGGTTCCCATATGGTGGAGACCTGGGGGAACCGACTCAGGAGGGAAGGGAGGTTCCTGAGTGCTAGGTGGGTGGGAAGGTCCAGGCGGAAGAGGTTCATTTAGCTGAGGCGAAGGGCTAGGAGCAGGTTGCGGTGGGTGAGATTGAGGTTGCTGACTAGCCGAAGCAGGCTGTGAAACGTTAGCCTGAGACGATTGCATCATGCAAACATTCGCTAAGCTGGGATAAGAGACAGGAGGAGGTGGAGGACCCAAGAAGGTTCCAAGCAAGGAGGAGTCTTTGTAGACACCAGGGGAAACACTGGTAAAAGAATTAACAGTTTTCTTATTGGTGACAACAGAGATAGTGGACTCAGGGGAGGTCTGAGATTTTGGTTCATGATATGTCAACTGGTCGATAGTGAAAATCTTGCCATTATGAGGGAAAAACATCTTGCAGTGGACTGCGGATGGGACGACAGACATGGCATAGGTGTAACTACACCCTAAAAGAATGTTATAGTCAAGAGGGGCGTCGATAACTTCAACATCGACACAAACAGTTTTGCCCGCAAGGGTGATAGGACAATTACGAAATAGACCAATGGGTTGGGAGGCATGGCCATCCCACAAACGAAGGGTGATTGTGGAAGGGGCTATCTCAGGAGATCCGAGTTGTTTCCAAACCAAAGCAGACATCACACAAGTAGATGCCCCCTCATCAATAATACACCGAGCGACGTTGGCATTTTGGATTTTGACTGGGATTTGGAAAGCAACAGAAGCAGGAAGTGGGGGATGGTCTGACTGACAGGCATAGAAAACAATCAATTGGTCATCAACAGGATCTACAGCACCCACGACAGATAGTAGAGCCTTCTTTTGAGAAGGACACTACTGGAGGAGTTCCAGTGTTGAAATGGCAATAGGAGATTGTGCCAGATCATCTACTATGCTATATAAATGGGCGGCCCGACCAAAGGCAGCATTTCGGTGTAATGGACCCTTAGGAATCTTGGTGTGAACCTCAGCTTTGGGCAAAGGGATTTGCAAGGGACCATTGGGTGTTGACAGAGGCTCTATAGGACCTGAAGATGGGGACTTGGTGACAGAAGGAGTGGGGGGTGTGGAGTACTCACGAGACCGAGTTTGAAGGTTAAGGTTGACAGTGAGGGGTTGGTAAGAGGCCAAAATCAGGATCTGGTAATCGGAGGAACCAGAAGGGGAAGGTTGAGTGGATACTAGGGCATGAGGTGGTTGAGTAGCCACGAATCCTTATTGAGGGAAAGATCGGTAAACACATCAGGTTGAGAAGTAGCAGTATTGGAAGGGACAATAGGGGAGGAATTTTTTCCCCGCACTATGGCCTGAGACTCCCAGACCTGCCGCATTTGTGGTAATAGGGGACAATCGTGAGTTTCATGACCATAAACACCACAGCACGAACAGGGCTTATTGGTGCGAAGTGGGCTGTCCGGCTTGGGCTGAGCTCTGTGGCTAGTTGGCAGTGTTAGAATCAAGACTTGAAGGATTGGATCCATGATTACGAGGAGCGGATTGATTGTCTTTCCTCTTTCTTTGAGAAGGAAGGGGATTAATTGCACCCTGATGCACAAATACTTGCCCTGGAGGGGGTAGTAAGTGAGGTTGCAGGGGTAGAGAAGGAAAGGGAGTGGGAGGTCCAAATGCTAGAGGAGTTGGGACACCAAGCTGTGGGTAAGGATAAGGGGTTGGATGGGCAACATTGAGGTAATCAGGAGTGTGGGCGAAAGGAGGAGGCATGTCGTATCCTAGATACATGCTACTTGGAGGGAGAAAAGTGTCGGAGGTGCTGGCCCCTCCTGGAGGGAAACCATAGCCCAGAAGAGGTTGAGCAGAGGTATGTGATAGAGCTCCAATGATATCATCGACAGAGTGAGATGTCCCTAGGGCATTAGGGCCACTGGGTTTGGGGAGGTCGGGAAGGACGGTATCAACATAACCAAATTGAGCATAGATAAGGTCATATTTCAAGTCTATTTGGAGGGCGGCTTCTTCGGTTTGGGGAAAATGGGATGCGACATCTTTTCCAATGGGAGGTAAGAGAGAGTGAAGGAACCAGTCCATATAAAATCGATCTTCAAAGGGGGGAGCGTGACATAAGCTCCGTCTTCTTCGCCATTCTTGGACATGAGCGGAAAGGCAGGTCGAAGAGGATTGATGAAAGGAAGTCAAGAGTTCAGTGCCAGTGTCGTATCGGAGAGGGAGTTGGAAATAAGATAAAAAGGCTTAGGCAATGGTCGCAAAGGTGGTATGGGAAGAGGTGGCCTAGTCAACATACCATTTAGAAGCTTCACCGGTAAGCGTGTGTTGGAAAAATCTAAGACGGATGGAATCGTCAGTAATGGAATTGGATGAACACCACATGTGGAAAGATTGGATATGGTTGGAGGGATCTTCACTAGCAAGGCCTTCGAACTTGGGAATGTCGGAGGGGAGCTTGGTTGGCATAGCAGGCCAACTGACATCATGGAGAATAGGATCATTGATTAGCTGATTGAAGTCAGGAAGACTGAGACTAGCCATATAAGGGAGTAAAGGGGCAGTCGAGGTAGGTCCCGTAGTGGTTCCGCTAGAAACAGACCCAGCGGTAGAACTGGGGTTGTCGCTAGCGCTAGGTCCTGAACTAGAGATTGTGAAGGTAACAGGGGGGGAACCAGGAGTAGGGGGAGAACCCGAACAATCAAAAGAAGAGTCGGAGTGCGAACTCGGAGGAGGACTTACTCAATAATGGCGGGAAGGAGGAAGTTGACCAACTGGAAACTGAGGGTGAAGGCCAAGAAGTCTTCGGGACAAACGCCTTGGAGGCGCAATGATGATGGGAAGAAGAAAAATCGACAAGGGCAGGGAGGTGCAAAATCAAGTGAGGTCAATGTCGAAACAAGGGCAGAGAGGTGCAGTGTCAATTTATTTTAGAGTCTTTGCTAGGCGGTGTTAACCAGGCTCTTGTTCACTTAGGGTCAGTGTGTGGCGTGCGTTAATTTTAATTGTTTAAACCCATACGTTTTGAGAGTAAAAGAAAAAGTGTGCTGCGTAACTGAAAATAAATCTGCAATAAATAAGACTGAAAGAATAGAAAATTAACAGCTAACAATGCATGAATATAACCCAAGAAGGCGGGTCTCTCAAAACTAGTGTATAAGAGGGAAAAAATCTAATCAAAGCACGCTAAAAAGAGGCCAATAGATCTAAGGTCAGGAGGGATAGGGATCTAAAGGAGAAATCTGCTGAAAAGAGGTGCAAAAAACAACAAAGAGGTAGAGTCAAGGTTGCTGCTATAAAAGAGGGAATCAGCTAAAGATAGGAGGGACAGGGAGGTGACCCTAGAAATGAACCCAAACAAAACTATATGAGGTGATTTGAAAGGGATAAGAGCTGATATGTAGGGATCTGAAAATGAGGTATCAGATCTGAAGGAAATAAGGCTGAAGCTCTGGAAATTCAGACTTCCGAAACAGCGAAAACTCTCCCACAAAAAGTGGAGGGTACTAGAGCCCTAAGGGGAAATATTCCCACTTAGCTAAGTGAAACAGATCAGAAACAGGTCTAAATGGGTGGAGACAAAGGCTAGAAAACTCTGACAGAAGCTTAAGACAAACCCAGAAAAAGTGCTGGAAAATTGCAGAAAAAAGTGCAGGTCGCAAGTTCTGACCTGTTTTCAGTCCAGGTCACAAGTTTGGGGCAGAAAAGTGTGACCTCAAGGCCAGGTCACAGTTTTTGGGCCGATAAGTGCGACTTTCAGACCCGAGTGTCTCGGCGGCAAATTTCAGAAAAACTTTGTCGTCTCAGCTGCGACTGATGTCTGTCACCTGTGCAATAGGGCCAGAAACACACGAAAGTTAAAAAATTTAATGTTTAAGGGTTTTAGAGGTGAAAATCACCATAAAAATAGGAAAAACAGAAAACTGAAGAGAAACCCTAGGGTCTGAAATAGCTGGATATGCAGGAATATATAAAACGACAGTGGTCGCAAAAGAAAACCCATGTGGAGTCGCCAATTGATAGTATGAATCTTTCGTCGTAAAATATCACTTTAGATACACATAACAAATAGCCCTAACATCGATTATGGCTGCCAAATATATTTAAATCTGCGATTAGGTGATCCAAATAATGCTGCACAAGTCCAGATCTAAGCATAAAAGACATTAAGCAGATAAAGTAAAATGTGGCTCCATGCATCCAATAGACAAGACAAGAACAATGTATTTAAAAGAATTTTTTATATTATATTGAAAAGGGGCACCTGAGAGGAAAAGAAGAAAGGTGTTTTCCAGTTCTCCTCAATGGGATGGGTTCTTGAAAGTCCTCAGCATTTCAGATCTAAAATTTCTCTCTCTTGTTGGTGTATAAAACCCAGACAAACATAAAACTCAAAGGGAGCTCATAAGGCAAAAATGGAGAATGTGACCAAGTATAGATCCAGAGTGATCTAATGCAATGGAAGGTGACTAATGAATGGGGAAAACCCTTCTATTGATAACAATAAATTAGGGCGATCTAGAACTTGGTGCATGAATAAAATATTATTAAACAAATTCTAGAACCACCCTTTAGGAATATTTTATTATATTTGTTGGAGGGAAAAGGATTTTTGACTTGGGTCAATTCCTTTATTTATAAATAATAAATAAATAAATGATTTATTTATTATTTTATGGAAATCATGGGAATATAATTAAATAAATAATGATTTATTTCATCATTTATAAATGATTTAGTCAAATTTCACTAGGAATATTATTTAAATAGAGATTTAAATAACTTATTCCTAGGAAATAATCAAATAAATAAGGATTTATTTAATTGATTTCCTTGTTTTGGGTTAAATATGACCAGGAAATATAAACAAATAAGTTATTTCACATGGTGAAGGAAATTTTACTTAGGGTAAAATTGGTCTTACATTGTGTACTTGGGTTCATCAAATGATAATAGGTTAGATGACCAAAAAAATGGTGTAACACATCTGGCTGACATGTGTGTTCAGTTACAAGGAAACATGTTTGGAACAACAAGGTAAGATAACAAGTATATTGTTATATTTATTTATGCAGTGAAATTTATGTGGTTATGGAAGTATGATACAAGGGTTTTAATGGCAAAAGAGACTTCCACGAAATCTTGAAGAAGACTTGGGTTGATATTTCCTTTGGAGGCACTGAGAAGCATGGGGATTGAGTCAAGGTGTTTGGTTCTAACATTGCGCTTTTGGTCTCTTGTGATCTATTGCACTTGATTTGTGGTCTTGATTGTGTCTAGTGCATGGCCATGCCTCTTTGTTGTGGCATCGTATTGCTATTTATTTTTCATTGTTTTATTCTTATTTTTTCTTGTTCTTGCCTTGTATGTTTTGAGAGTCTTGGGAATTTTTTTGGAAAAGGGGAAATTGATGGAGCTCAGGGAGATTTGTGTGGTACCCAATTGTTAATTTAAGACTCAGATGAAGCCCAGTGCATGTATAAGGGCAGTGGAAGGCAATAATATGAAAACCGGTTGGACTAGTTAGGTCCATTGTGGTAAATGGATGGTGGTAGTACATACATGAGAAAGTTAATTAGGTAAGGTGAAGTTAACTAATTTGATGCATTAGATGCCTTGGATATGTTGGGAACTTTTCTTCGTAACGTTGTGCATGTTGTGCATAAATAAAGGAGGTTCTCTTAACCTAGACATTATGATATCTAGAAATAGTATTGTGATCATAATTATGTTGATGTTTATATATCGTGTCTGATAGGGTCATGTATGTATACATGTATGTATGATGTTGCCCGATAGGATCACGATTTTTCTATGCTAATGCTTAAATATATATATGTATGTATGTACCTATGTCATAGTATGAAAAGGTTTTCAAGGATCATTCTTGTGGAGGAATGATTGCTTATGCAGGTGAATGGCATGAAGAGGTTCTTGGTATTATAAGGAATCATGTGGGAAGAGTAAATATGATAGATATATGTATATCATGTTTGATAGGGTCATTTTTATATGTATATATGTATGTATGTCATTGTCTGATAGGATCGTGATTTTTTATGCTAATTCTTAAATATATGTGTTACATGTCATTTCGTCACCATGACATTTAACTGTTCATATGGGTCTATCACCATCCATATCATGTTCCCTTAAAGGTCAAAAACACTCATGTTCCTGAATGAAGTCCTGGAAATTGGAGTAAAGCTCTGTAAAACCCTAAAATTATACCTGTGCAGTTTTTCTAGCCTTTCCATGCACATGCGCTGATGTTCTGTCCATAAACTGCAGCGACTCCTGCACTTTTTTGCACTAAAACCTACGCACCCCCATGAAAATAAAGTAAAATAAAAAATTAAATTATAGAATCCTAGTTGGTAAAATATTCTCCCAACTTTAAGATTCTAGAGTCGTAATCAGTTCGAGCTTTATCCATCCACTCATGGAGCTTATCACTTGGTCCATGGAACTCAAATCCCTTCATGGGTGGAATCCATCCACCTCTTCATGAAACTGAAACTACCTCCATTTGCCTATAAATTGAGCTAAAGTTTCAGGTTGAAGGGTAGATTATGAATCATAGAAATTGATCTATATAGTTTCTAAGCTGAAGAGAGTTCATAGAGTGCATACTTTCTACACTAGTGAGTTGTTGTTGGCATAAGGAAGATCACACCTTTCTATCCATAAATTCATGCTGGTATTCTAAGAGAGGAAGGCTAATATAACTGAAGGAGAATGATTTTTTAGGACCTCCAGAGAAATTTGTACAACATCAAGGCATCGTGTTGTAAGATTGCTCTTTCTTTTCAAGATAATACATACGAATCTGTTTTTCTCATTGCTTTGTTTCTATGCTTATTGGAATAATGTCAATACTTAGACTTCTTGATCACTGAGTTGGATTAGTATATTTTGATTATTTTTCTTGTATTTGATTGCAGGTTTTACTCATTGGAGAACTAATTTGGAGCAACGATACAAAGGGCCATCAAACGTTTGGATTTCAAGGTAGGAGCATGTCCTCTCTCTTTTACTATTATATATATCTTCAAATCCAATTAATATAGAGGAAAAGGTATTCAAATTGATTTTTTTTCTAGTTACTCGTTGGAGTACTAGGGAGATAGCTCTTGTCTGCAAGAGGGGTTAATCCACGTAACAAATTGGTGAACATAGTGGGGATCTAGAGCTTAGTTTTCTTTATGTGTATTCATTTTGAAATTAATTTTTTTTTATTTTGACTTCTTTGAGTATGGTTGGGTAGATAAATTTTAAGGATCCCTAAAAAATAAAGCTTGTTATTTATTTTTTCCAAGTTTTTCCTTTCCTATGTGGTTTTTTGTAGAAAATAATGCGACAATCTATGCAACTTTTAGTTCAATTCAATGTGCATGTGCACTATTTTCCACTGTAAGCTACGCACCCCCTAGAAATTTAAAAAAAAAAAAAAAACTTTTTAAGAGCTAGATAACCTTATTCTTTAAGTTTTCCCTCATCCATCTTAGTTGTCAGATCTTGTGTGAGAACTCCTTCTTAGCAAATTTTGAGTTTTGTGTGATTTATCATCCTGTATGCATTTTATAAGTGAGAGTTTGCCCTAGTTTATTTCTGCTATGTGTGAAATATACCTTAATTTGCCTCAGATTACTCGTATTATGATCTTATATTTTTTGAGCCATCAAGATTTTTGCAACCCCTAACTTTTATGAATATTTGTTCCCTATTCATTTGCAAACCTAGAAGAGCTTCTAGCTTACTGAAGCCTGATTCAACACCAAAGAAATCTTGGATGATTTAATTTCTACTGAGATAAGTGGAAATTTTCTTAGTCTAATAACAACGAAGAGAAATCATCCTCAAACATTCTAGATAGACTTCAGAATTAGAATTTTGTTTTGATTTTGAAATTTATGTTTTTAGAGTTTTTAAGAGATTGTTTTCTTCTAGGAATTGATTTTTTGTTGAATTGTAGTTTTTGATTTGATTGTTCAAGGAACTTCATTTCAAAAGAGAAATTGATCATTCTTAAAAATTTAGTTCTTGATGAAATTTTATTATTTTCAAAAAGGATTTTATATATGAATGAAAAAGTTTATGTTTTCAAAATCGATAAATCTCCAAATTTCTCTTAAATAATATTCATTGAAAAGAAAGAGTTGCATTTCTCATATAGATGCATTTAGAGTATTTTGTGTGGGGTAAAAACATCATCAAATTTTCAACTCCATACCCTTTGTGTTAAATAACAGCCAAATTAATACAACACCTAATAAAATCAATCTAGACATTTAAGTTTTCTAGGGCTCATTCCACCAACATGGCTTAGCCTAGTGTTTTGGAATATGTTGTAATAAACGTTCGAAATTAGTTTTAAAAACAAGTAGAATATTGTGGTAGGGAAATCAAATTGTTTCATTTGTACTCTGGAAAGATCTTCTTAAAAGAGTCAAGCACGAGATCATGTCAGACCCAGTGAGGTAACCGTACCTATCTCATTGGCAATGATAGAATATGTGAATGTAATTCAAATGGTAAACCTTGGATTAACTATTGTCAAGGAGCCTGGGGTCACTTTTTGGAAAACCTCATATTTACCATGTCGAGGAGCCTTCAATGGGATTGATCTTGATACTCTGCCCTTGTGTGTATATCAAATCATCGACTATTCCCCCAGGTGCATTTTTCTCTGTTGGTGACCTTAGTTGCCATGATATTTAGCATTTTTTCCAAGGTGACGGTGGAGGGAAGGTCCCACTGTACCTGCAGCAGACATCAGCTAGACTCACTTGGAATTTTTGGTGGGTACTCTTCACTTCAAGATGGCATAAATGGAGGCACTTGCACCAGAATTTTTCATTACGCAGGTTGTCGAGGTAACTGTTCCAACTGCCAAGTTTTCCACATTAAACTTCTATGACGTTGGATTTCATCACCAAGTAGTGTTTTTAGTGTGGAAACATAATTTTGTGTGTGGTTTTTCTCTTATATATTGTAGGCATGTGTTCAATTGCTTGTTTCCTTAGCGTCCTTAGGTCTATTTTGTTGAAAAAAAATTGATTTCATGTGTTAAACATTAATCGTGGCTAAATTACCGAGACACTCTCATAGAATTCAAGAGAAACCCTCTGAGTATACACCAAGTCAATTAGAAAATATTAAATCTAAACGAGTTCAACAATTAGGAACCATATGTACTGAACAAGAAGAAACATCGGTAGTAATACATCTCGATTATGAATTAAATCAACCTCAGAAAATAGGACGAAATCAAGAACAACGAGAAATTTTAGAATTAATCACAATTGAGTCTTCAACCGGTGAATTATCAGATACTCAACTTATTGAACCCATAATATCTTAGCCTGAAACTGAATCTACTTCATCTGAGTCAACTTCGGAGTTCATAGCCAAAACCCCTGGTTGTCCTCGTTCACCTTGAGTGAATATTCACATTACTGAGAACCTTCCTCCTAGCCTGATTAGTGCAAAGATATTACTGACACAGAAGAAGAGATTGCAATTCCTTCATGTCAAGAATATTTAGATCTAAGATATAGTGAACTAATTTACCCTTACAGTCCTTTTAAACTAGACCGTTCATATCATCAGTTAACCAATTTTCTACATAATATTGGTCTCAATTATTCACCACGTCGCATTCCTTTTTACTCCATATCTATAGGTAGCTCTTCATCAAGCGTTTCAGGTGAGTCATCCATGTTTTCTTCATCATGAGAAACGTTTTTGTATGGTGGTACATCAATTCCTACTGGATACCAATTTCTCTTTAGTACTTTCTCAGGAGCATCTCCCTCTTCTGAAAAACTTACACAATCAACTAGTCTTAATGAATCTGATACTGAAAATTTGATAATGGAACAAGTCTATATGATGTCTGGAAATATTACTTCACCTAACCCTCAAGGTAGCAATTTACCACCTAGGGGGCAGTATACTCCTCAAGGACAACCTATTCAAGGAAAATATGTTGAAGGGAAGTACCCTATACTAGGGCCATAGCCTTTTCAAGGAAAATTTCCTCCTCAAGGGCAGCAGTTCTATCAACAACAACTGTCCTTTCAAGGAGGAAAACCATTTGCTAGAAATTATCCTGCGAATTATCAAACTTACATTCTGATACCTCAAACCAGTTATGGTCAACCTTATGCACCGCAACCTTTAATGGGAGCTCCTTATCCTGGCGTTAATACAATGTGGAACCCATCATTGAACTAACCTAATTTGAAACCTACTATGCAAGTACCTTATAATCAACCTGGTTAGTCGACTGGTCAATTTTGTTATACCCAAGTCTAGCAACCTACCCAACCTACACTTCAAATTGCACATCAGGTATCTATACCTAGTAGTTAGCGAGATGGACCGAGTACCCTGAGAACTCATATCCATTCCAATGTGCAAACATTTGTTCAAAACGCAAGTACACCTAGCCCTAGAGTTTCCTAGGTCTCTATTGCTACAACCCTTCAAAAAATGGTATCAACACAGGAAATCCCCCAAGTCACAGTTCATCAAACTGGAACTCTAGTTTAGTCTATTATTCAAATCGATGTAGGACAACCTAGCACAACTACAATTCCCACAAGCCAACCTTTTGTAGGTCAGTTTGTGAATCAACCATTTCGAGGGAAATTTCAATATGGACCAACAGGACAAAAGACAGTATACCAAGGTCAACCATACCCTAGTTATACATATCAAATACCATCTCAACCTCAGTTTGGTATGGCTAACCCTAGGTATCCCAGAGGTATTCCAATCCCATCTGCATAGGCTATTCCAGGTTATCCTGGATATCCTCCTCCAGGTATTGGCATCGTTCCTTAAGGTTATCATTTTTCTCAATAAGATCCTAACCATCAGTTACCATTCATTGCAACTTTAGACTTTCCATATTTTTCGTGCCTCATGAATGAACCAATTTATTATCTTCTGTTTTGGCAGCCAATGCCAAATAAGTTACCTAGTGACATACCTAATTTTGAAGGAAAATTAGGAGAAGACCCCTCAAATCATGTGATGAATTATCATCTTTGGTGTGCATCCAACTCCTTAATCGATGATTCCATTCGATTGAGACTTTTTCAAAGAAAATTGATAGGATTAGCTATAAAGTGGTATATTGAACTACCACGTGGCTCTTTCAATAATTTCAACACATTAGCAACAAATTTCCTAACTCACTTGTAGTTTCCAGTATGTTAGTACAATGGCACGGAACTCTTAACTTCATTAAAACATAGTACATCTACATACATTTCAGATCACATACATGAATGGAGATGTAGACGACGTTTAGTGAAAGTTTTCATTCCGGATCAAATCTTGGCAAAATGGTTCATCAAATGATTACTTCCAAAGATCATTAAAGACATAGCTAAGGGAGGTGTTGCTATAGAAGAACATGTCATAGCACAAGAACAGTACTTAGACCTTGTATATACACAATCTAGTACTTTATACGAAAAAAATCCTGACTTGCCATGCCCAGGTCCAATTACTGCAACTCCTTATGGTTCTCATTCTGTAGATGGTGTAATTGGTACAATTAGTGCTAACAAGAGTAAGAAGAAGTCACCCAAACCTTCTTCTCCCATAATAAATTTACCAGACTCACCTCAGATTCACCTAAAGGAGATTCTTCCCTTGAAACTTCTTCCGACATTCATGTTTTAGATTCATCCACGACTAAAGCTAAAACCAGAAATAAGAAGAAAGGAAAGAATAAAAATAAACAAAATACATCTCCTAAAGAGAAAACGGAAAAAAATGAACCAGCTGATGAAAAGCGGAAACCTCGTTATCCTTGTCTTATATGTGACGAGGATAACTATACTCATAGGGAATTCACTTAATGAACCTCTAACATATCACATGTGATCATATCATATTAAAAAATATCCTTAATTTTAGTACATATTGGAAAATACCTCTAAAAATCACATTATTTAACCCCCTGCCAATATAAACCCAATACACCTTCTATTAACATTGAGCTCCATCTAGGATAACCCATTTTCAAAACTTATCAAAAGGATATAAAAAAATCAAAAACTTACAAAGCCCTATTTTAAGAGATCAAAACTTGCAAAACCCTATTTCAAGAATTCTGAGACATTTTTTCCTGGTCTTACGAAGAGATGTCAGGTATCGATCCTAAGATTGTAACTCATGAAATTAGGACATACACGGATGCTAAGCGTATTATATAGAGATTACATCTAATACATCCGCAGAAAGATGCAACAATATAAGATGAAGTTGAGAAGCTATTATGAGCATGATTTATTTATCCAATTCCTTTGACAGATTGGGTGTCTAACATAGTTCCCGTTACGAACGAACAAGGGAATATAAGAGTATGTGTTGATTATCGAGATATGAATAAGGCATGTCCAAAAGATAACTATCCTACACCCTATATCGATCAAATTTTTTATGGTCATTGTGCCAGAAATGAAATATTCTCATTTATGGATGGTTTTTCTCGCTACAATCAAATCAACATACTCCCTACCAATCAAGCTAAAAGAACATTTATATGTCCTTGGGGCACATTTTCTTATTGCAAGCTACCTTTTGGACTAAAAAATGTTGGTGCAACTTTTCAAAGAGCTATGATTTATGCTTTTCATGATATCAAACATATTGTACAACCTTATATGTACGACTTACCTGCTCATTATTTACACAGAGAAGATCATCCTATACACTTACGAGCTATCTTCATGAGATGTAGGCATTAAAAAATTCATTTTAATCCACACAAATGTGTAAAATCAGGATGATTACTTGGGTTCATCATTTTGAAAGATGGAATTTGTGTTGATCCATCAAAGGTCCAGGCTATCATCGATTTACCTCCTCCTTCCACTCTTCGCCAACTCCAAACTTTGCAGGGGAAAGAAAATTTTTTACGTAGGTTTATCCCAAACTATGTTGAGTTAACAAAAAAATTTACCCTGTTGTTGAAACAAAGTGTTCCTTTTATTTGGGATGAGATTGCTGATAAATTTTTTGATGCACTTAAAAACATGTTACCCATGCATTGTTATTACATCCGCCTAATTACCACCAAGATTAGTTTTTATACTTAGCTTCCTCTGATTCCAAAATTGTAATGGTTTTGGTTCACGAGGATGAATCTGACAACAAAAATGTGATCTATTACCTAAATTGGAATCTCAACCCGATGGAAATAAAGTATTCGCATGTGGATAAATTGGACTTGGTAGCGGTTCAAGCTATCCAACGATTCCGTCATTATTATTACATAAAACAACAGTGATATCTAATTGCAACCCGATGATGTACATATTGACAAATCACTTTCTCGGGGGAAAATACTCCAAGTGGATTGTCATCCTGCAAGAGTTTGATTTGGACTTCGAGAAGTCCAAGTCAAAGAAATCACTAGTGTTTGTTGAACTTATGTGTGACCTTCCCAATAGTAAGTCCGAAACGGTTGTAGAGAATCCTATCACGGATGAATCACTATTTATAATCAGAACATTAGACCTTGGTATGGAGATATCATCATATATCTTTAGGCCCAAACCTTTCACCCAAAGCTTTCATGATCATATCGACGGAGAATCCAATAACAATCCTAGCAATACAATATTGTTGGAGACATTATTTATCATCGTGGTGCAAATTTTATTCTTTAACATTATATAACTCATGAGGAGGATGAAAGGGTTTTGAATGATTACCACTCTGGAGCATGTGGTGGTAATATGTCTGGGTTTGCCACAACCCAAAAGATATTGCACTCTAGTTATTTTTGGCCATCTTTATTCAAAGATTGTATCATCGCAGTCCAAAAATACCACAACTGCCAAATTTTTTATCGAAAGGTGCGTGCACCTCCACCTCCTATTCACCCAATCATTATTGTTGGTCCTTTTCAGAAATGGGGCATCTATTTCATCACTGTAACCCTCACTTGGCCAGGGGGCATGGGTATATTATTCTCACCATAGATTACTTGACCAAATGAGCCGAGGTGATGCCTACATTCGCGGTTGATGGAAAAAATCTAGCTATTTTCATATTCAATCATGTGATTGCTCGATTCGATGTCCCTTAAGATATTCTTACGAACCATGGGATTCATTTTCAAAATATTATGATGACTAAACTTTCTGATCAACTTGGCCTATGCCATGATAATTCTACTCCATATTACCCACTGTTGTGTAACCAGCTCCAAAAAGAGAAGAAAAGAGATATCAACGCCTTAGAAATGAGCCACTTCGAGGGGGCAACCTCCAATACATTACATAAATGAACAATTCTTGGATGATACAATTTACAAAACCTCCTTTCTAGATATAGGAGTCCATGGGGCCATATTGTAATCCTAGTGGGCCACAATGTAATCCTAGCCGACCTAACAATAATAATCTAAGGGCACAATAATAATAATATGGGGGTTGTAGGGGTACAATAATAAGAATAATGGGGGCTACACTAACATAATAAGGGGCTACGCTATTAATATAGGGACTTAACATGCCCCTCTCCTTCAAACAAGTGTTGTCCTCAACGCTTGATTATTTCTTGATGCTTTTGTATAAAATTCTCATCCTCCCATGTGAAATATTTTACAGGAAAGTTCTTCCACTTGCTGAGATACTATAAAATTGATCGTACTTGTTGAGTTCTTGTTTCTATGACTGCTTCATAACTTCTTTCGATGTGATGTTGATCTTCCTGTTGTTTCATTAGATTCTGCACCAAAGTTGGGTTATCCTTTGAGAGTTGGAGAACTTGTTGTTGATGCTCGATGTGATATTCCATTAATTTATCATCCATATTTGCTATTATTTGATCCTTCAAACCATCCAACTTAGCCTCCATTTCTGCTTTTAAACCATCTATTTCATCTTCAATTTCTCTTCGTAAGATCGAAACTTGTTGCACTTGGTACCGTAATTTTGATATCTCATATTGCAATTCTTCCTCCTCATGCGTCATAGTATAGCTTTCTGAGGGCTTAATGGGTATGGAATTATTTTTTTGGAGGCATAATAGAACCCATTACTAACAAAAATTCTTCAATATGCCCTTGGAATCAATTCAACTTGATTCTTCAAACAAGACTTACGCAATTCGGAAAAAACAATACACACCTTTTTCTTGCTTTGAGGAGCTCGATATTGAAATTGAATTATCTCTGTAATTGAAAATATTCAATATCTGAAATTCAGCCCTATATTAGCCCTCTGAAGCTTCTTTCAAATTCCACAAGTCTGATCTAATTTGGATTCTCCAAGACAAAGTTGTGTCCAATCTCCCACAATGACCTAATTATGGATTGGTTCAGTAGTGTGAACTTGTACGACTTGCCACGTGTCACCGTTTTGTCCTTTGTCTCTGAAATTGATAGCCAAGAAACTAAATTCTGTGTAATTGTGACCACTTTTTACGGAACTCCAATCCAATGCCCAGAGAGAGAGTTATTGAAATTTTCCCACGATCACCTATTTGAGATGAAATTCAGGAGCCTGAAAAAGCACTACCTTCCACAGATCATATCTCCAAAAATATTGCGAACCAAGCTCTAAAATTTTTTGAAGAATTTCCTCAGGATTTCAGATTCGCACCATATGAATTTCAGATTCTGAACCTTCATAGAAAAAAATTTATAGCGTAAATGCCATGATGACCTGTTTAGGAGCCTGAAAAAAGACCTGACTTCCACAGATCATATCTCCAAAAATATTGCGAACCAAGCTCTGAAATTTTTTGAAAAATTTCCTCAGGATTTCTGCTTCGCACCATATGAATTTCAGATTCTGAACCTTCGTAGAAAATGTTTTATAGTGCAAATTCCACGATGACCTGTTTAGGAGCCTGAAAAAAGACCTAACTTCCACAGATCATATCTCTGAAAATATTGCGAACCAAGCTCTGAAATTTTTATACAAACGTCCTCAAGATTTCAGCTTCGTACCCTAAAAATTTCAGCTTTTGAAGCTTCGTAGAAAAAATTTTATAGCGAAAATGCCACGATGACCTGTTTGGAGCAGCGAAACCCTAGAATCCAAAGCTCTGATACCAAATGTTGTGTAACCAGCTCCAAAAAGAGAAGAAAAGAGATAACAACGCCTTAGAAATGAGCCGCTTTGAGGGGGAAACCTCCAATACATTACATAAATGAACAATTCTTGGATGATACAATTTACAAAACCTCCTTTCTAGATATAGGAGTCCATGGGGCCATATTGTAATCCTAGTGGGCCACAATGTAATCCTATCCGACCTAACAATAATAATCTAAGGGCACAATAATAATAATATGGGGGTTGTAGGGGTACAATAATAAGAATAAGGGGGTCTACACTAACATAATAAGGGGATACACTATTAATATAAGGACTTAACACCCACAGGCTAATGGTCAAGTTGAGGCCGTCAACAAGGTTTTAACCACCATGATTAAACGAATTGTCGGGACTCATAAATAGAATTGGCACACCATGCCTTTTTCTTCATTATGGGCATACCGTACCTCTACAATAACTGCCACAAGGTTCTCTCCTTTTAAACTTGCCTATTGTTTAGAAGATGTGTTACCCATTAAATGTAAAATACCGTTACTCAAATTAACCTTTGAGTTGTTCCCAGCTACCTCTGAAGAGGAGAAACACTTTCTATACTTAGCACAATTAGATGAGACTTATTGCACCACTGTATTGACTACTAAAGCTCAAAAGAAAGGTGTGAAAGCTCAGTATGATCAAACTCTTAACCCTCGCATTCATTTAGAAGGTGACCTAGTTTTAGTATATGATCAAGCTAACAACAAGCTAGGCACTAGTAAATTCGAACCGATGTGGCATGGTCCCTATATTGTCAAGCATGTTCTTGCAAAAGGAGCCTATGAATTAATTGATTATGATGGGGTCTCTTTAGATAAACCCATAAATGGTATTTATCTTAAGAGATATTATGCTTGACTTTTCGTGTGAAGATGTCTCTTGTACAATAGTTACATTTTAGAATAGTGTGACTTAGCTTAGACAAGTGTGCCCAGATTAGTTTTTGTTGTTACTACTATCGTTGCTTATCTTGATTACTCTTGATATAGAATATGTCAACATCCCTTCAAACATACATTGGCTTTGCTAATGGCACCTGTCGTAGTACACGAAATATCTCTTCCGTGCCTTTTATTATATATTCACCCACCGATGAGTTAGTTTCTATTCATGGGATATACCTTGGTCAAACAACAAACAATATTGAAGAATATAGTACAATCATTTAGTTATTATCTGATGCCATTACATTTGGTATTCAACGTTTGATCATTAGGTTAGATTCGCAACTCATTGTATTACATTTAAACAAAGTTTATGCAATTAGAAATCTAGTTTTGTTAAGATTATTTTTTAAGGTTCGTCTCTTGGAACGATAATTTGATTATATCGAATATCGACATATTTCAATAAATCTAACACATTGGCTGATGCATTAGCTAATCGAGTTTTAAATAGACATATGCAACATTAAAAAAGTAAATCAAAACAACATTCAATCCATGTTGAACAAGATACTCAGATGATGAAAGTAGTAATATCATTAGGATAGATAAGTTTGTGTACAAAAAATATTACATTCTCTATGATAATAGGTTCAAACACCTTATGATGTAAAATATATTGATACAAAAAAAAACAAAATGTCGATCTACATTAAACATCAGCTATCCATGATGATGTTCATGATAATAAACTATAGCACATTCCACCTTGCACATAAATCTCCTTAGTGGAACTGGAACACCAGTCACATGTCTTTGAAGCATGAGAGGGATATCATCGGTTCTTGTCTTATGAATATCAATGGTAAACCTCTCAAGGTTGTGCTCCATATCTTCCAGAATCTTTGTTGCATTATCCTATGGAGGTACTACGAGTTGTTCCTCTCGCCTGTCAAAGCGACAAAGCGTTGTTGGTCGTGTCAGACCAACATCTGCATTTAAAATTTTTGTCAGTATTGGACGATAAAAAATCAAATAAAAATTAGATTTAAAACTTCAAAATGATTCACTAACCTGTCTCATCCCACTGTGCCCCTGATGGCAAGGATGTTTCAAGATAACTTTCACGTTGACCATTAGATGGGATCACTTTCACTTGATCTAATGGTTTCATGTTGTAAGCTTTCCTGCAATGGATCACTTTCTATCAACATCAGCTCATTATCTAGAAAGTTGATCTAGAATCCTAACAGTTCCTTGGGATCTACATGCCCTAATGGAAGGTTTCTCACCTTTGATGACAGGTTACATCATTGACCTTCAATCGAATGATTCTATGAGTGTTTGACTGCAAATCATTCATTCACACTTCATAGATTGTACCAAAGTACTTTGAGAGCCATTGTCATTATTGGTGGTTTCTCTCACACTTGTTAATGGTTCACATCATTGACCGGTAATCGAGTGTTTTGTACCATGTTCGACTTTGACACATTCAATCACATGGATATATTTATACTAGTTCAAGAAGCGGAAATTAAGCCCTGGATCTAGTTTCCACCATCGAGGCTGTGAGGAGTTTTATTATTCATGATACAATGGACTACTTATGACAGATGACTGCATCCATACTGTGTCTACATTTGATGTAATATTGAAACCATATCTTTACTAGAACATTTAGTTAGTTTTGATCTGAGTATGGGAATTCCTACCTCAACGATGATATATATATTTTCATTGAATGTTTTTATAGGTTTTCGACCGGTGTCTCCAATCCAATCCTCGAAATGATAAAGAACTTCACTCCTCAGAATAACTCTCAGACTTCACTTTTTAGGGAGAAGTATATTACATGTCATTTTTTCAACATCACATTTGACTGCTCATATGGCTCTATCACCATCCATATGATGTTCCCTTAGAGGTAAAAAACACTTCTTTTCGTGAATCAAGTTTTTGAAATTGGAGAAAAGTTCTGTAAAACCATAAAAGTCTACCTATGCGGTTTTTATAGCCTTTCCCTACGCATGCGTTGATGTTCCGTCCATAAAATGCAGCAACTCCCACACTTTTTTCCACTAAAACATGCACACTCCAATGAAAAACAAGTAAAAGGAAAAAAAGTAAATTCTAGAAGCCTAGATCGTCGAATATTCTCCCAACTAGAAGCTTCTAGAGTCGCGATCAGTTCAAGCTTTATCCCTCCACTCATGGAGCTTATCCCTTGGTCCATGGAACTCAAATCAGTTCATGAGAGGAATCCATCGCCCTCTTCATGGAACTAAAACTACCTCCATTTCCCTGTAAATTGCGCTCAAGTTTCAAGTTGAAGGGTAGATTATGAATCATAGAAACTGATCGATATTGTTTATAATTTGAAGAGAGTTCATAAAGTGCATACTTTCTACACTAGTGAGTTGTTGTTGGCATAAGGAAGATCACACCTTTGTGTCCATAACTTCATGATAGTATTCTAAGAGAGGAAGGCTAACCAAACTGAAGGAGAACGATTTTTCAAGACCCCAGGAGAAATATGTACAACATCAAGGCATCAAGTTGTAATATTACTCATTCTATTCAAGATAATACATATGAACATCTTTTTCTCATTGCTTTGTTTCTATGCTTATTGGAATAATGTCAATACTTAGACTCCTTGATCACTAAGTTGGATTAGTATTTTTTATTATTATATGTTTTAGATGCTTTGATTATTTGTCTTGTCTTTGATTTCAGGTTCTACTCATTGGAGAACTACTTTGGAGTGACAGGATAAAGGGCTACATCAAACGTTTGGATTTCAAGGTAGGGGCATGTCCTCTCTACTTTAATATTATAATAATATTGAAATGCAATTACTCTAGAGGAAAAGGTATTCAAATGGATCTTTGTTTCTTTTTAATCACTCGAGTACTAGGGAGATCGCTCTTGTCTGCAAGATGGATTAATCCACGTAACAATATGTATGTATGTATCTATGTGACAATATGAAAGGGTTTTCAAGGATCATTCTTGTGGAGGAAGGATTGTTTATGCAACTGAATGGAATGAAGAGGTTCTTGTTATTATAAGGAATCATGTGGGAAGAGTAACTCTGACAGATCTATGAACTCAGTATCATGAGGATATGAATTGATATTATATTCTTGTACTATTGTTATGTTTATGTTATGGAAAAGTAATGCTAATGGGTACATAAGCGAAGTGAAACTAGTGTGATTTATGAAATGCTAGGATCGGCATGGATAGTTGAAAGAAAATAGCTGCACGATTGATTTATGGAGTTAGTGTGTGGTCTATGGATGTGCAATACTACTATTGTGTATATGTTGTGCATGTTGTATATTCAGTGATTGTACCTATGGGGATGTGTACATTTAACATATGTAGTATTGTGTACATATCATGTTGTATGTCTATTGTATATATGGTGTTGTGTATGTTGTATATGCAGTGATATGTAGATATGGAGTTGTGTGTGTGTTGAATATATGGTTCTTTGTACATATGGTGTTGTGTGTATGATTGCACATATGGTGTTGTTTGCATGTGTTGCTGTGTATGTATTGTACATGTGGTGTTGTGTGCAGGTGGTGCTGTGTACATGTGATGTTGTGCACACATTATACATGTATTGTTGTGTAAAAGTGGTATTATGTACATGTTGTGCATATGGTACTCGTATACATGTGGTATTGTGTGCATATCATACATGCTATGTTGCAGCCATGTGGTACTATGTATGTGCTTGGTGTACTCATGGTATCATGACATGTGTATTCATGGTGTTGTAATTTGTATAAGTATATTTATTGTGTTGTATTGTACGTTGGGTGTAGGTGTATGTGTTGTGTGTTGGTGTAGGCGTATGTATTGTGTTTTATTGTACACCGTGTGTAGGTTTATGTGTGATATGTTAGTGTGGGCACATGTATTGTGTGGTTTTTTATGTCATATGTGCGTGTATGTGATGTGATGCACACTGTTTGTATGTGTACATGATTGATGAGAAGAAAAGGCATTGGGTGCTTGTTGGGTGTGGCAACCGATTCGGTGTTTGTACAGAAAGGACAAAGACAGAAGTAAGGACCGATGAAGGATAAGTATTTTTATTTTATTTCGGTTTTATTATGCATTTTATCTATTTTTACGTTTTATGATGGTTACACGTGATCTATGATTTTGTTTATTATAATTGCATGTGATTCATGAATTGACCTATGATGGTTGTGTTTTGAGCTAACCAAATGTGATATGTTTGAACAGGATGATTTGATCAAACAACTAGTTTGATTTGCGTGACAGGAAGTAAACAGAAGTAAAAATGTACCTTATTAATGGGCTACCAATGTGGTACGATTAGATGTTATTTCAATTTATTTAAAATCTAATGGAAATTATGTGCTTGGTATAGGAAAGAACGTAATGTCTAGTTTGGGATGGTTGAAACTGATTGAAAGAATTAGTAGCATCAACAAAAGGAATTGAAATAGGCGTATGTTGGTAAATCACTTTAGGAGTAGGGCTATTTTGGGAAACTAGTACCCAACAATTTCCATTGATTTCCATGAGCATGATTGACCGGTATGATGGTTTTGAGGCAAGGATATGCCTTGATTTTTGTATCTTATGATTCGAGGAAGCCTTTCCAAGGGATGGACTTCCTAAGATAGGTGTGCCAAAAAAACTTGGAAGATGTGTGACTACATGGAAGGGGGTGACAAGGTTTCCCTAGGGACTATGTAGCAGAGAAGGGAAAGATGGGGATGGATTTTTTTTGCTCATTAGCATTTCTAGGTAGAACCAGATGCACATTGGGTGTGTACCCTGGAAAAATGATTCAGTAACTTTTCACTAAGGGTACAATAGCGTAGGATTGTAGCACTATACATTGGATGCAAAATTTGACTTTGGTAGTGGATTTTGGACTTCCTGGGAAGGAGGTGAATCCTGGTATTACTTTGATGGTAGAGGTGTGAGCCTATGGATTCCCTTGTTGTTGATACGGTCATTGTATCCTTCTATTTTTTGGTTGAGAATTTTTTTATATGTGTATATTATTGTAAATATTATATCAAACTAGATTTATAAAGCTCCATAGACTGTATGATTATTTGTTGGTTGAAGAAAATGTGGTTGTAAATACCATAATGTGTTGTGCTATAAAGCTCTAGGAAACAATATATTTGTCATGTTTTTAGTAGTGTTCATTGTAAATACTGCAATGAGCTATGTTATAAAGCTCCATAGGTAGCATGTAAAGTAGTTTGTTGGTTTATAGGTGTCATTTAACATCAAGGACGGTGTTCCCCCAAGGGGGATGGTTTTGTAGCAACCCTGGTTAAAAGTACATGTAAATATATAAGACTAAAGTCATGGGACACATATTAAAATATGAATGTTTGGAAAAAAAAATTAGTGGGTGCTCATTTCGGTTATTATGGATAAAAGAAAATGGCAAAGGAAATGGACAATGCTTTTGAAAGGCATTAGGCATTAATTGGCATTTTATTTATGAAAATAATGGAAAATAGGAGAAAAAGGAGGTGAAAGGTCACAAGTTACACGTGAGGAAAAAATGAAGGAAAATAATGGCAAATGAAGAAAACAGAGGCCTCATTGATAAAAAGGATTTTGAGGATCATTTGGAAATCTTTTGTTGGTTCAGGATTTTGATCAGTGTAGTTTTGGAGCTCTCATTTTTTTTTTCTCTCTCTCTCACTCTTGGACACTTAGAGTTTTCTTGGAGGACTCCTAGAGAGTATGGAATACTTGGAGATTTGGAGAAAAGAGGAAAAGGAATATCAGGAAAGCGTAAGAGGACATTGAGATCAATAGCTACAATGGATTTTGTTTGTAGGTACTGAGTTGCATGTATGTTTTCCACAATATTTTTTGTGTGCATGGAATATGCATGTGGTTTCTTAGTCATGATCTATCATTGGGATGGAGGATTTCCTGGATTGACAGTGGATTTCCCTATCCTTGCCATTTCCTAGATAGCCATGGTGTTTTGGGTTCATTTCACTTTTTTTTTTTCTGGTTGGTTCTCATGTTCCTTTAGCTATGCTTTGAGTTAATATTTCTTGGAGCCTTGGTTGGACAAATACTCTGGAGCCCTGTAACATCTTGGGTTGAGTTACTAGTCATGGATACTTGGTTGGAAAAACACTTTGGAGTCTTTGTTGGGAAAACGCTCTGGAGACGTTCAACAACGGTGGGTTGAGTTACTAGTCCCCGAGCCTTTGTTGGAACAAACTCTCTCAAGCCCTGTAGAACTTGGGTGGATACCAATCTGGTGATGGTTGTGATGTCTGACTATTAGGTGGAATCACTGGTTGAGTGTTGAGGTGCTTTATCCTATGGAAGCCCTGGTTTGGTTTTGATTGATGTTTTTTATGAGATCCCACATTCATGATTGGAATATGACACAGGGATGGCTGGCTAAAGAGATATTTTTCTCAGCCATGTCTATGGTTGGGTGGAACGTGGAAGTCCTAGGATTGGTTGCATTTTTTTTATGGTAATAAGAGAGATTTTTACTCTTGTATTGACAGTTAAATATGATTGGTATTATGTGGCTTATAAGGCTGCTATGTGCTCATATTTTCTATTGTTTATATGTTGGTTATGAATTTTTTTTATGATGGTGATGATGTATGGCTCTCATCATGTTTTAATTTTTAAATGAATGAAACAATTATCTATGCCCAATTAGATGGTAATGCATTTAATGTAATGAGGCAATAATTATTCTTAGAAATTATCATATAATTATGAGACCCCTATGCTTAGATCTATTATTTAAACTTGTCTATTACATATTTGTGACATGTTTGACGAAATCCCTACATTGGCTAGTAGGGTCCAGTCAATTCCTTGTTCAAGTGTTTCATTTTGAATCATTGCTCGGCTATTATATTTCATTTTTTAAAGTGTCATGCTGTTATGGGGAGTGACTTGGGCTCTGGTCTTGAAAAAGTCGCTCAAATCCCGAGGATCTTGACACAGGTCTGAGGAAACAATTCCCTGGATGCATCCATGCCTATGTTGTGGGAGCGCCCAAAGCCTCCCAGACACAACCTTGCCCATATCAAGGAAATTTCCATGGGATTAATGGTCTAGAAACCTAGTGGACCCAGAGGCTTGTTACCTGAGTGCTTGGGATGGCTCCTAGGAGTTCTGTGGCTGATGTGGAGGGTTTGTTTGATGTGTTTCCATTGATTCCAGTTCCTTAAGGACACCTAGGAGGTTGAATGAGATCATATTAGCCTCTCGTCACCTGTTTACCAAAGTTGGATGATTATTTGGGTAGATGTGGGAGGAGGGTGTTACAAAAATGAAGACCTGTTTTAAAGAGATATCATTTACTCATATATATGTATGGATCAAAATTTTGTAGGAGATGCTCTTTCAAAATAGGACATCGTTATCATATGGTCGAAATTATTCACAAAGCATATTTTTAGGGTTCTCTACAAAGCTTAGGCATGATCCGAATCTATTGATTTACATTATTAAATTCTTGATGGACATAGTCTTTGAGAAGGCTATAGGTTGAGACATAATATTTAGAATTTTTGATAAAATGTTGTGGCACATCTCTTAAAGGGCCAATTGTTTGTGTTTTTTTTTCAATTATAGTTTCAAAATTGTGGTGGTTATACTATGTGGGAACTTCTATGGTTATAGTCCATGTTCATTTAACTCCCCCATCATACTTATGTAAACATGCTTTTATTCAATATAAAACTTTTTTGTTTTTTCTTCCCTCAAAAAGAAAAGAAAAAAAAGCTATATTTATAGCCAAAAATGGACAACACTTTGACTATCACAAAATGCAATTATACTTTATTATATTTTTCCAAGCTCACCTAGAAGAGTCTTCAATAAAATTTCCCCATTACGGGCATGTGAGAAACTGATATTTTGTACCTTATTAGTGTATAAAGAAATTGTTTACATTCAACTTATAGATCCTCGTGCAAGAGTAAGAGTAAAGACATAACCTAAAGTAGTCTGCCTATTGTCCAAGTCATATGAATAAGCATAAACACACACATAATTCAATACTTAAAAGAGATACATTAATGCTCTCTTCCCAGGTTTTCCCTGTACCTAATGATGACACCCATTGAATGTCAAATACCAAATGTGGTACATACCATGGCACACATCAAACATTCTGCCAGATATAATATTTTTCTTCCTTACTACTAGGAAATAAGTTGAAGAAAATCTTAAAATGGAAAGCACTATATATATACAAGTTTCACCTTATTCATCCTAAATTTCACTAACTAAGCTTACCTTCTTCTTTTTTTCTCTGTGTATTTCAATGCCCAAGATTTATCCTTTTAGATCCTTCATATCAAAGGTCATAGCCATATACTTTCACTTTCAACGAGCACATATTAAATATATAGAAACAATATAAAGAATATGTCATCCAAACTTTTGAAGTAAACATAATGTTCATACTGAATTCTAATATAGTTTGGGTTCATCGTGAAGGAATCAAATTTCTTGTACCATTTCTTATGAGACTGCTTCAAGGGTACAATGATCACCTGAGCTTAAAATATAACAGCCTTCTACCATGTTGAATAAATGATTCTTGCTATTCATGTATATCTTATCTCAAAATTTCTGTGTCAAAATTTTATTTTAACATCTAATTGCTTTAACTCCAAATCAAGCAAAGAAACTGATGCCAATAGAATAAGAATAGATATAAGCTTAACAAATGGAAACAAATATTTCATGGAAATATATACCATTTATCTTAGAGAAAACCTTAGCAAACAATAATTATAACTTTAAACATTACTTCCAATGTCTTTCTTTAATATGTACACCCACTTAGACCCAAAAAACTTTCTATCTTTAGAAAGTTATACCAAGTCCCAAGTTTGATTTTTCTCTAAGACATCCATCTCCTATTTCATTAAAATCTTCCATTTAGGATTATCGATATCATATATGGCTTCCTAATAACAATAAGGCTCCATGATATTATTAACTAAAGTAATAGATGAAATAAAAGTGGCACACCTTTTAGGAGGATTTCTTTGTTGTCTATATCTTTTCAGTGTTTGTTGCAAGAACTTCTCTAAATATCTTCATAATCTACTACTTCTTTATCATCGCTTCTTCTTGCTTACTTTTATATGCATATGGTTGAGTGTCCAAATTAATTTTTTGAATTAATGGTACTTGTTCATGTTTGAAATCAATTTTTGCGCTATTTGATTTAATTAAAGGGGACTCATCAAATATTACATATCTAATAATGATGATTTTCTAGGAAATATGATCCCATATTATATATATATTAGCTACATAACTATATGCAAGAAAGATATTCTTAGATGTGGGCTCTAGCATAAAATGTCAATTTTTAGGAATAAGAACATAACCTTCACAACTATTGTAGCTACTACAACACCCTCCAAAAATTTGGCCTATACCAAATTTCAGAGCCTTCCTTGGTATTTTTCATTATTGCCACAAGATTTGAAGCTCATTTTATTGGTTTTCATTGAATATTGTGATCCCTTTCGCAAGATAAGAAAAGTGTTGTCTTTTGGCATGTTGGCTGTCGGATTGTATGTATGAGGTTGTTCCAGTGGTTCCAAGAGGGCACCTTTGTGAAAATTAGTTGTTATAACCTTGTAAGTACCCATCGCACACATTTCCAATGCCTTGAGCACTGTAACACAAGTCTCATCATGGTCTCTGTAAAGTGTATATTTGGTGTTACACTTTTCATAACGAGTTGTAAATCTATCACATGGAGAGAAATTATTTGTTTATATGTGTAATATTCCTAACTAGCCCAAGCTAGTAGGAATATTCAATGTCATTTTATTTTTTATGTTTTATGAATAAAATGTAAAGGAGAACAAATAAAAACTCCTAAACATGAGAATAAATCAATGCCCAATGTGAACAAAGTCAAATCAGGGCTTGTTCAATAAAATCCACTTGTATGTGAAACAGGTTCAATCTATTTGACTAGGTCAACATGACCAAATCATAAAGTAGTCCAGATACAATGAACCTCCTAGATGATCAGTGCAGTCCTATGAGGAGATCCTCCTTGTGAAAAGGGACAAATGGATGAAGGTGGTTTAGGGTTTTTCAAACCCTAATCTTATATAAGGAAGGGAAATACTTAAGGAGAGGTTGTTGACGATATTTTTATTTTGATATTGCTTGATCAACTCAAATTCTCTTGGCTGTTTAGCTAGAGAGAGAGGAATTTCCTGTTTAGGAATTCCTCTTCTTCCTTGAGGGTCTCTTGGAGGAGATTGTGCTGCATTGATCCACTATCTAGCATTTTGGCCAAGCTTCACCTTACATTACAGCACTGCTCATGTTGAGATTTGATCTGTCTTGTGATCTGCAGCAAGTGGAATGAGATCTATTCAGATCTGAAGAGTTATATTGCATCTTTTCAGTGGGGAAGTCATCTAAACCATTGGTAGGAGTGCAATAGCTATTTTGAGCTTCATATTATTATCTTTTCATGAGGCCAAAGTGTGCATCACTTCATCAGCATAGTTAGCTTTGAAAACTGCATCATTTTGCAGGCAGAGTTGAAGTGTACATTTGCTAGCAGTTTGGAGGAGAGATCTCCGGTGAAAGGGCTCCTTTCCTTCACTGAGGTGATCCGTGGATTGGCCAACCAATCCATGTCATATTTCAGATCTGATCTGTTGTGTGATATATTCTTCATAAATTTCTAAATTTTACTGCAGATCGATGGTGTAGATCTCAGATCTATTCAGTGTCTTTCACTTTCAACTGAGATCCCCAAGGGGAAAGTACTTAAAACGAATTTTTGCATATAGATCCCATTTATATCTATCCTTTTGTTCTTTGATCTATTATGGATCTGAAACTTAATAAAACACTGCTTCAGATTTCTAAAAATAATGTTGTCTGGTTCATTCTCTATTTCCTGTGTCATAAAGCTTGGGTTTTAAGCCTTTTCTTCAAGTATAGATCTGTATTTTCTAATGTAAGATCTTTGAATCCTATCCTTAGATTTCCATACTGTTATCCCTACACAAAATCATCAAAACCTTCATAAAATACGCTCTCTAAGCTTTAGAAAATTTCTGCATACTCCAATTCATGGGAAATCAGCAATTTTGAGCCTAGTCGGGAATGGAGGATCTGTTTAACATAGAAAAATGCATTTTTTTTAATGAAATTCGGCATGTGAATCCCTATTGACCTAATATAACATATCACAGAGCCATGATCCTTATTTTTATGTAAATTTCTGAATACAGTCATTTTAGGGCCTGAAAAGTCGTTTTTCCTCACCTTTTTTAGAATAAAATCTGAGTAAAGGTTGCTGCAGTACTTGGAATTGATTTCTGAGTGTTTTTAAACACATTTTATGATATCTGAAGCACACATCCCTGAAAATTTATTTTTTCAAGCATGTCTTGCTGAGCATTTCCTTTTGGGAATATTACAGTGGTATCAGAGCAAGATCTTTGGCTCAGCCTGTGGCTTCAAGCCAAATTTTTGTAGAGAAATGAATAGAGATAAAAATGATGGAGAGGATGAGATTACTCTCATCAATGTTCAGATCTAAGAATGGCCTCTCCAAAGAGGTAAATCAGAAAAGAGAAAGCAGATGCACCGAGACTCCTAGAGGTTTTCAAGGAGAAGAAAGTTGCAGTCAGACCTACAGAAGGTTTCAAGAAGGGGAGGAAGACCCATGCACTTCCTACTCTCACAAATAAGATACATTGTACAGAAGAGGAGATCCTCCTGCTCCTTTTCTAGACCCTGAAGGGTATTGAAGAAGATCTCAAGGAGATTGAAAGGGTGGAGACTTGTACCAGCACTGGCACAACCTTGGAAGAGCAGCCTTCGTGTTTAGTAATGAAGGAAGACTACATAGTTGTAGAAGAAGCTCTTGCTTCTACATCTCGCCGAGGTATGATTAAAAATTCATCTATTGTCATTTCAGCACATTGTATGAAGAGATCTACATCTTTGCATGCTGCTGATTTAGAGCAACAAAGTTGCACTGCACTGTGCAAAGGAAGTGAGGAAGAAGAGAGGAACCATTCCTCATTGGATCATTCACATGGAAGCTTCATTCATGAAGCAATAAAGGGTGGAATGATGGATGGTATACATCTTGAAGTGAGAAACCCTTTCTACCTTCCAAATGACCCTTTCTCAATGAGCACACCCCTGCTCAAAGAGAAAATTCTACTTGCAGCAAATCCAAGGCCCCTTTTGTTTTGGGAGGCCATGCATGAGGAGAAGACCTCATGGGAAGAATTCATTGGAGGTGCACTTCAGCACATCATGGAGTGTAAAGTTCTTCAACAATTTGAGGAGGATATTCCATTCTCACAGGAGCAGATAGTAGATGGGGGAAATCTTTGGATGGATAACATCTCTCATGACTATGTTAGACATTTCTTGAGCCATGCACATCATGATGGGAGGTTTTTTCCTACCACCTATTTGGATCCTCATAGGGTCAAATTGATCCTCGGGAAGATTGCATTTCAAGATCCCATGAAATGTAGAAATCTGATTTGGGATGATGGTAGCCCTCATGGGAGGAGTACCAAGATGAATGATGGAAGGAGACATCCATAATTGGTTGAGTGGATGTGGATGGAGAGCAAGAAGCTAGAGCGCTACTTGCATATCTATGACACCAGGCAGCACGAGGCTTGGCTGCGTTGGTTTCTCTTGAAAGAGTTTGGTCATCACTCTCTTTCATAAGGTATGTGGCAGGATACTTGCATCATGGAGCAGCGAGGAGTATGGATACATTGTGTTGACATAATATTCTTCATGTCAATCTACATGATCTTGATGATGGGAGTATAGAGAGGCAGCAAAATATTTTGTTTCTTGGGATGTTCTTGAGAGAGCAAGGGAAAATTTGCTCTCACAGTTTTCATGATGTTGCAGGAGTAGAAGATGGCACTATCATAGTGCAAAGGGGTTACTCCTTGACCTTAAATGTTGAAGAAGGACTTTCTTCATGGGAAGGACTTCTCATATGTAGTAGCATTATGTGAGATTCCTTTGACATTTTGCATGTCAAAGATTCGAGCTATGTGTTGATGGGAGCCTATTTGCATAGGCCAATAGCGTTGTCACTTTGGAGCTGGGATTTATTTATGGAGTATTCCCAGGATCACTTCTCATTCGATGCACTTGGTGAGAAAAGAGGAGGTGAAGAAGATGAAGTGGTAGACGGAGACATATATTACTGTGGTGTGCTTTTCTTGACTTGGTTTTCCAAGCAGGAGGAGAAGGACTTTCATGCAGCCCTTGGTTCATTCCCCTTCATGGGAGTGTGCCAAACTATTATTGAGGGTTCATTCATGGATCCATGTATCTTATTTCTTCCAACATATGGTGAGAGTTTTTTCTTGCATCCTCTTACCATCTTTTGGCGGTGCATTTCTCCACAAGAGGGCAAGATTTTCATTGAGCTCCATGGTCTACATTGGGCCAAATTATATGATGGAGACAACCATCTCTTATGTGGCCTTGGGAAAATATGTTTTTCTTACATGTATGTTCATTTTATTTATATGATTAACCATGTAACAAGAAACAATTTTCCATGTATTCTTCTAAAGCAGCAGTATGTAAAACTGCGCTGTGAAGACTTGGGAAACTGTTGGTACTCTCTTCCATCACATATAACCTTCATTATTTACTTCATGATGATGATAGTCATGTTCTCAATTGTTTATATTTCTTTTATCTTGATGGGAGACATGATGTTGAGTGAGGCACATGATTTGGATGTGTCCTTTTGGGAAGTAGGTTCCCACACTTTCTGCAGTACATGTTCTAATGGGAACATGGGAAGAGTTGTGGCCACCATGACCAAACACTTGTTTCTCTTGGAGGTGGGCCATGTGTGTGATGGGATACCTTATGATGATACCCTTCTATCCATCACATATGGAACACTAGTTTTACAACGTTGGAGGGAGGATATTTGCAGATCTAATCTTCATGATGCCACTTGAGGGTAATATCCTTGCAGCCCAAGATCAGTTTGCACTCTAAAATTATCCTAAGTGGAGAGGTGAACAGTGTGGAGTAGGCTATGATGCTTACCACTTGCAGATTTTCAGCCCACCTTCTTTGCTGGAGCTCAAGGTGGAAGAGGATTTTCTGAAGTTGCCTTATCTGGAGGTAACTAGATTCTTATGGATGATAGCATAGGTGTGGGAGACACTCATTGGGAGAAATTTTCCCCATGCTCTCCATCACTCCTACCTTAATGAGGACATTGAGCAACAAGGATATCACCACTTTCACCTTCCATTTTCTCATGATGTACACTTTCTATCTTACACTTGGAGGAAATCATTGGAGGATAGATTCATTGCTTATCATTTTCAGCCATGGTGGGGTCCATTGATGAGGCCACAAGAAGAGGGAAGGAGAAGTTTTGTTCTACCCCGCAGTTTCTTGAGGACAAGCAATATTTTGAAGGGGAAGGACTATAATATTCCTAACTAGCCCAAGCTAGTAGGCATATTCAATGTCATTTTATTTTTTTATGTTTTATGAATAAAATGTAAAGGAGAACAAATAAAAACTCCTAAACATGAGAATAAATCAATGCCCAATGTGAACAAAGTCAAATCAGGGTTTTCTCAATAAAATCCACTTGTATGTGAAATAGGTTCAAGCTATTTGACTGGGTCAATAGGACCAAATCATAAAGCAGTCTAGATACAATGAACCTCCTAGATGATCAGCATGGTCCTATGAGGAGGTCCTCCATGTGAAAAGGGAAAAATGGATGAAGGTGGTTTATGTTTTTTCAAACCCTAATCTTATATAAGGAAGGGAAATACTCAAGGAGAGGTTGTTGATGATATTTCGATTTTGAGATTTCTTGAGCAACTCAAATTCTCTTGGTTGTTTAGCTAGAGAGAGAGGAATTTCCTGTTTAGGAATTCCTCTTCTTCCTTGAGGGTCTCTTGGAGGAGATTGTGCTGCATTGATCCACTATCTGGCATTTTGGCCAAGCTTCACCTTACATTACAGCACTGATCATGTTGAGAGTTGAGTTGTCTTGTGATCTGCAGCAAGTGGAATCAAATCTATTCAGATCTGAAGAGTTATATTGCATCTTTTCAGTGGGGAAGTCATCTAAACCATTGGTAGGAGTGCAATAGCTGTTTTGAGCTTCATATTCTTATCTTGGCATGAGGCCAAAGTGTGAATCACTTCATCAACATAGTTAGCTTCAGAAACTACGTCATTTTGCGAGCAGATTTGCAGCGTACATTTGCTAGCAGTTTGGAGGAGAGATCTCCGGTGAAAGGGCTCCTTTCCTTCACTGAGGTGATTCGTGGATTGGCCAACCAATCCATGTCATATTTCAGATCTGATCTAATGTGTGATATATTCTTCAGAAATTTCTGAATTTTACTACATATCCATGGTGTAGATCTCAGATCTATTCAATGTCTTTCACTTTTAGCTGAGATCCCCAAGGGGAATGTACTTAAAAGAAATTATTGCATATAGATCCCATTTAGATCTATCATTTTGTCCTCTGATCTGTTATGGATATGAAACATAATAAAACACTGCCTTATATTTCTGAAAATAATACTGTCTGGTTCATTCTCTATTTCTTGTGTCATAAAGCTTGGGTTTTAGGCCTTTTCTTCAAGTATAGATCTGTATTTTCTAATGTAAGATCTTTGAATCCTATCCTCAGCTTTTCATACTGTCATATCTACATAAAATCATTAAACCCTTTATAAAATACGCTCTCTAAGCTTCAAAAAAATTCTGCATACTCCAAGTCATGGGAAATCAGCAATTTTGAGCCTAGTCGAGAATGGAGAATCTGTTTAACATAGCAAAACGCATTTGTTTTTTCTGAAATTTGGCATGTGAATCCCTATTGACCTATTCTAACATATCCCAGATCCATGACCCTTATTTTTACGCACATTTATGAATACAATCATTTTAGGGCATGCAAAGCTGCTTTTCCTCACCTTTTTGAGAATAAAAGCTAAGTAAAGGTTGTTGCAGTACTTGAAATTGATTTCTGCGTGTTTTTAAACACATTTTGTGATTTCTAAGCACAAAACCCTGAAAAATGTGTTTTTTAGGCATGTCTTGCTGAGCATTTCCTTTTGGGAATATTACAATATGTCATGGATGATCTATGTTGTTTGAGTTGTAAAATATGCTAAGTGTGTGATCACTCAAATTTCATCATCGTTCACACCAATCTCACTGGTCTCGCACTTAGTCATTTTTCGAAAAAACTTCTTGTCCAAGAAAATTAACTTCACCTAGCCTCCCCTAAGCTATGCACTACGTAACCTCAGTCCTCTAGTTGTGGCTTGATCAGGTGCTCAATATTTAGCTCAAAAATAAAAAAATTTAGAATTTCTTGAAACTAGGGCGACAGTGCCGAGCTCATCACCAAGATTCCAACCCAAATCATTTCATAAAAATCTGAGTTCGTATGAGTAAGTTATGGCCTGCTCTCCATTTTATCAAACAACTAAAAAAATTGTGAAAAAAAATTCTTTCGGTAAAAATCACATCCAAATGAATTTGGTCGACGCGTTTCGAACCAGCCAGTGTGGTTCATCATATTTATGGATCACAGAAGCAATATTCCTAAAACTAAAAAAATTGCAGAATTGTGACAGGTTGCTGACATGGCAGCCCAGTCAGCAAAAGGAATCTTCTGGAATATTCTTCAGGTTTATGCCAATGAGGTTGTGACAAGTGTCACTTTCTAATTCGCGAGTTTAGTCTATGTGGGTGAAATTTTCCTAATGTATCTAAGTTGGAAATTGTGTGTGTTTTTCTTAATTTAATTATTGATTTATGATTTAATATATATATATATATATATATATATATATATATATATATATTATAATATAATATATTATATGTTTAAAACATATTATATATATACCATATTAATTATAATTAAATTTTTAATTTAAAACCAAAGTTTGAATCAAATGTCACGCCAAGTCCAAATTTTATTTAAACCATAGTTTGTGTGCATTAATCAAATGCAAAATCTTCATTTCAACTATAAATGGAGATAAGCCAAGGTTCACATATAATTAATTTGTAAAAGATGTATGCATTATTTATGTGGTAAAAAATTGGTGGTAATGGGAGCAGGGTTGGAGTTTGAACTCCATACCTCCACCCCAACAAATCACACCCTACCAATGGGCTGCAGGCTAGTACTTATTAAATTTTGTGGATTCACTATTACTTATTTCTTATATGGTGGGATCGGTGGAGTGCGGAGGGGCTAGCTCGCAGGCCAGCCCCTCCATCATCTGACCACATCTCATACGACCAGCACTGAGGTCCAACCACTAAACGCGCTAATGAGAATTCCTAATCTGCTTTTGTAATTAATTAAACCTCAGTTATGTGGAGATTAACTTGGCAGAGATTTTGGAGGCACCCCCAAATCTGGTAGAGATTCCAAATTTAGCTGGGTTATCTGGCACATATCCATTTTTAGTGGAGGAAAACTAGGGAAATTTCTTTTTTCCATAATGGAGGCAATATTCGACCAAATTGGGAAAACGAATAGTAAATTTTATATTATTTTGGAATTACAAAGACAAGGGTATAGGTTTTAGAGGCTAAAAACTACTTGTACTTGTCATTTCTCTATAGGGAAGTTCAAGGGAGCCTGGAGCCACCAGGGACGGAGGTCAAGTCTAGACTAGCTAGAGTCATTTTTCAGTAATTGGACAATAATTTTTAGATGATATGTATGTTTTAAAGATAATAGAATAGGTTTCAGGAGAAATATAAAAATTTACACAAAATTATGCGAAATTTGAGCTAATAGAAGAGGCCCAAGCTATGGAGCTAGACCAAGGAGATGTAGCCTAGGAGGGGTGAACTCCTTCATCAAAAACTTGAGTTTATGGATATGTTTATGGTTTGTTGTACATGTTGATGTTCCTTTTCAGTTCTTACTTATGTTGTTTACTTGTCATTAATTTCAACATAAAACACAACACAATGTCCTATTTTGGCACTCTCCTGCATCATGGAAACTATAGCACCATAAGCAAACTAGAAGAAAATAAATTATAATTCTGAATTTGTAATTAGCACAGAAAAACTAACATATCAAGTGGTATCAGAGCATCATGTTTCTTAAGGTTATTAACATGCTTTTCTAGAGTTTGTGAAAAATAGTTTTAATGGTTGCAATTTTGTGATGCTTACAAGGTTAAGATTGTAGAGAGGAGAAGGGAAGCTATTGGTAGCTAGTCCTGAGATTAGGAAAATAAGGAAGAGAGATAAGAAAGTATCATTCTCACCCAAAGAACCACTCAAAGCAATACTTCAAGCACCTCAAGTTCCATCTCCATTAGTTGAGATTGAAGAGGTAGAAATTGCACAAGACGCTAACGTGATTGAAGAGGTACAAGCTACAGAGGTTGAGATTGAATCCAAAGCCATTATGTCAGGCTATCAAGAGACTCATGAAAATTTTGAAGAAAAGGATGTTAAGAGAGACTTCAAAGATATGCAAAGAATGGTTTAAATCATCTATGAAGATTTCATGGCAGAAAGAGTTGGAGAAGGTTCAAAGGCTCCACATGGAGAAGGATCTTCAAACAGTAAGAAGGATGAAGAGAAGAGATCAAAAGGTAGTGGAGGAAAACCACTACCATATAAATTTAGTGGAGGAAATCCACCTCCATCTCCACCATCCTTATCATATCCATCTGCATCATCTTCCACATCCACCACAAAAACCACCCACACTCACACTCACTCAAAATCCCCAGGAGGAAAAACTCCATTACTCAAATTGGACATAAAGTTTGAATTACCCATGTACAATGGCGAGGTAAATGCAAATAAGTTTCACAATTGGATTCGTCAATTGGAGGTGTATTGCAAAATTCAGAACCTACAAGACGATGAAACAAAGATCTAGTTGGCTTCATTGAGGCTAGAAGGAGCAGCACGAGTCTAGTGGGAAGAAAAGACTCAAGAGGAAATGTGAATCCATGGTAACATATCCATCACTTGGGTTGAGTTTATTTCTACCATTAAAAGACAGTTTTATCCTTTAGCTTACATGAAGAAAGATATTATGAGTTGGAAAAATTTTAGGCAGCTCAAGGGTCAAATAGTTGAAGATTATACCCAAGAGTTTATAAAGAGAGCTTTGTTGCTAGGAGTAAACTTGAATTCCCAAGATACACTCTTGAAATATATTGGAGGTTTTCATTCATATTTGAAACATACTATTCTTATGTTTAACCCAAGAAATTTAGATGAAGTTTGTGTACAATCCACACAGTTAGAGGCAATGGGAATACAAGGCATAGAGGAGATAGAGGAAAGTGAGGGTAAAGGGAAAGGAAAGTTTCATGGAAGAGGAAAAATAAATGGTTCTGCAAAAAAAAAAAAAAAAAAAAAAACTCACATGCAAAAAATGTTCAAATACTGGCCATGATGAAGACCACCGTTGGAAACTTCATCTACAATTGAAACCAAGTAGAATAAAAGCCAAAAGGAGGGGGAAAATTGTTGCTATAGCTGAATAAGACTTAGGGTCAGATTCAGGAGATGAGACAAAAATGGCAACCATGTGTTTGAAAGATAAATATACTGCAAGAACTAGTTCTTCAAATTGTTCAAATGATACTCATGATGAAGATACAAGAGTATAACTTTTCCATATTAGAGTTGTCTCTAAACATACCAATATTGATACACTTTTTGATAGTGGGTCACAAGCTAACTTGATTTCCGAATATTTGGTTAAGAAGCAAGGCCTTGAAACAATTAAACATCCAAGCCTATATCCTTTGGGTTACATTTGCAAGAATGCAAACTTGCAAGTTACAAGGAAGTGCTTATTAAAATTTTCCATTAACTCGAACTTTCTTGATGAAGTTGAGCTTGATGTGGTGCCGCTTGAAATATCTAGTATTGTATTGGGAAGTCCTTATATGTATGATAGGAAAGTTGTATTTCATCGCCATGAGAATAACTAACACTTGTTTAAGGATGGTATTGAGTATATAATTAGAGCACATAATAAGAAGGCAGGTTTGTCTCTTATGCATGCAAGTGAAATGAAGAGGATAATGAATGCAAGTCAGAACTTGACATTGTTGAAGATTAAATAAATATATGTATTCAATCACACTTTTCATAAGGATGCTTATGCTTGTAATGAGTTGTTTGAGGATGTTAGAAGTTTGCCTTTGAAAGAAGGTGAAAAATGTTTGCAGCAGTCAACAGTAGTGTTGAGAAGTGTTGGAAACAAGATGTCGGTGTAAGAGGGTGCAAAGGTAAAAGAGAAAGTGATAAAGCAGCTTGGAAAAAAATGCATGGGTTCCACAAATGTTTTTTTAAGGTTTCCAAAAGGTACATGGCAATGGCGAAGAAACTTGGTCAAGAGTCGACGCAAGTACAAAGCGAGATCAGCTAAAAATCGCCATGGTGACAATGTGCAAGGTCAGAAAGTTTCTAAATTTTCTTTGATTGTTGACCAAGGTAGGAACAAGATGGTTTCTGCAAAATAGGTAGTTGTTCTGAAAATTCAAAAATATTGCAGCATGACGGTGTCAATGATAGCAAAAGGTAGTAAGAATCAAGGAATAAGTTGACTTTTTATGAAAAGTTCAAAATGAGGAAATTGGGAAAATTTCAGTGGATAGATACTAGAAGGGTGAGGGAACAATCCCCTCATCCACATAATTAGTAATCAAGGGATATTTTGGGGTCCAAAAGGTTTCTAGTGGGGAGGAATGATCAGGTGCTTAGTATTTAGCTCAAAAATCAAAATTTTCAGAATTTCTAGAAACAAAACGACAACGTAGAGCTCATCATCGGGATTCTAATGCAACTCGTTTCATCAAAATACGAGTTCGTATGAGTAAGTTAGGGCCTATTGTTTGTTTTCTCAAACAACTAAAAAACTTGCAGAATTGTGACAGGTTGTTAACATGGCAACCCAGTCAGTAAAAATGAATCTTCTGGAATATTCTTCAGGTTTTTTCCAATGAGGTTGTGACAAGTGACACTATAATTCTCCAGTTTGGTCTATGTGGGTGAAATTTTCCTAATGTATCAAAGGTGGAGATTGTGTTTTTTTTTTTTAATTTAATTATTTATTTATGATTTTATATATATATATATATATATATATAATTTGTTTAAAAAATATTATATAATATATATTATATGTATACTATATTAATTATAATTAATTTTTTAATTTAAAACCAAATTTTGAATCAAATATCATGCCAAGTCCAAATTTTATTTAAACTATAGTTCATGCAAATTAATCAAATGCCAAATCCGCATTTCAACTGCAAAGGTCCGTATAAGTCAAGTTTCACATATAATTAATATGGTACAAGTTGTCTGCGTTATTTATATGGTAAAAACTTGGTGGTAATTGGAGCGGGGTCATGGTTTAAACCCCAGACCTCGGCCCCAAAAAACCTATGCCCTACCAATGGGTTGTGGGCTGGTACTTATTAAATTTTTTGGATTCACTATTACTTATGTCTTATACGGTGGGACCCACAAAACACGGAGGGACCAACACGTGGGCCAACCCCTCCATCATGTGACCACATCTCATACGAGCAACACCAAGGGCCAACCACTAAGCATGCTAATGACAACGCCTAATCCAGATTTTTATTTAATTAAACCTCATTTAATTGGAGATTAAATTGGCAGAGATTCTGGAGGCACCCCAAAATCTAGTGGAGGTTCCAAATTTAGCTTGGTCATCTAGAAGATATCCAATTTTAGTGGAGGAAAACTAAGGGAAATTTTTTTGCCATAATGGAGGCAATATTCGACCAAATTGGGAAAATGAATAGTAAATTTTAGATGACTTTGGCATTCCAGAGACAATGGTACAACTTTGAGAGGCTAAAAGTGACTTCTTAATGTGAGTTTTCTACAGGGAAGTTCAAGGGAGCCCAGAGCCACCAGGGAAGGAGGTCAAGTCCAGACTAGCCAGAGTCAGTTTTTAGTAATTAGACAGTCATTTTAAGATTATTTGTTTGTTCTAAAGACAATATAACAGGTTTTAGGAGCAATTGAAAAATGTACACATTACTTTTTCCAAATTTTAGCTAATACAAGAGGCCCAAGCTATGGAGCTGGATGAAGGAGATGTAGCCTAGGAGGGGTGAACTCCTTCATAAAAAACTTGTGTTCATGGCTCTATTTATGGTTTGTTGTACATGTCGATTTTTGTTCAGTTCTTACTTATGTTTTTTATATGTCATTAATTTCAACGTAAAACACAAGACAATTTCCTGTTTTGACACACATGCACCAAGGAAACTAAAGCACCATAAGCAAACAACAAGTAAATAAATTATAATTTTGAACTTGTAATTAGCACTTAAAAACTAAAATATCAAGTGAAAATCAAGTTCCTTTCTTCTTGGCACTACATAGTGTGAAGCTCCCTCCCCCCAAGACTACTGCACTGTGTAGTTTATGTTAACAAGACTTGACCCTGACCTCCAGAAATGCTTAATCACGACCTCCACCTTGGCTTGAACTACGCAATTCACAACCACAAGCCTCAAGCTCATTCCCTGGTCACTTGATATGTGTAGCTTTCTAGTATCCTAACCTTCCTTGACTCCTATAATTGTGCAGTAAGATATCCCAGTGCCCATCCCTTCAGTGTGTCCCACTGGCTCTGGAAAATGCACAACAATGTCCCTTAGCCCAACTTGAGTTGTGCACTGCACAATCTCAAGGCTCAAGTATTCCCCTTTCATGCTTGAACTCCAAAGTGACTGGGCCTCCTTTTCCATCCATTCACTTATTTTGGGCTAATTTCATGGATCAGAATGCATCAACTTATGTTAGGGGTTTTCAGATAGATTTCATCTCATCATGAGTGAATTACAGGAATAGGTACTCTATCATGTCATGGTGAGATGATGAATAAGGAGAAGAAGGAAGGAAGAATTCTCAAAGACACTCTTGCAACTGAACTCACAAGCTGATTGATCAAGAGAAAGCGAAAGGACACTATTTTGTGGCCACTATCCATGACTTGAGATCATTGAAGACTCCTTATCACCAAGGCATGTGGAGGTAGAAAGGAAAAATATTTCACGAAGACACTACAATCTCAGTAGCAACAGTGGCTTGAGATCTTCATGTCATCAAGCAGTCCATGTTAGCAGTTCCATGTCATGTCATGTCATGATTGGTCATATACCACATCATTATTGTGGACCATATATATTGTATTCAAAATGTATTTTAAAATGGAAGTCCGAAGGTAACATATGAAATGCAAAGAGCCATGTAAGTTGAAAAGTAATACAAATTCAAAAATTCATGAGGGTATTCAAAGAGTCACCCTTGGTTATATATACTCCCTCATTGTATGAGCACAGTACTCTTCACCTTGGCTCCACTAGAAAGCATTAGAGAGATAAGCTAGTTCTTTTGTGGAGCAAAGAGTGGATCCAACACTCCACTATTGGAGCTAGTGATGTTCATTGTACATATGTGTCTTGGATTTTTTACTTAATAACATAAGCCTTCCAAGGCCAACACATTTTTCATGCATGGACTATGAATATTTGTAAGACTATTTTGCGGATGTTTGTGTTTCATGTTTTCTTTCACATGTGTTAAGATAGTTGAAATGTTTCAGTTATTTTAGTAATTATCTTATTGATAATGTGTTGTAATGGTTTTTATTGTTTTCCCATCATTGTGGACTATTTCACATTATATTAGGTATATTTTTCTCAATTGTTGGTTGTAATGATTGTCGTATCCTTTCTGAACTATTCCGCTACATGTTAGATAGACCCTTTAGTTCATGTGTGTCTCTTCCTGGTTAGTACTATTACCTCTCTCTTAAAGGCTCACTTATCTCTCTCCCCCATAGTAGAATAACCTTGACACACTTGCAATTGGACACTCACCAAGCACACCCCCTTGATTTTTGAAATTAAATTTCAACCCCTCTCTCTTGCTAATAGTTAGAGCCAAGGAATATATTTAACAATATGGAGATCATTCCTTTATTCTTGATGGAAATCCTACACCAAATGGTGTGAGGTCTAATTGTGACTTCATATCTGGGATATCCCCTAAATGTTGGTGGTTCCAGCACCGTCAACATTTCTAGCGCTACAAGGAAAACCAATGTTTTATGGTTGATAAATCCATCAACCCTAACATATCATCTTCTGATCAAGGCAACAACATTCAGTGCACCCCCCTACTCATGTTTATGAAGTTGGTGACTCTTCCCAGCCACATACCACTTGAACTTGTGAAATCTGATTTAATCATCTTAGGGCTATCTATCCTTTAACCCATTAGTTCACAAAAGACATTGGATTGATGTTGTGAGTACTCAGTCTTCAATATTCTTCACAGAAGAACAAAACCACCCCTAATGGGATAGCGGATTCCTCCCTTGAAGACGTGTTTCTTACCACCCTTGAAGAGTTAGTAGATTGTATGGAAATCAAAGAACAACCTCCAGTTTTATGTGGTGGCAAGGGACATAACCCTGTACTATCAAGCATAACATTCCGTGGGTTGGGCGATGAGGAAGAATAAGAATAGCCATATGAATCTGACAAAGAAGAGGAGGAGAGCGAAGAAGAATACATGGAATACCAAGATATGGATTGGATGAATTAGGGCCCATTGCACTTTTGGGTGTGTTGCACAAGATGTTGAAGCATTTGTTACAAAATTATATATTACAGAGTAATGGGACACATAAAATATGTGGAAACATAAACATAGAAAAAACAGATAAAACAAGAGAGACACAAATATATGTGGCTCACCCAACTCGGGCTACATATCACTACAAGGAAAAGACCCTCTAGTGAATGTTTTTGAGGAACCCCTTATAAAAATACCCCAGAAAATTGTTTGTAGCGGAGGTTACTAGAGGAGGTTGGCGGGTGCAGGGTTTTGCGGATGTTTTTCTTCCGGTGTGTTTATCATCCTAAACCGCACTAATGCACTCAACTAGATAAAGCACTGGTGCGCACAAAACATTGGCACACTAGGACACCATGTGCTCAGTAAAAACCCGCCTGGTGCATCTTATTACTGTAGCGCACTGGTGCTTTAAAAATATTCAGCACTGGTGTGTCATAAAACCTCGTGCCAAAACTGAAACAGCTCAGTGCGATTTTAAGAGAAAGCACTAGTGCACCTATAAATTCTGTGCACTGGAACAGGGTTAAATAAAAACAAAATACGGCCATAAATCCACATTTTTCACTTTTCAGTGCTCCAGATCTCTCAAGCACTAGTGAAAATTTACCTTGTATGAGGTGCCCTACCATCGATGCTCCCATTGCAAGCACTGTTGCTATCCATTGCCACCATCTCCATTTTGAATTTTTCAAAATGGTGGAAAAATTTATTTTTGTAAATTCTACAGCCAATATGCCTCCTCGATGTCCAAATGTACAGGTATTTTCCTTTTTTTCCATAATTAGACCTTTTAGTGGATTAGTTTTGTAAAATAGCTTAAAATTCACCATATTTAAAAAAAACAATCCCGTGCGGTGTACCTGAGTTGTTTGGCTCACACTGGTTCGCGGTGCTGCCTGTAAATTTATAGGCCACACCGTGACTGGTGTTGACAACATCTGCACCAGTTTTGGGGCAGTACTGAAACCACACACCATGATTTTTTCAAAATTAAAACAAAGTGCAGTGCGATCGGTTACCGAGTCACACCGTTGACCATGTCAAATTGTGAGAATGCAGTGCGTTAACAGATATATCTGCCCCTAGGCGGGTACTTTCTTCAGCGCACTGCATTCCAAGAATTTGACATGGTTAACATTGTGGCTGGGTAAATGACCACACCGTTGACTATGCAGTGATGTTAGGAGGGTGGTGTGTTTCCTAAACTATATGCCTCGGGGTGTATAGGTTGGTCAACGCACCACCCTCCCAACACTAGTACATAGTCAATGATGCGGTCTATTATACCACTATACCATTGACCTTGTAACAATGCTAGGGGGGTATTGCGCTAAAAATTTGTAGGTGCACCGCCTCTGGTGTTCTGACAATTTTCTGGTGCACCACCTCCAATGTGTGACAAAAAAAAGATGCACCGTTACCAGTGCATGCCTATTTTTTGTGGCATACCGATAGTTTTGTTTTTTTAATCAAAAAAAATTATATATGTATATTCCTATATATATGTCTCATTTTATAATAAAAAAATTGTATTAATATGTCAATCATTCAGCAACGTGAAAGGAGAGAAGAGAGTGAACAACAACAACAACAGGTGGATAAATATAACATGGTTCGCCTGTGAGAGGCGCGAAAGAGGGAGAGAGATGTGTACCCTCGCCTTATTACAGTAGCTACCTAGGGGCTCCTAAGGTAGGCAGGCCTCCTCAAGTTCTATAAGGAGGCTACATCCCTAAAGGGCCATGGTGTTTTTTTGTGACATCTTATTCGCAAGTGGAATGCCCACCTATAAGCTTTCCGGGTTGGCCTAACTAGTGGTACGCACCCATTGAGGAGGACATCTATTTCATTATTGGAATATCGAGCAGAGGGGTGGATTTTCCCCGTTCCTAGAGGTACCATTTGGCTATGCAGCATGGAGTTAGTTGGTGTACTCCCAGAGATACATTAGTGCAGATATATTGTCTTCAGATTTTCAGGTCTCTAGAGGTTAGTTACGTATTTCTTCATTTGGTAGAGAGGAGGTGAGGTGCCTCTCACTGCTGATTTCAACCATTTCACACAACACAAGCGACAAGAAACACATTATTTTCCTGCTTCTATTTTATGTTGATTATTTAGTACAGGAGCCACAACTTGTGAGGTGGTTTTCCATTTTTTTGTGGTAGTTCTGTACAAATTTAGATAGATGTCATGCTCATTTACAAGGTGTTGGGTGTGGAGCCTGATTATCTTATTTTCATATATGTATCACAGTGTTGTACCCCCGCTCTTAACGGGGCAGCAACGCTGCCCATAATTAAACACTGCCTGGGGGGTCCAGGGGGGCAGCTGCGACTTTATGGAGCCCCCCCCCCCCCTAGTGGGGGGTTTCGAGGGCATGCCCTCGAGCTAAAAAAAAATGTAAAATTGCCTTGTAAAAGTATAATAATTTGTAGTCAATCTGGGCTATTCATTAGGTGGATGATCTGATGGTAGAAGTTATGTTTAGTTAAGGGTTTTTTGCCCTAAAGGTAACCCCTCATTTTGTATGAGGGTATTGTATTGCGGCTGTGTATTTTTTATGTATTCTCATAATGAGAAACAGATAGGGAGACTGTGAGAGAGAACAAAGGATATTATAGTGGATCTGTTGTAGGTTGTGTCTCTTCATTTTTGTTGAATAATACAAAGGAAGGACTCGCTATTCGGGGTGGACGTAGCCTAAACTAGGTGAAGCACATATATTTGTGTCTCTCTGGCTTCATGTGTTTTGTGTGTTTGTGTTTTATGCATATTTTATGTGTTGCATTTCTCTGTAATATATAATTTTCAATCACAAGGGAGGGTGAAATTCCCTTTTTCTTCAGATCTATTTTGTTTATTTTTTTAGAGGTTTCTAGAGACGCTACCTACTTTTGTTTGGTAGCCTCCTAGGCCGATGCTACATGTATGGATGCAGTTGTGGGGACAAATGATGCCCAAGAGTGGTGAGTCTGAGTTTTCCGTGAGGATATTGCATGATGCACTCAAGTTTCTAGCCATTGTTGATGAGCATCCCTTCGTTTTGGTCCCCTGTCCATATGCTGGTTTGGATTGGCGAGGGTGTGCCAACATCCTCTTCACAGATGATGAGCCGCTAGATGATAGAGGTAATGTTATTTTTTTATTTAAATTTATTCTAACATGTTTCTTAACTTTTTTTTATTTAAATGTTTAATGAAATTGTCTAATTATTGTTGTGTACTTATATATACTTGCATAAATTGGGTCATTTGATGGCGATGAGATGTTAGCACCACCAAATGATCTAGGTGTAGATCCTAATGATGACCAGGAAATGGTAGATGTCGAGGATCATGGCAGTGCAGACAGACCTGGTCCTCATGGTGCACCTGTACCACCTTTTGCTAGGCATAGGCTTGATAGTAGATTAAGGATGGATTCCGGCGACCAAATCTATGCACTGTTTGTGGAGTTGGGAGTCAAGCCTGCCACTACGAGAGATATACAGGCCGATGCTAGGCTGGTATAGATGTGGAGAGGCATGCTACGTGACATGTTCACCCTAATGCAGTATGTCGTAGGAGCTACAAGCTTAGTTACGCAGTTGAGGAGGGCCCTTCGAGGTAGGCATGGTCGAGATGCAGTACGTCGACAATCCGCGAGCAGCGACACATCATGTGATGATCACGATCAAGGGAGTCATCATCGTTCAACTTGCATCGTAGATGAGTAGCCTACAACATCGTCCAACAATCATGATGGAGAGCAGGTTGGATCATCGACCACGTCGAGTCAGCAGCCTGCAGCATCTAGTAGTACTCATGATCATGAGCAGGCTGGACCATCGACCATGTCGATTCATCATGATGAACAGCTCACAGTTGATCCTGATAAACATGAGGCACCACCAGATTAGTAGGCACATCATGGTCGAGTTGTATCTGAGCTTGTCGAGAGTGCACCATTGACTGAGTAGGCCTCGACTAGTACTACTATTGATGATGTACCACCAACTGATATTTGACATTAATATTACAATTGTATATTTTTTACATTTTACAGTTATATATATATATATATATATATATATATATATATATATATATGGTCCATGTATTTTATGTTCATTTTACACTTGTACTTAATTTACTATTGGTGATCATCACGATGTGTATATTGTTAGGTCATGTTAGATATGTTCATTTAATGTGCAGCTTGCAGATATATGTGTATGTGATAGCAGTTATTTGACATGAGATGTATATTTGATGTTTTTGTTGTGATGATGTTATAAAATGCTAATTTTGTTTTTTTAGATGGTCATGATCATGGTGATTATATGATGTTAGCGAGTTTGAATGTGTTTTTTAGTCAAATATGATGTTTGTAAGATGGTTATCATGATCGTGATGTTTATTTGATTTAATATTAAATGATCATGATATTTATTAAATATTATGTCGTGATTGTAATTGAAATTTTAATTTTAGTTGTAAGTAAAATTGTAAAATTGTATTTGTATTTGTAATTGTAATTTTAATTGTAATTGTATATATCACAAATTGTAAAATTGTAATTCTATTTCTAATTGTATGTAAAATTCTAAAATTGTAATTGTATTTATAATTTTAATTTTAATTGTAATTGTAATATTTAATTTATTGTGAAATTATTGTAATTGTATATATGACGAATTGTAAAATTGTAATTGGAATTCTAATTGTATGTAAAATTCTAAAATTGTACATCTTCGAACTTGAACAAGCCTGCAAAAGGAAGGAGTTTGACAAGATCCCAGATCATCAGCTTGAAACCCTGGAAGTAGTCATTGCCAGAGCCTATAGACAGAAAGAGCTTGGGATTCAACCGGGAAGCAGATGGGATGGCACTCAGCTCCCTAAAGATTCAAAGAAGCGTGGAAGGAAAACAGATTTAGAAAGGACCATCACAGTGGGAAAAATCCTGGTTGATTCTGGTAGATATGTGAAGCTAACAAAGTACTATAAGCCCCTCCCAAATAGTGACTCATGAAGCTCACCTCATGGAATCTAAGAGGGCTTAACAATCCCGGAAAAGTCAGAATGATAAAAAACATGATAAAGCAGGAGCAGCCTCAGATTTTCTTTATGCAGGAAACCAAGTGTAATAGTCACACTCTTGAAAATACACTCTCTAAAGTTTGGCCGGGTTGCCACTCAGTCGCCGTTGATGCTATGGGAGCTTCTGGAGGACTAGCTATCGCTTGGAATTTTCAAGCCATTTCTCTCTCTGACTTCCACGCACACCACTATATCATACAAGCTACTTTCCATATCATTGGAACGAACATACATGGTCACCTCACTAATGTTTATTTCCCTCAGGACACAGGATGCAAAATCTCCCTTCTAGACACAATAGGAGCGATACATTTTGACAGAATTCACCCCCTTTGGATCGTAGGAGGGGACTTTAATATGATTACCAAGCTGGAGGAAAAGATGGGAGGCAAAGCCAAATTGGAACAAGAAACTGGTCACTTCAAAGACTTCATAGAACGCAATCAGCTAATTGATCTTCAATATGCAATGGAATTCACACATGGAGCAACAGGCGCTCCGAAAAGCACTCAATAAGCTTCAAGTTTGATAGATTCCTAATTTCGGATAATGTCGTTCATCTGGGTGGAGACATTTCCTCCGCCATCCTCCCTTACTCAGGCTCTGATCACTGGCCGATTTCCCTCCAATGGCAAAGACCGGGGAATGTTTTGCGTCATCCTTTTCGCTTCGAAGCTTTTTGGCTTACTCACCCCGCTTTCAAAGACCTCATCAGCACCTTTTGGAAGAATTTCAGGCCGCCGGAAGGATCCAAAATGTTTCAGTTTCAACAAAAACTCAAAAACCTCAAAGCACACATTAAAAGTTGGAATCACAACACTTTTGGCAACATCTTCCAGGATAAGCAGGACCTCATTAGCGATTTGAGGAATCTCCAGCAACAGATCATTACAGAAGGACATACGGAAAGATCCTTAGAATAGGAGAAACATCTTCACGCCCGCCTGGAGGAAAGGTACAAGCAGGAGGAAATTTTGTGGAGACAGAAATCCAGAATCAGGTGGCTTAGAGAGGGAGAAAGAAATACCAATTTTTTTCATACAACAACAGTCCAAAGAAGAATGCATAACACAATTACATTCATCAAAAATCGGGAGGGGGAAAGATTAGAAAGCCATGAAGATATAGAAAAGGAGTTCATCAGACACTTTCAAGAGGTTCATCAAGAACCTCTAGTGGACAGACAGGAAGCCATAGATAAAATAACTCAAAACATTCCAAGGCTTATCACTGATGAGCACAACCAGCTTCTCCTGCGCCCGATTTCGACTCTGGAAGTTGATATCGCCATGCAACAGCTCAAAGAGGGAAAGGCTCTGGGGTCGGATGGCTTCACAACCACCTTCTTTCACAAGTTTTGGGACCTCATCAAGGACGAAGTGTGGCAGGTGGTGGAGGAATCAAGATCCATGCATTGACTTCTTCCCTCCCTCAATGCCACCTTCATTGCTCTCGTCCCCAAGGAAGAAAACACCAGTGCAGCAGATAAATTCCAACCGATCGCCTTATGCAATGTTATATATAAAGTTGTATCAAAAGTGATTGCTAACAGATTGAAGCCACTTCTGCCACTGCTAATCTCGCCTGAGCAATCGGGATATGTGGAGGGCCGGCAAATCTTAGACGGCGTTATCCTCACGCACGAGCTCATACACTCCCTCAAGCACTCCAAGCAGGCAGGTATGATACTAAAAATTGATCTTTCAAAAACTTATGATAAACTAAGTAGGATTAACATTCAAAAAATGTTAAGTGCGTTTGGTTTCTCTCCCACATGGATTCGCTCGGTCACAAGCCTTATTTCCTCTGCTTGCTTCTCTATCCTCATTAATGGAATTCCCTCGCAACCTTTCCGCCCTTCTCATGGTATCAGATAGGGAGATCCCCTATCTCCCTTTCTCTTTATGTTAATGGCTGAAGGCCTGGGTCGCCATCTTAAAACTGCCCTCCACTCTCGGCTCATCTGAGGTATCTCTGTCCATAATTCCCAGGCCCTTTCCCATCAGCAGTTTGTAGACGATAACATGCTTTTTGGTTATCCTTCAACAAATGAAGCCGCCCAACTCAAATCCCTTCTGAATGATTTCTCGGTTGCCTCAGGCACTAGCATCAACTTAGCCAAATCCCAAATTTTCTTCTTTCACACCCCTCTAGTCACCCAAGCTGCTATTGCTCGTATTCTGGGCTTCTCCATTGCCAAGCTCCCCTCTACTTATTTGGGTGCCCCCCTTGTTGACTCGGCTCTAAAACATACCTCTTGGCAAACTCTCCTGGAAAAACTTGAAGCTCGTCTCTCCTCTTGGACTCATAGAACTCTGAATATAGCAAGCATAATAGTTCTAATCAAAGCAGTGCTACAGGCATTGCCCCTGTACTTATTTTCTATCTTGGCAGCACCAAAATAGGTACTCAAAAAAATCAAATCCCTTCAAAGGAATTTCCTATGGGGATATTACGGCACCAACCGTAAGTGGGCTCTTGTCAAATGGTCTACGGTTTGCTTGCCTAAGGATCAGGGAGGAATTGGTCTGTATGATCCCACTCACTGCAATGCCATCATGAGTGCTAAAATTTGGTGGAATTGGCTCAATCACCCCCAGAAACCATGGGCAACCATTTGGACTGCTAAATATGCGCACAATAGACCACAGGAAGAGCTCATCAGATTTACGCCCACCGAGAAAGGTTCATTAATATGGAATGCGGCTAAGCAACACTACCTGCTTGTTCAACAACACAGTTTCTGGGAAATTAGGAATGGCAGCATTGCTAGATTCTGGTCTGATTCCTGGGATCAGTTTCCCAAACTCACCAACATCTACCAACCGCCTCCCAGTATGGATTGGGACATGTAGCAGATGGAATCAGTTCAACGACAATGGCTAGAAACTGATGAGCAGAATTTCAGAAAGTGGAAGCCAATGGAAAGGATAATGGAGAACGGTGATGAGCGAATAAAAGATGTTTTAAATTCGGAACTGCAAATCAGACAGATCAGGGTCTCCAGTGACAAGGACATCCTACGCTGGGGATATTCCCCAAAAGGAACATTCTCAACCAAGGAAGCCTACAGAATCTTATGCATATATCCTGCTCCCAAAAATCCTCTCCGGGACAGAATATGGAATTCTGGAATTTGGCCAAAAGTCTCCTCTTTCCTTTGCCTCCTGGGGCACAAACGCATTCTCACGTGGGATAACTTAAGAAAGAGAAGCTTCCAAGGTCCTTCAATTTTTCCCAATTGCAAAGCCCAAGAGGAAACACAGCAACATCTTTTAAACTCCTGTACTTTGGCAACTCAACTATGGGAGAAAGTCAGCTTCCGATGTCAAAGAAATTGTAGGCCTTCTACAGACATCTCTAGCTCCATTAGAGATTGGCAACAGAGCCCCTATAAAAGTGAATTACTAAACCAATTATGGAGAATTATCCCAGGTCTTCTCTTCTGGACTATATGGAAAGAGAGGAATAAACGCATTTTCAAGGATCAAATAACTCCCCTCAATATCATTTGGGAGAATTTTTGTCTTAACCTCTCGGAAACCCTGGCTCTGCACTCATGGAAACCAGATGACTTCCCCACTCTGGATACAGAGATTTCAATTTGGGATAATTGGGGCTTTCATCTTGACATGGGAAAAACCACTATCAGCATTCCTAGAGCCTTTGGCAAAGCCCAGATATCTTGGATTCCTCCTCCCAAGAATACCTTCAAACTTAATTTCGATGGTGCCTCCAAAGGTAATCCGGGCAAAGCAGGCTTTGGAGGCATCATCAGAGATCACAAAGGCGCTCCTTTGGTCATTTTTTTTGGGAATCTGGGATGGGATACGAATAATTCAGCTGAATTGGAAGGCCTATGGCAGGGCCTTCTCCTTTCTCATCGAAGGGGCTCTTCCCTCTGGTTGCTGAAGGAGACTTCCAAATTCTCATCAACATGGCCAATCACCTCCTTAATGGGACTCATGCGAACAAAATAGCCAACAGCTGGAGATTGGAAGCTCGCCTTTTGGATTTAGAAGGGTGGCCTCATAACAACAAAGCGCTCCTCTTTAAACACACCAAAAGAGAAGGCAACAAAGTTGCTGATTTTCTGGCAAACCTGGGCGTAGACAATGAAAACAGTCTGCTTACAGGCCCCCTAAACATTATCCAAAACCATGATCAGATACAACAATGCAAAATATTGGTCCAGACTGATGCAGAAACCCCAGAAGCGGGTGGAAAGGCGAGAGTTTAAGAATATGGACGAAGGTTATTCAATTCTGGTTGTGTGTGGTGTTTTGGCCTTTATGCTTGGCACTGGTGACAATCCTCTGTCCATTTTTCGAAACAATTCGCAGCATTGTAAGATGATCCGGCCCTCTGGTAATCTAATTGCAGGTACCTGGTTCTGGATTCTTTGGTACTCTGGAGATAATATGGATATTTTCATTGATATGGCGGATGTTCCCAGGGCAATCGCTCAGAATTGTTCTCCAGATGCAGATTTGGTGAATTTCGCGGCGGGGGTGGTTTGGTGGCACGATGGTGGAGCGTGGGCGGAGCCACCTCTCCTGGTGGTTACGGGGGGTACAAGTCTGCTCGCACTGTCCAAATGGGTGTGGCCCCGTAGTTCACCACAACCGTTGATTTAAGGTCAACGCATGATTGGCAAGTCAACTACGGGGGGTGCTCTTCCGTTAACCGTCGAGCGGTTTGACCCCCCGTATTCTGTCGATCTTTGTCATCTTGTGCGCCTTTTACCCCACGCTATTCGACCATGCAGCCGCCTGTTAATTCATCTGCTGTTCATATTTCCCCTACGTGGGATTTTTTTTGTGAATTCTGTTTTGGCACTGGTTTCCCTACTTCAGGGCAGTGCTCCTCAGGAGTTTATGTTCAAATGCCACTGCATAGGGCAATGTTTAGGCTCTAGCTCGCTGTAAATATTTTTCTTATCTATTAATATAATAGTCTTACTTAGAAAAAAAAAAAAAATCTAAAATTGTAATTGTAATTGTATTTGTGATTTTAACTGTAATTGTAAGTAAAATATTTGTAAAATTTTAATAGTAATTGTAATGTTTAATTTATTGTGAAATGATTTTAATTGTAATTTTAATTTTAATTGTATGTAAAATATTGTAAAATTTTAATTGTATTAATGTCAAATGATTTTATTAAAATTTGTAAAATTTTAAATTTGTAAAGTTGTAAATAATTGTAAAATAATAAATATTATGATCTTAGATACCAAAAAAAGAACTTTGTACAATACTCCATTGTTTTTGAGATCAACATAATTGCAAATTATCAAGTGAAATATTGATTTTAACATTAACACAATCCAAATTACCAATTAATTAAAAATACATATTATAATGTTTCGAAAAAAAGAGTCTTATAAGTTATAAGGTTGTTAAGTCCTCTTATTTATAAAACCCCATCTTAAAAAGTATAAATATTGATGAAATAACACATGTACCATATCACTCTCGGTTCTCATGATCACCTTCATTGTCTTCCAGCTCGCATGGCATGATAAAACTATTGTTATAAAAAATAATGTTTTGATCTAGGATCATGTCTCACTACGAACCACCAATCCATGTCCAACACATTTGCATAAAAAACACCTGGTTGCAGTGTTTAGGGAAAACATAGGGCTCCATAGCTCCATCACACATCTTTCTAGAGTTGATACATATCATCCTACTATCACGATCTTCTTTTACATTCTTCCGATCAAAGGTGTCCCACCACTTGCACCTAAAAATAACACATTGGAAAGAAGATAAGTCCACTTCAATGATCTCTTGTATCTTTCCGACGTAACCTAACATCCCTCGTACTAGGTTTTTATCATGGTGGATACATCGACTAGATTGATCAAACTCAACTTTCACTCCATTGTATTGTGTCATGTGTCCATCATCGGCATTTTCTGTGCGAAAATGGTCTCCATATTCCCACTTAGATGGGAACAAATGCACCTATAAAAAACTTTAAAAAATAATAGTGCCATGTGTCTTATAATAACCCAACAGTTAAAATATGAAATATAGATGTAATTACATTCAAAAGGTGCATTATTAAGTTTAAAATGTACATACAAATTAAATATATTATTATCGAGTTGTTGCACCCAATCCCTACATTTAGCGCATCCACTTCAACACACGGGTAACGACCGGTTGCATCGTATTTCTCTCTGACTTGGTCAGCAACCCAACTGTTGCGGCACATTTTTGGCATATTTTCTTTTAAATGATCAGGATAAGGCACACTTCTACGATTCAATCGCCTGAATTCTTTCCTGTCACTGTCCCATTTAATCCTTCTTTTTTCATACAATGGTAGTACATAGAGATCAAAATATACAATATATCAAAGTTCAACATGAATATTTACATTTTGTAAATTTGAAAAATTATAAGTCGCTTACTCTTTATCAAGCACTTGTTTCCATTCATTTGGAGCAACTCCCCTTCTCTTTTTTCTTCATCCCTTTCATCGTCCCAAATCATCCCACCTGGTCTATTGTCGATCTGATTGATGTACTCACTAGTATAATAGAAAGACTCATAAGATAAGCACCCCTCTACCATAGACCCCTCAGGTTTTTCCCTTTGTTGAACAAAACCTTTCAATTTCTTCATGTACCTCTCTAAGAAGAGCATCCAACGACAAGAAACCACCCCAACTAATTCAACCTCATCTACTTGGTGGATTAGAAGATGAACCTACAAGTCCATGAAACTCGTTGGCAGTTCCTTCTCAAACATACAAACAATCTCAACTATCTCTTGATGCCACCATGGAATGCTAGCCACATGAATCTCCTTTGACGTGATCCAACACACAAATGCAGATAATTTATATATGGCACGTCCTAGGTCTTGAGGGAATTCATGTTTCAGACACCCATGCACGAACAAAGGATAATGACACTGCAAAGTTATAAACACGTGCAATAATATGCAAAATTAGTTATGTTTTTATGGTTCCTGCATGGGATAAAATTTAATAATATAACAAATGATAAAATCATGCTTTTCACATTATATGGACTCTTATAAGATTCAAATGGTCATGCAATTTCTACCCCGACAAATGGTCATCCACGATCAAGCAGTGCCATAATGAAGACCCATATGAAGATGGCACCCTCACACCCATTATAACTTCCTTTTCCAAACAAAGATTATCTTTTTTTTAAATCCATGGGAAAACACCTTCTTTGAAATACCATGAATTAGAGGGAACAATGCTTGCCTCTGATCCTGTACCTTCTAATCGTCTTTGCCAATGTTTCTTTTTAGTGTTTGAAGTAATAATATCTTACCTAACAGCCAATGTGTCACTTTTTTCTATGATATGTGCCTCCATAAATAAGTTGTTTAAATATATGCATGGGATCTAATAAGTGGGTAATCTTAAGATGCTCCCAATATGGGAGGTTATAAAAGATAGATTTCCTTTTCATCACAATTGGAAATTTCTCAACATAGGTGTCAAAGAATTCTGGAACATCTAACATAGGCTCCCCATTTGAATCAAACATTTCTATGAACTTATTCTCCTTCTCTCCCTCATATGCTCTAATCCATTCAAATGGTATCATTATTGGAGGCCTTTGTGTTCTCTATCATTTACCATTTAAAAAAGATGTTGCTCTTATGTAATGGTGTTATTTTGGGAGGAATACCCTCGAGCAGTCATACACTGGATTTCGTAGGTCATTGGAACATGTAGCTTTTAGAGAAGGTCCACAACATTTACATCCAAAATACCCCTTTGTTACAAGACCTCTAAGATTATTGTATACTATTTATATGCGTGGCACGTTAAAGAATATCATGAAGATCAAAACAATTACAACGAATTAAATAACTAATATGCGAAAGAAAATTGTTACGTATATAAACAAATCAATAAACATGTAATTTACTAGAGAAAAATCCTAATCTTGGATAATCATGTGTCATGTAAGCAAATATGCCATACAACATAAAACTCCTCTCTGATGTGATGGGTCTTGATACATCGTATACATATATCCCATCCCATATTTAATTCAATTCATCTTCCAGTGGTTGTAAGTAGACAACCATATTCTTCACTTTTCTTCTACGAGGGACTATGAGAGCCAACATAAGATGTTAATTCTTCATGGAAAACCATGGGGGGGTATTGTTACTGATCACTACTATAGGTCAAACATAATATTTGGTGTTCTGGAGGGAATATGGGTTGACGCCATCCATGGCTATGCCGAGTCATAGACTTCGTACTTCATCCTTGAATTTTCCGGTCCATGTATCCTCTATATGATTCATGGCTATTAAATCAGCTGGGATTCACATAACTCCCAACTCACTTCTGTGTGAGGCATGCCATCCCTGCAACATAGCTAATTCTCTGCAATGAAAGAGCCTTTGAATCCCTAGGACTATAGGAATGTGTCTCAATATCTTAAAAGGAGGACCACATGGTTTACCTTTCTTTTTTTATTTATCATACCTGTCATGCCAAAATTTCATACATATCTCTCTGTCTACATATTTTCCTCTATATAGAATATAATCATTTGGACATGCATGATATGATATGTACTCACACCCAACATTTTCAACAATTTATTTTCCTCTTCGGAGCTACTAGGAAATAAATTATCACTCAGAAGAAACTTATCTTTGAATAACCCGTATTTGGTGATCATGGAAAATATTTAATGTACATTAATGCCGAAATAATTATTAACGTTTATAAAATTTACCACTTGTAATGTTCATTGTGTGATTATATTTCTCAAATTTATATAACGGAGGACTTTATGGTAACCTACCTCAAAATTTCCAAGAAACATGCATTTGACAAGCCAAACTTTGCTTTCAAGTTGTACAGTAACATCGTTGTCCCGAACTGGATATACTTTGACTGACTACCAGGTCTAAAGAGAGGGATGGTGGAAGAAAATTTAAGGCTTTCGAAAAAGGTGTCAGCAACATGAGTATCATCCCCTAGTTGATCATTTTTTTGGAATGAATCTAACAAAATTGTATCCATGGCAGTCATATCCCTTAACTACTCATCCATACCAACCGCTATTTGATTTCCTCCATTTCTAGCTTGTGAAGAATTACTATTTTTGTAGTCATTCCTAATTGGTGAATCTGGACGTAGCGGGAATTGAATCAATGGTTGATTCAACCATTCTTGATATCGTTCCTCTCTGATTTTATCTCTTACTTCAGCCTTCTATCAATTTTACATTGTCGTGGGGTGCAACGGAAGACGATAGGTAGGTCGCTCATCATCACTAGAATCCTAATCATTTCAGAAAATATATTTGAACATGATTAGTACAAAATCTATGATATGAATTAGTAAAAATGTTGAAAATGCATGATTAATTTGTTTCACATTGAAATAATTACATTAATATACCAAACAATTATTATTACCATCATTGTCCTGGGATTGTGGCTAGAATATGCAATATTGTTACAATTGGCAGGGTAAATCGGATGTCCATTTTCATCTACCAAATTCGCCTTGCGATATGTTGCTCCTGATGGGAGCTTCTGACGTTTCATACTTGTTTGATTATTTTGTGCATCTGAATTCAATTCTAAATATGCATGAACCTACAAATTTGTATACATTATAAATTCTAATAAGCTAATTGACATGGATCAAAAACATAAATTCATTTAGATAATGAAAATATAAATAAAATATGAAGTAGATATTACGTCTCAAGATGGATAGGGATAACTCCGCGATGGACTTTGAGAAATATTATGGAACAAGTTGGATTTTGAAGAATTGTCCATTCGATATAATGATGATATTTTCTCCCTGAATTTGAGCAAAATCAACAATAAATTTTAGTGCACACACCTAAAATTAATTATGGTGCCTTAAAAATGGACTTATTGTTATCGGTGCTTATGTATAGATAACCACACCAGTGCGGTTTTAGTTACTGCACACCAGTGCCATGTTATTAACTGATGCACTGGTGCACTGTTATTAATTGACGCGCCGGTGACGAAAAGCCGCAAATAAAAAAACGCAACTTTATTATTTTTTAAGTGAAAAAAAAGAAGTAAATTGAAAAATGGGTGGAAAATTATTTTCGAAAATCCAATTTCATAAAGAAATTCTTTAAATACTAAACATTTTTCATTATTTCACTATTTTTGCAAAAACTTTCAGCCAGAGATTTTCACAAGATATACTCGAAGCAAGAGAGCATGAGAGCACTATGGAGCAGCGAAATACTTTAGAACAAAACTATTCAGATAATCAGAATTCCAAATCTCTAGTGATTCAAACCCTATAGCATAGAATTTCAAATGATCTCGTGATTAAATTTTATTGTTTTTTTTTGCATTTTTTGCAGTATTTTTTACGCAGTATGTAAAAAATTTCAATTTGTTGTTCATTTTCATAAACAAAAAACAAAAAAAAATAGTTTTTACCCTAAACCCTTCATTCTTTTTGTTTATGCCCTTGCTTCTTCTTGTTTCTGTGATTTCATAATTGGGGCTTTTCATTTTAGATTTATAGGGTTTGTATTGCTATATATATAGGCCTATGAGATCTAACCCATCAGATGACTTGCATAGTCAGATCCTAATCCATGTCGACCCTTGCGTGAAATTTTAAAAAATAGATTTTTTTTAATTGGTGCGCCTAGTATAACCTAGCGTACCTATGCATTGGTTTATCTCAATGCACCACACACATATTGTTTGATAAAAAATTTAAAACATTTTTTTTTAATCTGTGTGCCATATGTAAAATAGGGCACCGGTGCATTATTTAATTATAGTGCACCGCTCACGTACTGTTTGGAAAAAACATTTTTTTATTTTGTGTTAATCAGTGCACCATGTAACATTTAATACAGTAGGTCTCCTAGTTGGCAGAGAACATCGTATGGTGGTCACCTGTTTGCGTGGGGCATTTATAATAATAGGCCGCACCGCCCCCTCCATGACACCATATGCTACAAAAACTAACACTAGATTGTTTTTATTATTTTGTCTGTGTTAATCGGTGTGGTGGTTAACATGTAACGCATTGGTGCTCCTTGTTGACATAGAGCACCTTACAATATTTTATACTATTTGGGCAGTGCATTTATAAGAACACGACGTACCAATGTCGGTGCGTACATCATTTAAAAGCACACCAGTTCCTTGATATTTATTTTTACCCCAAAAGTTGATAATTTATTTATAAAATATATTAATGAATGATATGGTACAAGTTTCATATTGATAAAGAAATTGCTGATAAGAGATCAAGTAACAAAAATACTAATAAAACATCAAGAAAAGAAAAAAAGGAAATTTCTTTGTAATTTATTTACATAAAATATTATTTTTGAACTATATGTAAGTTTAAATAATATGTATTGTTTACTGTGTATCATGCAGAGGAACAAAATGAAGAAGCTCGATAAGATTACTTCTAATCTAGGACCAGAAGAGTGTAAAATCTTGATGGAAAAATTGCAAAAGGATGAATCGGGTGAATGAAAAAAATACTATCGATCCAATATGTGTTTCTTTTTTTAATTTTCATTAATAATATACTTAAAATTATTAGATAACATGTTTCAAACAATGTATTAATTCACATATGTTTAATGTTCTACAGGGACCAACAACTCATAAAAGGAATGCTATTCTAAGAAAAGAAAAATATAGAACATGCAAATGAAAATGAATTGCTCCTTAGCTCATCTGGAGTGGTGCTGGAGGTTAATGAAAGGGGGGAAAACTTTTACAAAAGTTTGAGGGATCTAGTGGAATTAATGTATAGATGTTTTTTCCACTTACAATACAAAAATCAATCCAATGATTCCAAGAACCAAATTTTATCTAAACTGCAGGAAGAGTTTACAGAGAATTGATCAATGAAACATGTTAGTCTTTTAATAGCAAAAAAAGCACAAAAAAAATAAGGAATTAAAAAGTAATAGTCGTTTAAATGTTTTTATAGAATTATTTATAAATATCACTTTTGTTATATTTACTTTTCATATATCAATATAAAAATTAAATAGTTTATTGTCATGTTACATTTGCAGGAAAATTGTGAAAATAATAAAAGATGAACGAGCTGATATCAAAAATATGCCTATAGAAATGTCCAAAAAGGTGTACAAGGAGATGGTCAAAGAAATGGACAAAATTGCATCACAGGAGGAGCCATCTCAACAACAGCGTGCTTCAAATGTAATATGTAATCATTGAATTTTTCAATCATTAGTTACAATAAATAAACAATTTAGCATTAAATATTAATTTTCAAGTATTTCTTGCAAAAAAGAAAAGAAAATGGAACCCATTTAGCAGATAAAACATGATGAAAAGGAAGAAAAGGGTTGATATCTAAGTTTGTGAGTAATTGTTACTTCCTTATAAAAACTTAAATAGATTTCATTTTTATATATTTTAAGTTGTTTTATAAAAATCATCATTGAATGTCTCCAAATAGGTACTAACATAAAAAGAATAACCATTAGATGAATTGATTGACTTTGTGTTAAAGATGGGTTGTGAGTATAAGTTGGCATATTAGAAATTAATTGTGCAATTTGTAAGCATCTATCGATCTTGTTTTACTTAGCTCTGTCTATAATTAATAGAACAAAAAAAATCTTTTATATTAAATATATGATTTGTTATGGGGTATAAAAATTGCAAGAAACAAGGTATCGAACTGCGCCAACAGATGGAATCTTGAAAGATGGCATGAAATTTGGTTTTGAAAGAATATGTATAGTTCATGAGTCAATTGTTGCTATGGAAGTCATTTCTTTTCAATTTACATTGATGTATATTATTTAATATTTCAATTTTCATTATTCTCACCAATGTATATACACTCATTACAGTTTATTTTTATGTTTGTAGATGGAAGGTGAAGAAGAAGAAAACTATCAACACTATGAACAAAAAATTCCTGAAAATAACCCAAGTCATGGAAGTAGCTCAAGCAGTGACAGCAGTTCAAGAGAAGAATGATGATCATTATGTTTGGATATCAAAGCAAGGCATTGTATTTTTTGAAATATTTGTCTGTGAAATCAGACATTTTGTTTAATGTAATGGACATAGTGTCCCAATTGAAAGACAAAGGGATACCAATAACTATCCCATTTTGTATGACAAAGACTATCTTTTATGTATGTGCGTGTGTGTGTGTGTGTGTGTGTGTTTTATATAATAAAGTATGTTTTAATTTATTCTATTGCTTTCTCCACTATCGCTGTGAAATGTAACACCAATGATTAAATTTATGGATGATTAAATATTATAATGAATAGATTTGAAATCTGATGATATGATATAACAAATTAATCCAAACATCACATTCAAATGCACTAATAAAAATTTAATTGATATTAATATTGTTATAAGATATGTGTCGTTTTTTGATGAATAATGAATTAAAAAAAAAAACAAAATAATTATGATATGATATAACAAATTAATCCAAACATCACATTCAAATCCATTAATAGACATCAATGATTAATTATTCGAGCAGCAACCATCTAGATTCTAATGCAATGCAAGGAGCACGCGAAAACCCTACACGCCGGCGCCTGCAGATACCCTAGCCAACTGATCAAGCAATGCAGCTATCCTCCAAGTTCACGAGCTTGGGTAAACGGCCATGGCAACAAGCTCCCGGGGGGGGCGGCCCGACCCCCCCTGCAAATAAAGATTCTTCACGCGCCAGTCCTGACCTAACCAATGTTGGAGCTGACAAGAAACAGGAAACGACAGAACCCCATGCGACTTTTTCACAGGCACAACAGGACAAGGCGGTCCCCTCTTCTTCCACCTGCAAACCTATTGCGCCAGAAAGGCCCAAGATTGATTTGCCCAGCCACCGCATCAATGCACGCATCCAATATATGAGAGACCATGCCCTCAGCGGCAAATTCATCGGCTTCTGGCTCACGGAAAAGGCCCTACAAGGATGGATCGCTTCGAAATGGAAGCCTAAAGGACACGTAACTCTTCAACTTGGACCGAAAGGGTTCTTCACGGCGATCTTCCTTTGCCTTGAGGATCGCAACAGAATCATGGATGAAGGGCCATACTTCTTCAACTCGGCTGGACTATACCTCAGAAACTGGGTAGAAAGGTTCAACCCAGATAAGGAAAATTTCAACTGGGCTCCAGTCTGGATACGTTTATATTCGTTGCCGCTTGAATATTGGGATGAAGATACGCTTCAGGAGATAGGCAAGGGTCTAGGGCAGTTTATCAAAATCGCAGAAGAGACCAAGCTTCGTCGCTACACTTCTTATGCGTGGATCTGCGTCTACATGCATCTAGACAATGCCCTACCTGATGCAGTAAGCATCTACCATGATGATTTTGAGTGGATCCAACCATTGGATTATGAGCATGTTCCATTCAGGTGTCGCCGTTGTCATGCCCATGGGCATATTTTCAGATATTGTCCCCTCAATACATCACCTCAGAACAAAGAAGCTGACACCCAACCAGAAGCAGATTGTTTCACCAAAGTCCCTCCTCGCAGAAGGCACAACAAGAAATCTTCGTCGGCAGGTAAGAAACCCTCTCCTTCCTCCAGTGTTCCTACTACCAGTAATAGTTTCGCCATCCTATCCAATACGGATCACTTGCCCGATTCGAGCCAAGCGCCTCCACAATCTCACCAGGTCCCCAACACTTCCACCCCGCTTCCTGGTCCTTTGAACCCTTCCCCCCCCCCAGCAAGAGACAACCGCCTCAGCAAACCCTACTTCCAATCCCCCCACTGGAACAAAGCTCTTAACTTGGCATTCGGAAACCATGGATCTGGATGATCCTAAATCTGGATCTATCACTTCCGAAGGAGAAAAAGGCACTCAAAGCACTACTAATCCAATGGAAGAAGATTCGGAGAGTCTAGAGCTTGGGGATCTTGACATCATTGGCCTGGAGGATGCATGCAAGCGCCAAGAATTTGACAAAATCAAGCCCCATCAAATAGATACTCTGGCAAAGGTCCTATCCAAAGCCCAGCAGCAAGCAAAACTTGGTGTTCAGTAAGGAAGTCATTGGGACAGCCTCAAAGTAGCTAAAGAATCCAAAAAGAGAGGCAGAAAACCAGATTGGCAGTGCACAATCACTATTGGGGAAATGCTAGTCAACTCTGGGCGCTACCCCAAGCTAACGTGGTTCTTCCCGCCCCTGCCAAATAGTTCCTCATGAAATTGATATCATGGAATATCAGAGGGCTCAACAGCCCAGGTAAGCACAAAATGATAAAAAATATGTTACAAAAAGAAAAACCAAACATTCTCTTTCTTCAAGAGACTAAATGTAACAGTGAAGCTTTAGGTACATTTTTGTCAAAAGTCTGGCCTAGTAGCAGTTCTGCAGCAGTAGATGCCTCTGGCTCTTCTGGAGGGCTTGCCATAGTATGGGATACTCAATCCATAGTCATATCTGATCTGCATGCGGCACATAATATCATTCAAGCCATTTTTCACCCCATTGGTACAAATATCTATGGGCATCTCTCAAACGTTTATTTCCCGCAGGACCTTAACAGAAAGATAAGCCTCTTGAATACAATGGAAGCGCTTAACTCTCACAGAACTCATCCTCTTTGGATAGCAGCAGGGGATTTCAATATGGTAACTAGGATGGAAGAACGAACAGGGGGCAGAACCACACAGGATCCTGAAAGCGCTCACTTCAAAGACTTTATAACCAACAGCTGGCTGATAGACCTCCCATTCACCAATGGAACGTTCACTTGGAACAACAAAAGATCAGGGGCCCATCATGTTGCTTCCAGGCTTGATCGATTCCTCATCTCTGACAATGCTATACATCTGGGGGGCGATATAGAGGCTTCAATTCTTTCTTTTGCAGGATCGGACCACTGGCCCATTGCACTTCAATGGCTCAATTTCGGCCCACAGCTTAAAAAGCCCTTCAAATTCAAAGCCTTTTAGCTTTCACATCCCTCTTTCAAAGAAATGGTTACCTCGGCATGGCACAATTTCACTCCTCCCCAAGGCTGTAGAATGTACCAATTTCAGCAAAAGCTCAAATATCTCAAGGCGCTCATCAAGAATTGGAATATAACAGTCTTTGGCAACATCTTTCAGGAAATCAAAGCCCTCGAAAGACAAATGGAGGAAGTACAACAAAAAATCATAGTAGAAGGCAGATCAGAGGATACCAACACCCAAGAACAGCAGATCCAGAAGCAGCTTGAAGAGCGGCAAAGACAAGAAGAAATTCTGTGGAGACAAAAATCTCGAATTAATTGGTTAAAGGAAGGGGAAAGAAACACACGATTCTTCCATCGCTCCACTATTCAGAGACGAATGAAAAATCGCATCCACCATATCACTAATCAGCACGGGGAGCAAGTCGAGCAACACAAAGAAATTGAACAAGTTCTCTTGAACTATTTCAAAACCACTCTCCAAGAGGAAAACACCATAGACAGACAGCCAGCCATTGATGCAATTTCTCAACTCATTCCCAAACTCATTTCTGAAGAGCATAACAAGATGCTTCTGCGACCTATCTCCTTACAAGAAGTTGAAACAGCGATGGCACAGACCAAAGATGGGAAAGCGCCAGGGCCTGATGGATTCACTGCAAACTTCTTCCATCACTTCTGGGAGCTCATTAAAATAGAAGTATGGGAACTGGTGGAAGAATGAAGGGTTACCCATTGGCTCCTCCCCTCCTTAAACGCCACCTTCATAGCTTTGGTGCCTAAAGAAGAACAACCCAGCACTCTAGAAAAGTATCGTCCCATTGCTCTCTGCAATGTGATCTACAAGATCATCTCCAAGGTCATCACCAACAGATTAAAGCCTCTACTGCCGCTCCTCATTTCGCCAGAACAAACGGGCTACGTGGAAGGCCGCCAAATTATGGATGGCATCATCATGACTCACGAAGTCATCCATTCTCTCAAGAGCACTAAAAAACCAGGTATGCTTCTCAAAATTGATCTCTCCAAAGCTTTTGATAAACGTTGCTAGCGCTACATTCAGAGCATTCTCCAAGCTTTTGGCTTTGACCAGATGTGGATACGTTGGATCATGAGTCTCATCTCTACCCCTCTCTATTCCATCCTTGTTAACGGATCCCCCTCCAACCCTTTTGTTTCATCCAGAGGCATTCGACAGGGTGACCCTCTTTCTCCCTTCATTTTTGTTCTTATGTCTGAGGGTCTCAGCAGACTCATTCATCATGCTATCCAAGATGGGGATATCCGTGGCATCTCCCTCCATGGCTCTCCCGCTACTACTCACCAGCAATTTTTTGACGACACCATGCTCTTTGGCTTCCCTTCAGCTCAAGAAGCTAGGTCTTTCAAACGCATTCTGCACCTTTTCTCTCTCGCTTCTGGCATGACTGTCAATGTTACCAAATCTCAACTCTTCTTTTTCAACACCCCTCCTCTAATTCAATCTTGTGTAGCCCGTATTCTTGGTTTTGAGCTTGCCCGTCTCCCTGCAAAATACCTTGGCGCCCCACTCATTGACTCTGCCCTTAAGCATTCAGCCTGGAATGTTCTCCTTGATAAACTTGAATCTCGCCTCTCCTCTTGGACCTTCAGAGCTCTCAACCTGGCCAGTAGATTGGTCCTCATCAAAGCGGTTCTGCAATCAATGCCTCTCTACCTCTTTTATGTGCTTGCATCTCCCAAATGGGTGCTTAATCAAATCAAGAATTTGCAGCGTCGCTTCCTCTGGGGCTCCTCAACTCACACTCGGAAATGGGCTTTGGTCAACTGGAATACTGTCTTCACTCCTAAAGAAGCCGGTGGGCTAGGTCTCAGGAATCCCCTTCATAGCAATGAAGTCATGGGTGCTCGACTTTGGTGGAACTGGCTTTCGAGCCCTCACACTCCTTGGGCTAAGTTGTGGGCAGCCAAGTATGCCAACAATAGACCGCCGAATGACTTAATCAGACTCAAACCTGAGATAGTTGGCTCCCTCATTTGGAACTCTGCCAAACAACATCATGCCCTCATCCAACAGCACAGCTTTTAGGAAGTACGGAATGGACAGAATGCCCGATTCTGGGTGGACTCCTGGCAACAGAGGCCGAAGCTCATTGACATTCTAAATCTGCCCAACGTTGAGAGATATAATGGGCCAGAAGAGCTAAAAGTAAGTTAGTGTTGGATGACCAATTCTAGCAGCGATTATCGGCATTGGAAACACCCGTCACTCCTCCAGCCTACTACTCCTAGCAATATTTGGGAAGCACTCCAGGAAGAACTTCAACGCTGCAGAATTTGCTGCTCGAATGACCCGGATATCCTTAGGTGGGGCTATTCGCCCAAAGGCATATTTACCACTAAAGAGGCCTTCAGCTTGATGCATCCTATTCCTCACCCGAAAGACAGACTCTGGCAATTTATCTGGACTAAGGGGACCTGGCCTAAAGTCTCTACTTTTCTTTGGCTCCTCAGCCACAAAAGAATTCTTACCTGGGACAATCTGCTCAAGCGTGGTTTCTGTGGCCCCTCACAATGTCCAAACTGCAAGCAGAACAGTGAAACCATCCAGCACCTCATGCTGACCTGTCAGTTAGATAGCCAGCTCTGGAACAAAATATGCTTTAGAATCCAACGAAGCAAACCACAAGGGGATATTACCAGTATTCTGCGCCACTGGCCCAAACGCCCTTACAATAGCCCCATACTCAACTTTCTCTGGCAAATCATTCCAGGCCTCCTCTTCTGGGCGCTATGGAAAGAAAGAAACAAAAGAGTCTTCAAACATCAAACTTCTCCCCTGGACATTCTCTGGAAAAATTTCCACAGCAACCTTCAAGAGTCTCTTTCTCTTCCATCTTGGCAGGCGGAGGATCTTCCTAACCATCCTCAAGAGCTCAGCATATGGCACAATTGGCAATTCACCATTTCCTCCATTCCCAAAATCAACAAGCAGAACCCTTCAGAATCCCTCTCCTGGATTCCTCCTCCACCAGGAATTCTCAAATTGAACTTTGACGGGGCTTCTAAGGGGAATCCAGGCCCGGCGGGATATGGAGGTATCTTCAGAAATTCCCAAGGCGACATCCAGGCTATCTACTACGGATCCATAGGCTGGGACACTAAAAACTCAGCTGAGTTGGAAGGTCTGTGGCAAGGGCTCAATCTAGCACACATCTACAACTTCTCACCCATTATAGTGGAAGGTGATTCTCAAATTCTGATCAGCATGGCAAATCAGCTGCTCCAAGGAACCAGCTCAGCCAAGGTAGTCACCAGCTGGCGTTTAGCCTCCAGAATTGACAAGATCAGCAAATGGGTAAAAGAAAATCAAGCTATCTCTTTTACTCATACCAAGAGAGAGGGCAACAAGGTTGCGGATCTCCTTGCTAATTTAGGAGTTGATAGTTTGGACATTCTCAAACACGGCTCTCTCCAGATCATAAATGACAGAGACTCCACTCAGAACTGCATCAAGCTGGTGCAAATGGATCGGCCACTTCCGAATGCGGATGATTATTTGGGTTAAGGGGCCTCAAGGCCTGGTTCGGGTCCCAAGGCGGTTCACCTGGGGTGGCCACATGGCCCCCCATGGTGCCTTTAATGCTGCTCTCATTAAACCTCGGCGTTGGGCATTTAATCCTCCTCGCAGTCACTTGCTCTGCCCTGCTCAGCGCATCAGATATCAAATGGAGCATTACAGCTCGAACTTTCCCAATTGTTTTGATGCTGCCCACCGCCCTCTGTCGCCTCTGAGCTCTCACTGCCCGGGTGGCTGTGCTACAGGTGGGGAACGCACTGCAACAGGACGTCGGCGCTCTCTTCATTGTTGCTTGGAAACAATTCCCGGCTACCATTACTCGAATAGTAATTTCTGCCCTGTTATGTTCAATTTTCATACTTCTCCTGTTTTTGTTGGTCAAATTAATCCTACTCTTGCATCTCCTTTTGGTGTCTGGTCGGATTCTTCTCAGAATTCCACCATGCCCAGGCTCAGGCAGAGAATGTCTTGCAGGAGAGGTGCCTCTCGAGGCAGATCCATGAGTGAGCGTCCCTCTAGCTCCAGTGTCGACTTCTCCATGGAGCCTTCTGAAAGGCGTCCCGCTCATTTCTTTATTGACCCTTCTGGTCGTCTCCATGAATGCTATGCCTCTGCGCCTCCTCAGTCCATGCCTCTGCCTCGCGCTCCTACTATGCCACCTCTGTCTTCGCCCCCGCTCCAGGCTTCTACTTTCCCTCCTCGCCCTGGCAGTCATTATCTCAGGCAATCCACGCAACGAGCTGATTTGCGCTTCGATTGCGCCTTTAATCGCCCTTCCATCACTGCCCTTATCACGATTACCCTTCGCGAAGAAACCACCCTCCCTCCTGCCCCGCCTCTTGACCCCTTGCAGACTCCTTCTGTGCCTGTCTTCGACCCTCCCTCCGGTCCTGAACCTGTTCCGTTTGTGCACTCTCTTGGAGTCTCATTTGCCCCCGTCCCTGCTCCTTCGGGACCTTCTCACTTGCAGATGGATGCTAGTCTTTCAGGCGAAGACGATGACAAGACTGCTGAAGCAGAACCGGAAGAACAGTATGGCTGCAGAATTGTGGAAGAGCAACCTGCTTCAGACTAAGTGCTTTCCCTCCTCCAAGACCAGTTCCAGTATGAACTCTGCTCTAGATTTTTTGCAAAGTTTCTGTTTCTAATGATCACTCATAGCAGACACAGCTGCATGCATATTTTGTTTTTTTCTAGCTTCGTTAAGTTGAATGTAAATGACTCTTCGTCGGTTTCCCAGTTCATGGGCGGTGTAATCACTTTCAAAAGAACTGGTTTCCCGCTAATGGGCAGTTCCATAGTTAGACAGAACGTGGATATCAAGCCCGGTTTCAGGCTTCCTCAGCTGAGTCGTGGCAGTTTTGTAATATTATGTTCATAATAGAAATAGCGCAATTTAGAAAAAAAAAAAATCCATTAATAGAAATTTAATTAATATCAATAATTTTATAAGATGTGTCGACTTTTGATGAATAATGAATTTTAAAAAATCACAATAATTACACTGTCACAGGCCGATGTTTCTAAACAATACAAAATGAACACCGATGTGTGTCAGTTACAGTACACCGGTTCATTTGTATGATATAGCCCACCGGTGTGTTCCTACGACCTATAGGCACTATACAAATAACAATACCAATTAGAACGCTCAGTGCATTTGTGCGATACTGGGCATCGGTGCGTTTATGTGAGACTACGCACCAGTGCATTTGTATGACCTATGGGCACTACACAAATACCAATATGAATTAGAACAATCAGTGCATTTTTATGATACTACACACTGGTGCATTTATATAAGACTGTGAAACGGTGTGTTGATATGACCTATGCGCACCGCAAAAATACCAATACCAATTACAATGGGCATGTGCGTTGTATCACCTACAGTGCGGTCGATGCAGTTTTAGACCTTTACGACCCGGTGCATGCACCTTCAACCGCCTCGGGTCGATCGTCTAGATGACATGCACCGGTGCATTTACACCTTCATAGCGCACCGATAAAAAAAACATCCGTAATAACCTCCAGCCACCCAATTTTTTTTGTTGTGTTGAAATTCCATTAAAATATCCGCCAAAACCTCCATTACCCAAAACGGATGTTGTAGAAAATGTTTTTTTGACAATTTTTGGCAATTTTATAACACTAAAAACCTCTTGTATAACATCTGCTAGAGGGTATTTTTCTTGTAGTGTGAATCCACAGAAACAAGCAATCCTTCCTTTATATTATCTAGAAAAATGGAGAGACACAACCTACAACAGATCCGTTGCAATATCATCTACTCTCTCACATAGTCCCCCTTTATATTTCTTGCTCAGAATATAATCCCTATACACAGCTGCAATAAAATTCCCTCATAAGAACCGAGGGTTTTCCTTCTAGGGAAAAAACCCTAAATTAGACATAACTTCTATGGTCAGATCATCTGCCTAATGAACGACCTAGATTGACTACAAAATTACAATATTTTATAAGGAAATCTTACATATGTTTTTAGCTTCGAGGGTGCTGCCCCCAAAACCCCCTGGGAGGGGGGGCTCATAAAATCATCGTCACCCCCCCTAGACCCCCTGACGATGATTAAACAATGCCACCCTATTAACAACAGGGGTCCAACGTGGCAATACATCTAAATAAAGATGGTAATCAGGCTCCACACCCAACAACATTGAGAGAATCTCTTAACAAATTCAATGTTGGGAGGAGGTTTCAATGGATTTTATCATAGGTTTAACTAAGTCTGAAGGAAAGAGTGCCATGGTGGTGATAGTTGATATTATTACCAAGTATGCACACTTTTTTGCATTATCTCACCCATTTAAGCCAAGTACAGTTGCTACTGCATTTATGGAAACAATTCAAAAGCTACATGGAAACACAAATATTATTGTAAGCGACAGAGATCCCATTTTCACTGGAAATTTTTGGATGAAATTATTTTCTTGTTTGGGTACTCAACTAGCTCATAGCTCCTCTTATCATCCTCAATCCGATGGGAACACTGAGATAGTGAACAAGTGTTTGGAGGTATATCTACGTTGTTTTGTATCTGATAAAAAAACACAATGGGTCAAGTGGTTGCCTCTTGCTTAATGGTGGTATAACACTTCCTTCCATACTACACCAAAATTGACCCCATTTATGGCACTTTATGGATATCATCTATTGTCCATCACATCATCTTTAAGAGAAAATTCTAAGATTTAAGTAGGGGAAGATCACATCGAGCATCAACAACAAGTTCTCCAACTCTTAAAGGATAACCTAAATTTGGCACAAAATCAAAGGAAACAAGAAGCATATCAACATCACAATGAGAGAATTTTTGATGCAGGAGACTGGGTATTTTTACAGCTGCAACCATACAAAAAAATTTCCCTCAAGAAAGCTAAGAAGGATAATAAATTATCGCCAAAGTACTATGGTCCTTAAAAGGTGTTGCAAAAGATTAGTACTATGGCATACAAATTGGAGCTTCCTGCTTCATCCTGAGTGCACCTAGTTTTCCATGTTTCATGCTTAAAGAAGGTTATAGGTGACAAAATTCCAGTTCAACCAATATTTCGAGAACTTGATGAGGAAGGACAAATAATATTGGAACCTGAAGCAGTCACGGAAACAAGAACTCAAGATCTATGAAATCGATCAATTTCAGAGTATCTCATCATGTGGAAGAACTTACCCACTAAAGATTCCAAATGGGAGGATGAGAATTTTATACAGAGGCATCGATAACTACTCAAGCATTAAGGACAACACTTTTTGAAGGAGAGGGGCATGTTAGGTCCCTATATTACTAGTGTAGTCCCTTATTATTGTTAGTGTAGCCCCCTTATTGTTATTTTTGTACCCTTGTAGTCGCCATATTGCTATTATTGTGCCCCATAAAAGACCACTATTGTTATTTTTGTGCCCTTACATTACTACTGTTAGGTCGGCTAGGATTATATTGTGACCCCATGGACTCTTATATATAGAAAGGAAGTTTTGTCTTTTGTATCATCCAAGAATTTTTCTTTTATGTAATGTAAAGGAGGTTGCCCCATTGAAGAGGTTGATTTCTAAGTCATTTATATCTCTTTTATTCTATTTTGGGAGACAGTTTCATAAAAATATATTAAAAAGGTACACACAAGAAAATTATGCATACACGTTAACAAGACTAGCTTGGTTAGAGAAACTAGAGTGGAGTTTGACTTCTATAGAAAAGGTGATGAATGATCTTGGGCAAGGTATCAAGTAAATTATTGTCCAAGTAGAAATTGATAGAATGTGATAATAATTAATTGAAAGAAAATTTTAAAACTCAAAATTTACTCGCTTGGTTAGAGTTTGGCTTCTATAGAATAGGTAATGAATGCGCTTGGACAAGTTATCAAGTAAATTGTTGTCAAAGTGAAAATTGTTAGACTATGATAATGTTAATTTTAGTTAACCATGGTATGTTATATGCTTAGATAAATTTACTTCAATCTTTCTTATTAAGCCCAATTCAATTTCCTGTTATGCAATCACATTAACATTGAAATTAAATGTTGATAGAACATAAATAATCGACAGAAGACAAACCTCAATGCAGGGAAACCCCTTTGATCTAATTCTCTTATTATTCTTCAACTTCAATAGAGAGATAAAGTACAATTTTTAGCAGTCAACGTGATGTCCTAGCCAACAATATTGACATTGGTCAAACTAGCAAAAAGTCTCCCAATGGAGCTCTGTAAAAGCCAGTAAAACTTAGCCTCTTCTCACAGTCAAAGTCATCACAAAACAACCTGAAATACATTAGTCAAACTCGTTAATGCAACATTCAAACTTCAACAATCTGTGGTCAATTTTGTGGTCAGCGCAACAGTCAAATCAACTTGGTTTACCTCGATTTCTATGCCACCAAATGTAGCCTCCTAAAATCAGATTTTTGCCAAAAGATCGAATTCAAAACAAGAGTGTCGAGCCAAGGTCAACACTGGTCAACGCAACTGTAGAAACCCTTAAACAATCTGAAATATTCAGTTTCTCTTTCACACGTGTGGAGAGAGAGTGTCTACTAAGGCTATACGAACCAATCAGATGGAGAGAGATATGTGAGATGAGTTGATGCCCAAATGAGCTTTGAGTATCTCCTTTTTATATCCATCAGTGGGAGTGTGTGACATATTTCTTGAGGCTTGTGAGCCTACATTACAATTCTGGCTGACCTTAACAAATTGCACATGTGTGGAAAATAGGTTCAAATTCCAACTTCTGCTCATCTAAACAAGATGATATTTAGATCAATCTTGCACCTCTCCAAAAGAGGAATCTAACAAAAATGTCATATCTTTCATATGAGAATTGAAACATGGATTTTTTCCATAGTTTCCAATTTTAACACTCCCTCTCAACTAGGGAGAACTCAACCTTTCCATCCATTTGTCAACCTATGAAATCTTGTCATCCAGTACCATCATGTACTATCATATATCATATTGTAATCCTGTGTCATCCTAATGTCTCTATACTTTTCCATCTTCTCTCTATTTTATAAGAAATAATGAAGAAGATATGATCAAGAGTGAGTCACAAAGACCTTGCCCCTCTCAACTGACCCAAAGTCAGTTTAGAAGTAAAAACCTCAACCAAACTTGATCCCAGATCAAGTTGTTGGACAAAACCCATCCTAGACATAGAGAGTATGAAAACACACAATGCGTCCATCGGTAGTGCTATTATCTCTATCCTCATTTTCCAACTCATTGGCTAGACGAGAGGTACTTCCCATGAGTCCTAGACTACATGGGTAGGATGTATGCAGGGCATAGATCAAAGAGAGGGTGAACCAAATCAATATCATAATAGTGTGGAAATAGCACACCAACAAGGTAAGGAGAACCTAGCCCTATGGTTGCTTATAGATCCATGAAGCTATACCTAAGCCCCCTGGAGCTCCCAGAGCTGAAAATCCAACTCAAGTGGGACCCTCATAATAGGGTATGTCCATAATACCAAGCTTCTGAGAGAAGGTTAATAATTTTACCTTCCTTATGGGTTTCATGAGAATATCTATGACCGACCCATTAGTCCCAATGTGATGGAGCCTTACAGCACCTCGTTGTACCATGTTCTGAACAAAGTGGTACCTAATATCAATATGCTTGCAATGATCGTGGAACAAATGATTCTCTAAAAGTTGAATCTCACTTTGGTTGTCACAAAGGATCACAATGGTATCCAACACATGCAAAAACAGCTCACTGAAGAGCTTTCTAAAGAAAACAACTTCGCAACAGGCCATACTTTCTACAATGTATTCCACCACGGCGGTGCTCAAAGCAACCAATTTCTGCTTCCTTTTCATCTTGGAGAGAAAAGCAGGACCTAAGGTGAAGCAACATCTACATGTGCTCTTAAGATCCACCACACTACCTACCCAGTCGTCATCGGTATATCCATGGAGCGTCATACTCTCGAGAGTGTATCTTAGCCCATGGTTGATTGTGCCCGTGATATATCTCAAAATATTTTTGGCACTAATCCAATGAATGTGATGAAGCTCAACCATATATTAAATCAAAGTGTTCACTGGAAAACATATTTTTGGATGTGAGTTCACATAGAACATCATAGTCCCTATGAGTTGAAGATAGTCAATAGGATTTCCCAAATTGAGCCCACCGTCACTTCCACACAACTTCTTAAATTTTATTTCCATCGGATTAGTCACAGACTTGCAATCCACAGTCCCAAATCTCCCCAGGAGCTTCACAATATATTTTCCTTAGGAAAGGAAAAAAATCCCCTAGTTTTTTGTGAGACCTCCAGGCCTACGAAGTAGTGCATCAGTCCTAGGTCCTTCATCCTGAACTCAGGAGCTAGCTCCCTCTCACATTTATGAATGAGAGGGTCAGCACCTATCAAGAATAGATCATCCACATAGAGAGCCATACTCAGAGGTTTGTAATTATCAACCTTAAAATAAAGGTTTGGATGAGCATCACTTCATGTAAATCTCAACTTCATTAAGTAGTTATCGATCCTCTCATACCAAGCCCTGAGGGCTTGCTTCAACCGATAAAGGGCTTTCTTTAACCTGCATACATGTGTATCTCTATCTCAAACTTCAAACCCCAAAGGTTTTTCTACATATGTAAGAAATTAGTCTTGGTATCCATCTGATGTAGACTGTATCATTGTGATGTAGCAAGGGAAATGATCAATCGAACAGTGGGGTAGCAAGAAACAGGTGAAAATATATCATCATAGTCTATACATTCCTTTTGAGAGAAGCCTCAGGAAACAAATCTTGCCTTGAAATTTTAAGCACTTCCATCATCTCCATGCTTGATCTTGTAGATCCATTTCGAGGTGAAAATAGATTTGTCTTTCGGCCTAGGGATCACATCCCAGACATCATTTTTCATGATCGACTCATATTCCTCGTTCATAGAATACTTCCAAACTTGATGCTTCAAAGATTCTTCAAACGTTTCAGGCTGAGATTGTGCGACGATGCTCATGGCTACTAAGTACCCTTGGTACCTATTCGACTTCTTACTTTCACGGAATGTTCCCCTTGTAGCAGCATGTCTCTCGACATCATCGAGAGTGTTTCTAAGCCATGAGGGACTAATTTTATTTGAAGAAGGTGGATCTATAAGATCCATTGGTTCTTCAATAATAGGCATCGGTTCATCCTTCAGTTATTCTTGCCTTCCTACTTCTTCTTCCTTATATTCCTTTGAGATAAGAAGATCTCTAACCTTCTTGAGGGAAACATCTTCGTCGAAGTTGACATCATGGCATATCTCTAATTCTCTTTGACCAGGCACATAGATTCTATATGCCTTCGAGGTTTCACTATATCCCACAAACATTCCCTTCTTTCTAGAAGCATCCAATTTTCTTTTCTTTTCTTTCGGCACATGAAAATATACGAGACTTCCAAAAACTCTAAAATGAGAAACATCAAGCTTATTACCAGATAAGACTTCTTCGAGATTTTTTGAGTCCAATGTAGAATGTGGCAATATATTTTGAACATACATAGAGGTGTTGGAAAATTCTCCCCATAGGAACTTCGGAAGACCTTGGTCATAAAGCATGGCACTAGCAGCTTCAAAAATTATTCTATTCTTTCTCTCGGCAACACTATTTTGTTCAGGAGTATACGTAGTAGTTGTCTCCCTCTTAATTCCAGCTTCCCTACAATAGTCATTGAATTCATTTGACTTATATTTGGTTCCATTACTAGTCCTCAAGATTTCGATCTTCTTCCCTATTTCATTTTCATCCAAGGCCTTGAAGTTGCAGAACCATTTGAATACTTCTTCCTTTTTCTTCAATAAGTATATTCAAGTCTTGTGGGAGAATTCATTTATAAAAGTGACAGAATATAATCATCCTCCCAAGGATGTTACAGGAAACATACCAGATAGACTAGAATGAGTCAGTTGTGGAATATCATAAGTCTTGGTGACACTTGAGGGGAATGGTCCCTTTGTATGCTTTCCTTCGGCACAACCCTAACATAAACATTCATGATCATCTTTGAAATCAGGCATAGCTCCGAGAAGACTTACTCCAACTTGATAGAGTGTATCAACCCTGAAACCAAGAGTGAATTCTTCTTTGAAGTTCCTCTTTCAAATGCATACCTTTCCATCGATAAATGACACCTTGAATCCTTTGTCTTCCATTTATGAGATGAACACTAGATTATTCTTCAAGTCAGGTACATACAACACATCTTGAAAACAGAGGACTTGACCTTGATTAGATGAAGGGTCACATTCCCCATCCCTTTCATGGGATAGGTGGCATTGTCCCCAAGGATAATTTCCAAGTTTGTATCCTTTTCAATCAAATGAGAGAGGGCCTCTTTATATCCAGTGAAATGCTTTGATGCACCACTATCAATCAACCAGTTATCCAGGGTGTCAGGAGATGCGGCACAGAGGGTAGATATAAGAATATATTCATTTCTATCAATATAAACAACATTGGATTCATCATACCTAGAGTTCCTTGACCTTTTAAAAGGTTGAACATTTCCATTTCCATTTCCATTTCAATTAGAGGGAGCCTTCCTCTTTCCTTTGAACCTATTGTTCCTTTGATTTCCATTTCCCTTGAAGTTTTTGTTGTTGTAGTGATCATCTCATGGAGAGTCCCTTTTATTGGGGCACTCTCTATCATAGTGACCAAATTTGTTACAATTGCAAAATTTTCCCTTCCTTCCCTTGGGACCCACTCTTCCATGATTTTAATTTTTTGGACCAGCATTGTTCCTCTTCTTTGCGTGAGTGATGAAGGAAGTAGGAGCGCTTCCATTCACATTTGAGGGATGGTATCTCTCCGTTATCTTGTCTTCTCTTGAGTGCATCTCGTCAAAAATTCATCAAAGTTAGGAATAATAATATTATTGAGCATACTGGTATTAAGTACATGCCATGGCCATGGAAGTTCTCCAAGAGCAACGAGAGTGACCTCTAGGTCAGCTATGACCTATCCAGTAGCTAAGAGATTATTCTTGATTTCAGTGAGCTTCATGAAATATGATTAGATGGACTCTCCATTGTCCATCTTGATGTTCTTCAACTTTTTCTTCAAAAATAAAATTTGATTGGCATTGCTAGCCCTAAACATGCCAACCAACTTATCATACATCTCCTTAGATGTGCCTAGCTTGGAGATATAAGCAACGAGTTTCTTATGAATAGAATCCTTGATGACCTTCTTCACCTTTTTTTCCCTTTTCTTTTATTTTTATTTTAGTGGCAACCGTTGCATTGGATGGAGGCCCACTGCTCTTTTCCCTGCACATAATCCATAACATCTTGTTCCTCCAATTTCAAATCCAAGGACACTTTCCAAGCATGATAATCAAAACTATCATTGAGCTTGTCATCAGATTTGAAGTATGATGAGGAAGTCATTGACCCTAGTCCTTTTCTATTCAACTTTCAGTTATTTCTCTTCTCACTCTTGCTTGGGCTTTGTCTTCACCTCAGCTTTGATACCATGTTAATTTTAGTTAACCATGGTATTTTCTATGTTTAGAGAAATTTATTCAATCTTTCTTATTAAACCCAATTCAATTTCATGTTATGAAATCACATTAACACTGATAGTAAATGTTTATAGAACATAAATAATTGATAGAATGCAAGCCAAGACAGGAGACAAAATTATTTGGTGGATGCCAAGGAAAAACCCTAATGTGGGAAAAACCCTTTGATCAAATCTTCTTATTATTCTTCAAATTCAGTAGAGAGAGAAAGTACAATTTTCAACATTCAACAGGATGCCCTAGCCAACATAGTCAACGTTGGTGAAACCAACAAAAAATTTCCCAATGGAACTCAGTCAAAGCTAGTCAAACTCAACCTCATCTCACGCTTAAAGTCATCCCAAAACAGTCTAAAATAACTCAATCAAACTCCATCAACACAACAATCAAAATTTAGCAATATGAATTCAATGTTATGGTCAACGCAACACTCAAATCAGCTCAGTTTACCTTAATTCCTATGCCACCAAATTCAGCCTCCCATAATCGAATCTCTGCGCAAAGATCCAAGTCAAAATAAGAGTGTTGACCCAAGGTCAATGCTAGTCAACGCAGTTGCAAGAACCCTTAAACAGTTTGAAATCTTAAGCTTCTCTTTCACACGTGCAGATGACATAGAGTGTCTCGTAGGCTATATGAACCAATCAGATGGAGAGAGATGTGTGAGATGATTTGATATTCAAATGAGGTTTGTGTCTCTCCTTTTTATATCCATCAGTGAGGGTGTGTGACACATTTTTTGGGGCTTGTGAGCCTACATTACAATTCTGACCTTGACAAATTGCACATGTGTGGAAAATAAATTCAAAATCCAACTTCTGCTCATCCAAACAAGATGATCTTTAGATGAATCTTTCACCTCTCCAAAAGAGGAATCGAACAAAAATCTCATCTCCATCATATGAGAAATGCAACATGGAGTTTGGCCATAGTTTCCAATTTTAGCAGATAATAACAAATTAAAAGAAAATTTGAAAACTCAAAATTTACTCAAGTAAAAATTTAGTTATTCATTTAATTATGAAATTTTATAAAACTAATAGCAGTTTGTAAAAAAAATTTCACTATTCCAAAATAGATATGCATTAGAAAATATTGAAGGTGGTTGTGAACCTAATTGTAAATAAACAACTTATTTTTCAATGTGGAAGTCTAAGTAAATTCCTGTGTTGAATGTTATCTTAGGTTGAGTGTATCCTTGGACATTCAAATATCAACAAAACACAAGTTACTATCTAAAGGATACCTCTGAAGTAACTCGTCCTTCCAATTTGACAACATTAGGATATGCAAGTTTTCTTAGAACTGCATTTCTCATACGATAAGCCGCACACTTTCAAATTCTAAACTGTGAATTTTCTCATTACCATGATTAATATTTATATACAAATTGTTATAAGTATGTTGTCCAATCTTGTACAGTTTCTCAAAGGACTCCACAGTGCGAAGGATCTAGTCGTGGATGGCCTCTCTTGTGAAAGTTGTCATCAATATGGCCCCAACTTGACCTTTGATTGGTTGGAAAGGTTGTTGACGAGGATAAAAAATCTGAGTCATTCTGATCACTTCCCTATCTCGTCCTCTTGGATTCACCATCACTATCTTCCTTGAATTTCAGTTCATCATATTCATCTAAAGGTTGATGATGATAATGGAGTGTTATAGAGAGGTTGATGCAGTAGTTGTTTCGTATTGGTGGAAGATGATGACCTAGTTGAGGGGAGATTCCAATCCTTGACCGTGAGATAGTTCGTGTGAACGTTGGATTGTTTGGCATAGACTTGGCCGATCTATCGAATAAATTTAAAGGCTAAAGGAGAATGAGACTACTATATTCATGTACAGAGGGTTAGATTCTCCCCTTCTCCTCACCCCATAAGATCATTGCACAATACGATTCACATGACTTGTTTGGCAGAGATGTAGCCCATCTATTGAAACCTTCAAAGGCTAAAGAAACTGCTATAGTCATGCACAAAGGACTAGATTCTCCTCCTCCTATAAGATCATTGTACAATAAGGTTCGCATGGCTTATCAACACATCGATGAGCACACTTCTCTTGGAGCAATAAAAAACACATTTCAATAATGAGGAGCAACAACACATGCTCCATAGCACAAAGAAAAAATACAGTGTGTGACATCCAAACACTCAAAAAGGACAATCTACTCTCTATGCTAAAATCCTATATATGAATAACATTAGAAACATTGAATGCTATAATCATGAACCTATCGATTAACAAAACCAGACCAGAGTTGATACAATGCTGAAAAATAGGTCAGTACATATGGTTTTACAAATCAAAACATTGTATTAAGTGATCTATAAATATATATCCATATAAATTTATAATTCAAGATAAATACATTATCTTAACACATAAATAATGTGTTGATAGAATATATTTTTAACATTTAAAAATTTAAAACAAAGATAGAATTGACATAAGGTCTAAGTCATATTAACTATTACAATAATAAAATCATCACAATATTTTAGAATGATTAAATATCACAAGTTTATAAAACATGGTAATAATATCTATACAAATACATAAAAAGATAAACATCATCAAACCAAACTCTTCATTTTGTGCACTTAAGGAAAGGTAATGAGACATAATTGTTGAACATTGTTATTGTTTAGCATAGTTACAATGTAAGGTTCCCAGGCATTGGAGAACAAGTACCCCAAGCTCTGCCAAAGGACCTTGGATCTAGTATGAAATTGTCCAAAACTATTGAGAGCTTCAATTGGTACTTAGGAGCTTTTGGGGAGCTTTAGTGCAACACAATTTTTAGCTTTTTAGAGTGGCATTGCAATAACAAGTGCACACTTAAATGTATTTGACCCTACGAGCTTGGGTGTTTCTTGTGTGAAGGGAAGGGTATGTGGTTGGGTCTAGATCTAGATATGAGTCTCGAATTAAGAGAAACAACAAGTTTATGGAAATCCCTTCTATCCAAATGAAGATGAGACTTTTGACCAATCCTGATTCGCAAGATTTGGATGGAAATAAATAACTTATTTTATTTTTATTTTTAATATATAGTAAATTTTAATGCATTGCCAGATACTCTTCAACATAGTTGTTTAGCATAGATGTAAAATCCCTTTTCTTTTGTGTATGACTAAGATGAAGAAATGTTGGGATAAACATGATTGCATACCTCATCATTCATGTAAATTTGATTTCAACCACATAAAAAAAAATTTATGAGTGAGGTTATAGCCATTTATACTTGATAACAAAAAAATAAATTTATATATTTTATAACAATTGATACATATTTACATTTTAATGATCTAAAATATATAAAAATTATTTCAAAATATAAAATATAATATATTAAAAATTTATTATTCATATAATATATTCTATGTAAAAAAAACTTACCAAATAAGTAATCATATTTATCACAAAATTAATAACTAAACCATTTAATACAAATTTTCAAGTTACCTGACCACTGCCTTGAGGTACTCTGGAAATTAAACCTTTCTCAAGGTGCTCCATGGTTCTATAACCTCTCATATTTTGCACCATGGAGAAAAACTCATAGATTTCCACAACTAAATATAATCTCTTTAAACATTTTATTATAATAACTTATTGCAAATTTTTAACCTCAATTTATTATAAAATACTTGAATTTAACCATATTAATAATAAAATATGTTTTACCACTGGTACATTTTATTATAATAATCTATTACAATCTTTATATTATAATAATTTATTCAATCCTTCCACCTCAATTTATTATAAAATATATCATAACATACTTTAGTAATCTAACCATATTAATAATAAAATATGTTTTACACTGTTTGGGCAAAACAACATTATAATCGAGCAATAATATAGAAACAATCTCGCTTATATCTTAAAATGGCATACTACAATAAAGTATTTTGTAGTATATGATATCATTTGTGCAAGAGGTTATCTGGTACCTAAAAAGTTCTTGGAATTAAAGTTAGGATTTTATTTAAATATTAATTTTATTGGTATAATTTTATTGTTTTTGTTAAAATAAATTAATATATTTTTTTTTAGTAATATTGTAAATTTTAGCTATTTAAAATATATTTTAAAATAAATAAATAAATTTAATATATTAAAAAAATAACAAGACATTTTAATTATTTACACCATTTAATTTTTATGATTTTAACACATTCTTATTAAATTTAATAAAATTTAACAAAATAAATAGTTTTCCCTCTTCAGAGACCTAAGCGGTTCAACCGGAATGAAACAAAACAAGATATCAACGTTGGTTGCTGTGGTCTGCAATAGACATTTAGTTGGGAAGCATCGGTATCTATAATTATTAAATCATGAAACCTACTCATTACACAATTTCTAATGCACTCTTCACAAATTTGGGCAATTCAGGAAAAAATTGCTGATGGAATCATAGAGAAGCATACTTACTTTCATTATGAAAGATATGTATTCCATTTCTCCATCCAGCTCGAAACATATTTCTTCTTTGCAGAATATTTGCCATTCACCCCAGCCCAAGTATTTGCAAAAAAGATATATTCATAAAGCAATGGCTTTTTTTCCGGGGACATCAGCCGCCTTTAGGGTTTCGGAAATTAATTTATGCGCGCGTCTGCTTCGAGCTTCGATTCGCATGCTGTCACTCTTATCCATCTTCCTGTAAGGCTTCTTCATTTTGAACTCCTTTATCTTCGATTTCAGACTCTGCACCAGATTCTCCAAATGGTTCCCCATGCCTTCAAACAAAGAAAATTAAACGAGCCAGAGATACTCCACAGGAATGCCTAGGTCTTCATAAACATTTCCAATTCTCCTTCATCTCTTTCAGGCTGCTTTTATTGCTTTACTCACCTCCTTGCTGTACGCAGTTCAGAACTCGAACTCTTTTAAATACAGCAATGCCACACAAAACCCAAGAATCACAAAAGCAACCATGAATTCAAATGCAAGGCAACTGCTAATTATTTTGCAGAGCCTGTTACAAACCCTAAAAAATATGAAACAAACCACCTGAAATTCGATGAAAGGTTAAAGTCTTCGAACGAAACATCATGACTTAAATCAACGGAAAATACAAATAAACATTGTAGCAATACCCAAATCGCCTGAGATGTTGTAATGAACCAAAAAACAAAGCAGCTGCGAAAACCTGACTACCACCAAATTTCTCTGTAGAGATTTTCAGCAGAAATGAGGACCAAGTACAGTGTAAGTCTCTCAGCTCAGAGACTTACACTGTACTTGACGCAATTTAAGTCTCTCAGCTACTTATATTCAGACGCAATTTAAGTCTCTCATCTACTTATATTCGGTATTAGAGTAATTGCTTTATGGTGTGCGCACATTATGTCACTAAAGAAGATGACTGTGACTTTACGCCGGAACTTCGAATTATTGGGAACGCAGTGGGCTTACGCAACACTAATAATTGTATTCGCTCTGCAGACGGAAATGAATGCCAACTGCAACTGCCAACGTTATCTATCTACCAACCAGTACCAGCTGCGCAACATTGAACGCTGCGATGGGTGGTCATGGGTGGATGGCCATAGATCGGATTTGAGCTCACCATCGCAAAGAATCCGGCTTCGTCCAAGGGCTCCTCTCTTCTTTGTCGGAATCCAGTGTCGTCTTCACGTTGCTTTTATTTTTGTTGACTGGGCTCAAAATTGAGGTAGGCATTGGCCTTCCAAAATTTTCTAACCGGTTAGAGAGGATTTCTATGCTGATGGAAATTTAAAAAATATATATTTCTTTAATTGGAAATGAAAACTATTTTGAGCAAAAGATAAAATAAATCACCATAATAAGTTTTATTTGTTATTATTTTAATAATTTGTATTTTAAAAAAAATATGTTTGGGATTAATCACATTATTAAAATTTGGTGTAAGTTTCTAACCAATTAATGTGTTCATGACAAAATTATTAGATTTAACAAATTTGTATTTTCTTGCCATTCTTTTATTAATTTTTTTTTTTTTTTTTTTACAGTTTTTTTATATATAATAGGAAACAAGTTAATGGCCCCCAAGACTAGGGTGAGGAAACAAGTTAATGGCTCAAAATTGATGACTGAAAGCCTACCCCATATGGAACTTGTAATTTGAGGACTTGGTTTTCCTTGAATAGTGACCAGCCAACTCTATAGGGAACTAGTAATTAGAGGGTTTGGTTTTCCTTGAATAGTGACTAGCCAACTTGCAATAGTGGATAGCAACCAATGATGAGTGTCCTCACTACTAGTTTGACAAGTGATTTTTTTTAAATGTTGATATTTTTTCTCGAGGGTAGTTAAAATGTTATTGTTATGGAGATCATGCATACATATATTACCTATTTATTTCTAGGTTACATCTTAGTAGAAAAGCATAAAAAATGAAAATATTTGGTTGTGGTGAATCATCTTTTTTCTTAGATAGGACAAACAATTCTAACCCATTCTCTTGTTGCTTAGATTTATCTTTTTTCTACATACACCAAATTACATCTCACGACCTAGTAAAGATCAAAAGATTTGGTTGTGGTGAAACCTCTTGTTGCTCATACAGGACAAACAATTCTAGAGAATTTTGTTGTTGTTTGGTATTATCGTTTTCTACTTACACTACTTACTTATATGGAATTGATTCAATGCAAGTTTGACTCCTTACTTCATAAATTCAACATTGAATAAGTAGAATTAAGTTAATTGTTCATTTTTGTTTAAAAAAAAAATATTATTATTTTTGTTCTTTTATGGAAAATGATTCTAGTAAGCTATGTTTAGTTTATAGAAAATTGTGTTGATAGAGGTTTTAAATATTTTTATTTATTAAGCATAGGAATCATATTCCTAAAATAGTAGGATATTTGATTTGTCTTTAAAATCTTCATTGCATTTGTTTTAACTATTGTATTAGTCAATGGCTTAAAAAAAAATAGTTTTATTATAGAAAAAATTCATTGTATCTAAGGAATGGAGTTAAGGGGATGAAAATGCAATTGGTCTTATTAAATTTCTTCTATACAACTTGTATATAGATTCTAGGTACATGGTACAGTGGAATTCCTTTCAAATGATTCATATAAACTCATGTCATGTATATATTTGTTCAAAGTATATTTTGAGTTCTGACTTATATAATTTTTCCTTTGATATATACAAAATTTTACATAATAAAAAATGCTATACATGAAATATGGATAAAATTTTAAATTATTTTTTATTTTAATATAAAAAAATAATTTATTTTGAAACTAAAATGAAATTAAATTTTCAAACTAAAATGTGATCACTCTTTTTAAATTTGATATCTGGAATCTCTTCAAAAGACAATTGTAGTATGAACAATGGGCAATTGTTTAGAGTGAAATTTTGATAGTATGGAAGCATAAACTGTTGAGAGTGATATTTCTACATTTTTAATGTTTTATTTCAAATGCATTCCTTTTCGAAGAAAAGGATTTTTGGTTAATTTTTTTTGTTATGAATTATGTGTCTCAAAAGTATGCAAAGTTAACTAATTAAATTAGTAATTCCGGCGAATCTCTACAATTTAACCAAAAAATATGAAACAAAAACCTCTGAACCTTAATAATCTAGACTACATGATTTAATGAAAAATAAAATTGAAATCTTAACAATTTTTTATAATTTTGAAGATCAGTGTAAATAATTTAATAAATTAACCATTTATAAAAATATATATATTTAAGTATTAAATGTTTGAGGTGGGAGTTCTATTTATATTTCCTTCATCCCGTAGGTTAAAGGAAAAAAACAAAGCTTCCTCTTTTAATATTTATTTTCTGTGTGCCTATTTTGAGAGGGTATGAGGGTAGAGCAGTGTTGGTTCAGAGCTGCATCTCATCTCCTTTTCCAATATTTGTCTTTCTATCATTTTTGGTATTTGAACCTGTGGGCTGGAGCTGTGCGCTGTTGTGAGGCTGCTGACAGATAAATTCTGTGGATGATCGATTGTTCTATCAAGTCATGGAGTCTAAGAGCAGAAATGTTGGCTAGTGAGCCAAGGGTCGTGTGAGCCGAAGGTTTAAGCCTAAATTGTGAAGGTTTCGTGGACTGTGGATGTTGGAGCTCTAGATCTTGGCGTAGGATAGTGCTAAGTATTGTGTGTTGACGGTTGGGTCAGAGCTAGTGCATGCAGGTATCTAGCATGGAAATTGAAGTGTGATCGTTGTGGCTACGGGGAATGAGCCGTAGACCTGTTGTGCAGTCTGAGGCTGGTGTGAGGCTGCTGCAAGTGTTGAAGGAAGTGATCCCATGCACGACAGTGAACCATTATACCCGTGTTGTATTTTCAACACATTTTTTATTTTGGCTCTTGCCTCATCTGTGCATTAACAAGAAGGTGAAGAAACATAGTTACCATGCAGCACGTGTTGCCAGATCATTTTATGGTCATTTTATGAGGAATCAAGTGCATCTTTTTATTGTCGTAAGGAAAAGTTTATACGAAGATTAAACTTTAAAGAGTGGAGTTAAAGCAAATGCCGTTTTTAATGTACACGTGGCATGCTGACTTGGTAAGTCAAAGTTTGGTCAATTTCTCTTCTCGCTAATTTCTCTTCTCGCTAATGGGAGACTCTTAAGTGCTAGTTGTGGATTGGTTCAAATTTATGGTGAATTGAATTTTGACTTGGTAAGTTAAAGTTTGGTCAATTTATCTTTCAGCTAATGGGAGATTGGTAAGTGGCCGTTGTGGATTCGTTCGAATTTATGGTAAATTGATAGGGTTTCATTGAGTTTTCATGGGCCAATGAGGAGGGGACATGTGGATCAGCGTGGGGCCGTCATGTGTCCTCCTCACAGTGTATACAAATTGTTGTTATGGACGAGGCACGGGTCGAACACAAGACCTCCACCCCACTAGCAAGACGTGCTACCACTCTCCCTACCAGTTGTTTCTTTCCACTATGCATTGCCGCACTCATTTGAACTTTGTTGAATGCTTCGTTGGAGAGGAATGGGTGTTCAAGAAGGGATCTAATTGTTTGCAAGTTCGTGTCATGCTTGCAAGGTTAAAACTCAAAAGAGGAGAAGGGAAGCTGGTTGAAAGCCCTGCAGTTGGGTCAAGTAGAAGAAGGGAAAGGTTGCGAAAGTATTCACCACCAACACAACCTCAAGTTGAAGTTGATTCTTTAGTGAGCATGTCTCATGAAGGAGAACCTACCATGGCAAAAGATGAAAGAGCATTCAGAAAGACATTTTTTGATATGACTAAGATGGTAAAGGTTCTCTATGAGGAGAGGAATTTAAGAATGCAAGGAGAAAGTTCTAGGCCTCCAAGAGGAGAGGGTTCTCCAAGAGAAGGATTTCATGGAGATGGTAGGAAACCACCATCCACTCCACCATAATCCTCACCACAATCTACACCTTCCTCATCATCATCTTCCACTACCACAACCCTTCAATCTCTTCATCCACATACTTCCAAAGGAACTCCTAAATCACCCCTACCTAAACTTGATGTCAAATTTGAGCTACCGATGTATAATGACGAAGTGAATTTAGAGAAGCTAGATAATTGGATTCGTGAGTGGCTTCCTTGAGAATGGAGGGTGTAGCACTTGTATGGTGGGAAGGAAGCACAGAAGATGAGATTAAAAACCAAAGTAAGATCTCAATGTCTTGGTCTAGTTTTATTGCTACCATTAAAAGAAAACTCTACCCTCTTGATTACATACAAAAATCCATTATGGACTGGCCGAATTTTAGACAACAAAAGGGACAAAGTGTTCAAAACTATACACAAGAGTTTTGGAGAAGATTATGAGTTTTGGGTGTCAATTTATATTCTCAATAAACTATGTTAAAGTATATTCAGGGTTTTCACAGTTATCTTAGATATACTATTCTCATGTTCAATCCCATAAACTTAGATGAGGTTTGTGTTCAAGCCATACATCTAGAAGCAAGAGGGAAACATAGTGTAGATGAGAAAAGTGATAGTTTCCTTGAATATGAAGGTAAAGGAAAGGGAAAGTTCAATGGAAAAGGAAAGAAAAATAGTTCTATTAAAATAGAGAAAGAGAAAATCACATTTAAACATTTCTCGAAAAATGGCCATGATGAAGACCATTGTTGGCAACTCCATCGAGAGTTGAAGCCAAAAAAATTTTAAACCAAAGAGAATGAGAAAAAAATTGCAATCATTGAACATGACTTAGGATCTCATTTGGGAGATGAAGCCAAGATTACAACAATGGGTTTGAAAAGTAAGAACACAACAAACACTAGTTCTTCAAGTTGATCTAATGTAACTCAAGATGATGACACAAGAATTGAACTCTTTCATATTAGAGTTGTTTCAAAACATACCAAAATAGACACACTATTTGATAGTGGTTCTCAAGCTAATTTTATTTCTGAAGACATAGTTAAGAGGTGAAATCTAGAAACGGTTACACATCCAAGACCTTATCCTTTAGGCTGGATATGCAAGAATGCAAAGTTGCAAGTAACAAGGAAGTGCATAATAAGGTTTGCAATCAATTTAAACTTTCTTGACAAAGTCAAACTTGATGTAGTTTCGCTTGAGATTTCGAGTATTGTTTTGGGAAGTCCTTATCTTTATGATATGAGGGGGGCATTTCATCACCATGAGAATAAGTAGCACTTTTTCAAGAATGGAATTGAGTACATAGTTAGAGCGCATAAGAAGAAGAGGAGTTTGTCTCTTATACATGCATGAGAAATGTAGAGAATAGTGAATGCAAGTAAAAAATTAGCTTTGTTAATGTTCAAGCATAGTGATGTTTTGAATGAGACCTTTCAAGAAGATGCATCAAATGAACAAGATGATTTCATTAAAGATGCCAATGTTTGTAATAAGATGTTTTAGGGCTCTAACGTGTTTCCTTTGAAAAGAGGTAACCGAGATGTGAAAGTTTTGTAGCAGTTGACGTCAATGTTGAACAGTGATGGAAACAAGATGACGGTGCTGAATGGTGCAAAAATCAATGAACAAGTACTAGAAAGATGAAAAAGAAGTCATAGGTTCCACAAGTACTTATTTTTGTTTTCGAAATAGTACATGTCAATGGAAAAAACACATGGTCAAAAATTGAAGCAAGTACAAGGCAAGACAAACTAAATATGACCGTGTCGATAATGTTCGAGGTGAGAAAGTTTTCAAGTTTCCTTTGATTGTCAACCAAGGTTGGAAAAAGTTTGTTTTTTCAAGGAAAACTTGTTGTTTTGCAAATTTTGGGAAATTGGAGCATGCCGGTGTCTACAAAAACAAGACAGGGTCTCCAGAATAAAGGAAAAAACTTAGTTTGTTTGAAAATCTCAAATTGTTGAATCTAGGTAAATTCGAGTGGATTAAGACTAGAAGGGTGAGGGAACTATACCCTCATAAAAATGTTCCATAATGAAAGAGATTTTGTGTTCCAAAAAATTCTACTGTGGAGGAATGATCAGGTGCTCAAAATTATGCTAAAAAATCAAAGTTCTCAGAATGACTCGAAACTTGATCGATGACGTAGTGTTTGTCGTTCAAAATCTGGCACAAATCGTTCTGTGTATGGTTTCAAAAATAATTTTTGTTCACTTTAATAAACATCCAAAAAAATCCAGATATGGAGCCCACTCAGTTGTCTGTACTGTTGATGTGGCATGCTGACTAGTCAGGTAAAAGTTTTGTCAATTTCTCCTCCGACTAATGGGAGACTACCATGTGGCAGTTGTGGATTGATTCGAATTTATGGTGAACATAGTATAAAAAACTGGAATCGGTGATCGAACAGGTGGACTTAATGAACTGGTAACTGGATCGAAACCGGTCTAACTGGTACTCGTCAGGTCTAAAGGAGCCAGTTTTTAAAAAAATACATTAAATAATTATTTTTTAATAAAAAAACTATTTTTAAGATTTGCAACCATGATTCCAAGCCAATAGAGACAAAATATGCAAAGTTTTCTCATTTATATACCATGTAAAGGTGAATATATGAAAATCACATTATGGCACCGAGTGCAATACATATCATTGAAAAAATACATAAGCAATGAGGCTCCAAATGACCCATAAAGTCCAAAAACAATGCTACAAGCTATGAGCATTGAGGCCATTGGCATACATAGTACAATGGCAGTCTACTACAAATCTACATATATTATATTACTAAATTCTAATCAATGATCAGCATTATCACTTGAAAGTTGAAACTTCTAATCATGATCAAAGTTCAAACTCAATTGGTTGAACTTGAGTCTCTCGACTCTCGACTGCCAAACTTTGCAAATGTTGCAGTCAAAAACTTCTAAAGGTATTCTGCCCTAATATGCCCTATTACTTGGTGCTCCACATGGCTTTACATGGCCTCCTATACCAACCAAGTGTTACTAGAACTTGTAAATACCCCCTCCTGCAATAGATTTTTGGCAATATTTGCAAATCATTTTGACATCAATCATATCAAAATGAGCCCATTTAGTATCCTTGCCTTTTGAAGGCATGATGGCTACTACTTAGCTAAAGCGGCAAGCCTCAAACTCTATGGTGTTCCACTACTCCAGAAAAAACTCAACACTCTCTAAGCTCTCGTTCAAACTCACAAAATCTTCAAATGAGATGGTGTGAGACAAATGAGAGGTTGCCCCTGCTTATAAAGAATTGGAGAGGGTATGCAAGATAGCTCCAACTCCAACTCCAAGCCTCCAAGATCACTGCTCCAGCAAACACTCAACACTCTCCAAGCTCTCAGTCAAACTCACAAACTGCAAATGAGATGGTGTGAGAAAAAGGAGAGGCTGCCCCTACTTATAAAGGATTGGGAGGGTGTTTCTGGAGGGAAACAACCCTCCCCTTCACTAAAAATAAGCCCTAAACATCATTTCTTGCCGTCTGTGGGTCCATATAGCAACTTAGGCACTAACCGGTCGGTTAAGGATGGAACCAGCCGGTTTATCCACAAATCGGCCGGTTTCATCCTTAACCAGCCGGTCAGCACTCGTTAACCAGATTTTTAGGTGAAGTTCAAGGTTAAACTGGATTTTGCAATGGGTTTGGACCGACCAATGGTCTAACCGGTCGGTTTGACTGGTTTCCAGTTTAGACCAACCAATTTTTAACACTATGATGGTGAATTGGGAGGGTTTCTTTGCGTTTTCATGGGCCAATGAGGATGGGACACATGGCTCAACCTCGAGGTGCCACATGTCCTCCTCACAGTGTGGGAAAGATTGTTGTTATCGACCAGAAGGAATGAGAAAGGGTTGAACACGAGACCTCTGCCCTACTAGCAAGAAGTGCCACCACTCTGCATACCACTTGTTTCATAACACTATACATTGATGCGCTTATTTGAACATTGTTGAATGCTCCGTTGAAGGGCAGTGGGGTCCAACCCCCAAAGCACATGACTGTGACATAGAGTCCACAGGGAGAGCATAGGTGCTTAAAATTTAGCGCATTTAATTAAACGTTAACCCCACATATTAATAACACTAAAATAACTTAATTAACAACATCATTTTAAAAAATATTTCGGTTTAATTAATAGTTAGACATGATTTATTAATTTAGTTCGGATTAACTTGGAGTCCCGCCAAATCTGGCGAAGTTACTATTTTTGGTGCCAACTAGCCCTAATTAGTGTAGTTAGCTAAATTTAGGGAGGAAATTGTGGAGCAGACTTGTAGAGGTCATAACTCAGCCAATTTTCGACCAAATTACTGTTTTCCATACACATCGTAACCCATCTATTAGCCTTGTTGTGACCCAAACAATGATACACGTCATGTTTGGCACAAACGTAACCCATATATTGAAACCTTCAAAGGCTAAATCTTCAAAAGATTAGATTCTCCTCCTCCCATAAGATCATTATACAATAAGGTTTGTGTGGTTTCTCCACACTTTGATGAGCACACTTCTCTTGGATCAATAAGAAACATATTCCAATAATAAGCAACAACACACATGCTCCATAACAAAAAGCAAAAATATAGTGTGCAACATCCAAACACTCAAAAAGGTTAGTCTACTCTCTATTTTAAAATCCTATATGTGAATAACATTAGAAACATGGAGTGCTATAATCATGAACCTATCAGTGTTAACAAATCCAGACCAGAGTTGATACAATGCTGACAACAACACACATGGTTTTACAAATCAAAACATTGTATTGAGTGATCTATAAATATATATATTCATATAATGTTATAATTCAAGATAATTACATTATCTTAGCACATTAATAATTTGTTGAGAGAATACATTTATAACATTTAAAAATTAAAAAAAGTAGAATTGACATAAGGTATAAGTCATATTAACTATTACAATAATAAAATCATCACAATATTTTGGAATGATTAAATATCACAAGTTTATAAAATATTGTAAGAATATCTATACAAATACATAAAATTATGTTTTAAGATAAACATCTACAATATTGTAATAATATCTATACAAATATATAGAACTATGTTCTAAGATAAACATCTTAGCCGAACTCTTCATTTTGTGCACTTAAGGAGACATAATGAGACATTATTTTTTAACATTGTCATTATTTAGCATAGTTACATGGTACCCCTCTCACACATTGGAGAGCAAGTACCCCAAGCCCCAAGCTCCACCATGGGAGCTTAGCTGGTAGGAAACTCTCCAAAATTGCTAGGAGATTCAACTGGTACTTAGAATCGTTTGGGGAGTTTCACTGAACAAATTTGTGAGTTTCACTAAAACAAATTTTTGAGTTTTTGGGAGCATCAGTGCAATGATATTATATTATTTCCCCTCCCAACTTACTTTAATTTAAGCAAAAGTTCTAGTTTTTTTTTTTTTGTAAATTGTGTGGGATCATGCTATTTTCTATTTATAATTAAAGGACAGGCTACAACATATAAAATTCAGGCTGTGACCTCAACCTGCCCGCAGGAAACCAGATCTGTTGGCCACCTGAAAGCATGAAAAGCATACCAAAATTGAAATAGTTTCATCCATCTATAAGTCTCATTAGCTAGCTGTCCTACTACTGCAGATTGACCGTACATATGACATAAAGAAAGTTCATATAAAACTAAAAAGTGCATCAAAACACTGAATTGGCAAAGCTACTATCCATCTGAGGAGGAGACTAGAGCTGGGTCTTTCACAGTATCCCCAAGCATGTCTACTTGCTAAAGTTGTTGCAGCAGCTTCTCCATTCGACCTACTCGATCATCCAACCGACTGATTCGATCTGTTGCTTGGTACTGAGTTATCTTGATATGGTACACCTAGTTCTGAATGTCTTACAGTAGGTCCTGTAAACTAGGTTCTTTCTTTGCCTGGTCTGTCTTCGTGTGGACAAGTGGAAGAATTTGAATGGCTTTAGCAATAAGGCATTTAACTATCCAATATGTGTGAATTGTCTGATTGAACAAGGTAAGACGGCCACAGGTGTTGCCTGGGTCTGTTATGAAATCCAAAATCTCTGCTTCTGCTTCATTGTCTTCAGGATCATTCTGGATTTCTCTCTCCCAACCACGAATTTCTTGACGGACTATTGATGAGTTGCCCATGACATAATTTACCGCTAAGGTCTCCAAATGTTCTTGATTAGTTTTACGCCCGCGTTTCTTTAAGGCAGGTTCATACTGCACTTGCTGCTTTCCTTTCGCAAATGCGGACCTGGAGCCTCGCTTCCCCATCACAGAAAAGTTCCTATGTATGAACAGAAATCGACAAGCAGGGACAGCACTAGTGTGAGAAGCCGTATAATTATAATCTGTTTTGAACCCTTTGTGATTATTGAAAATGATTGTTGCATAGAAACAGTAAAAACAAAACCCCTAGAACCGGTTCTGAACACAAAGTTGAAAACCAACAGTTCTAGATAGAGAACAGAGGCCAACATGGCGCTTATCCCTTTGTGAAGACCAGTCTACAAAAAGGATGGCCCTGAGAACCTTTGGCTTAGAAGACCTCATACGTGAGGAGATGGTTGGGTATCCAGAATAGGAGGGTTCAGAGTTAAAAGCTGACTAAGTGTGGAAACTATATGGATTTCGAGCGGAATTGAAAGGGCTGAGTAGGGGAACAGCTATGGGTACAACGGCATGGAAACGACTAGGATGTTGACTGAAGATAAAAGCAGCATGGCCCTCCTTACCCTTATGAAACTTGACCCATTTAAAATCTATACAGAGTAAAACCATGCATAAACAGAGTCGACCCCTTCTCCCACTATCCCGACGGTTATAAAAATTAACTAACAGTGAGTGGTTCAACATTATGTGAGGGTCGCATAAGCATAGATGAACCAAAATCAAAAGTGGATTAACATTGCAAAGAAACAATAACCAGCTCGATACATCCTTCACAGCCTTCAAGATGTCTGAGACCATAGTAATTCTTTGTTTAAAAACATAGAGCTTAACATATACAGAGTTAGCAAACCTTCTGCAAGGGTCGCGGAAGCACGGGGAAACCGGTTGAGGTATGGGGATAACATAACAAGAAATTGAAATGACCTTGAAATACTTCATACTATACAAAACCATGGTAGTGGGTGCTGTAAACACAGAGAGGAGAACAGATACATACCCCACCAGTATTGCAAAGTTGACAGAAGGATTTTCGCTTGGCTTCCTCTGCTGCAGTCTCCAGACGTTTGCATGCAGAAGGCAATGCATAAACGAGTGAAGTGCGGGAGGGAAACCACCTACCTTAACAGAAACTTGCCTCGAGACTCTGACAAAACCAGCCTGGTCATACTGCAGCATAATGAAGATCGGGATGATGGCACGCTTCGTTGATATGGGCTGACATACCTCATTATTATCTTAATTGCATGGGGACAGTCACTCGCCAGGTTGCCACAATTAGGATTGCCTTGCTGGCTCTTGTACACCCCGATCAGGGGACAAAAGTTCTAGCTTTGCGAGATACTATTCAATATAGTTGTTTAACATAGAAGTAAAATCCCTTCTCTTTTGTGTTTGAGTGAAAAAAAGAAATGTTGGCATAAAAATGATTGCACACCTCATCATTCATGTAAATTTGATTTCAACCGCATAATTTTTTTTTTTTTTTTTTTAATGAGTGAAGTTATACCCATTTATGTTTGATAGTAAGAAAATCAATTTATATATTTTATGACAATAGATACATTTATACATTTTAATGATAAAAAATAAATAATCTTAAAATATATAAAAATTATTTTAAAATCTAAAATATAATATATTAAAATTTATTATTCATATTAAAAAAACTTATGAAATAAAAATGAGATTTATCATAAATTAATAACTAAATCATTCAATATGATCTTTCAAGTTAGACCGCTACCTTCAGGTGCTCATAGATTTCCGAAACTATTAAATCTAATCCCTTTAAACATTATATGAAAAAAAATAATTTATTGCAATCTTTAAACGTTAATTTATTATAAAATACTTTAATTTAACCATACTAATAATAAAATATGTTTTTACCACTGAAACATTTTATTATAATAATTAATTTAACCATACTAATAATAAAATATGTTTTTACCACTGAAACATTTTATTATAATAATCTATTGCAATCTTTATATTATAATATTTTATTGCAATCCTTATCCCTCAATTTATTATAAAATACTTTAGTAATTTAACCATATTAATAATAAAATATGTTTTACTACTGGTTGGGCAAAACAATACAGAAACAATCTAGCTTATATCTTAAAAAGATTATAATAGTATATAATGTCATTTGTACGAGAGGTTATATGGTATATAATTTTTGTTGCAATAGTGAGCTTGGGAGGATTCTTTCTAAGCCTTTTGAACATAGCAATAAAAGCTTAAATCAAACTAAATAACTCTCTTTTCTTTAGGTGGGATAGACCAAAAATTGGTCTTATAACCATCATCATCATCATCAAAGAATTCTTTGAAATTAAAGTTAAGATTAAATGTTGTATAAATATTAATTTCATTGGTATAATTTGATTGTTTTTATTAAAATGAATTAATATAAATGTTAGTAATATTGTTATTTAAAATATATTTTTAGATAAATAAATAAATTTAATATATTAAAAAGATAATAAGACATTTTAATTATTACATTATTTAGTTTTTATGATTTTAGTTTTTATGATTTTAACGTATTCTTACAAAATTTAATAGAATTTAACCAAAAAAATAGTTTTTCCTCTTCAGAGACCTAAGCGGTTCAACCAGAATAAAACAAAACAAGATATTAATGTTGATTGCTGTGGTCGGCAATAGACATTTAGTTGGGAAACATTCGTATCTATAATTTTTAAATCATAAAACACACTCTTTACACAATTCTTAATGCCCTCTTAACAAATTTGGGCAATTCAACTAAAATTTGCTGATGGAATCCATTCATTATGAAAGATCTGTATTCCATTTCTCCATCCAGCTCGAAACATATCTCTTCATTCCAAAATATTTTCCATTCACCCCAGCCCAAGTATTGGCAAAAAAATTTATGAATATTCATTCATTATGAAAGATCTGTTGGAATTAATTACCAACTGCCCAAGAGACAGGGCGGCAGAGCCAAGTCCGAGGGGGTCCATCAAGCTGGGCAAGCGGAGGAGCCTACCCCGTCGGACTTGCTGACGTATGCGGGGGCCCATATGTTATATGGTAACAAAAGAATTCCGCGGGGGTTGTTGAAGGCTCGTGGCTGGAGTTGTAAAGCCCACCGGAATTACTTACGTCAGCAACATTATGGCCCACATATAATACAGCTCACAAGTCATATGTTATATGTTAAATATTGATCGCCCAGTTAATGTTTAATACGGCATTTTTTTTATATGTAGTTTGTTTTATTTTTAATATATGTGATTCTTATATATATTAAAAAAAAAAAGCCGTGAAGTGTTGTAATTTTATTACACAGCAGTGTAAAAATAAAAGGCAAAAGAGTGCTGTTGTATTGCAATACACAGCAAATGATATTACACAGGATTTTTTTTAATACACAGCAATGCGGGAAACAAAGAAGTGAAGCACAACAGTGCTGGGATAAATATCACAGTGCCGGAAAGTCAATTTGCTATCAATGCAGATTAGAGCGGTGCTGACAGAAGTAAATGCAGCCATTAAAGATTTGTTCAAGTGGTGAATTTAGTGGTTGTGCCAATGAATGGCATTAAATAAATAATAGATATTTCAGATATTTGTTTTGCTAATATACGTATCAGAGTCATTTTGAATGTAATGTTTAATACATAGCCGTATTTTTAAAATAGAGATGTATAGAAGTTTGAAATACAAACAGTATTTTTCAAAATGTATTTAAAAATGAGTGTTTTATATTTCACAGCGTGAGTGTGAACATTTTGTAAATGGGAAGAAAGGAATGACAGAGTGATAATTTCTAATCGTGTTTGGCAAAGCAGTCGCATTTTTTTTTTAAATCCTCTTTTGAGGAAGAATCTCAGAATACAGTTTTTTTTTAATAGAATTTTTTTTTATGTGAAACTCTGTCACCGTGTGCAAATTTTAGAATTTTTTTTTCCGTGTTGTGGAAGATCACATTGTTTTGGAATTCTGAAAATTCCAACATGGTATCAGAGCCAATCCAGGCTATTTGAAGGTCAAATAAGCTGAAGGAACAGAGTTCGTTTTTGCAGCAACCTCTCCAGCAGAGTGAAGGTTCAGCCAAGAAGAATTCGAAGGTATTTCTCTATAAAATTTGTTGTGTAACTGTTGCAAAACAGTGAGCTATTTTAATACACAGTCAAGTGTTTTTTATCATAATTAGAAGTGCAGAATGGCAGGTTCTAGCACAGGTATGAGTTTGGGAAATGTCCATCTCCCACAATTCAATGGAAAGAATTATGATTACTGGTCAATAACCATGAAAGCTTTATTTACCTCACAAGAGTTATGGGAATTAGTTGAGGATGGCTTTGAAGAGCCAAAAGATGAAGCAGAGTTTTTTATGTTAAATCAAGCAGGAAGAGAACAGTTGAAGAACAATAAGAAGAAATATGCCAAGGCTCTTTTCTTCTTGTATCAAGCAGTGCATGAGAGTGTGTTTCCAAGGATAGCAGCAGCCAAGAAATCCAGTGAAGCATGGGAAACTCTCAAAACAGCTTATCAGGGTATGGAGAAAGTGAAGACAGCAAAACTTCAGTTGCTGAGGAGAGACTTTGAGACTCTCTGTATGAAAGAGTCAGATAATATTGACTCATTCTTCACTCATGTGATTGGAATGGTCACACAAATCAGATCACATGGAGAAACTCTTGAAGACAAGAGGATTGTGGAAAAACTCTTGAGAAGCTTACCCTCAAGATTCGATGTGATTGTCACCACCATAGAAGAGACAAGAGATCTCACAAAGTTTTCAGTGGATGAACTACAAGCATCACTGATTACCCATGAACAGAGATTGGGTAGGAGTGAGAACTCATCTCTTGAACATGCTTTTAAGTCCCAGATGTCTTTCGGAAGAGGAAGAGGGCAAGGCAAAGGAAGAGGAAGAGGCAGAAGCCAGAACAGAGGTGGAAGGAACAGTCCAGCAAATGCTCAAGGAAGGGGCAGCAATCCAAATCAGCATCAAGGCCTAGGCAGCAGCCAACAGAATGGTCAGCAGAATGCACAAGGACAAAGGTATGATAAGTCCAATGTCCAATGTTATAATTGTAAGAAATATGGTCATTATGCTAATGAATGTAGAAAGAAGAAACAAGACATGAGAAGTGAAACTAGTGCAAATTTCACAAAAGAAAACAACAGTCAAAGTAATTTGTTTTTAGCTTGTAATATGGCTGAAGAAAAAAGTGAAGACTTATGGTTTCTAGACTCCGGTTGTAGTAACCATATGACAGGAAATATAGCAATGTTTTCTATGTTAGATGAGAGTGTGCAGTCACAAGTCACACTAGGAACTGATAGCAAAGTTTCTGTTATGGGAAAAGGAGATGTAAATGTTTTAACAAGATTAGGTGCAAGAAAAACCATAGCAGATGTTTATTATGTTCCAGGAATGAAGTGTAACCTCTTAAGTATTGGACAGCTTGTCCATAAGGGGTATAATGTTTTCTTTGATAATGATGTTTGTACCATCATGGATAAACCACCCAGCAAACTATGTATTGCTGAAGTGAAGATGACAAGGAACGGGATGTTCCCTCTCAGAATGAGAGCAGACTTGAAGAATGGTGAAGAGAAAGCAGCAGTTGCACAGGAGACTTACCAAAGCGAACCAAAGGATGATAATTGGTTATGGCACTTGAGATTTGGACATCTCAACTTTGGAGGTCTTAATTTGTTGAACAGAAAAGGGATGGTAAGTGGTTTACCATTAATAGAGAAACCGGACAGCCTTTGTAAAGGTTGTATTCTTGGGAAACAACACAGAGAAAGTTTTCCTTCCGGGAAAAGCATAAGGGCGAAAGCACCCTTAGAGATTGTCCACTCGGATGTGTGTGGACCGATGCAAACTCCATCACTTGCTAGCAGCCACTATATCTTAACATTCATAGATGATTTTACAAGAAAAACTTGGGTTTACTTTTTGAAAAAGAAAAGTGAAGTGTTTGAAAAATTTTGCAATTTCAAAGCACTTATTGAGAACCAGAGTGGGCTGCATATCAAAGTCTTAAGGACTGATAGAGGAGGTGAGTATATATCTAAAGATTTTCTACGTTTTTGTAGAGAAAATGGTATTCATAAACAGTTTACAACTAGATATACACCGCAGCAAAATGGAGTGGCCGAAAGGAAAAACCGAACCATAATGGACATGGCGAGGAGTATGCTTAAGGCAAAGCATTTGCCGAATGATTATTGGGCTGAAGCTGTACATTGTGCAGCGTACATTTTAAATAGGTGTCCTACAAAAGCAGTTATGAACAAAGTGCCGGAAGAGGCATGGAGTGGCGCAAAGCAAGGTGTCACACACATGAAGGTATTCGGATGTGTGGCTTATGCACACATTCCGGATCAGCTAAGGAAGAAGTTGGACAGCAAGGGGGAGAAATGTATTTTCATTGGATACAGTGAGGAATCCAAGGCCTACAGGTTATATAACCCATCCAACAAGAAGTTTCTTGTGAGCAGAGACGTTCAGTTCATTGAAGAGGAAGCTTGGGATGGAAGCATAGAGAAAACGGTGAATGTTAAACACTGTTTATCTCATGATGAGAATGATGATGAGGTGGCTGAAATACATCCCCAAACAGCAACACCAACACCGCAAAGTACACCCTTGAGGAGAAATGACGGTGCTTCTCCAAGCACACCACAAGGAGGAAATTCAAGTGCTTCTTCAAGTACTTGTACACCTAATGAAAGAGGTAAGAAATTCAGAAGTTTGAAAGAAATTTATGAACAAGATATAGCTAATGAAGGTATCAATTCTTTGTTTGCTTTATATTGTCATGTTGATGATCCTGTTCATTTCGAAGAAGCTATCAAAGATAGGAAATGGATAGAAGCTATGGATGAGGAAATAAATGCCATAGAGAGGAACAAAACTTGGGATTTGGTTGAACTCCCAAAAGGTAAAGATGTCATAGGTGTTAAATGGGTCTACAAGACCAAGAGTAATGCTAAAGGCAAGATAGAGAGACACAAGGCAAGGCTTGTTGTCAAAGGCTATAAGCAGAAGCACGGGATAGACTATGAGGAAACTTTTGCACCGGTTGCCAGAATGGAAACCGTGAGAGCAGTGTTGTCCATAGCAGCACAAAATAAATGGAAAGTTTACCAAATGGATGTGAATTCAGCATTCCTAAATGGAGTGTTAATGGAAGAGGTTTACATTTAACAACCTCTCGGCTATGAGAAGAAAGGCCAAGAGCACAAAGTATGCAAGTTGAAGAAAGCTCTTTATGGGCTGAAGCAAGCGCCAAGAGCGTGGTACAGTAGGATAGATTCCTATCTACTGGAAAATGGTTTTGAAAAGTGTGAGGGAGAACCCACCCTCTACATCAAAGAACAAGATGGTAAAATCTTGATTGTTGTCTTGTATGTTGATGATGTTATTTTTACAGGTAATGATGATTGCCTTATTGAACATTTTAAAACAGTCATGAAAGAGGAATTTGAAATGACTGATATGGGTTTGCTGAGATACTTCTTGGGAATAGAAGTAGAACAAGATGAAAGTGGGATTTTCATCTCACAGGCAAAGTATGTTAATGAGGTGCTTGAAAGATTTAACATGCAGGAAAGCAAAGGAGCAATCACTCCAACGGTGATGGGATTAAAACTCAGCAGAGAGGACAGCAGCAAGGATTTTGATCCTAGTTTGTACAAGAGCATAGTTGGCAGCCTTATGTACTTGACTGCAACTAGGCCGGACATAATGCATGCTGTTAGTTTGATTTCCAGGTTTATGGAAAAGCCAAAGGATGCACATTGGCAAGCAGCAAAAAGGATTTTGAGGTATGTTAAAGGTACAAAGAAATTTGGTATTTTTTATACTACTTCAGAAAATTCAGATTTAGTTGGATACACGGACAGTGATTGGGCTGGAAGTGTTGATGATCGGAAGAGCACTTCCGATTATGTTTTTCACATGGGTTCAGGAGCCATTTCATGGGCTTCTAAGAAACAGTCCGTTGTAGCGTTGTCTACAGCAGAAGCAGAATATGTGGCAGCTACAGCAGCAGCGTGTCAAGCAGTTTGGATGAGAAAAATGTTGAGAAACTTATGTCAAGAACAGGTAAAAGGGACGGTGATATTTTGTGACAATAGCTCAGCTATTGCATTGTCTAAAAATTCTGTTTTTCATAAAAGGACAAAGCACATTGACACCAAGTTTCATTTCATAAGGGAATTGGTAAGCAATGGCGAGATTGTTTTGCAGCATTGCAGAACGGAGGATCAATTTGCAGATATCCTCACAAAGCCACTACAGCAGAAAAGCTTTGAATATTTCAGGAAATGCATGGGTATGCAGGAAAACCCAGCAGTTGAAATTAAGGGGGAGTGTTGGAATTAATTACCAACTGCCCAAGAGACAGGGCGGCAGAGCCAAGTCCGAGGGGGTCCATCAAGCTGGGCAAGCGGAGGAGCCTACCCCGTCGGACTTGCTGACGTATGCGGGGGCCCATATGTTATATGGTAACAAAAGAATTCCGCGGGGGTTGTTGAAGGCTCGTGGCTGGAGTTGTAAAGCCCACCGGAATTACTTACGTCAGCAACATTATGGCCCACATATAATACAGCTCACAAGTCATATGTTATATGTTAAATATTGATCGCCCAGTTAATGTTTAATACGGCATTTTTTTTATATGTAGTTTGTTTTATTTTTAATATATGTGATTCTTATATATATTAAAAAAAAAAAGCCGTGAAGTGTTGTAATTTTATTACACAGCAGTGTAAAAATAAAAGGCAAAAGAGTGCTGTTGTATTGCAATACACAGCAAATGATATTACACAGGATTTTTTTTAATACACAGCAATGCGGGAAACAAAGAAGTGAAGCACAACAGTGCTGGGATAAATATCACAGTGCCGGAAAGTCAATTTGCTATCAATGCAGATTAGAGCGGTGCTGACAGAAGTAAATGCAGCCATTAAAGATTTGTTCAAGTGGTGAATTTAGTGGTTGTGCCAATGAATGGCATTAAAACAGCGCTGAGATATTTCTGAGATATTTGTTTTGGTTAATATACAGAACAGAGTCATTTTGAATGTAATGTTTTAATACACAGCAGCGTATTTTTAAAATAGAGACAGAGCAGAGTTTGGAAATACACAGCAGAGTATTTTTCAAACAGAGACAGAAAACAGAGTGTTTTATATTTTACACAGTAGTGTGAAATATTTTGTAACAGCAGTGAATGACAGAGTGATAATTTCTGAACTGTGTTTGCAGCAGTCAGATTTTTTTTGTAAATCCCTCTTTAAGGAAGAATCTGTAACAGCAAGTTTTTTTTTAATAGAATTTTTTTTTTATGTGAAACTCTGTCACTGTGTGCAAATTTTAGAATTTTTTCTCTGTGTTAAGGGAAGACTGTTTATTGTTTTGGAATTCTGAAAATTCCAACAAGATCTGTATTCCATTTCTCCATCCAGCTCGAAACATATTTCTTCATTCCAGAATATTTTCCATTCACCCCAGCCCAAGTATTGGCAAAAAAATATATATTCATAAACCAGTGGCTTTTTTTCCAGGCACATCAGCCGCCTTTAGGGTTTCAGAAATTAATTTCTGCGCGCCTCTGATTCGTGCTTCGATTCGCATGCTGTCACTCTTATCCATCTTCCTGTAAGACTTCTTCATTTTGAACCCCTTTATCTTCGATTTCAGACTCTGCACCAGATTCTCCAAATTGTTCCCCATGCCTTCAAACAAAGAAAATTAAACGAGCCAAAGTTACTCCACAGGAATGCCTAGGTCTTCATAAACATTTCCTTCTGTTCAATTCTCCTTCATTTCTTTCAGCCTGCTTTGTTTGCTTTACTCAAAACTCAAAATCTTTTAAATACTGCAATGGCACACACAAAAACCAATAATCACAAACGCAACCATGAATTCAAATGTAAGTCAACTGCTAATTATTTTGCAGAGCCTGTTCCAAACCCTAAAACATGAAACAAACCACCTGAAATTCGATGAAATGTTCAAGTCTTCGAACGAAAAATCATGACTTAAATCAACCCAAGATACAAATAAACATCGTAGGAATACCCAAATCGCCTGAGATGTTGTAATGAACCAAAAAAAAAAAAAAAAAACAGCTGCGCAAACCTGACGACCACCATATTTCTCTGTAGAGATTTTCAGCAGAAATGAGGACCAAGTACAGTGTCAGCTCCCTTCGGAGGCATTTAAGTCTCTCAACAACTTGTTTCTGCTATATAGAGTAATTGTTTTATGTGGGCGCACATTATGTCACTAAAGAAGATGACTGTGACTTGAACTTCGAATTATTGGAAACGTAGTGGGGCTTACAGAACACTAATAATTGTATTCGAACCCACGAGATCCATAGTTTAGGAGTTGTCATAGTCTAGGAGTTGTCTTTAGTGTGATTTTTTGGAGTTGGGTGTTAGAATTTGGTGAAAAATCTGAAGTAAAATTTCTGTTTTTGTTATTTAAACGGTTTATTTATTTATTTTATATATGATTCAATACTTTCAAAAACACTCAAAAATCTTAGAGCAATTTAGATTTTTGTTATTTAAACTAGTTTTTTTTTAATTTTATATATGATTCAACACCTTAAAAACCTCAAAAATCTTAAGAGCATTTTTATTGTACAATATTAACAATCAAACTTCTCTTTTTAATGAATTTCTACAAAATTTTAGAAAAATTAAAAAAAAACCATGGTAAAAACTTTAAAAATTCTCACTAAAGACTACTCGCATAGTTTATATCTCGCTCTGCAGACTGAAATGAATGCCAACTGCAACTGCCAACCCTACCTATCTACCATCCAGTACCCTACTTACCCAGATACGCAACATTGAACGCTGCTACGGGTGGATGCCCATCGCCAAGTCTACTGTGAAGACTCATCCTAGTCGGAATCCGGCTTCGTCCGAGCGCTCCTCTCGTCTTCGTCGGAATCCAGTGTCGTCTTCACGTTGCTTTTATGTTTGTCGGTTAGGGTTCAAAATTGAGGGAGGCATTGGCCTTCCAGAATTTTCTAACCTGTTAGAGAGGATATTTATGCTCATGGAAATTTAAAAAAAAAAAAATTCTTGAATTTGAATGAAAATTATTTTGGTTGAAAGATAAAAGAAAATCATCGTAATAGGTTTTATTTGCTATTATTTTAATAAATTGTATTTTCTGGTTGTTACTTTAATATTATTTTTTTTTTTAATATTTTTATATATATAATGTTTCTAGAAAAGATGTTAATGGCCAAGAGGCTAGGAAACAAGTTAATAGCTTAAGACTATCATGAGTGAAAGCTTGTTTGGTTTTTTTTGAATAATTTAACTAGCCAATTTGTATTAGGGGATAGCAACCAATGATGAATGTCCTCACTACTAGTTTGATAAGTGGATTTTTCTCTTTAAATATTGATATTTTTTCTCCATATGGTAATAGTTAAAGTCTTATTGTTGTGGAGATTTGATAAGTGGATTTTTCTCTTTAAATATTGATATTTTTTCTCCATATGGTAATAGTTAAAGTCTTATTGTTGTGGAGATCACGCATACATGTATTATCTATTTAGTTTTAAGTTACATCTTCGTAGAAGACATCAAAGGTCAAAAGATATACAATTCTACCCCCCTTCTTCTATGGTTGTTTCTACATACACCAAATTACATATTAGTAGAAGAAATAAAGATTTGGTTGTGGTGAAACCTCTTGTTGCTCATATAGGACAAACAATTCTACAGAATTCAATGCAAGTTTGACTCTTTACTTTCATAAATCCAACATAATTGAATAGTTAGTATTCAAGTTAAATATTCAATTTTGTTGAAAAAAACTAATATTATTTGTTAGATCTAAGACATTTGTGATCTATAATTTAGAAAATTTGTGTCTTTCAGATTAATCACATCATTAAGATTTGGTCGAAATTCATCCTCACGACAAGGTGAAAAAGGTAATCGATCTTAATGAATAAATAGTGTGGATGCATAATTTCCCGGTTAAATCATGTGGATGCATAATTGCCCGGTTAACCACGAAATTATGCATCCACATTATTTGTTCATTAAGATCGATTACCTTTTTCACCTTGTCGTGAGGATGACCGCATTAGCTCGTTCAAAACTTCCACCAAATCCTAATGATGTGATTAATCTGAAAGACACATTTTTCTAAAATATTATTTGTGTTCTTTTATGGAAAATGACTCTAGTAAGTTATGTTTAGTTTATACCAAATTGTATTATGGATGTTTTAAGTATTTTTATTTATTAAGTATTGTAGTCTTATTCCTAAAATAGTACTATATTTTATTTTTCTTTAAATTTCGCATTTTGTTTTAACTCTTGTACTAATCACTAGCTTTAAAAAAAGAAGTTTAATTGTAGAAAAAATTCATTGTATCTTAGGAATGGAGTTAAGGAGATGAAATTTTGTTGTATTAAATTTCCTCCATATAATTTTTGTATAGAATCTAGGTACATGGTACAATTGAATGTTGAAGATTGCAACAAGAAATAGTGAAATTGGCATCCGAAAACATCATCCTTGATCCTAGTGAAAATAAGCACCTACACTAGGTGGGGCCCACACAGGCTATTTTTAGGTGATATGTCTATTTTTAGAATTTGGATCAAAGTCTATTTTTAGAAGTAATCTATTTATAGATGGTTGAGAAAATTATATGGATGGATGGGCATCTAAGTTTGGAATGCATGTACAAAGTTGTTTCGTGGAATGCATGTCGATTTTTGTTAAGCCCTTAACAAAAATTAGACAATAAATTATTATTTATTTTCAATGAGCACTTGGAACTAGTTAACTGAAGTGGAAAATCAGTTAGCTAAGTGGATTTCAAGTTGAAGTGGTTGGTTGGTGGACCATGTAGTGGAATTCGTTGTAACTGAGTGTGAAAAAGTTGTAACAAATTTGGATGTGTAGTTATGTGATTTGTTATCTAGTTTAACTTAGTTAAGTGATTTAAAATCAATTGTGCTAGTTGTAACTAGTTGTAACTAAAGATACACTAGTGGGAGATCAGTGAATTAATTATTTAATTAATTAAAAAATAGTGGTCTCACATACAACTTAAGAAATACTACTGTTAACTACATGCATGTGAGATCTAGTGGAGACCGAGTTGAGAGATAGGTGAAAGGGCCTGGTTGACTATCAGTTGTGACTATAGTGGTACATTAAATGCATCCACACACACATTGGAGATTCTTATGAGGATTGCACAGTCAAGGCTAGCCATATTGAAATCATTCAGAGGTTCTTGACCATCAGGGATTGCGCAATGGAGGCAGGTTGTCAAGAGGTAGTAAATTGGTGCATGTGTGAACCAATTTTTGTATGACAGTGTGAGACGATTGTATATTATACCGAGAGTTCTTGGAGCTAGAGATTTGTATGAGATTGTTTCATGATCCATGATATACATAATATATGATAGTTGCGGTTTTTAGCTTTATGATTTCCCGATAAAAACTTCTGTGTTATGTGCGATTGATTTTTCTTCATGTGTTTGCAATTGGCGATTAAATTTCCACAAAGAATTAAGTAGAAGGATTCTATATTTAACAATAGATTTAATTGTTAGATTAGGAGAGTTTGGTAATACATCACAGTATTGTTCAAATTCCTACATGGTATCAGAGCAGTGTTAATCACTGAAAAGATTGCAATATTGAAGCAGTAGCTGAGTTTTGTTCGTCGAAACAATTTGAAAGTGCTGCAAGAATTTCTTGGTGTGATAGTTGAGTATAAATCGAAATGGCTTTCAATGGTTTGAGGTTAGAGTATGCACTTGAGGGTAGCTCAAATTACATTCATTGGAGGATAGGATGGAGGCGTTTCTTGAAGATAATGGCTTGAAGAAATTCATCGACAGAGATGTTCCTAAGCCTACTTCAAGAGATGTTGCAGTACTTGATGCATGGAAAAATAAAGTAGCAAGGGCGAGGAGGAGTCTGTTGGAATGTGTGAGAGACCATATTGTCTCAAGCCTTCATGGGAAAGCCACTCCATTTGCAATGTAGAAGGCTTGATAGATATTTTCCAAAGCAACAACAAACATAGGAAATTGGCGCTGAAGGATAAACTCAGAAAAATCAATATGGAGAAGAAAAGCACTATTTCGGTATACTTAACAAAGTTTTTCCAATGTAGGGATGAGCTTGGGAGTGTAGGAGGAAGTGTTACTGATGATGATTTGGTGAGCTTGGCTCTCTTGGGACTCCCTAAGAGTTGGAAAAATTATCAAGACTCTGTCGATGGACAGGAAAAACTATTGGATTGGGAATGAATGTGGTCAGATCTAGTGCAGGAGGAGTTCAGGCAAAACACTGGAGATGGCTATTTATTAATGCATGATGACGAAGAGGATTGTGCTTTGGCTGCCAAGGCGAAGAAGGGGAAGTGGAAGAAATTCCATTCTAAATCTGAGGCCGGTGAAGATGGCAAGAAGCACAACATGTCCAAAATGAAGTGTTTTCACTATCACAAGTATGGACATATTGCCACAAATTGTCCACATAAGAAGAATAACAAGATGGATGTTGGAGCTGCAGCTGGTGAGGCTCTTGCCTTGCAATTTGAACTTGACTTCTCATTGATCGCATCCATGATGTCTAGTGCATTGGGATCGGGGTGGTACTTTGATAGTGGTGCTTCCTTTCACATGACGGGAGATAAGAAAAATTTTAGTGACTTGGAGGACAAAGACCTCCAGATGCATATTGAGTTGGGCAACGATGGATGATACAGTCTGACCGACATTGGTACAATTACCTTTCATACGGCGTCAGGCAAACTCTTTCATTTAAAATATGTTATGCATGTTCCTGGTTTGAAGAAAAATTTAATCTCAGTCGCAATGTTAGAGGATATAGGCTAGGATGTTATCTTTAGTGAAGGAAATGTTTTCCTGCGACACAAAGCAATAGGGCAAGCCAAGAAGGTTGGGATTCAAGTTAAGAATCTCTATAGAATTGAAGTAGATGTGATTTCTACTGAGCTTCCTACTGATCGGAAGTGTGAGGAGGCCATGCAATTGATGCTTGAGAGGCAGCTAGATTTTCATGCAGGTAAGAGTGAACCTTGGGATGTGGAGCAGCCACAAGATGAGGATCATGGAGTGGGAGCAACCACTCATGCGAAGGAATTTCAATCCAGATGGGAAGAGGGAGTGCATGTGACTATACAACCAGGTGAGAGGTGGGGTGACATGCATGAGTAATACTAATAAGGAATTTATGGGCAAGATTCATTGAGATGGTGTGGATCTCATGAATCGAACCTAGTTATGAGGATCCCACAAAGCAACAGTAGTAGGATCAGTTGGATTGATGTAGTGAGATGTCATGAGGACATGAAATCAAAGTGATAGTGTCAGATACTGGAGCGTGGATCAAAGTTGACAGCAAGTGCAGAGTGCATGGGTGCAGAGTTCAACAACGCAGTGGTTCTTGAAGACATGTGCAATAGCTAAGCATAAGTCAGAAGACTTTGATGATAGATGCATTATACCGATTCAGTTGTTTGGAGGCTATTCAGTTTCGGAAGTGTTGCATGCAATGGTTACAGGGCGAATGCATGGAGTTGCATGTCACATGCAAAGAGATTCCTTTCTTGTTGAGAGGGAGTGTTGAAGGTTGCAACAAGAAACAGTGAAATTGGCATCTAGAAAAATCATCCTTGATCCTAGTGAAAATAAGCACCTACACTAGGTGGGGCCCACATAGGCTATTTTTAGGTGATATGTGTATTTTTATAATTTGGATCAAAGTCTATTTTTAGTAGTAATCTATTTATAGATGGTTGAGCAAATTATATGGATGGATGGACATCTAAGTTTGGAATGCATGTGCGAAGTTGTTTCGTGGAATGCATATCTAAAATTAGAATTCATGTCGATTTTTGTTAAGCCCTTAAAAAAAATTAGACAATAAATGATTATCTATTTTCAATGAGCACTTGGAACTAGTTAACTAAAGTGGAAAATAAGTTAGCTAAGTGTATTTCGAGTTGAAGTGGTTGGTTGGTGGACCATGCAGTGGACTTCGTTGTAACTAAGTGTGACAAATTTGTAATAGAGTTGGATGTGTAGTTATGTGAGTTGTTATTTAGTTTAACTCAGTTAAGTGATTTAAACTCAGTTGTGCTAGTTGTAACTAGTTGTAACTAAAGATACACTAGTGAGAGATCAATGAATTAATTATTTAATTAATTCACAAGCAGTGGTATCACATACAACTGAAGAAATACTACTGTTAACTACATGCATGTCAGATCCAGTGGAGACCTAGTTGAGAGATAGGTGAAAGGGCCTAGTTGACTTTCAATTGTGACTATAATGGTGCATTAAATGCATCCACACAAACATTGGAGATGTTTATGAGGATTGCACAATCAAGGCTGGCCATATTGAAATCATTTAGAGGTTCTTGACCATCAGGGATTGCGCAGTGGAGGCAGGCTATCACGAGGCAATAAATTGGTGCATGTGTGAACCAATTTTTGTATGACAGTGTGAGACGATTGTATATTGTACTGAGAGCTCTTGGAGCTAGAGCTTTGTATGAGATTGTTTCATGATCCATGATATACATGCTATACATAATATATGATAGTTGGGGTTTTTAGCTCTATTCTTTCCCAGTAAAAACTTATGTTTTATGTGCGATTAGTTTTTCTTCATGTGTTTGCAATTGGTGATTAAATTTCTACAAATAATTAATTAGAAGGATTCTATATTTAACAGTGGATTTAATTGTTAGATCAGGAGAGTTTGGTAATACATCACAATATTGTTTAAATTTCTACATTGAATTATTTCCATGTGATTCATATCAACTCATGTCATGTATATATACTTGTTCAAAGTGTACTTTCAGTTCTAACTTAAAGATATAATTCTTCTTTTGATGTATACAAAATTTTACACAATAAAAGATGCTATATATGAAGTATGAATAAAATTTTAAATAATTTTTCATTTTCATATAAAGGGTATAATTTGTTTTTAAGCTAAAACGAAATTAACCCTTAAAATTAAAATGTGTTCATTCTCTTCAAATTTTATATTTCTACGTTTTTAATGTTATATTCAAATGCATTCCCCTTGGGGGAAAACAATTTTTGGATAATTTTTTTTGTTGTTGTTATGGATTATGTCTCTCAAAAGTATGCAAAGTTAACTCATCAAACTTGTAATTCCAACAAGTTTCTGCCATATTTGACTCCAATTTAACCATAAAATATGAACCAAAAACATCCCAAACCTTAATATTCTAGACTACACCATTTAATGAAAAATAAAATTGAAATCTCAAAAATTCGTTATCCATATGTGGTTTAAAATGAAATTTTGAAAATAAGTGTAAATAAATTAATAAATTGACCATTTATAAAAATATAAATATTCAAGTATTAAATGTTTGAGGTGGCAGTTCTATTTATATTTCCTTCACCCCATAGTTGAAAGGAAAAAAAAAAAAACTTTCTCTTTTAAAATTTCCTTTCTGTGTGGGAAGTATGGAGGTGCAACTTGCTCCCCTGTGAGCTGCTAGTTTTCAATATATAAGTTTTTTCTTATATTTTTAACATTGTATCACATATGGTGAGCCTTAGTGGCTAGAGTGCCTTTGTAGAAGTTTGGAGCCTTGGTGGCTGAAGTGCCTTAGTGGCGAAATTGGTGAACCTGTGTGTTACACAACATTTTGTCACCGTCCCTGCAATCCCTCGTCCCACATATTGGAGGATCATTACCGTGACTTGTGAACAGTGTCATACTCTGCAAACACCTTCTTTGCATCCTTCTACATAAGGACATCATTTATCCTGTTGGAAATGTCCTCAAGAAAGCATACAAAACCTATGTTTTGGCCTTGACGCGGATAGCGAGTTCATCCCTCGCGCCAATGTGGAAGATTGGCATTAGAGCTCGCACCACCTGGAGCTCTGTCTCAATGCAGCCCCCATGCCAAGTTGTTTTAGTAATTTTTTTAAAAATTAGAGGTGGAAGTTTCCTTCTAACTACCTCAGAGATGAGTCACTGGAAGTGGTTAAGTTGATCAGCCACGAATCTCTCTCTTTAGGCAGTGGTTTTTACCTCCCATGGAACACTCCTTAAAGATAGGCCTCCCTTCCATGATGACATAGATCCTAACCTCTCCCTCTCCCTCTATATAAATAGGCCTTCTCCCTTTATGAAAGCTAGCTGAACATATAGCCAAGGAGCTAAACTTGGAGAAGGATACTATAGTTGAGTAATTTCTATTGAGAAGGTAGAACCAAGGAGAACTCTGTAGAGAGAGTCCCGTCCGAATTCTCGATGAGCCTTTGTGAGATGAGCTCCACTTGAACCCTGCTGGAGGAGATCGTAATGTCGAAGCTTGGTTTTACTCTTCCTTCCATTTATTAATACACTCGACTATGGTGTTGGTTCCATCATTGTGTTATGTTGTTTATGTAATGCAATTGATTTAGTCCTCTTCGACTGACTGATAGTTACGAATGTGAATTTGTATGTTGTATATCATTGTTGTTTCTTGTGTGTGTGCAGGTGTCTGAGCATGAAAGAGAGCGGATCGTGATTTGCCAAACTAGGAGCGAGGAGCGAGCCACTCTTTTTGATGACAACAACAGCATAGGACCTATAGTAAGTCATCTATCGAATCTCCATCCATTCGTTAACTAGGAATCCATATTATAGCTTGTCTTGTTTGTGGCTAGACCCACTCTAGGGATAATGGGATCGCCGCTGTCCGTAGAGGGGATTTACCTCAGTAACAAATTGGCGACTGCACTGGGAAATCAATGCAAGTTTGTCTTTCACCCATTAGGTCTTCTTTGGTCTTTGCTTGCTTGTTTTACCTTTTCTGATTATTCTGCTAAGTCTAAGAGCCTTGTTCATCCCCAAAGGATCAGATCTGACCTCTGCCTTTCAAATATTTCCCTTTTGCCTGAGTGAATTTGCTTAGCATGATTTATGTTTAGACAGACGCGTTGATTGGCACATGTTGCTAGTGTTGTGCCCGCGCCATCCACTGTTTGGCACTGATTACATCCAAGCAGCCATGCCAACCCCTGTAAGTGTTAGGGTTTGGTCTGTTTTGAGGATTTTTGGTTAGTGCTTGTGCTTTTGGGTTATTTTAGGTATGCATTTAGTGCTTTGGGATTGTTTTGATTGTGATTAGCTTCCTTCCTTCAGTTGTTTGTCCGTTTCCTATCAGCATCGCAGCCTTAGGGATTTTAAGTGCTTTGATATGCTGAGCCTTCTGTAGGAGTTTGAGCCTTTTGTTTTGCAGTTAACTTATTTTTTGGTTTGGTTGCATTCAAATCCCTTGATCCGTTTCAGTGATTGCATTGGTTTAATGATTCTTGACTCTTTCGCTCAATTTTTCTTTTCATCACTCCAGGCATAGATCACTGCTTGCATGGGTCTGTTTGGAAGTCTTTCTTCAATTCGAGAGATTGCAACATTGGTTTGAGTTTTGTTATGTTTGTCTTGTGTTGATTGAAATTATTTCGCTTCAAATCTCGCATTAACGTTCTCGAGCTAGTGTTTTCGTTTTTTTTTTCATGTCATTTAGTGCACTGTTTGCTCTATTACATTGAAAAAAAAAAAAATGTTTGCATTCTTGTTTGCATCGTGAAATTGGAAGTCTTTTGCATATCTAGCATTGGACATTCTATGAAAGATTTCTTGTTTCCATTAGCTTGCATCAGATACTCTAGTAGATTTTTCCACGTGTTCTCATTATTTGTTATCACTTGAAAATTCCTAACTTTCTCGTAGATAGCTTTTCATCGAATGGAATGGTATCTTTGGTATGTAGCTTGCATTTAGGGATTTTTGAGATCCAACATTCAGTAGGACCTTGGAATTGAAACGTAAATACAAGATCAACTTAAAATTTACTCAATTAACCTAAGGCAACATTGAAACCTAACGAAACATCTAGTGGTCTAAGTTAGAGACGTGTTCCAGTGTCTTTAAACCTAGCAGCTATCGCTTGCCATATGGCTTCAGACAACACTAGTACAGACTTGTGCTCCCTGTACCGTAGAGTATATAAAGGGAGACCCCTATAGGTTGCAATCCTTTTATTCGTAGGAAGCCGAGTCTACTTCCTTGTAACCATGATACACCGAACACAACATTCAGGGAGACTACTTGCACGTACGTCAAGTCCTTGGTTCATTCTTCTTTCATTTTATCACCAAGGTGTATATGGCAGTTCACGAAAACCTAGTACACCCTTCTACCTAGACTACCTGAGTAGTCATTTTCGATCTTTACTGACTCCATAGATTTGAAAAGATCATCGAGCCCTTGTCCTTTCATGCTCGCTTAAAACTGAAAGTGACTAGAGTCATCTTTTGCTTGTTTCTTGACTCTTAAAACATGAAGCAACAAAATTTTGATTTCAATGTGGTAAAATAAACTACCTACGATTACACGCCCATTAAATTTTGATCGCTTGGCCTGTCTTTGTTTGCCATGGTTTTTATCCAAGAGTCTTCATTTTCGATCTCTTTTCCTTTTCTAGTGTGTTATGGTCATGATGGCAGAACAATCGGTTTTGTCTAGTGGTAGTCCTTTCTCAGACAATTCATCTGAAACTTCTCAAACCTCTAGGTTTGTTGAGCTTCAGCAACCTATTCTCCTGTCAGAGTACCCCTTTGGAGAACCAATTGAGTTCAATTGGCCTCTTTCAAACGCTTGGTTTTGGTTTGGGGTCGGGAACACTTTCCCCCTCTTACATCGGGATCACCATTTTTGGCTGCTATCATAGCAGCTAGTCCCCGTAGTCTTTTACAAGACCTCGCGGAAGATTCAGACATGGACTCATCTGGTCCTATTGGCAGTGAGGGGATTCTTGTTTCTGATGAAGAATACCAACTTTTTCCGGAAAACATCCTTCAAGAGTCTGCTCAATCTTCACCATCAATGTCACTTCCAGTCGGATACAGGTCTTTGGGTCAGATCATGGTTGGTATTGCCTCCATGGCAGGATCAACTCCATCAAGGGTTCCAGTCCTTCCATCATAAGGGATGTCGCCAACAACACCTGTCTCGTCAACACCCTTTGTTACATCTATCCCAACTAGACCTACTATCTGTGTGGCTGCCTCAACACCAATTTTTACCACTCAAGTCATCAAGGACTTTGCCTTCGGTAGAGACTTCAATTTCCATGGCGATTCCTGATGGCCTTTCCTTTGAGGAGCATCGGTTGGCTACTCAGTAGCAGAGCTCCCAGACTTACCAGTCCCCTCAGGATTTTGGTGAGCCTTAACTTTCTCATTAAGATGCGGTCGGTAACCCCATTTATGCAGTTCCTTTTCATTATGATGAGTACGGAAACCCTATCTATTTTCCTGATCTGGAATATTATCAGTTCCTTTCCAGTTTTAGACCTACCTTGCCTGTGCAACCTTCTAACCAACAAGGACAACCCTTTCAGGGACAACCTTCGGTTCTGTAAGGGTATGCTTATGAACCACAAGGACAACCCTTTCAGGGACAACCTTCAGTTCAACAAGGGTATGCTTATGACCCACAACGACAACCCTTTTAGGGACAACCTTCGGTCCAGCAAGGATTATTTTACGGTCCGCAAGGATAGTCTTACAATCCACAAGGCCAACCTTTACAAAGTCAGCCTGTGATCCCACCTGGGCAACCTCAAGGACCTGTTGGGCAACCGATATATCAACTAGGACCTTCATACGGTCCTGGGGGACAATTTTATCCATCTCAAGGACAACCTTTCGTGCAACCACAACAACCATACTTTCCAATTGGTCCAAATGTCACACAACCAGGGCCATCTTATTATCCTGCTCTAGGTCAACCTCTTTATCAGGTACAACCTAGCCCATCACAGCCAGGGCCATCTTATGGTCCTGCTCCAGGTCAACCTAGTCATCAGGCACAACATGGCCCATCGTAGCCATCAGCCCAACTTGCTTCGCAGGGGAAACCTAGTGGCCCTCATCAGTTAGGTCAACCTGCTCAGCAGGGACAACCTGCACAGAAAGTTCAACCTGCTCAGCCACCGCTCTACTCTACACCGTAGTCGGGTAAACCTGCGCATCCGATTTATCCAGCTTAGCAAGGCCCTACTTATCAACAGCTCGTTCGACCCCAAGGCGCCTATTACCCTCAAGGTCAATATCGATCGGTTTACAATGCGCCTCAAGGTTCTGCTTATTACCCTCAACCGCCAGGCTAAACTTACATTCCACAGAAAAATCTTTATGATGCTCAATCAAGACCCTCATATACTCAGAATCAGTATCCTGGTCCTCAACCTCCGTATCCTGGTCCTTAGCCGCCATATCAGCTGAACTATCCAGCTTATACCCCTTATGGTCTGGATCCTTCGAGACAAAACCAACGGGTGTAGAGTTACACTCAAATAAGATGGAATGTGGGTACTGGTCCTTATCAAGGACCTCCTATGCCTTTCAACCCTCAATTACCCTTTCTCGCCACGTTGGAATTATAGGATGTGTCCAAATTAACGAATGATCCAATCCTTCATAATCCATATTGGCCTCCGATTCCAACCAATGTTCCTGGTGATTGCCCCAATTTTGAGGGAAAAGCTGGAGCAGATACCCAAGCACATGTCATGACATACCATTTATGGTGTTCTTCTAATTCTTGGGTATATGACTCTATTCGACTCCATATTTTCCAGTGAACTCTCACTGGAGGTGTTGCTAAGTGGTACATCAAGCTCTCTCGCGATATCTTTCAAGATTTCAACTCTCTTGCTATGGAATTCCTTACTCATTTCCAGTTACTAGTTCATTATGAAGCTAGGGCACATCCCCTAACATCCTTGAAACAGGACCAGGCTACCCATATCTCGGACCACATTCATGAATGGAGATGTCGTCGTCGTCTAAACAAATTCGAAATTCCTGGTCAGCTTCCTACCCATTGGTTCACCACTCTTTTGCTAATCAGATTGCAAAAGATATATCCATGGGGGCATGTGTTACCGAGTAAGAGGCCATTGCTTGTGCCCAGTACCTTGATTTAGTGTACTCTCAATCGGGCATTTTGTATGATATCTTGACTGATGCCCCCGTGACCTGGGACTTCTAAAGCACCGACCACCCCATCTGTTGAAGACGTTATTGGTTCCATGTCTCAAACTTCACGTAAGTCTTCCAACACTGGGAAGCAAAAATCAAATTCTTCCAATGATTCTGCTTCTAAGCCTACCCCGGATTATGGCAAAACCTTGGAGGTCAACGCCGTTTAGGCCAATCCTGCGAATAAGACATCCAAGGGGAAAAAAAAGGGCAAAGGTAAGGCCAAAGCCAATGCCCCAAAACCAGAGTCGTCTAAACCTCGTGCTGATGATCGTTCATAGCGCAATTCGAAGTATCCCTGTCTGATTTGTGATGAGGAACACTACACTAAGGATTGTCCTAGATGAGCCGAAGTTAGTAAATTGGTCAAAGGCACTAAGGGAACTCCGGCTGTCCTCAAAGAACCTTTTCCATCTTAGCAAACACAGATGGTCGAGCAACCTGCGCTATCTGCACCGTTTGGCTCTCAAGTGTTCATGATGAACGATTTTGCACCCATTTCCATTGATACTCAGTCGAAATATTATACTGGATCACGTCAGGTAGCGAGGAAAGAAATTGCTGATGGTCCTCCTCCCCCACCTGCCTCTAGTCCTCTTGAGATTGAAAGGCCTAGTGTTGAACTCATTGTACGACCACCTTCTAAAGGTGTTCTCCGGAAATATCCTTATAATCTTCACACCTGTGCTGCTCAGCATTACAGTGTTGTTGAGGATTTAGCACAGGTGCCATCCGTGATGTCCACGTTAGAAGTTCTTCAGAGTTGTTCATCTCAATGGAAAGCGTTATTATCTGCGATTGGCGGAATTGATCCTGCTAATTCTATCTTTCTCTCTTTCGATTTAGAGAATTTCGTCCCCTGACTTCCGCACCAGATTGGGCTTGTCATAAAAGTCGGCATTAACGGTCTCAACATCCATAGAGTCATTGTGGACAAAGGTGCATCCACTTGTGTCATGTCATCTAATTGCTGGAAGGCTATTGGCTCTCCAGCCCTTACTTCGTCACCCAATGCCCTTGAGGCATTTGATGGAAGGGAATCGAAACCCTTGGGTGTTCTCACCAGCTTGCAAATCACGTTGCAAGGAAAGACGGTCAATGTCAAAGTAGAAGTAGTTGACGCCAAACTCAATTACAATCTTCTACTCGATCGAAGTTCGACTCACGCTATGCTGTGCACTCCATCCACCCTCTTTCATCTTCTAAAGTTTCCACATGAGGGAAAAATCATTACTGTCGACTAGTTGTCATTCTTTACCTCGTCTTCTGAGAACAACATTCCATACGTGGATTAGATTCCTTCTTCCCTCGACAGCATAGGGCCAGGTCTTTTCAAAGATCCTACCCTCATGGGTATCTTTCCCCTTTCGCCACCAAATACCGTTCAAGTTAATATGATCTCTCAGACAGATGACCCGTGGATTGTCCCTTTACCTAAATAGGTTTATTCATTTTGGGATTCGATGCCGCTTACTCCAATGAAATCAATTATTGCAAGCTTATAGTTGCATCAGATTCTCCCCCTTCTGAAGATGCTCCTTTGAGCATGTCTCTCAACGTTTATTCTCAATCCCCCTGGCTCGACGATGCAGATTTTCCTGATCCTTGAAAGAAGTGTTTCCATCTGATGAGGCCATCGTGGAAACCATGTCTCTCGAGGACCTGCCGTGGCGTGATGGGCATCATCGTTCCTTGTTTATGCCTGGCCTCGGGGCATTGTCTAACTGTCTTGAGTGTTTTTCATCTCAAGTTCCTTCTTTGCCACTTCAAATGCCTATCTTGACTCACAAAGTCTTCACTAAAGGTAACTTGAGTAACATCACCCAGACAATGCCTATCGACATTTTCGTGAAACTGAGAATTTTCGAGAACATCCATGTCAGAGTCACTTGCTCTTCCGATGAAGTCTAAGTGTACACTAGCCTCTTTCACGAATTCCATGATGTTTTCGCCTGGTCTTAGGGAGAGATGCCTGGAATCGATCCCAGTATTGTGGTGCATGAGATTCCCATATACCACAGTGTAAAGCCTATTCCCCAGCGTCTTTGTCCAATGCATCCTGGGAAATGCGCCACCATAAAATCTGAAGTTGAAAAACTTCTCGGAGCAGGTTTCATTTATCCAATTCCTTTGACACAGTGGGTTTCTAACATTGTTCCTGTGGATAAGAAGTAGGGAACAATTCACGTCTGTGTTGACTATCGTGATATCAATTGGGCCTGCCCTAAGGATAACTATCCCACCCCTTTCATCGATCAGATCAATGACGATTATGAAGGGAGTGAGATTTTTTCCCTTATGAATGGATTCTCTGGCTATAATTAGATCAACATTCTCCTGTCCGATTAGCAGAAGACCACTTTTATCTATCCTTGGGGAATGTTCGCATATAAGAAACTCGCTTTCAGCTTGAAGAATGCTAGGGCTACGTTCCAGCGCGAGATGTCTTATTCCTTTCACGATATTCATCATATTGTTCTACCATACCTGGATGACCTTCCAGCTCATTCAGCCGTGTGAAAAGACCATCCGAACCATCTCTACTAGATCTTTCTTCGTTGTAGACGCTACAACATTCGGCTAAATTCACATAAATGCGTCTTCTATGTCGATTTTGGTAGAATTTTAGGGTTTATCGTCTCCAAAGATGGAATTCGCCTTGATCTGTTTAAGATTGAGGCTATTGTTAATATCCCCTCTCCATCCTTATTACACCAGATCCAGAGTCTCCAAGGGAAAGAAAATTACTTACGACATTTTATCCCGAACTATGCCGAAGTAGCCAAAGGGTTCACACAACTTTTAAAACAGGACGTCCCTTTTTGCTAGGATGAGATTGCTCAACAATATTTTGATACGCTTAAGACGTTGCTTGTCAACACTCCTCTATTACATCCTCCAGATTATCATCATGATTTCACCCTCTATCTAGCTGCCGCCTTTAGTACGATTGCCATGGTAACGAGCATGTTATTTACTACTTGTCTCGAAACCTTCTTGACCCTGAAATGCGCTATGCAGATGTTGAGAAGTTAGCACTAGTTGTGGTCTAGGCCGTCCACCGTTTTCATCATTATATCATTTTACAGATGGTAACCATGATTTATGATTGTAACCCCATGACCTATATTTTGTCTTGACAGTTGTTGGGTGGCAAGTAATCGAAGTGGATTGTTATCCTCCAAGAGTTTGATTTTGAATTTACTACTGCCAAATCAAAGAAATCACTTGTTTTCACTGATCTAATTTTTCCTCTCCCCGTCGACTCTGCTCCTTCTTATTCCGAGGATCATATTCTGGACGAAACTCTTTTCTTGATTAGCACCCTCGATCCATGGTATGGTGATATCATCGTGTACCTCTAGACTTCTACTTTTAGGTCCGAGTTGACGAAAGATGCCCGACACCGCATTCGGTATCAGTCGCAACCTTATCGTATTGTTGGAGATACCCTCTATCGTGTTGGAGTCGATTCCGTGCTCTGCCGATGTCTGACCCTCGAGGAAGCTGAGAAAGTTTTAAATGACTACCACAGTGGCGCCTGTGGTGGTCACATGTTAGGTTATGCCACCGCATAGAAGATCCTTCATGCTGGCTATTTCTCGACGTCCATTTTTAAAGACTGCATTGTCGTAGTACACAAATGCCTTGCGTGCCAGATATATCAATGCAAGATGCATGCGCCACCTGCTCCTTTACACCCTGTCATTACCGTTGGTCCTTTTTCTGAATGGGGCATCGATTTTATGATGTGTAACCCTCGCTTGGCTTGGGGGCATGCCTATATCATCGTCGTCATCGATAATTTTACAAAATGGGCCGAAGCAATGCCCACACTGGCTGCGGACGGTAAGACGGCAGCGCAATTCATATTAAATCATGTTATTACTCAGTTTGGTGTTCCTCAAGCCATCGTTACGATCATGGTTCACATTTTTGGTACTATATGATGGCGGAGCTGGTGTCTAAGTTTGGTCTGTGTCATGACATCTCGACGCCATATTACCCTCAAGCTAACGGCCAAGTTGAATTCGTAAACAAAGTTATCTTTACGATGCTTCAATGAACAATTGGGATCCATAAATCAAATTGGCATCTCATGTTGTTTTCAGCTCTATGGGCTTACCAAATTTCAATTAAAAGTGCAACCAGATTCACCCCGTTTCAGTTGGTATACGGTCTGGAAGCTACTCTTCCGATTGAGTGTGAAATTCCTTCACTCAAATTAGCTATGGAATTATTGCCTAATACTTCACCTAAGGAAGAGTGTCCCCTCCATTTAGAGAGATTGGATGAAACTCGTTGCTTAGCTGCTTTGGTCATCAAAGCATAAAAGAAGAGAGTCAAAGCTCACTTTGACCAAACAGTTTCCCCTCGTTCTTTTATCGAAGGCGACCTCATTCTCCTGTACGACCAAGCTCATCACAAGCTGGGGGTAGGTAAATTAAAACCCATGTGTAATAGGCCCTACATCGTCAAGCATGTGTTATAGAATGGGGCTTATGAGCTTATTGATTATGAAGGTTATCCCTTAGCACAGCCCAGAAATGGGTTGTATCTGAAAAAATATTATGCTTGAGTCATTCATGCATGATATGTGTACATAGGTGATTTTTTTTCATTTTTGTGCCTGTTTAGGTTTGATGTGATTTGTCAGATTTTTTCTGCTTAATGGGTCTCACTGTTTCTGTAGATGTCTATTACCCCTTATGTCGGTTTCACGGATGGTGCTTCCCGCAGTACCAGGAGCTTGTCTTCGGCAGCCTGTGTAATTTATACCATGCTGGTGAGTTGATTAACCTACAAGGTATTTCTATAGGACAAACAACAAACAACGTCGTTGAATATAGTGCTGTTGTGGAACTATTAACTGAGGCAGTTAACCTCGGCATACGCGCATTGATTGTAAATCTAGATTCACACCTTGTTGTTCTTCAACTTAACAGTCATTATTCGGTACGAAACCCATGCGTTTTGAGATTGTATTTACGTATTCGTTTGCTTGAAAGACATTTTGATTTCATCACATATCAACATATACCAAGATGAATGAATACATTAACTAATGTAGTGACTAACATTGTATTAGATAGACATTTGCGCAATTTATAAAACATCATCATTTGTAAATAGACCCATGTAGAAAATAGATGTATATATATATATATCGATTATTTGCAGCGTGTGCATCATAAAAACCCAAAAAATATATATGTATGTTTCAGTTACATCCCGAGACAACATGTATCTCAAAAATATATGAAAATAAGAAGCCTATATTCCTAATCAGTGTGGTGCTCATGATAGCATGTCACCACACGTACCAACTGCCTCAGCAAGCGGTGGATACGACTCGGCACCCCTACAATATGCCTCTGGTAGGCCCGAGGAACATCATCAAGGCGAGCATAGTCCGGGATCCCACGAGCGATCCCCTCCAAATTTTGTACTATCTCCTCCTCACCACCCTCACCATGAAGATCCAAATCACGAGGAGTTCGCCTCGTTATCGGTGACATACCTGTAGGCCTCTCTGGGACAACATCTGCATATATATAATAGTAACTGTTAGAAAATGCATATATACCAAAAAATCATAAACTTATGAAAATAAAAAATGAGTCTCAGCTAGCTCTTCATCCCAATCCTCTCCCTCCGGGAGCGGGAGGTCTGGATAACTGGTGAAGTTTGTACCAGAGTAAGGCCAGTCTTCCACGATAATCAGTTGTTGATGAAGCCAATCAAAAAATTATGGCCTCCAGGACATCTGTTGGCCACCCCTTCTCTAGGCATCAGCGCAGCCCATCGACCCATCCATGGTTCTCTAAGTGGTGGCATCGGGACAATGACCTCCTGACGCTGGAATATCGGTATTCATTCCAAGAAGAACAATACCAAAATGGATCCATACCCAAACTGCTTCAGCTTGGTCTTCTTGCACTTGGTTAGTTTCCACTTAATGTTAATAGCAATGGCCTCTGCCCAGTTGTAGAGAGATGGGGTTAGGCAGTCTATGACAAGAAGCAGTTGTGTCTTTGTGGCCTCATGTGGTGCTTGCGATCCTGCAGCCCACGTGATAGTGTGCAGTACTACTTTTAGTGCCATATCCAAGATGGTTTGGATGCCAACCTTCCCGCTCCCTGTTCCTTTGCGTGCCCCTCAGCACACTCTGTCGATCACCATCCCCATACTCTCCCCAGAGGGACGAGTATCGGTCAGCATAGGGACTGCACCCCTCCGCGAAAATCCTGTGATAAAATACACATCAGAGACTTCGAGTTTGAGTTCCTGATCTTTAAGCATGAACTTTTCTTGATCTTCATCCTAGATGCTTATCAGATACTGAAGTAATTATGGCTGAGCCCCGAGGCACGGTGTTAGGAAGAATTTCTTTAGCCCATAGTCTCTGAGGGCATCCATGCATCGATCATTCTCCATGGCAAGTTAATCTTCCTCACTGTGTTCCCTCTCTTTCCACTCAATCATCATTCTTTCTGCTTGGCCCCTACACACATTGTTCATATGGGCATTGTTAGTGTACTTAGGCATCAAAATTTGCAAGAAATTGACTTCATTTTCCTCAAATTTATGCAGATTTTTAGGTTGCGCAGTTGGCGTGACTATTCGCAAATAGTCGCACCAATGGGCGCGCCCTCTGTGTAAAAAGGGGGCGATTGGCGTAGGTCCGTGCCCGAAACCCGCGCTAACCGCGATGCCCTAATTTTGACAAATCCTCTCCTAAAGGAAAGAAAATGACAAATACAAGTAATGAAATTTAGCTTAAAAGATGGAAAATGGTGTCGGCTCTTACCTAAGACTGACAGAATCAACATTGGTTCACTAGATCACTTGCAATCATCACCACAAGATCGCAAAGCAAATGGGTCACTGTTTCTCCACAAAGAAGTAAAAGTGAAAAGTAAATAATTTTTACCACTTATGGCATTTTATAACTTTTAAGAATCTTAAATTAGGTTTTAAAACATATTTGTCAATTATTTTATCATATTATTTTCAAGAAATGGGTTTTACACACATCTTTTGTGCAGCAACAAGTTTTCACATGGTTATGACGAAGAAACGAGTTGTATTTTATACTTTTTCGGACTCAGTAAAAACATGAAAAATTCACTACTGGAGTCACCTTTCAACTCTTTTCTGACTCTCTTAAACTAAAAATATTGTTGAGATGCTTGTTGTTTTGAACTCATTAAATGGCTACAAAACGATATCTACCCAGTATACATTTACCCCTTTTTCTGGCTGGGATAGATTATTTATGAAAAAGGAATACCTTAGCCTGTCACAACTAAGAGGTTCTCTTGGATGTTGTTTTCTACCTTTTTAGATCTGAGAGACTATTTACGAAAAGGGCATTGCTGGAGTTTTCTTTTCTGCTTTCTTTTCAAACTCTCTAAACATGAAAAGATGCCCAGTTATCCCTTTGTAAGACTCGTTAAAAACTGATGACATCAAACTCTGTTGATATGATGTCACTCGAGTTCCTCCTTCCTAGGGCTTGTAAAATGTACTAGGTTGGATTTGTCCGAAGGAAAAACTTACATCGCAAGCATATGCTATCCCCTTCAATATTTTTTACAAAAATAATTGGGGTACTTGTCAAAAATGGTGGGGGAAAATGGAACTAGACTTTAGTCGTCAGTGTGTCACTCTTGAACATGGCACTTGTCTGCATTTGTGTCGGGTTGGGGACATCTCACTTCGTCATTTGCTTGCCTCCATGGGTTTGGGTAATCGATTTTGACCACTCATCTGCTCTTTGCCACGTCACCATGACCTCATATCCCTTGATGTCAAATACTGCCAAATCTAGTGTCGTGCCACCGATATGTTCAAGAGAAGTTTTGCTTCTGCAATTTTCAACCTCCCTCTGATTCTCTGTTGGTCTTGATTCATAAATCATCATATTCCTCTGTCTCATGTCGATGATGTGCGAAACATCATGGCCCTCCGTTGACCAGGTTGCTTCCTGTCGACTTCAGCTCATTTTCCAGGAAGTTGATCCAGAGACTCCCTCCAGGTGCCCTGGAGCCTGCATGCCTTAATAGCAGGATCTTTGCATCCATCGCAAGGTTTACATCATTGGCCTTTGATCGGATGATTCTGCGGGTGTTCGATGCTAGATCACTATTCAAATTCTGTGGATTGTACCTTTTGTACCTTGAGGGCCATTGTCATTATTGGCATTTTCTCTCACGTTTGTTAACAACTCTCATTATTGGCTGGTAATCAAACTATGTTCCTGCATGTTCGACTTCAACTCATCTACTCACATGCTCGAACTTGTACTTTGTTCGGGTCAAGATGGAGCATAAGACCCTGGGTTTCATTTGATGAAATCCAAGCTGCGGGTTCTTTGTGGATTACTATGAATTATTACATGACTCTTCTGATTGGATGGTTGTGACCATACCTGAGTCTATTTGTTGATCCTTATTGTTGGATGGCTGCGTCCGTACCTCGGTTCCCACTTTTTATGTACTCTATTATGGATGGTTGTTCCCATAGCACATATCATGTATCAGAGATATCAGTTGTATTTTTACTTGTAGGTTTTTCGATAGCAGTGTTTGGGTCGAAGGAGTTCTCATAAAGCATTTCACCCCTCCCTCTCTCTCAAACCTCATGCTTTAGGGGGAATCTGTTACACAACATTTTGTCACTGTCCCTGCAATCCCTCGTCCCGCATATTGGAGGATCATTCTTGTGAATTGTGAATAGTGTCATACTCTGCAAACACCTTCTTTACAGCCTTCTTCATAAGGACATCATTTCTCCTGTTAGACATTTCCTCAAGAAAGCACACAAAACCTATGTTTTGGCCTTGGCACGGATAGCCAGTTCATCCCTGGTGCCGATGTGGAATATTTTCACTAGAGCCCACGCCACCTGTTGCTCTATCTCAGTGCAGCCCCCACACCAAGTTGTTTTAGAAATGTTTTAAAAAAATAGAGGTGGAAGTTTCCTTCTAACTACCTCAGGGATGAGTCACTGGAAGTGGTTAAGTTGTTCAGCCACGTATCTCTCTCTTTAGGTAGTGGTTTTTACCTCCCATGGAACACTCCTTAAATATAGGCCTCCATTCCATGATTATTGGGATCCTAACCTCTCTCTCTCCCTATATATAAACAAGCCTTCTCCCTTTATGAAAGCTAGCTGAACATATAACCAAGGATTTGAACTTGGAGAAGAATACTATAGCTGAGTAATTTCTATTGAGAAGGTAGAACCAATGAGAACTCTGTAGAGAGAGTCCCGTCCTAATTTCCAACGAGCCTTTGTGAGACGCGCTTCGCTTGAACCTTGTTGGAGGAGATCACAACGTCGAAGCTTGGTTGTACTCTTCCTTCCATTTATTAATATACTCAACTATGGTGTTGGTTCCATCATTGTGTTATGTTGTTTATGTAATGCGATTGATTTAGTCCTCTTTGACTGACTGATAGTTACGAATGTGAATTAGTATGTTGTATATCGTCGTTGTTTCTTGTGTGAGTGTAGTTTTTCGAGCATGAAAGCGAGCAGATCGTGATATGTCAAACCAGGAGCGAGGATCAAGCCACTCTTTTCGACGAAAACAACAGCATAGGACCTCCAGTAAGTCATCTATCGAATATCCATCCATTCGTTAACTAGGAATCAATATTATAGCTTGTCTTGTTTGTGGCTAGACCCACTCTAGGGCTAATGGGATCGCCTCTTTCCGCAGAGAGGATTTACCTCACCAACACTGTGTTGAGCCTTGGTGGCTAGTTCATTTAGAGAGCCTTGGTGGCTTGCTCGAGAGCCTTGGTGGTTCGTTGTGTCATAAGCCTTGGTGGCTGGAAAATTGAAGAGCCTTGGTGGTTGGTTCAATTACTTTTGTGATAGAGCACTAAAATTTTGAGGAAGCCTTATCAACACTACTTTTAGGGGTCAAACCCTGTGTTGATCAGCCCTAGTTTTGGGGGTCAAACTCATGCTGATCAATGCTAGTTTTAAGGGTCAAACCTATGCGTAAGGCCTGGAACCTAGATTGGTGGCTTTGTAAGTTTTCTTGATTGCTCAAAATGTGTGGAAAACCATGTGAATCAGGGGCACAAGCAGATTCTGTTGACCTTCTCGAACTTTGTTGACTTTTCTAGCCTAGGTCACATATCTGGTGGTCGAGATCACGCACTTGGTGGATGAGTTTATTTTTCAAGATTGTGAGATTTTATTGCAACAAGATCTCTTGCTGAGATCATTGTGTTGATGATGAGGTAGATCACGTGTTTTGAGATCGAGATCACTCTGTCAGTTCAAATGTTGTGGCACAGGATTTATTAGCTTGTATGTTGGTGTAATTTCATTTTGTTGATCAGGATTGTTTGTTGATCAGGATTGTTGCAAGATCACTTATGTTTTTTTGTTTAAAGCATTGATTGTTGGAGGTTGAAGATCTTGAGGTAGATCCATAGATCACGATGAATAATTAGATGGAAGAGACGTACTTGAACGAGAGCAATAAGCTCGATGGGTCCAATTATTCTAATTGGTAATTCAAGTTGCAGACCTTGCTTGAGGGGAAAAGTGCATTGGTGATTGCAAATGGGGATGAATTGAAGCTGAATGCAGCGAGAGGAAGAACAACTACAAAAATTTGTGATTGGGATAAATGGGAGAAAAAATAAAAAATGTTGTTGAAATTGTCAGTGAAAGATTGCATTATCCCTCACATTAGAGTGTTTAAGTCAGAAAATGATATCTGGACAAATCCCAAGGATTTTTATGAAATAAAGAATACAAATAATTTATTGTTCCTCAAGAGCAAGATTATTTCCATCAAAATGGAGGAGAGTGAATTAGTCATTGCATTCATCTCTCAGATCGAGGAGCTAAAAAATAAGCTAACCGATATAGGGGAGAGAATATCGAACAGAGATCTCGTCACAGTTACCATGAAATTTATGACTCAAAATTATAAAATGTTTATTACAATCCTAAATGCAAGGGAGAAATCCCCAAATTTAGAAGAATTTACAGGGATCTTGATAGAAAGGGAAGAGAGGCAGATGACTTTAAAACCCCAAAATTCAAATCTTGCATTAATGGCGAAGAAAAATCCTTTCAGAGGAAGAGAAAGTGCAAGACAGAAAGGTGGAGGCACACCACAGAGAATGCCACCTCAAGGAATATCTTCAACCAAAAATGATTCATGTATTAAGTGTTTTTATTCTAGTAAATCTGGTCACATTACTAGGAATTTCCATAAGAAGAATCTTGATGAAAATTGATATAGGCATAAGAAGAATGCATGGCACTTTGCTCATGAAGATCAAAATGAGTACCTCATAATGTTTATGTTTGATTCTTTTCTCTCTGCTGAGAATGATGAAGCAAATACTTGGTTTGTGGATTCTTGAGCTTCCACTCACATGACAGGTAACATACATTAGTTTGATATTTTTAAAGAGACGAACAATGGTGCTAATATCTTCCTTGGTGATGATAGAGGTTACCATATTAATGGGTATGGAAATATTCCTGTGGTATTACCTGATGGTAATATTAGGCATATTAAAAATGTGATGTATGCACTAGGAATTAAAAAGAATCTGATCTTTTTCTCTATGTTAATAGATCAATCTTAAGGTAGAATTTTTTAAGTCGTATTTTGTTATTAAAGATTTGTTGGACCATATGAAGCCAATTGCATCAAGTATTTGAGTTGGAGGTCTCTACAAATTGAATGTAAGAAGTGCACCACACCTAGCATTAACTTCAACACTTATCACTGCATAGAGTTTGCGGCATCAAAGATTCAATCATATCAATTTTCATGACCTACTGCTACTTCAGAAACAAGGTATGGTCAGTGGTCTCCCTATTTTAAAAATTTTCAGGTTGTTCCCTTGGGAAGATGCATAGGGATGACTTTCCCTCAAGTTCAGATAAAATGAAGAGTGATATACTAGAGCGTGTGCACACTGATTTATGTGGGCCGATGCAGAAAATGTTATTGTAATATTCCTAAATTAGCATGCAACTAATTGGAATATTAAAATCTAATTTTTCTTTCTTGTTTAATGAATAAGTGGGTAGGGAGACCCATAAATCTCTTTATTAGGAATAAAACCACTTCTCATGTGAAAATGGATAATCATTTTAGCTTAATAAGCACCCTAAGGTGTGAACAGGGGCTAGAGCATGTGGACTGGGTCAACTTTGACCAAATCAATGGCGCTGTCATGGAAGAGTGGACATTAATGGAGAGACAACACAATTTTAGATGGAGACACATTGCATGGAATTAGTGTCATTAATGGATGGGGCTTAGGGTTTGGAAGCTCATTTCTTATATAAGGAAGAGGATGGCAGACCATTTTATTATATGGTCTGTTTAGACATATAAGCTTTGTTTAGTTTTTTAGCTAAGATTGCAGTGTTGTTTAGCATCGGGTGTTCTTGATCGGGAATCCCACCTCTATCCTTGAGAGGCCTCTTGGAAGAGATTTGCACTACATTTCCATATTTAGTTTTTAGACCAAGCTTCAGTCTTGTGGTACAATGTAGTTTTTTTTTAGAGTTGGGTTGTGTTGCAGGGTGCAGCAGTGGAAGATCTTGTTGGGTGTTTTCTGAGCTAGTTTTGTAGTGGAGGAAGGTTTCCTTCCATTGGGAGGCCAATAAAGGAGCTCCGTGGGCTTATTTGACATATTTTTCATCAGTCCAAGTTCATTTTGTCCCCTACAGCACAATTCCAGTCCATATCTGCATTATTTTAGTGAGTTGTGACAGGGGAAAGTTCAGTGCTCCATTTGGAGTGTTTTCTTCCATTGAAGGGATCAACCCTTCATTGAGAGAGTATTTTGGAGGAGATATTTGAGATCTACATCAGATTCAACCACCTCCTTCTATGTGCTTTAGTTGCAATGCATCTTCAGCCCTAGGGCTTTAGATCCACACTTATATTTTGTGTATTTCTGGAAACCTTTCCTGGGTTGTCTAGGAAAAGTGTATGGGAGCATAAATCTCCATTTTCAGATATTTTTAGATCCATTTATTTATATGTTCCATCTGCAGTATTAGTCACCAAAATTGCGTTGTACTTGCTTGAGTATTCTGTGTAGAAATGTATTACATGTTTTGGGTGCATTTTGGTATTGAAGGCTTCTTTTTCCTATCTTGAAGGGCTTGATGCCTAAGATCTTGTACTTACTTATTGCTGTTATACATAATACCATGGATCTATCATTTTTCTCACATGTAATGTATTGATAGTTGTTGCTATTTCTATATTCATGAAGTATATTTCTGCTTTTCCCATTTGGGAATATTAGAGTGGTATCAGAGCATAATCTTGGCTCAGCCTGTGAAGACATTGCATCGATGTTATAAGAGGAAGAAGAAGCTTCTCAAAGAAAAGAGAAGGCTTATAGAAGAGACAAAGGCAAGTCTTCATTATTTGGAGAAATGGAGGGAAATAAGTTTTCAGAACTTCTTCTCCAAACTATGCATGAGCTTAAAAGAGAAATTAAGGGAATGAGGAGGGAAAGACATGAAGGTCCCTCAAGAAGATTTCCACATGAAAAAAGCTCCAGTTCTTCATATTATGGGTGTGAGAATTCAGACACGCAATCAAATCTACAATGTGGTACCATGCCTACATTATTTGCAAGAGAAGAAGAAGAAAGAGAAACACCCAAGGAGGAGACTCTTGTGACTATCACCAAGAATCTGAATCTTAGTCTAGAAGATTCAAGGAGCATCTAAGCTTCCAAGGGTTTTGTCGAATCAAAGAAGATAGAAGACCTAGTAACTACAATAGAAGAAGAGGGTGCATGCATCACACTTAGGGTAGATTCTTTCTACCTACTTTTGATGGGTCACCCAAGAGCACAACCAAGGCTTGGGTAAGGAAGCTAGACACATATTTCCAGCTGCATCAAGTTTTAGAAGAGGAAGCCATTAGAGTAGTAGCACTGCATGTTGAAGGTAAGGCTATGCCTGGTAGTTATTTGAATCTTCTTCATTGAATAATGAAAATATATCTACTTATGCAAAGTTCACTAGGAGGTTAGTGAAAGGATTTGATTTAAAACAACCTAAATTTTCCTTGGGAGAGCAAACCAAGCCCAAGAAATCAGAACCTTTGCATGGGTTGGAAGGAGCGGCATGGGAAGGATAACAAAATTCCAATATGTACCTTTGGCATGGGAGATGTCAAAGAGGAGGATAGCCATATGATGGATGTTTTTGCGATAGATCATAAACGTTGTCACTATGGAGGATAGATCCATATTGGAAATCCCAGCTATTGGTAGATTATTCCAAGGATATTTTCACATGCATGATACTTGATGACCAGCTACATGAAGAAGGATATTTAGTCCAAGATGAAGTCATCTATTATCATGTAAGGATCTACTTATCTAGATCCTCCAAGCTCAAGGAGAAGTTGTTACAAAAAGAACATGAAGATTTTCTTTTCAGCCATACTTATTCCATGAGAGCCTACAACACTATCATGGAGAGCTACACTTGGGAAGGCTTTGAATAGGAAATATATCAACATTTGAAAAGATGCATGGACCATGTGGAGATGGGAGAGACACATAACTCAATGAAGGAGTTATCACAACCACCTCTTTCCTCTTTTGGAATGAGAGGGGATCTATCTATGGACCACTCCAATTGTATAAGCAAAAATTTTGGTAAGGAACATGCTTATGTACATGATGTTTCATTTGATGATTATTTGCATTCCTTTACCATGTATATGCAGGCCATTGCTCCAAAAAGGAGCATTCTTCCATATAAAATTCATGGCCAACTTTGGGCCATAAACATTTTTGAACATGGCCACTCCCTTGGAGGATATAGGGAGATGTTGTATCATTGTGGGTGAACTCTAAAGGCACCAAACATATCTCACATCTTCAGCTATTGTGAGAGGACTTGAGCATCAAGTAAGTGGTGGGGAAACCACTTACCATATCACTCTCTAATGCAGTCAACAGATTTACTACGCTGGTTCCACATGTGGGACTATGAACCAACTCCATTATGCAAATTTCTGTGTGTATGTACTTTATTTTGATCCCATACATTGATGATGTACTTATTATTTTTATGGGAATGATTGGAGGGATGACACATTGGTTGGATGTGTCCATTGGGAATGAAACTTCCCACATTTCTTCATGCTTCAAGGGGAGCATGGGAAATTATATGGCTGCTACATTACATCACCTGTGTCCTTATGAAAGGAGCCATATGATTGAATTATGTCTTTGGGAGGAGCCTCTCACATGGGAGGAGTTTTTCTATGAATTACCATTCTGGAGGGTGATTCATTTCATATGGATGATAACTTGGAGGATGGAGCTTCACATGGGGATTAAGGTTCCCTATATTTTGCAGATCTATCCTTACAGTTGCTTAAGGAAAAGCAACATTTGGGAGGGGAGGATTGTAATATTACTAAATTAGCATGCAACTAATTGGAATATTAAAATCTAATTTTTATTTCTTGTTTAATGACTAAGTGGGTAGGGAGACCCATAAATCTCTTTATTAGGAATAAAACCACTTATCATGCGAAAGTGGATAATATTTTCAGCTTAATAAAGCACCCTAAGGTGTGAACAGGGGCTAGAGCATGTTGACTAGGTCAACTTTCACCAAATAAAGAGTGTTGTCGTGGAAGAGTGGCCACTAATGGAGATACAACGCAGTTTTAGATGGCAACACATTACATGGAAGTAGTGTTATTAAGGGATGGGCTTATGGTTTGGAAGCTCATTTCTTATATAAGAAAGAGGATGGCAGCCATATTGTTCAAGTTATGATATGTTATGTTTTTTTATTATATGGTCTATTTAGACATATAAGCTTTCTTCAACTATTTAGCTAAGATTGCAGTGTTGTTTTGCATCGGGTGTTCATGATCGAGAATCCCACCTTTATCCTTGAGAGTCCTCTTGGAAGAGCTTTGCACTACATTTCCATATTTAGTTTTCAGACCAAGCTTTAGTCTTGTGGTACAGTGCAATTTCTAGTTAGAGTTGGATTGTGTTGCAGGGTGCAATAGTGGAAGATCTTGTTGGGTGTTTTCTGAGCTAGTTTTGCAGTGGATGAAGGTTTCCTTCCATTGGGAGGTCAGTAAAGGAGCCCCTTGGGATTATTTGACATCTTTGGCATCAATCCAAGTTGATTTTATCCCCTACAGCGCAGTTCCAGTCTAGATCTACGCTATTTTAGTGATATTTTGTAAGGGAAAGTTCAATGCTCCATTTGGAGTGTTTGCTTTCCATTGAAGGGATCAGCCCTTCATTGAGAGAGCCTTTTGGAGGAGATCTTTCAGATCTACATCAGATTCAGCCACCTCCTTCTATGTGCTTCAGTTGCAGTGCATCTTCAGCCATAGGGCTTTAGATCCACACTTATATTTTGTGTATTTCCCGAAACCCTTCCTTGGTTGTTTAGGAAAAGTGTATGGGAGCATAGATCTCCATTTTTGGCCTTGCACAAGCATTATAATTTCAGATTCATTTATTTATATGTTCCAACTACAATATTAGTTACTAAAAATGCGTTGTAGTTGCTTTAGTATTTTGTGTAGCAGTTTATTACATGTTTTGGGTGCATTTTGGCATCGGAGGCTTCTTTTGCCTATCTTGAGGGGCTTGATCCCCAAGATCTTGTACTTACTTATTTTTGTTATACATATTACCATGGATCTACCATTTGGCTCACATGTAATGTATTGATACTTGCTGCTATTTTTATATTCATGCACTATATTTCTACTTTTCCTATTTGGGAATATTACAATTATTAGGAGGTGCATATTATTTTTTATTATTTGTTCATGATTACACAAGATTTACCTGCATATATTTTCTCAAAAATAAGATTCATAATATTGAATACTTTAAAGAAATCAGGATCATGGTTTAAAAACAAACACAGAAGTTCATCAAAATTCTCTGCTCAAATCAAGGGGGAGAATACAATGAGTGGCTTCATCAAATATTGCAAGGACTGTGGGATATTTTAGTAGTTCACAGTACCCCACACTCCTCAACAGAACGAGGTTGGAGAGAGGAAGAACATAACCCTTGTGGAGTGTGCACGCAACATGTAAAAAGGTAAGAACTTGTCTAACAGTTTTTGTGCACAAGCAATAAATATTGGAGTGTATTTAAATTATAGGAGTCCAACAATTCCTTGATCTTAAAACTTGATTCGAAGATTTATTAGGTTTTAATCCTGCAGGTAATGATTTAAGAGTTTTTGGCTCGAAATCGTTTTCTCATTTTCCAAAAGAGGATAGGAAGAAACTGGATTCAAAGGCCACTAAATGCATTTTTGTTGGGTAATGTACAAAGTTTAAAGCGTATAAACTGTTTAATCCTTCTACTCACAAAATGTCTGCGATTAGAGATGTAGTATTCCACGAATAGGTTGATGGTGGAAACTGTGATAAAGGCAATGAAGAGCGGGAAATTCCTTTGTTCGTGGAAGATGGAAGTGATGAAGAAAGGGACACTCATGAGTAGGAGCAACAACATAAAAGGAAGAATCAAATGATACAACCATAGTCAACAGTCCAAGTCCACTGAGGGATGATCAAATTTTTTTGGAGGCCACTCCAATAATAAGAAGATTAGGTAGGCAGACTCGCTTACCTACGAGGTATAAAGACTATGCCCTCATGACAAATATTTTGAATGTTGTTGAGCCCTTAACTATAAAGAAGCAAGTGAATATGATGAATGTAGGGAAGCCATGGAAGAGGAATATGAGTCAATACTTAGAAAACAAACATAGGATCTAGTTGAACTACCTGAAGGTAAAAAAACCATAGGTTTCAAATTGTTATAGAAGTCTAAGTTTAAAGAAGATGGTAGTATATATAGATTTAAATCTAGGATGGTGGCTAAGGGGTATTTTCAGAAAGAAGGTATTGATTCTGAAGAAACCTTTGCCCCTGTAGAAAAGTTAAACACCATTACAATGTTAATAGCCTTAGCTATGAAACATCACTGAAAAATACACTAGCTAGATGTGAAATCTTCTTTCTTAAATGGTGAATTGAAAGAGGAGGTGTATTTAGTAGAACCTGAAGGGTTTGTTCAACAAGGGTAGGAACATTTAGTCTGTATCTTGAGGAAAGCACTTTATGGATTAAAATAGGAACTCAAGTCGTGGTATGAAAAAATTTACTCATTTTTCTTACAACATAGTTATAAGGTGAGCAAGAACGACCCAAATCTGTATACTCTACTTGATGAAAAGGGGAAAATTGTTTTGATTTCCTTATATGTAGATGATCTTATTATTATTGGAAATGCTGATGAACTCATTAAAGAAATCAAAGTGTATATGTCACAGGTTTTTGAGATGAAATACCTTGGAGATTTACACTATTTTTTCGGTCTTGAAGTTTGCAGGGATTCTGGCCAGAATTTTCTATCTTAGGGAAAGAATGTCAGGATCTTATTGAAAAATTTCAGAATGGATCAGTGCAAAGTTGGCTCGGTTCCTTTACAACAGAATTTAAAACTTCAAAATGATGATGGTTCTAAGGAGGTGGATGCAACACTGTACATACATCTAGTTGCGAGTTTGATTTATCTAACTACAAGTAGAGCTGATTTAGATTTTGCAGTCATTATTTCGAGTTCTTTTATGTCAAAACGTCTTGAGAGTCATTGGGTAGCACCAAAATGTGCCTTAAGGTATCTTCAAGGAACCTTATACTTTGGTATTAAATACACTGATTCGTTTGATGTTAGATTGGTAGGATTTTCAGATTCATATTGGGCCAAAAATATGGATGACAGACGATCCATAATAGGATATGCATTCAACATTGGGTATAGGGTCATTTCATGGAGCAGCAAGAAGAAAAATAAAGTATCGTTATCTTTTCCAGAAGCGAAGTATCAAGAAGTGTGTGAAATAACACATGAGGCAGTTTGGTCAAGGGAACTTCTCCTTGATGTCGGAGAAGAACACAAATATGCGAAAGTTATCAGATTGGACAACCATATCTCAATAAAACTTGAAAAAAATCCCATGTTTCTTAAAAAACAGAAATCATACAAATAAGCAATTTCAATTTTTGAGAGAGAAGGTTTAGTCAAAAGAAATTTATATCGAATACTGTAATAATTGTGATAATGTAACAGTCGTTTTTTCCAAGCCCCTTGGAAGAATTAAATTTTAATTATTTAGGGAGATGTTAGGAGTACTAGCGAACCCTTTCTCCATTAAGGGGGAGCATTGGAATTAATGAAGAATATATATTATTGGAGAGAGTCTCTTCATTAGTTCTGCCTATATCCTAGTTTAGGAATTAGTTCCTATTTTCTAGGTGTTAGTTCTAACTCTCCTATTCTCATGTAAACTTGTATTTTCTTGATGTTAATGATTAATGGGCAGAGTGTTCTCTGCTTGGGCAGTCCCTGGGTTCAACTTGCTCACCTATGAGTTGGTAGTTTTCAATATATAAGTTTTGTATTATATTTTTAACACCTGTGATTCCCTTGGATTTGACTTTGGTCATTTTTACATGTTGGGTACATTCTATTGAGCATACACCTATCTTTGAAGAGGGGGTTTAATACACCTTCCTAACATTTTCTAACTAAAATTCCCATAGTCAATTTGTTTATGATGAACATATAAAAATTTAGGTCCTAATTTTCTTCTCTTCAGATTCAAATTTCAAAATGAATTTGAATTCTCGAATTTAGTCTTTTTTTTTCCAAAAGAAACTCTTCTTTTCCATGTAAAATTTGAATTTCATGTTGAGTGCTATTATTATTTATTTTCATTAAATTCCTTATAATTTATTTATTATTTAAGTTTTCACATATATATTTATTATTGAGCTTTCAAATATATATTTATTATTGTGTTATGAGTATGACCTACAACTAGTACTTCTAAAAAAACCTTATGAGAGACAAGGGGCTAGGTTCTAAAAAATACACTTATGAAATCGAAGGGGTCAAGTTCTAATAAAATCCAATTATAGGAGGCACAACTTGTCTTTTTGCAACTATCGTGCTCAAGATATTCATAGAGAAGTGACGAAATATTGGTCAATTTTGTCAAGAATAAGTTAGAGGGACATGACGATGTGTAGCACCTACCCACAATGGAAAAGAGAGTCAGATCCATGAAATTTGAGGGTTTTTTTCAGAGTCAAATAAATGGGTTATTGGATGAGGAAAATCACAAGAAAAGAGTTCATGTTTAGTGTTGGAAGTCGAGTCTAGTAAAGAAGTCGAAGCCGCACAAAGAATTGTGTAGAAGTTTTTTGGTTGTTGTTGAGCACACAATACTAGGCTTATGCCAGCATTGGATTTTGTTGGTATTCAGAAACCCTTGCCACTGAACTCATTCAAATATATATGTACATAGGAATAACCTCGAAGCTTGTTTAACCAAGACCAATAAGAGTTTAAAAACCTAGATGGAAAGGGAGGAGGTTGAGTGGGCTCTTGAAGCTAGAGTAACTCAGTTAACCCACTCAAATTTGTGGATAAAATTCTAAGTTAGATGTAGTGGTAAAGTGTGTCAAGATTTAAATTTTTTTTTTTTCTCTAAATCTATGTTTATTCAGTCATGTGTCATTAGGTGAATTTTGAGGTCTAAAATGGGCCTCCTAAGAAAAATGTACAACCAAAATAAACTTTATAAGAACCAGTAGGATTCAAAATGATGATTTCAACCATGGGGGATGATTCACAATTTTTGGAGTAAAAAAGTAAAAAGATAAAAAATAAAATAAAATAATAAAACTACTTTCTCAACTCATATTTTGAACTTATCTCCCTAAGGTTTTGTTATCACTCTGAAATTTCCAAAGGCTGTTCTTGCATTAAAAATAAATATCAGAGGTAACTAAAAACCACTTTTGGAGCTTAGGATCTAGCCTTCCTGAACTCAGAGAGGGATCTCTCTATATGATTTATCTTTGTTTGTTTAATAGATTTTAGGCTAGTTATGTATGCTTAATTTGGATTGATTTTGATTAGTTTGGTGGAATTAATGATTTATATGAATAGGTGCTTTTCTAGTTTTTGTTGGGCTACGGAATCAATATAATTTGGAAACAGAACAAAATCAAATTATAAAGAAAGTGTTACAAGGCAAGATAGATGAGAAATATCAAATATTAAGGTTGAATGGTGAAGTGATTTTTCAATCGGGACCAAGGAGAAATTAATAATTCCTTAAACGAGATAGTGAATAAGGGTGAAGAATTCAATAAAGATCAGAGGGAAATTAAGAATTCTCTAAACCAGATATCAGAAGAAAACATAGAAATGTATAAAATTTAAAAGAATAGTGTAATGTTTAAGCAAATTTTGCAGTAAAAATCCTATTATATCACTCAAATTCAGAACACATCTAAGTTTATGGAATACTTGGAAAGAGAACATGAACAATTGAAATTTATACTTCACTAAGATAGCTCAACACATGAATCTTGTAAAGAAGTTTCTTTATAACTTATTATGTCTGTGAACTGGAAGTTGGTGCAATAACCATCAGGAAATAGATTAGTCAGCTATGGAAATATTCAAAAATCCACCCTTGATACTTCGAATGATGAAGTATTTATACAAAACATTACAAAAATATCATGTCAAATGACTAGGATTTATTCTAGGAAAATAAAATATGTTTATGCAAAAAGATAGTGACACCTTTTAACTGACTGGTATTTGGCTTTGATTTCTTTGATTTTTGTTACCTATTTGTTTCTTTCACCTGTCTTTTTGTTTCTCCCTTCATAGTAAATCACAACATTTCTCCCATGTTTCTTCATCTGGGATCTTGATTTTCATCATCTTACGGTAAAACTCATCTGCCTCTGAATATTTGGCAAACGTAGGCTTATTTACAAAAAGTTGATTTACCTCATGCTGGAGGTAAAAGAAATTTTCTAGATTTTGTAAAAGTACCTTGCCTGTGGGAATGCCCTTCATTAAGGAAATTTTGGAAGTTTCTTTGGCCATTTCCCTTAACTTCTTATCATAATCTTCATGTCTCATGATTTTTTCATTTATTACTAAAGGATTAGGAAAACCCTTCTGTCTCAATACATCAAACTTGTTCAAAAACTTGTTCACTGCAAGTTCGATGGTTTGACATTTCTCCTCAAGCTGTATCATTAGATTTCTTTTGGAAATCACTTTCTTCACTTCTAATATAGTCTCTATTCTTTCAGCTATCCTGAGTTCTTCTAATTCATACTTGTTTTTAGAATTCAAGAATTTGATTATTTTAGAGGATTCCTCTGGTTTCTTTCCAATATTAGCTTTGACTTTCTGAATTGCATCACCAGCTTCCTTCACCAAGTCATTCTGCTGAAATATAATATGTATAGAAAGTAAAATATCATTAACGGATTTTATGATATTGGCCCATAATTGTTGCTTTGCTTGGGCTAAAGGCTCTTTTAGTGACAACTCCTTTTCTAGCTTGTGGATTATGTCAGTCAGTCTATTGGCTTTCTGTACTTCAACTTGATGCATTACTTCAGCCAATTTCTTTCCATCTTCTAAGATTTTTACATGTTCCTTAAGCTTATTAATCTCTGTATTTTGAATGCACATATCTTCCATGGCTTTGATCAATTTTTTGGCCTCATCAATGGGATGGGTTGTTGGTATTGATTATCCTGGTGTAGATGTAGTTACTGGAGTTGAGGTAGATGTTGGAGCTGATGTAGATGCTGGAGCTAAGGTAGATGTTGTAGTTGAGGTAGATGTTGGAGCTAAGGTAGATGCTACGGGAATAGCAATAATGTGAACTACTTCCATGCTAGCCTATTTTTCTAGTAAAAGTTTATCCATATTTGTCTCCATTTCCTTTGGTTGAGCTGTCAGCTGGATGAATAGATTCATCATCTCATCATTTTGATTATCTGTCCCGAAAACCTCCTTGGTTTGTGGATGATCAGTAGTTGGTAATTTTAATTTTTTTTTTCAGTGAAGTTATGTCTGCATTTTTCTTTTTTATAAGTTCTTCTGCTTCTTTGATGTATTTTGGATTATAGCCAACTTCTATTACCAAATATTCTAGTGACTTAATCCTGTTGTCTTTTTCTTTTGATGATGCTTTCTCTAGATTTAATTGTGACTGTATATTTTATAGGGAATTCTGCAACTTCTGGACACTTAGAGATTTATATGTCATGGTTGAATATATCATCTCTCCTGCCTGTTTGTGAAATTCAATTTGGTAAATTGGATGCACATATTTGGCAAGAACTTCAATGCTTGTCTTTTTATAGTTTTCTGAAGTTTTGGGGGCCTGTACCTTTTCTTGTAGGAATTTCATCTGCATTTTCCTTGTCTTGAGGTCAAAAGCTGAAAGAAACCTATTCTGATCACGAGGAGTTTACTTCCAGTATTGTGCATATGTAACAACCTTCAATGCTTCATTTTTTATTTTAATCTCTTTATGTTTTTCAATGATTTCTACACTGGAAGTTGATGGAAGAGGTTTTTCTTCTGTATGTGTTGTAGGTGCATCATCTCTCATAATAATCTCTGTTTCTGTTTCAATTTTCTCTTCCTGCTCTATTACTGGGTTTATCTTTGTTTTCTTTCTACACATAAGCTTGAATTTATTATCAGATGTATCTTCTACTGAATAATAGCCTTCTTCTCTAGTCCTTCTTGAAGTTAAGTCCTCTGGGTCTGGAGTAAGTAGAATGGAACTAGTATCAAGCTGCTCCTCCACCTCCTCTAGAGTGTTTTCCAACCACTCTGACTGGTTAGAATATTTCTCAATCTCAGGCTTAGATTCATGAATGTAAGGGGTGAGTTTAGACTTAACTCTTAATTTTATTATGACACCCAAATGGTCATATGACCATTTGAAACTGTTGTTGAAATTTAACTCTTGTAGGCATCTTTCTTCTTCCTTTCCAACAATCCTACTGTTGCATATAAAAGGCCCTAGATGGTTTTTTATCTTGAACTGAGTTTTCTTTTTGGCTGAAAGGAAATTTTTCTCATCAGAATTCAAGATTTTCCTGATGTACTCTAAAGAAAATATCCTCATTGGGAGGTATTTGGGAAGCTTGTAAGGGACTTGTTCGATTCCATACACTCTGATATCTTTGTGATTATAGTATAAATACCAGTCTCTTGTCTTGCTCTGATCAGATAAATGTAGAGATTTTTTTATTTCATCACTAATTATGGGATGAATGTTGGTCCTAAGAATATTAACCATTGGGTACAAAAAAGAATAAATAAAGTCTTTCAAACTAAATTCATTGGAATCCTTTTTGATCAAGGATGTCCAAAAGATTACAAACTGGGGATTACCCTCTGTGTCTTTTTGTCGGTTTACTGTAAACCTTTTTTATTGAAAGTATATGAACAAATGGAATAATACTGAGGAGTATTTGAACACTCCTTGTTCTGGCAGTTTGATTAGTTGATCATGCATTGTATCTACCAGTGATTGCGCAAAGTTGAAAATTAAATATCGAGGTTGGCCTGGGAAAAAAGTAGAGAGGAAACCAATGATGGATTCATCTACCCACTCATTAGTAAAATATCCTAGAATACAGAACAACATGGTCACAAATTTCTTGGTTCTTTCTAGAAACATGGTAGCAGAATATGGTGGGTTGCTTTTAGGAATTTCAGTTGAGTCAGGGAGGAAAGTCTGAAAGATTTGAGATCTCTTAAGGAAATATAGCTTTAGGTAAAAATCAGTAAGATTTTCAATGGAGAAAGGCACTCCCTCTGGTTTTGATCGAATCTGTAGAATTTTTTAAATGGATTGAGCAGTGATAGTAAATAGGATTTCTTGGTTAGGGGTGACTATGGCTCTTTCATTTGGCAAATAGCTGGGTTGGAAAATTCTGATGACTTCAGGGAATTGGTAGGTCTGTGGAAATGTGTATTTTGGTAGGTTAGAGTCCCGTAAATGTATATCATCTGCCTGATCAACAAAATTGTCATGGCTCCAGTAATGGAGATCCAAAAGATTACTATCAGTTACAGTGTCTATTATTTTAAAGTCCTTATCGGCCAAAGGAATGTGGTCTATATCTAAAAGGGGTGGTTGCAGAGGGTTTTCAATTTGGGCGTTTTGGGAAGCCATAAATTTGATTTAATTTATTAATTAATTAGCTTAATTGACAGTTTCTGGTATTAAAATTACCTAGAATATTGAGAATTTGGTTTTGGAAGGGGTCCAGGTAGCAGCAGGCTTCAATTTTGGTAGGAAATGATGCTTTTGGTCTGTTCCACAAATCGACAGGGATAGGGAAATAAAAAAATTGTGTGGTTTTATCATTTGAAAACTGGGGTTTATCGCATTGTGCGGGGGTTTTATTATTGTAAAGTGGTGGTTTATCGCATGGTTTTGAAGTGGTTTAGTGGTTTGGGAATGGGGGGTGTGATAAAACATGGATGCACCGTGTGTGAGGGGAGCGAGTGGAGAAAACCACCCATTTTGCACCCCCCCTAGTTTTAAACATCAGACGTCGAGGGATGCGAAATGGATTGTGGGACGTTCGATCTGCCTGGTGATGATCAAATGACAGGCCAAGTTGTAGTTTTTAAAAGGATGTGGGGTCAGGAAAAAACATTATACAAAAGGGTTAAATGAAATGAGCATTGTGAAATATATTAAGTGGAGGGGTTAAGTCAAAAGGGGGTCGGGAAATATATGAAGCGGAGGGGTTAAATGAAGTGGGGCCCAATTAATATTTTGTGCTTTTAAACTATTAAAAAGTGGGGTTTTCTATTTTTTATGAAAATATAAAGTTTAATCAATCGAATTTTTTAAAGGGGAAAGGGTTTTTAGTAGGGAAAAAGGGTTAGGATAAGGGGAAATGAAGAGGAAAATGGTTTTTAGCAAGGGAAAGGGTTAGAAAGATATTTTTTGATAATAGATAAGCATAATGATGCTTATATAACTTTTGAAAAATATTCTACCTACCCTTTATTTATGCTAACATTTTTTCTTTCCTTTATTGGGTTCATTTGAGCTTGCTGGCCCTTTTATTTTGTTTGATAAGAAAAATAACTTATTTCTAACCTTATATCTTCCAATGGCTCAGATTAAACTTATGAGCTCATTTTTATTCTCTATCTACCTACTGGTATGCCAAGATTAAATGGTTTGGTCAAATCTTTATTCACTAACTATCATAGCATAAAACTTAAAGACATGAATGATTAAGATTAGATTGTATCATCATCATGAATTGTGGCAATTTGAACAAGCTACACACAATTTATTTGCAAATGTAAAGTAAACTAAGAGTAGTGGCATTTGAATGTGCAACACTTTCAGAATTTATTTTTGCTTATTTTTATGGGGTTCATATTTTATATTTTTTTTTATATTTCTTTCTTTTGGTCCTTTGATTATTCTTTTAGGACATACCCTCTTTTCATTTTTTAATATGGAAAAAAATTGTAGAAATGAAAAGGTATGTACAATATTACAAGACTTAACATAGCCAATTCAAAATTATGATCCCTATTATTATAGGAAGCTAACATGTTTTACTCAAATTTCAAGCAAGAGAACTCGTTGGATGAAAATTTTAACTCCTCATCCAAGGAGAACCCATGTTGCATACTTTTGATGGACCCTCGTCAAGAGTAGGAAGAGAAAAGAAATGGAGCCTATGGTAGTAGGTCTCGGTCCGGATACAAGTTGGATAGAGGGGACACAGTTAGAGGTGGAAAATCACTCGATAAACTTGACATGATGACTGGTATGTATCGACATCATTCTAGTTCCTCATCTAGGAGATATCATTACAGTCATCACTTTCATCATCCTTATAGGAGGAGGGAGAATTTAGCTGAGGATTTAAAGAGGGTGAAGCCTCCTACATTTGATGAAGAGATGGAGAATTCAGAAGATGCAAAGGCATGGTTTCTTTGAATGAATAAATTATTCACATTACATAGCTACTCAAAGAACATGAAATCAAAAATAGCCACCTTCAATCTTAAAGGGAAGGAAAATATCTAGTAGAAATATGTGAAGAATTTCATGGGAATTCAGGAAGAAGAATTGATTTGGAATGATTTCGAGAGGACATTCAAGAATTACTTGTTGGAGAGGTTCTATGATGACAGAGTTAAGGAGTTTTATGAGCTACAGATGGGTTGTATAACATATCATGAGTACACTAGCAAATTCTTGGATTTTTTGAGGTATGTTTCATATCTTAAGGAGGAGAAGGCTAAGATTCTGAGATTCATCAGTGGATTCATAGCAGAAGATAGAGACTACATTGAGTTTGATGAGCCTAGATCATTAGAGTAAGCCATCCGTAAGTTGAAGCATTGTTATGAGGAGTCAAAGTGAAAATATGAGCCTAGAGGTGACTTGAACGGAAATGAGACAGTAAAAGGAAAAGGGCCACCAAAGCAAGGAAGACCTAAAGATGCAAGTGAAAAATAAAATTTTTCTCCTTACAAGAAGTTCAGTACAGTTGAGAAGAGACATGTGTCACAACATGGAGAGAAACAGACTAGAGATGGTAATAGAGCATCATTGCAATGTTGGATATGTGGAAAATATCATCATCAGAAGGATTGTCCATTGTACCAGGGAGGTAGGCCTCATGCCTATAGTGCCCAAGAGGCACAAACAATTGGGGCTATTGGTCATAATATTCCTCATATTTATGCAGTTGTGGACAACAGGAAGGCAAATCACCGTGCATCTATCGTTGATATGAACGATAATATTTGTGATCAAGTTATTTCTATTTTGATTGATCCTAGATCTAATTATAGTTATGTTAATCCTGACCTCGTGGATAAGTGTGGGTTGAGAAAATAAGTGCATGAAAAGTCTTGGTTGGTGCAGTTGGCTATAGGTACAAAGAAGAGAATTCATCATTTGGTAAGAGATTATGCACTTGAGTTGAATGGTATGCCTACTACTGGGTCACGAAAAAGGTACATTTTACCCTCATGATTAACTTGATTTATTATTAACTTTCATGTGTTTACCTTCATTTTGGGAGTAAATTTGGAAGAATTCATTATAAACAAAGGGTAAAACTAATTATCAATAAATTATGTAATTATGAGGGAAAAAGGCTAACTTCCATTTTTTTTAGGTGTAGGGAATCCAAACTCATTAACCATTGTTAAAATGACTGAACAACACCGGCCAGGAAAAGGAAAATGATCTCGTTTCTGTTTATACAAGCTAGCGACAATCAAGGAGGGCCTTAATAATTCTATAGTGCAAATTGTTAGACAGCTACGAAATCCTTAAGATCTCCTGATGATCCAAATGGATATCGCTGGCCACTCACCTATTCCATTTGGACCCACACATTCAATTCTTGCAGCTTTTCACTTTGAGCACAACTTACTTTTTTTAGCAGGTTTTCGGGTCCTGCACTCCCGGAGCTGTTTTGGGGCCTTAATGATCCAAGTGGATATTGGTGGCCACCCACCTATTCCACTTGGGGCCCAACAATTGTCTCTTTCATTTTTTCAGTTTCGGCACAACTTACTATTTTTGGCAGTTTTTCTGGTCCTGAACTTCCGGAGCCATTTTGAGGCCCTAAACGATGTTTTTTGGGAAACCCGAGGGTTACATCATCTATCTTTCTTGCACCAAAAGTTTTACTCCTCGAATAGATCTTTCTATCGAACTATTGATTGCCTCAAACGGAGATCGTATGCCAAGGTTACATCCCCGAGAAGTTGAAACACCAATTTACCCAAACGATGCCCGTAGTTTTGGTGCTTCATCTCCTAGGGTAGGCTTTTAGGCATTTGGAGTTTTCCATTGTTTCTCAATAATAAATAGGCCCTCGAGCCTCATTGTAACACAGTTCAGAGGTCTATAACTACCACATATCTTCTAAGAGATATGCTACCAGCACCCTAGCTATTTTTATTTCCATTTTGTCTATAAGCATATTTCAGTCATTTGATTTAAATAAAATGAAGTATTGTTTCCACTGCATCTCTATTTTTATTTCTATTTATGTATTTATTTTACGTTCATGATTAATAGAGAGAATTTCAATTGCAAAATGTGACTATGCTACTTGCTATTCAGTTACTACAGTATTTCCTACATGATTAATAGATTGATGTAGATGTTAATATATTGATGTATATGTTAGTCTATAATTATGGTTCATTGTGAATTCCTTTAGGTTTTCATTTCCATATGTTTTCATAGAACATATTAGAATTAAGTTGAGTTAATTGGTTGAAGTTATTTAATGATTGCTTTTATTGCTTTGATTGAACTTCAAGAATTAGATTTTTCTTCTGCAAGGATTTCAATTTAATAACCTCTAGTTTCACTTGCATAGACTGTGTTGAACACTTGAAATAAAAATACTTACCCTGGGTTGATGATTAATATAGGCATGGGGATTTATTTTAAATAGACATCTTAGTGAGCCAACATTTTGGCGTCGTTGCCGAGGAGAGTGTTTACAAGTCATGTTTTTATATTTCTTTTGCTAAAGAAGAATTGGGTATTAAAAATGAAAGGTAAGAACATACGTACCAGCAAGAAAAACGCTTGCCCATTGTCTGCTTTTCAACAAAAATATAGAGGTGGAATAGAAGTAGTTTTTTTATGAATTACTAGAAAGAGAAATATAGAAACAAATCTGAACTCTCCATTCAAATCCACGAAACCCAAGGGAACTGTGAGAATTGGAAGAACAACGTTTATAGACGAAATTATAAGAAAAACTGAATCTCAGGCATTCGTAGGACCCAAAATCATTTCTGAAAATAGTCCTACTATAATCCCTCAGGTAGCAGGCTCACCATATACATCTTATGCCAAGATCCATAGCAAAACGAAAGAGTCAGAATTTTTTTTTCAAATAACAGAACATCTAAGTCCTAACCCTTCGCAAGAGGGAAATTCTTGCAACCTACAAGAAGGAGAGGGAGAAACCAGTGGTGCTGAGGAAACAAATCTAAAATCCCAAGAGCCTAGATCTCCTAAAATCATGGTTGAAGAAGAAACAACTGACATCCCAGACCGTGGTAGTACTTTAAGACCTTTTCCAAAACTGACTTCTAGTCCAGCCCAAATTAATCTCCTAGACCAGGAAATCCATGAAGGTTATTGGCACATATTTGATCATATGGCGCACAATCATTTAATATTCCCAATTTTTGCAGCTAATGGGAATATAATATTTTATTTTTAGTTTTCTTAACTCATGAATAAAAGTGTAAAGGAGGAACTCTAAAACTCCTAATCAACAAAATAAATCAGTGACCAATGTGAACATGGAAAAATCTGGGCCATTTCAATAAAATACACTTAGGTGTGAAGAGGAATGAAGAAGATTGATTGGGTCAATAGGACCAAATCTCAGCAGTGTCTAGATGCATTGAGCCTCCTTATTGATCAGCGCAGTTTTAGATGGAGACCCTTCATGTGAAAAGGGTTAACTCATTGGAGGTGGTTTAGGGTTTTCTAAGCCCTAATTTTATAAAATGAAGAGGAAGGCCACAAGGAAAGGAGTTGATGATAATTCGATTTTGAGATTGCTTGAGCAACTCAAACTCTCTTGGTTGTTTAGCTAGAGAGAGGAATTTCCTGTTTAGGAATTCCTCCTCCTTCCTTGAGGGTCTCTTGGAGGAGATTGCGCTGCATTGGTCCACTATCTGGCATTGGCCAAGCTTCACCTCCCTTGACAGCGTAAATCCTGATTAGGGTTTCATTGTTTAGAGAGCTGCAGCAAGTGGAATCAGATTTATTCAGATCTGAAGAGTTTTATTGCATCTTCTCAGTGGGGAAGTCATCTAAATCATTGGCAGGAGTGCAATAGCTGTTTTGAGCTTCAAATTTTTATCTTGGCATGAGGCCAAAGTGTGCATCACCTCATCTGCGCAGTTAGCTTCATAAACTGCATCATTTTGTAGGCAGAGTGGTAGTGTTTATATGTTAGCAGTTTGGAGGAGAGATCTCTGGTGAAAGGGCTCCTTTCCTTCACTGAGGTGATCTGTGGATTGGCCAACCAATCCATGTCCTATTTCAGTCCTAATCTGCTGTGTGATATATTCTTCATAAATTTCTGAAGTTTACTGCAGATCCATGGTGTAGATCTCAGATCTATTCAGTGTCCTTCATTTTCAGCTGAGATCCCCAAGGGGAATGTACTTAAAAGTCATTTTTTCATATAGATCCCATTTAGATCTATCCTTTTTTACTCTGATATGTTATAGATCTGAAACTTAATGAAACACTACTTCAGATTTTTGAATATTACACTGTTTGGTTCATCCTCTACTTCTTGTGTCATAAAGCTTGGTTTTGTGGCCTTTTCTTCAAGTATAGATCTGTATTTTGTAATGTAAAATCTTTGAATCATATTCTCAACTTGTCATACTATTATCTCTGCATAAACTCACCAAAACCTCCAGAAAATACGCTCCCTATGTTTCTTTATTTTTCTGCATACTCCTAGTCATGGGAAATCAACAATTTTAAGCCTAGTCAAGAATGGAGGATATGTTTAACATAGAAAAACGCATTTGTTTTTTGCTGAAATTTTGCATGTGAACCCCTCTTGACCTGATCTGACTGTAAAATGATAACAAATGGTATCAGAGCCAAGATTGGTGTCAGAAAAACACTTGGCAATAGAAGCATCTTTCTGACACCAATCTTGGCTCTGATACCATTTGTTAGGATTTTCCGCAGAAATAAAATATTTACCAAGAGAATAATACACATACAAAACCCAGCAACAAATCACATAAAAATAAACACAATGTTTAACCGAGAAAACCCCAAATCTAGGGAAAAATCCAACCAATGAAATTTCATTAACCATTGGCCAAAATCCTGGCCAATCCGGCCAAGTGAGCCTTCACTGCTCACCTCCAGGCCTACATTACAATGAAGTCTTCCCAGCCTTTATAGGCTCCATTACATGCAATACCATGGGTCAAAAAACATGGGTGCACAATACCATGTGCCCCAAAACCACTACTATTTACCATAGTCAACATCGACTCTATCCTGAGTCAAGTTTACCTAACAATTCCCCCCTTAAACTTGACTTGGGGATTATTGACTAAATCTAGCCAAACTTGCTAGATGAGACAACCCCGATCACTCTAACAATTCCCCCCTCAATTTTTTATTTTTATTTTTTTTTTACCCAGGGTAATTGTTAACTTGACATCTCCCCTATCACCTAGGTATAACCCAGGCTTTACCAATGATTACCCAGGGGTACGCATACCATACCAGGTCTTACAACAGTATGCCCATTTGCATGTAATAAAATTAACTCCATTATCATATATATTTTGTGTTTCATTGTTGTTGTCTTTGTACATATGAAATCAATGTCCATATAAAAAGAACCCATCTACCAGATTACATGGGTCACCAGCCTCTGTAACCGCCAGTCCTCTAGGAGTTCTCTTCAGATACGTGATTCATCAATTAATTAATCCACGTGCACATATCCTCTCTTATTTTGACGTTCTTCAAATCATTTGATTGACACATTCTTTCAAACACTTTGCATGTAACCAATCCCCATAGTTTCTTACTCTATGGATTTAGAGACCAAGACCTCTCTAAAGAAACAACATAATTCCATATCCTCGACCACACCTTCATTTTTGATCCAGATCCTTCTCTGCACAATTGCATATACGCACCTTTGCGGAGTACTTCACAATCTGAATTGTTTACACACATGTTTTTTTCAATTGAATGTCCAATAACCTCTTGATTTGTGCAGGGAATGATTTGAGATTCTGAAGCTCTCAACTCCTCCCACCGGCAAGAAGAAAAATTATCCCAACGAACTAAATGCAATCGCGACCCTGGAAATACATGAACTCGGTCTCTGAGTTGTATTTTCCATGTGCCACCTCCTTCAAAATTCTAGTAGCTTTCCCACACAATGCGGCACTCTTGAGATACAAGTTACTCGACCCAAGCCCGCTCGATCTAATAGAAATTTGGCCACCGCAGATCGACATCCTTGATCCCTGTGATTCGGCATCAAGTAATGTAATGTGCATTTGCTTCAAGCGATTCACTACATGGGAGTGGTTTCTAATATAACTCCACCCGCACATCTGGTCCTCAAATGAAATTGCTGATATGTTCACAAACAACAAATTTTTAGCTTTATGTGCACCACCAATCACTGCTACGTTCCAGAAAATTGACAAATCAGGAAATGTGCACATAGAGATCCACCACGGCGAAATATTTTTGATCCACCTCCCGGAACGAATCTTGATGTCAGTTTGTTTTTATGTACAATTTTTCCAACATTGAATTAATCGCTAGACAGTTCTGCACCATGACTGACATCAACGGTCAACAATTTATGGCTTTCCTTGATTCCCTCACAAATGACTTCACACCCTGAATTTTGTCAAGTTTAAGCAGCAGTGACATTATCCCCTCGGTGATATTTAGGCGTTCCTTTATGTGCAGATCAGATCTGACAGATCCAATCAATATCATTCCATAATGACTAAACAATCTTGGTTAATAAAAAAATCCACGATCCTGCAAGTACTAAGGCTTTGTTCTTGTCAACATGAACCTTCTCCCCAGCGTCCTTGATCTGCGCCTCTAATGTTGGCCAAGAGCTATGTCAACTCGTGCTTCCCATCCTCGTTGCCACTGTTGTGTAACACCAGGAGCTCCATCCTCAAAAGATAAAGGAAGATCTAGCCCTGCGGCATAGCGATAAGCAGGAACAAATACAAACTGCGAAACGAGGCTAAAGGCAAACACCGCGTATAGCAGCAACAGTTAATTGACGTGGAAATACATCCAGTTCTTGCAGATTCTTCAAGTGACTCCGACTTCATCAAGGCAGCGGTTCGATCCACCATTTCCAGCCATGGCTTTAGTTGCGACATGACATGGAACAAGATTTCGATTACAGACACGTCCAATATATTCTTGGCCATTCATTAGGGGAATTTTGAGGTCTAAAATGGGCCTCCTAAGAAAAATGTACAACAAAAATAAACTTTATAACAACCAATAGGATTCAAGATGATGATGTCAACCATGGGGGATAATTTACCAATTTTTAAATAAAAAGGTAAAAATATTAAAAAATAATAAAATAATAAAACTAGTTTTTCAACTCGTATTTTCAACTTATCTCCCAAAATTTTTACTCAAATTTCAAGTGGGAGTACTCATTGGATGCAAAATTGAATTCCTCATCCAAGGAGTACCCATGTTGCATACTTTCAATGAACTCTGCTACATGAAAACTGAGAAATACATAAAAAAAAAAACATGATTACAGTCACGGTTTTCATGTATTTCTCATTTTTCGTGTAGTAGGACCCATAAAAAGTATGCAAAATGGGTAATCTTTGGATGAGGAAATAAATTTCGCATCCAACAAGTACTCCCTCTCGAAATTTGAGTAAAAACTTTGGGAGATAAGTTGAAAATATGAGTTGAAAAAGTAGTTTTTTCATTTTTCCCTCTAAAATTTGATGATGTCATCAAATCTTATTTGATTTTTTCCACTATTATTTTATAATTTCCTTAGGAGGCCCATTTGTGACCTCAAAATTCCCCTAATGCACATGCAGCCTCATTGCTCTAGATTCTAGATCCACACCAGATCTATCTCTTGCAACAAATCATATCTCCATTCACAGGCAAATAAAACCCTTGGCAATAAAAGCATCTTTCTGACACCAACCTTGGCTCTAATACCATTTGTTAGGATTTTCCGTAGAAATAAAACATTTACCGAGAGGAATAATAATCATGAAAAATAACCAACAACAAAGCACATAAACATAAACACATATGTTTATTCGGGAAAACCCTAAACTCTGGGGAAAAACCCAACCAATGAAATTCCATTAACCATTGGCCACAACCCTGGCCAATCCAGCCAAGTGAGCCTTCACCACTCACCTCTAGGCCTACATTACAGTGAATTCTTCCCAGCCTTTTATAGGCTCCATTACATGCAATACCATGGGTCCAAAAACATGGGTGCACAATACCATGTGCCCCAAAACCACTACTATTTACCCTAGTCAACATTGACTCTATCCTGAGTCAAGTTTACCTAACAATTTCAATAAAATACACTTAGGGGTGAAGAGGAATCAAGAATATTGATTGGGTCAACAGGACCAAATCTCAGCAGTGTCTAGATGCATTGAACCTCCTTATTGATCAGCGTAGATTTAGATGGAGACCATTCATGTGAAAAGGGTTAACTCATTGGAGGTGGTTTAGGGTTTTCTAAGCCTTAATGTTATAAAATGAAGAGGAAGGCCACAAGGAAAGGAGTTGATGATAATTCGATTTTGAGATTGCTTGAGCAACTCAAACTCTCTTGGCTGTTTAGCTAGAGAGAGGAATTTCCTGTTTAGGAATTCCTCCTCCTTCCTTGAGGGTCTCTTGGAGGAGATTGTGCTGCATTGGTCCACTATCTGGCATTGGCCAAGCTTCACCTCCCTTGATAGTGTAAATCATGATTAGGGTTTCACAGTTTAGAGAGCTGCAGCAAGTGGAATCAGATCTGTTCAGATCTGAAGAGTTCTATTGCATCTCCTCAATGGGGAAGTCATCTAAATCATTAGCAGGAGTGAAATAGTTGTTTTTAGCTTCAGATTCTTATCTTGGCATGAGGCCAAAGTGTGCATCTCTTCATTTTCACAGTTAGCTTCAGAAAATGTGTCATTTTGTAGGCAGAGTGGCAGTGTTTATTTGCTAGCAGTTTGGAGGAGAGATCTTCGGTGAAAGGCCTCCTTTCCTTCACCGAGGTGATCTATGGATTGGCCAACCAATCCATGTCCTATTTCAGATCTGATCTATCATGTGATATATTCTTCAAAAATTTCTGAAGTTTACTGCAGATCCATGGTGTAGATCTCAGATCTATTCAGTGTCCTTCATTTTCAGCTGAGGTTGCCAAGGGGAATGTATTTAAAAGTCATTTTTGCATATAGATCCCATTTAGATGTATCCTTTTGTACTCTAATCTATTATATATCTGAAACTTAGTGAAACACTACTTCATATTTCTTAATATTACACTGTTTGGTTCATCCTCTACTTCTTGTGTCATAAAGCTTGGTTTTGCATCCTTTTCTTCAAGTATAGATTTGTATTTTCTAATGTAAAATATTTGAATCATATTCTCATATTTTCATACTATTATCTCTACATAAAATCAGCAAACCGTTCATAAAATACGCTCCCTATGCTTCAGTAAATTTCTGCATACTCCTAGTCATGGGAAATCAATTATTTTAAGGCTAGTCGGGAATGGAGGATCTGTTTAACATAGAAAAACGCATTTTTTTTTATGAAATTTTGCGTGTGAACCCTTCTTGACCTGATCTAACATATCCCAGAGCCTTGACCCTTATTTTCATGCATATTTCTCAATGCATTCATTTTAGGGCATGAAAGGATGCTCTTCCTCACCTTTTTTAGAACAAAAGCTGAGTAAAGGTTTCTGCAGAACTTGGAATTGGTTTCTGAGTGTTTCTTGACACATTTCATGATAGCTGAAGCACAAATCCTTGAAAAATGTGTTTTTCAAGCATGTCTTGCTGAGCAATCATTGTTGGGGTAAACATCAACATTGGAGTACCGCATTGTTGACCTAGTCACCAATGCCCTATGAAAGATATTATATTACAAAAAATCCCCAATTTCCATGGACTGAATTTGGAATATCTGGATGCGTTCTTATTTGAATTTTATGTTTTGTGTAGGGGATACAATTACAACGCTCACCCTTAAAAATTGAAATTGTTCCCCTCTACATTGAAAGGGGCAACTTTACACTGGTTTATGGGGCTCATTGGAGGAACCATTAATAATTGGGATCAAATGAAAAACTCTTTTCTTGTTAAATACCAAGATTACTGTCGGACTAGAGAATTAAAATATGAAATACTCAACATGGCTGCAAAAGATAACGAGACATAAGAAGAATATGTTGAACGATTCCAATCAAATTTGCAAGGTACCCCTTATACTATGTTGTCTAAAGATTTCCTAAAAGTAGCAATGATAAAAGGAATGAAGGATGAATGGATAGAAATGTTAAATCTAATGGGGAAAGGAGACATCTATCAAGAAAGTTATGATGATATTATTTCTTTGTGTGTTAGGTTCTTTAGAGGAAAAAATGTGCATGAGACGAGCAGGAGGAGATCCAGCGATCAGAAATAAGAGAACTTCAAGTGACAGCATAACACGAACATAAATCGACAATCTCTTGGAATATTTCAATATTGACATCTTCAATACCCTTACGACACAATTAGACGTCTTACAAGCCAAGCATAAATAAACATTGGAAGAACAAAACTTGGTTGTCTTTTTCCCATGCTATCGAAAGAAGAAAAACCAGTGATAATACCCATTGAACATGGTCCAAACATGCGCCATCTGTACCAAAGACTAAGCCACTAAATAGTGTCCGTAACTACCAGGGTTGAAAGCAGTCTTCAAAGAAGCAGAGGAGGAAGCTGAACCAGTATATTTAATGAATCAACGTCGACAGTGGCAAGCCCGAAATATAGGTATGTCACAAGACCCATCTCAATTCTTTCCACCTTCAAAATTTAATCAACAAATCCCCGGGATAACATGGCAAAATCAATCACTTTTTTCTACCTAGCCATCCCAACCATTCTCCATCCCTTCTTAGTCAACCCAATCCTTTCTAGGAAGTGGTTGGCCAAATTCTTCTTTTTCTCCTCAATTTTGGCAAAACAATTCATATTCATCCTAGTTGCTAGCCTCTACCTCACAAAATCCCAACTGGTCTCAAAACTAGTAGCAACCCATGGGAATAACCAATTCACCTATGGAAACGGGTCCTCAACCTCAACCCACATTACCAGCTCCATATCTGCTACCACTGAATTCTCAGCCTAGGATACACCCTCAACTGCCAGCTCAACCAAACCCGAATCCCAATAATAGACCAGTGCTGTTGATCCAAATAGTTGAAAATCTAGAACTTGAAATCGGGAAAAAATAATTCAGTGAACTTAGGCTGAGATCTGGGCGCATTATTAGCTCGGGGGAAGTCATAGATCCGCAACAATAAAAATCAAAACCCCCAACTGAAATTAATTCATCAAAAATAACCAATACAGAAATAAGACAGGAAGAAGGCACAAGTGAACAAGAAGACGCTCGAAAACTTGCTAATGCTTCTCCCCCGTTCCCCGAAAGATTAGTGATACGTAGACCAATTTTTTATCTAGATTTTTATCTTTTGGGGGAACTCAAAAATATTTGTATTAAAATTCCTCTTCTCCGGGCCATTCAAGACATCCCTATCTATGCTAAGACAATCAAAGAACTATGTACAAAAAAACATGTGAGGAAAACAAAAACTCCGCCAAGTGTCCATGTCGTAGGAACCTTGTTTGATTTATGTTGGGTCGAGAGACACATATAAAGTATGAAGATCTAGGGATTCCTATAGTTACAATCAAAAGATATGGCCGCTCTTCCCCAAACACGCTAGTTGACTTAGGTTCAACCATTAATATTTTAACTACAGAAACTTGTGAAACTCTTAGCATTACTGCTTTAGAACCAACCTCCACCTTGCTGGAACTCACCGATCGATCGATTTTCAAACTAGAAGGAGCTTTACAAGACATCATGGTTTCTGTTGACTCATGGGAGTACTCGCTAGATTTTTTAGTTATCAATCAAAAAAGCCAACTGGATGGACATCCTTTGATTTTGGGTCGACCTTGGTTGGCCACAACCGATGCTTACATAGGCTGTCATATAGGAAGCATGACCATTGATAAGGTAGATGTTGTAAAAAATCTTGTTCTATATCCCCTGCCAAACCAAGTATTCCCATTGTAAAAATTCATAAACACCCACTTGCATTCCTGGAAGAAAACATCCATTCACTATTCACAGTAGCAAAAGCACTTGAATTTAAAAATAAGACTGAGGATGACATAATTAATAATTTTATTAATCAACCAGCTGCTGCAGGAAATGTGAAGTTCCAAATGTTAAAATCAATTCTTGATAATGAGGAACATGAAGATCCTTTAAAGGATAATGATGACCAACATATACCCACAACTGTCATTCATAATAGAAAACCTATTGAAATTGAACCGAGCAAAATTTTGAACATCAATGACAATCTGAATGACGACCAACAGCACAAGCTCATTAAAATTTTACAAAAATACAAGGGGGATTTTTCTCGGGATTATTCAAACATGAAGGGTATAGATCCTCAATTGTGTACCCATCACATTTAAACCAAAAAGGATGTTCGACCCATCAGGAAACTTCAATGAATATTAAAACCACACCTTAAAGATATCGTGAAGGATAAATTACAGAAGTTTCTAGATGTAAACATTATTTATCCTATTTCAGATAGAAAATGGGTCTCTCCGCTGGTAGTTTTCCCTAAGAAAAATGGCAAGTGGCGAATTTGTGTGGATTACATGGAGTTGAACAAATCCACGTAGAAGGACCACTTACATCTTCCATTTATCAATCAAGTCCTTGATACATTCCCAGGAAAACGATTATTTTCCTTCCTTGATGGCTTCAACGGCTACAATCAGTTTCAAATTTCCCTAGAAGATCAGGACAAAACCACGTTCAGCTACCCATGGGGTATGTTTTCTTACAGACTGTTACCCTTCGGCTTAAGTAACGCTCTAGATACATTTTAGAGGGCCATACTCAGCATTTTCGCTGATCTAATCAATGAAGGACTTGAGGTTTATATGGATGATTTCACCCCATATGGGGATGATCTTGAACAAGAACTGCAGACATTGGAAAAAGTGTTGGAACGATGTATCACCACCAGGTTATGTTTGAGTAAGAAAAAGTGTCACATGATGATGATGGAGGGCATAATCCTAGGACACTATATCTTCATGATGGGAATACAGGTAGATTTGGCAAAGATAGAGGTAATTCTCTTACTATCCATACCCTGTACTCAGACGGAGGAACGTATTTTCCTCGGACATGCAGGATATTATCATATATTCATAAATATTTTTTCACAATTTTTTGTGCCTTTGTATGCTTTAACTAGAAACGTTGAATTTAAATGGTCTGATAAGTGTGACACTGCTTTTACATATTTAAAGAGATTAGTCTTGACTGCACCAGTATTGAATGGTCCCAATTTGGAAATACCATTTCATATTTCATCAGATGCATCAGACAAAGTGATAGGAGTTGTTCTGAGTCAAGAAGAAGATAAAAAGCCCTACGTTATTTATTATATCAGCAAAAATATCACCCTTGCTGAATTAATTTATACAATAACCGAAAAGGAATTCCTAGTAGTCATATATGCCATAAATAAATTTAGACATTACATAAATAGCTATCAAGTATTTCTATATATTGATCATTCTGCCATTAGGTACATAGGTAATAAACCAATTACAAATGTGAGAGTGACTCGGTGATTGTTACTTTTGCAGGAATTTGATATCACTATTAAAGACTGTCCAAGGAAGGATAACACAGTCATAGACTTTCTGTCCTAGGTCCCTAAGATAAATGATCTGCTATCAGTGGAGGACTAGTTTCCTAATGAGCACTTGTTTGTTGTGGCATTGAAAGCGTCATAGTATGCAGACGTGGAAAATTATCTCGCTGTAGGAAAATTGCCTAGAAATTTAACAACAAAAGAAAGGAAGTTGATCATCCAACGCAACATCTGGTTTTCCTTGATTGGTGGGTATCTCTTCCACACAGGAGTTGATATGCATATACGCATATTCATCCAGAAAGATGAAATTTTTGACATCCTAAGGGCCTGCCACAATGAACCTTGTGTTGGACACTTCACGGACCGCAGAACCGGGCACAAAGTATAAAAAATGGGCTATTATTGTCCCACGATATTTAAGGATTCTGAGAAATATGTGCAGGCCTATGATAACTGCCAAATAATGGGCCACCCCAGTCAATTTGATGAAACACCCCTACAACCACAATTAGTGATAGAACATTTTTAAACGTGGGCAGTGGATTTTTTTGGTCCCTTCAATCCACCCTCAAAAAAGAAATCTTACTTGGTGTTAAAAAAAAATGGCTCTCGTACTCTGCGCATTCTGAGCTTAGCTAGGGTTTCTGCGGCGTGGATGCCCCTGTGGCGGCCGGCCTCAAGCCTTCCCTATGGAGACGTTGGGTCCTTCTATGGATCCACCTTCCTCTCCTGCCTTCGACGCCTTCAACCAGCTTCTTGCCGGTTTGCCTCAGAAGAAAAGAAGCGAAGCATCCAAATTTGTTAAGAAGCTAGATGAAATTCCTGAGATCTATTTTTCTCCGGAGACCCCCATTCAAGTAGCTTTATCTTTGGCTAATCGTGGTCTCATTGGCCAATTCACGGGTCTGTGGCCTTCTCCGAAAACTACTAAGCAATGGGTTAGTAGGAACTGGGCTCCTCTGATCAAGGAAAATGTCACCTCTTACTTTCTGGGGCGAGGGTACTTCCTCTTCGAATTCTCCTCCAAAGAAGACAAAGATTTGATCTTTCAAAATGGGCCGTATTTCATGGGTTCTCAGGGCCTCTACCTGAACAAATGGACTCCGAACTTTGATCCAGCTGTCGATGTTCCCAAGGCTGTCCCGGTGTGGGTTCGTCTTCCAAATCTGCCAGTTCACTGTTGGAACTGGAGTTCCTTGAAACACATTGGCAACACTCTCGGGAAATTCATTGACCGGGCAAACAATAAGGACCAGTACGACTGTGCCAGGATCTGCTTAGAAGTAGATCTAGAGGTGGGCCTTCCAGAGGCTATCAAAATCAAAGTCGGCAGCTGGTCTCATGTGCAGATCTTTGACTATGAGAAACTACCGTTCAAATGTAGGAAATTCCATGTTCATGGACACTTTGCTAGAAACTGTCCGTCAAACGCAGAGCCAGAGAAAGTGATTGAAGAGGGTTGGAATCAACTCAAACGAGAAAAAACCAATCACACAGGACAAAAGCCGGGAGGACCCTCTGGAAAAGGCTCTCTACAGGCTAATTTCCAACGCCCCCCTCCCAAAAAGGTGCAAGTAAACAAATTTGACCCACTAAGCCAGCAGTCAGAAGCTTCTCAGGAGACCGAGACCCAAAATCCAGATTCTCCAAGCAAAGGTACTCCCTCAGACTCCCTTAAAGGAGCAAGTGCCGAAGATCCCAAAGGTAGGACTTCAGAAGATGAGGAAGAAGAGCAAGAAACGAACGAGTCAGAGGAGGAAGGAGAAATAGGAGAATCCCAAACCTCGGTACGAAGATCTACAAGAGGCCGTAAAACTGACAGGGAAAAAAGAGAGCAGGAGACTTATAAAGATAAGCTACAGGGAAGCCAGCCAACTCCGGAAAAACTGCTAGCCTCAAAGACTAGAATGTTGAAAAATCAGCCCCAAGGCTCCTAGGGAGCCCACCAGAAACATAAATAATGAAGGTCATCTCCTGGAATTGTAGAGGTATGGGGAGTAAAGTTAAGGAAGAAGCCATGAGAAGCTTAATAAGAACAGAAACTCCAGACATACTTCTCATCCAGGAGACTAAGCTAGAAGACGTAGCCTACCTTCAAGCATGCAAGAAACCTTGGTTTAAAAGTGAAGCAAGAGCAATCTCTGCCCGGGGCGCATCGGGAGGGATTGGCACTCTATGGAACCCCAGTAAATTTGCAGTCACCTTTGAGGCTAGTAATACTCACTGGTTGCTATTGAAAATGCAGAATCTGGATACTAACGAAATATTTTGCCTCTTCAATGTGTATTCTCCAGTCAATGTCGGGGAAAAAAAGGAATGTTGGGATTCTATAAGGCAACAAGAAGACTTGAAAAATCTAGAAAATATTATTATTGCTGGAGATCTCAATCTCACTCTCCACTCGTCTGAAAAAAGAGGAGGCATAGCTGTCCGAGATCCGGCAAGGGAATGGGTGGAGGATCTATTGCAGGACTGGGACTTGCAGGATATCAAACCCTCTACCGGTAATTTCTCTTGGTCTAACAAAAGAGTGGGCCCTGGTCATATTGCTACCAGATTAGATAGATTTTTCATTCAAAGCTCCTTTCTGTTACTAGGATTTGAACCCAGAATGCACATCCTTGCTAACAACATCTCGGACCATAAGCCTATAAAGCTCAAGCTCCTGGCCCATCTAGATCTGGGCCCTATTCCTTTTAGATTTAGTCCCCTCTGGGTCAAGGAACCAGACTTCATGCAAATAGTCAAGGATTGTTGGAGTCAGCCTGTCAATGGATCTCCCTTCTATATCTGGGAGGAAAAACTTAGAAGGGTAAAAGGAGATCTAAAACGATGGGTCAAAACCCTATCCAACCCAACTATAGAAAGAAAAGCCATTAAAGTCTCTCTTGCCTCTCATCAATTCCATATGGAGCACGCTATAGTCACAGAGGAGCTGTTAGACCAAGAGGCTCATTTGCAGCAACGCTTTCATAAGGCCTGTCTAGCTGAAGAAGAATACTAGAGATTAAAATCTCGAAATCTCTGGCTCAAAGGAGGGGACAGGAACTCTGCTTTTTTCCACAAACAAGCCCAGGCCAGGAAATGATTCAACACTATTTCTGAGATTAAGGAGGATAACGTCACCTTCAAAGATTTTGAAGACATTAAAAAATCAGCCTTTTCTCATTTTCAAAACTTTTATAGTGAGGACAAGGACCCGGACCAAAACTCAGATCTGCTAGACATTATTCCTTCTGCAATTTCTCCATGTATGAATGAGATCCTTGAGGCCAAAATCTCCAAAGACGAAGTCAAAAAGGCCCTCTTTGATATGGATCTAGATAAGGCACCTAGGCCGGATGGCTTTTCTACCAGGTTCCTTCAAGCTTGTTGGTCGATTATTGAAAAGGATCTGCTCAAAATGGTTCAGAAGTCTCAAAATACTCAGAAAATAGGAGGCAGCACAAACTCCACTTTCTTAGCCCTCATACCAAAGGAAAAAGGCGCCAACAATTTCAGCAAATTCCGCCTGATTTCCTTATGCAACATTTGGTATAAGCTAATCACTAAAGTAATTGCAAATAGACTGAAGCTCATTCTTCCCAAAATAATTCTGGAGAATCAAGGAGGCTTCATCCAAGGAAGGCAGATCGTGGACAACTTCACCCTAGTTCAAGAGGCAATCCACTCAAGTCTTCTTCAGAAAGAACAAGGTATCGTGATTAAACTTGATTTAGCAAATGCTTTTGATCGAGTAAATCATAACATTCTCTTAAAATTCATGAGCAAGTTTGGTTTTGGAGCAAATTTCATCAAATGGATCCGGGCATGCATCTCGGAGCCATGGATCACTCCTCTTGTAAATGGAAGAGCCATTGAATTCTTCAAAGCTTCAAGAGGGCTAAGGCAGGGGTGTCCTCTTTCCCCTCTGCTTTTTGTCATCCAAGCCTCTGTCCTCAGTTTCCTGTTAGACAAAAAGATGCAAGATCAAGATATCAACGGATTGTGTATTGCAAGAGGGGTAAAAAATATAAACCACGCCCTATTTGCGGACGACACTTTGTTTTTGGGAGCTGCCTCTCTCTCCTCTGCCTCTAAATTTAAAGCAGTTTTGGATGAATTCAGTGAAGCCTCTGGCAGCGTTGTAAATAAGAACAAATGTCATATCTACAGTTGGAACACCTCGCCCAGATTGCTCTCTGCTATTTCTAGATGTTTGGGTTTTGCTGCCTCCTCCACTTGGATCTCCTTCAAATATTTGGGCCTTCCTGTTTTTCATAAGAAATCTACAAGCAAAGACTGGCTCCCTCAGCTGGAAAAATTCAAGTCTAGGATCCAAGCCTGGGGCTTCTCCTGGCTCAACACTGCTAGCAAATTTGTCCTTATTAAATCTGTGCTCTCCAGTCTTCCCCTATTTCAATTCGTTGTGCTTCTCGCTCCGGCAAGTATATTAAAAAAAATGGAAGAATTCATGCGGAGGTTTTTCTGGAAGGGAGGTAAACAGAATGAAAACAAGATTCCCCTTATCAGTTGGGAAACCATCTCCAAGCCTCTGAGGGAGGGTGGTTTAAATTTCAAAAATATCTGTCAGCAAAACGTGGCTATGGCAGCTAAGATTATTTGGAGGATCATTGCGCCCAAGCCTGGCTGGGCCCAATTGGCTCTCTGGAAAAAGTATTTCAGAGGTCCTCATTCTACTTGTTTAGACAATGTAATCCATTTGCCTAATTCGTCTTTTCTCAAACTGTATGTTAAATCTGCTCCCTTAATCAATGCACACTCCTATTGGATACCAGGAAACGGAAAAAAGATCAATATCTGGGCTGATAAAATTATGAATAAGGACCCAATTGAAGACAGAGCCTCCATTAGAGCGCTGCGATGCTGGATGGATACAAAGGGGCTGTGTTCGTTGTGGGATCTTTCTCTTTGGAACGATTCTGTCTTGGCAGGTTGGAAACGAATTGAGGTGCCGGCTCATCTGACCCACGAATGGTCCACGCTGCTTGACCTCCTTCATGGTTTGGCGCCCACGAGCATGAGGAAAAGAGATATGAAAGGCTGGGGACCGAATGCCAAAGGTTACACTGTCTCCATGGGATATGACAAGCTGAAAGAGAGGCCATACGTCCCCCCTGACCCTGCACCTTGGAAGGGGGTCTGGCATTTTCCTTCATGGCCCAAAGTCGACTTCTTTGCTTGGCTTCTCTGCCATGGCAAGATCCTAACGTATGACATCCTGCAGAGAAAAGGGTTCTATGGTCCTTCCATCTGTTCGTTGTGCAACGAAAATTCAGAGACAGCTGTCCATTTAATCCTTGAATGCAATTTCTCTAAGCAGATCTGGTTCTCCTTTATCCACAATTTGGATCCCAACTTTTTGCTTCCTTGTTCCACTGCTGATCTCTTTTCTAATTGGGCAATCAGATATCCTGGCCCCCCTCCTAAAAACCAGATAATAAAATCTGCATGGGCTGTCCTTCCAAAGGTTATTTGTTGGCAGATCTGGCTAGAACGAAACAGAAGAATCTTCAGAAACATTAAACAGAATCACAAGGTCTTAGAAATTAAGATTAAATTCCATTTAAAGGAGTGCTTGACTGATATAAAATATGATTCCAATCTTAGCCAACAGGACATTGCTTGGGGATCTTCCCTTGACTTGCAATTTCAATCAGCAGTTAGAAACGTCCCCCCTCTCAAAGACTAGAAAATAAGGAAATCCGAAACTGACCTTCAAGACTGGCTCAATTCACACTCAAGGCTGACCTTCAAGACTGGCTCAATTCACACTCAAGGCACTCTCTCTTTTTTGATGGGGCAGCAAAGGGCAATCCGGGCAAAGCTGGTGCAGGAGGTGTTGTTGTAAGTCCAATTGGGGAAAAAATTCATACCTTTGCTTGGGGGCTTGGACTTTCATCTAGCATTCAAGCTGAGGCTTTGGCTCTCTTTCAAGGCCTCAAGATCCTCAAAGATTTAAATATAAGTGAAGCTAATGTTATAGGAGATTCCCAGATCATTATAAACGCAATGGTTTCCAACTCCCCTGCCTTGGATCTCAAACTAGCAAGGATGATATCCAGAATTAAGGGTTTGGAAAACGCTTTTCAGAAGTTGAATTACTACCATGTGCTGAGAACTCATAATAAACAGGCGGACATTGAAGCCAACAAAGCTACCCTCCTCTCTGTCGGGGTTAAGATGAAAGACGAAGAAGAATCATGGGAACCCATCCCATAAGCTGATTGTTGTCATGTTTTACTGCTGGCTCTTAAATAAATTTGTTTGTATCTTCAAGTGGGGGAAAATCTCTGAAATTGAATTTTTAGATCTCTTATCATGGAAGAAGTCTACAAGCTTTTGCTGCATTCTCATTCTTAGCAGTGAGATGCATCAGGATTTAGGCATCCTCAATGTAATCAGATTTTTGGCATTCAGGCCAAGATGAATATTAATACTCCATAACTGTTTCTGTCAAAAAAATAAATAAATAAAATCTTACTTAGTGTTTGCCACAGATTATGTCAAAAAAAGGGTCGAAACAGTACCATTGCTGAGAGCTACAGAGGAAACGATTAATAATTTTATTTTCGAGATATTTGTGTGATATGGTTTACCCAGGGAAGTGATAACAGACAGGGGGGCGCAATTCATAGGACATAAGATTATAGCCACTCTACGGAACCACCACATCACACATAGAATCACTTCTCCATATCACCCGCAGGCGAAAGGGCAGGTCGAAAGTACCAATAAATTCGTTGAAGCAATTCTGACTAAAACAGTCTCAAGACATCGACGGGACTGGGCTACTAGACTGCTAGAGGCCTTGTGGGATTACCACATAAATTGGGATAATAATACTAGATATTCTCCGTACCAACTGGTATTTGGCAAAGATCCAAATTTTCCCATCGAATTTGAAATAAAGACTCTTAGAACAATGCAAGAAGTGGGGTTGGACTTGACGGAAGCTTAAATTAAAATACTTCAACATATGAACAAATTAGATGAAGCTTGGTTTCTTTCTTTACAACGCACCGTGGTCATTCAGCAGCAACGGGCTAAGTGGCATGACAACCTTATCAAGAAGAAGACATTTCAAGAAGGACATTGGGCACTCCTCTACGACTCCAGATTTCAATATTTCCTAGGTAAACTGCAGACAAGGTGACTCGGCCCATATGAAATTCAAGAAGTGCAAAACAATGGCATTCTCACTTTTCCCACCATAGATGGATTCGACTCTTTATTCAGAGTAAACGGACATCGGTTATGTCTTTATCATAAACCACTCATAAAGGAATCTTTCTTCAAGCAGGCATGTGACGACCCCGCCATGAAAATTTTAGCTACAAGGAGTAATGACCCAGCAGCTTTAACTTCGTAAAAATCTATTTTTATTTTTATTTTTAAATAATGTATATATTGACTTGAGTTTGATTGCGATTCCATCACTGTACAAATATGAAAAATTCTGGTTCTTCGTTTAATCAACTGAACAGTCCTTGTTTGGTCAAAATAACAACAGATTTTATTTTTGCATGTTTTTGTTGTTCAAACAATTGAACATATGTTGTTCAATCGATTGAACAACCGTTGTTCAGTCAAAATAACAACGTATTTTATTTTTACGTGTTTTTTCTCTTCAAGTGATTGAACAATTGTTGTTCAATCGGCTGACCAGTCGATGTTCGGTCTAAAGAACAGTGGATTTTATTTTTGCGTGTTTTGTTGTTCAAATGATTGGACAACTATTTTTCAATCAACTGAACAACTGATGTTCATTCAAAAGAACAACGGATTTCATTTTGTGTGTTTTTTCTGTTCAAACGATTGAACAATTTTTTTTCATTCAACTTAATAGCCATTTTTCAGTCAAAAGACCTGCATATTTTATTTTTTCATGTTTTTGAGGTTCAAAAGAGTGAACAGTTGTCATTCAATTGACTGAACTGTCATTGTTCAGTCAAAAGAACAACGGATTTTATTTTTACGTGTTTTTGCTGTTCAAACGTTTAAGCAACTGTTGTTCAATCGGCTGAACAACCGTTGTTCGATGAAAAGAACAACAGATTTTATTTTTGCGTGTTTTGTTGTTCAATCGATTGAAAAACCGCTTTTCAGTCAAAAGAACAATGGATTTCATTTCGTGTGTTTTTGATGTTCAAATGATTGAACATTTGTTATTCAATCGACTGAACAACCATTGTTCAGTCAAAATAACAATGGATTTTATTTTTGTGTGTTTTTGTTGTTCAAATGATTGAATAAGTGTTATTCAATCGGTTGAACAATTGTTGTTCGATCAAAAGAAAAATAGATTTTATTTTTTCATGTTTTGTTGTTCGAACGATTGAAAAGTTGTTTTTCAATCGACTGAACAACCGTTGTTCGATCAAAAGAACAACGAATGTTCTTTTTGTGTGTTTTTGTTGTTTGGTCAAATGAACAACCGCATTTTTGTAATAAGTAGCTGTCTGAATGAATTTTTTTGCCTTTTTTCATACATTTTGTCATGGGAATCATCTTTTGGATAAGGAATATGCATCTAAGAAGGAAAAAAACTGTGATATCAATAACAATTATGATTTTTTTACTTTTGATGGATATTTCTATACAATGATATTATCCAAACTATGTAATGGCTTGCTGGATATCTTTTCTTTAGAGATATTATGAAAAAATTCATTATCTTAATATCAGGTTGGTTTATCTTTTTACACTATCAATGGTTGAGCTTCTAGGCTAGGGTGACTTAGGAATAAGTGTATAAATTTCATTGGCATTTATTTTCACTCCTCACACCATCCCTAACTCTTAAGGAGTTAATGAGCATCCCTCTATTTATGATTAAAAATATACAATTATGAAAATAATATGAAAATATTCTAGAGAGGATAAGGGGTCTCATCATGAGCCAGCCTACCAGATCATAAGGAGATAACAAGTAAAATTCCCATTATGGTCACCACACTAGGGTAATGACCTTCTAGCCAAAAAAAGCGTGAAGGAGAGGATGTCTCATCATGAGATGAACTGATTACTTTGTTAAAAACTAGTGAATGGAAATTTCATTATTTGGTTACCATGTCAGCACATTGGTCTCTCTATGAGAATAATTAAATTCTCTAAACACTAAATAGAGGATTTTGTCTCATTCTTGGGTTAAAAATCAACCCTGTCGAGGCTATGGACTCCTACTTGTAGAAGTGGCTTTACTTGTGGCATTGGATTTTCATGTTGAACAACCAATCATTTTATATTCACTCATTCTTACTAGCCCATTCCCAAAGGAGAATTTATCATGAGAATAGTGTTATATTTATAAAAACCAATATTTTATCAGACATGTGGATTAACTTAATTATGTCTGATCACTTAATTCCAACAATTGTTACCACTCTTTACATATCATGTTCTATCACAATTTTCCATCAAAGAAAAAATCCCTTTCATAATAATTATTTCTCTGTTTTTTCCTTTTTTAATCATTTCCTCACCATCTTCATGATTTGAACTAATTTTATTGATTTCTACCACATTGTACATCGCTCTCATTATTAGTCTAAACGTGTTAAATGATCCTCAATGTATTTCTCTTTTTCTGCGCTCTAAGGGTGTGGACGCCATTTTCTCATTGGAGGGGTAAAAGGTGTAAATAGGTATACATGATGAACAAGCATTCGAAATAATAATTAAAATCTATCGAAACATGCCAATTTGACAAAAAAATATATTTCATTTACACCCTTTTTAACAATTTCAAAGTATTTTCATGCAGTATTGGTGATTTTCTAAACTTATGCTGTCGTAAGTAGTGCATGCAGAAGTAGAATTCAACCTTTGAGACACAACAGTCATGGGTGGAATATATTTCCACAACAAGCCCACAATACTCAATATTACATAACATGCTCGTGCTATACTACAGAATGCTGGTTGGCTCTCATATTTGGAAAAATTGCACAGATTCCACATTGAGATAGCATTAGAATTCCTGCAAAACCTGCAGAATGGACACACAACTGTGAAAGGAAAAGACATAACAATATGAGAAACTGTAATAGATAAGGTTTCTGGACTTCCAGCAGAAGGAAAAAAGTGGACTAAAAAGCACGTTTTGCTACATGGAGCAGTTGCAGTATTCCAAGGTCCAGACAAGAATTTGGTACGCAAAGGAAAGGGGATTCACCCTGCAAATTTTAAGGAAGCATGGCAGGAACTGGAAATCATCATTCAGAAGTATATTACATGCGACAGTCGCCAAGACGTGGTAAAACCCTGGAAACTCAAACATTTAGCCATACTCAAGCATAAAATTTTAGTTAATTTTTCATTTTTCTTGAATTCTTTGTTGCATGACATATCTAGTCAGTTTAGGAGAGCTAAAAATATGCACACTATTATCATCCATCATGGTCTGATACATCTGATCATCACTCTTGGATTAAATGAGTATTAGTTAACTTGAGAAAATTTTGTAAACCCTATCCTAACCCCATCAGAATAAAACCCAGAAAATAGAGAAATTGACTAGCCAAAATGGGAAATATTAATTCCAAGGAAAGCTAGACGAAAAAGGAACCATCCCTTGACCTCGGGATCGGTGAAATGAAGAAACTCTAAGTGACTAAGTTCACGATAAAACACTTCAACCTTGGCCAACGAGGCAATACCATCTCATTTTCCTCTTATAAACACAGAAGAGGGAACTCTACAGGGGTATGAAGAGGAAATGGACAGAGTGTTGGAAAGTATGAGTGCATTTCATGAAGAAAAAAACCCCTTAGGGAATTCTAAGGGACCGAGTGATCCTCTAGGCTAGACTAATTCTGATGGTAGTTCTGGTCACACTGAGATTTTACCATCTGAGGAGGAAATGAAAAATTCAGGGGATTCAGCACCCTGTGGTGATGAATATGTGGAGGAGGGAAAATTTACAGAAATAACTCCTGAGTCTAAAAACCAATTAGGTGACACTATCCCATTAGAACAAATTATTGATTTAGGCACAATTCCCATGGTGCCTAAAGAAAACACCATCCTATTTGACCAGAGTACTGATATAAGAGCAATTCCTATGGTGCTAAGCACAATTCCTTCAGTGCTTGAAGAAAATATTGTTTTACCAGATTATGGCTTAGAAATTGGTGCAACTCCCCGTGTGCCTGAAAGGGGTACTATGCCCTCTTCTACTAGAAGCCCTACAAATAAAAGTAATTCAGCAAGGGCCAAGTTGAGTAAATTGCGCAAGAAGTACAAAAAGTTGAAAAGAATAGTTAAGAAATTAAGGGAATGGTTAAAAGAGGAAGATAAGGGTTGGAAGCCTAAGAAAGAAACAAACATTGTTGAGACTAAGACAAAAGTAGAGACACGCACTACTGAAACCCAAACAGAATTAGATACACAGATAGTAGGAACTCAGACAGAATTGGAGACGCAGACAGTGGGAACTCAGACAGAATTGGAGACGTAAACAGTGGGAACTGAGACAGAATTGGAGATGTAGACAGTGGGAACTCAGACAGAATTGGAGACGTAGATAGAGGAAACTCACACAGATGAAACACGATTTTATACTCCTTTGGTAAAAGAACCTGTTATTTCAAGACTTCAAGACACATTGACACAGGCCCAACAAGAATAGGATAGCTATAAGAAGTGGTACCACTACAGGAACATGAGGAGCTGTTGGGAAAACTCAAGAAACTTACTACAACTAAATATGAAACTTTTTCCAACTTCAGAAGTGAACATGGGAAGGTAAAGAAAGCACAAGCTCAGCTTGAAGAAGCCACAAATCAAACAAACACTATTTGCTCAATTTACTCAGATGTCCTATCTTGTAGATCACCTGCTACTAATTATGCGATGTTCTTATTATAAAGATATCTGTTATTGAAAGTAAAGGCCATTAGAGTAAGGAAACCTACCGAGTTTAAGATTATTGTAGAATTTGTTCAGTGTTGTGGGGAACAGAATGAGAAATTTCAGCACATCTTGTGTGAACTATATATGTACAACTTCTTTTTGGAGGATGAAAGAGATAGTAATCCAAGTCGCTTTATATGAGACATTCAGTTTCAAGCATTCAACTCCTTTGTTGATAATCAAATCAAGTGGGCTAAAGCTTATAATGTTTTTCAGAAAATAGAACATGGTCTAGGTCTTTGCGTCAGAGGGGAACCCACTAAACCTCTTCATCTCTTCACTCAACACAAAATATTTATGAAATAGGAAGGGATTATAGCCAAATTGTGACCACTTCACAAGGATATTGTACAAGATGGAAGAGAATACTTTCAGGAGATTAGATAATATGCCTTGTTAGCCGCTAATCAGAGACGACAGGCATCCACCAACATTGTTAAGAATTGGGAGCATTTTAATTATAGAAACTTTAAAGTAGCTGTTGTTCATTTTTTCACATATAGTAACATCATTTTATGCATGGGTCCTACATGGATAGGGTGCCGCTATAGATTTCCTATCATATGATGCCCTCGTGAAGGCTACAACCATGATTATGATCTTCCAGAGGGTCTTGAAAATCAGGGTTTTGCAAGAGTTAAACAGTTTCATGGTTTCAGACTGTATAAAGAGGAAGTCTACCCTACCTATTATTTGACATTGTTATACCTCAATCCTATCATTGCATGAGGACATGCAATTAGGTAAGCTGGGGAGTATGTTGGGTCATGAAAAAGGTACGTTTTACCCTCGTGATTAACTTGATTTATTATGAAATTTCATGTGTTTAACTTCATTGTGGGAGTAAATCTCGAAGAATTCACTATAAACAAAGGGTAAAAGTAATTATCAATAAATTGTGTAATTATGAAGGAAAAATTCTAACTTTCGCTATTTTTAGGTTCTGGGAATCCAAACTGATTAACCGTTGTTCAAACAATTCAACAACACTAGCCAGGAAAAGGAAAACGATCTCATTTATGTTTATACAGGCCAATGATAATCAAGGACAACCTCGCTCATTCTATAACACAAATTGTTAGACAACTGTGAAATCCTCACGATCTCTTGATTCTCAGGTTTCACCATTATCTATTCTGCTTCTATGTAAAGATATAAAATATCAATAGATGGAATAGAACAAGAAGTTGATAATCCGTATGTTGTAATTATCTTTTATTTACATTTCCTCATAACAGAATATTTCGCACTCAACAATGTTGTACCCGGACTATTAAATTTAGTGAAAGAGATATTATATTTTCTATAATCATATTCTGAAGATCACCACAAAGATACTTCTGGAAATTCTGGGCCCAGTCACTGGGAGTTCTAGTATTGTCTTGTGTTATATTCTCATTTCCCTGTTTTATAATTAATCATTTCTGTGTTTTATAAAATTCATAATTGATTTGAATTTCATCAACATCGAGTGGTTTTCATATTGTTGATTTAAAGTCTAAATTGCTTTCATTTTCTTCATGAATGTTATTTCTCGCAAGTTATGTGAATATTTAGATTGTTTTTCAATATGAGTGAGCTTGTTGGTTGATCAACCATTGAGAATTTCAATTACAGAATGTGACTTTGTTACTTGTTGTTCAGTTACTGCAGTATTCCATGCCTGATTAATAGATTATTGTAGATGTTAATAGATTGAGGTATATGTTAGCCTATAATTCTTGTTCGTTGTGAATTCCTTTAAGTTTGAATTTCCATCTGCTTTCATAGAATAGATTAGAATTAAGTTGAGTTAACTGGTTGAAGTTATTTAATGATTTCTTTTATTTCTTTGATTGAAATTGAACAATTAGATTTTACTTCTACAATGATTTTGATTTAATAACCTCTACTTTCACTTGCATAGACTGTAATGAACACTCTTGAAATAAAAAAAACTTACCCTAGGTTGATTATTAATGTAGGTATTAGGATTTTTAAATAGACATCTTAGTGAGCCAACACCTACAACAACACATTTGAATGTACTACCATTGGGATCATATATTATGCTTTTGGATATGGAATGGTTGTCTCTTCAAAGGACCAAGGTAGATTTCTATGACAAGGATATTGATTTCTTCGATGATAATGCAGAGAATAGAATATTGTAGGGGAAGAAGAATCCTACATAAGTGAGGACGGTCTCCGCTTTGCAGGCTAAGCACAGTTGCAGAAAAGAGTGTGTGATATTTGTAGTTCATATTTCTACTGACAAGGGTAAGGATGTTGAGGATGCAGAAATATTTAAGAGGTTCCCTGTGTTGCAGTAGTTTTAGGATGTATTCCTAGTTGATATTCTAGACTTCCCTTCACACAGGGAAGTATACTTTTCTATTAAGTCGGTACGAGGGGTAGCACCAATATCAAAGGCATCTTATAGGATGAGCACTCTAGAATTATTAGAGTTAAAGTTGCATCTAAAGGAAATTCTTGACAAGGGATAAATTTAACCAAGTGTATCACCTTGGGGTGTACCAATTTTTTTCATGAAGGAGAAGGATGGTACTCTTAGATTGTGCATTGGTTACATGCAGTTGAAAAATGTGACAATAAAGAACATGAACTCGTTTTCGAGGATTGATGACTTGTTTTATCAGTTGAAGGGAGAAGTAATGTTCTCAAATATTGAATTGAGATCAAGATACCATCAGGTACACATAAAATAAGAGGACATCTACAAGACTGCCTTCAGGACCTAGTATGGGCATTATGAGTTTGTTGAAGTTCCATTCGGTTTGACTAATGATCCAACTAATCTTTTTATATTATTTATTGATGAAATCTTGGTATATTCTAATAATGTGAAGGACCATGTAGAGAATTTAGTATCAACGTTGAGATTGATAAGAGAGCATCAGTTTTATCTTAATCTTAGCAAGTGTAGTTTCTCTTAGACTGAAGTACACTACTTGGGAAAAAATTACTATATCAAATCTTACGGGTAGGACAATAGGATGATATGTATAAGGATATTATGCTCAGGTTACAACAAGGTATATGTGATTAGGACGTGGATTATCATATTACAATAGACGACTTGATGAGATTTAGGGACAGGATGTATGTGTTGGATGACAGTGAACTCAAGAAGCTTATCTTGAGGGAGTTTAATGAAAATCATATTCATGTCACCCATGATATCAGAAGACATTGAAAACAGTGAAGACTTTATACTACCCTCATTTAAATCCCTACCCTTAATCCATAACTTAGCTGATCCTACTTGAATATAGAAGGCCTTGCTTCATTCCTCTAGCTCTGGCTTCCTAAAAAAGAGAGGGCAGACCTCCAAAATAAAGGATTAGTTTTCCAACTGACCTCATCAATACAAGAGTAGTTACTAATGATTTCCTCCAAAATAAAGGAGTAGTGACTAATTCCAGCCTTCCTACACCTATTCTTCAGGAAAGCATTAGTGGTGTTTTGACATCGTTCTAGGGTGAAGGGCATTAAGGGAAGGGTAAGAGAAAAGCCCCAATAATTGAAGACCCACCAGGTCTCGTTCTAGCAGGTGAGTGGGGTGGAAGGTATTCAAATAGTGTTGTTCCCTACAACTATTTCTCCTTTTAAGGATGACTAAATGGGTTGGTTGGTAAAGGACTCTACCCCATCATCGACCCATTTATATTGCTCTCGTGAAGACAACCATTGTTCAAGGAAGTACTTTAGACTATAGTGGTCAATCATTATCTGAGAACACCTCCTATGAGATATGGGTGCCCTTCAATGAAAATATTGATGTTCTAAGATAACTCAGCCTAAAGAGGCCTATTTACATGATAATGATTTAGGTTGGCTGAATCTGAAGAAGGAAGTGACATAGTTCGTGGAAAGATGTTTGGAATTTCCGTAGGTCAAAGAAGAGTGTAATCATCTAGGTGGGTTTACTCATCCTATTTTAATTTCAAAGTGGAAATGGGAGGTTATTTCCATGGATTTAATTACAAATATTCTGAGGAAACCGAGGAAACATGACTCTATCATGGTTGCGATCGACGGGTTGAGCAAGGTAGCTCACTTCATTTCACTGAAGACTACTTATTCATCTAGTAAGGTAGCATAGGTCTTCATCAGGGATAACATGATATTTCATGATGTTCCGATGAATATTGTGTCAGATAGGGATGCCAAGTTCACTTCTAAGTTTTGGAAGGATTTGTTTACGTGATTGGGGACTTAGTTGGCCTTCAACGCATCTTATCATCCACAGACATATGGAGAGAGAGAGGGTGAAAAATATGTTTGAGGACATGTTGAGGATGTATGTCATGCATCAATAGAGGATATGAGAGTTTTACTTTCCATTGGTTGAGTTTCCATACAACGACAGTTATCAGTAGTCACTAAGGATGAGTCTGCTTGAGGCACTATATGGGTGGAGTTATGATACTCCCATCAGATGTAGTGACCCATTAAACAGGGCACTTATTGGACTAGATATGTTGACAGACATGGAACATGAAATGCAGGTTATAAATAAGAATAAAAACATAGCATAGGACATGAAGAAAATTTATGCAGACCAACATAGGGTGTTTAAGGATTTTTAGGTTGGGGAGCATGTGTATTTGCGCATCAAACCCAAGAAGAGATACTTGAGTATTGGATCATGTGCCAAGTTGGAACCACAGTATTGTGGGACTTTTGACATCCTTGAGAGGACTAGAACAATGGCCTACAGACTTGCACTACCTCTGATAGTGAAATTCCATGATGTTTTTAATTTTTAATTGCTTAAAATATATGTAAAGGATGTTGATCTTGTTATTGATTGGTTTGTATTGCAGGTGAAGAAATAAGTATAATTCCAAATAGACCCCAAATTCATATTGCAATGGAAACATATCGTGCTCCAAAACAAAGCATTCAAGCAAGTTAAAGTGCAGTGGAAGCACTTTGGGCCCGACGAACCTACATGGGATATGGTTGATTAGATGTGGGTTGTGTATCCTTCATTTTTTGTTGGTGAAGGCAAATGAGTCTTGTTATGTTTACATATTTATGTATGGTTGTTATTGTAAATACCACAATGAGCTAAGTTATAAAGCTCCAATAATCGATATGGCTGTCATTTTTTCATGTTTTAAATTTTTTTTTCTTTTGAGTAGTATGTTATTGTAAATACTACAACGAGCTAGGCTATAAAGCTTCATAGGAAGTATGTTTTTTCTCTTGAGTAGTTTTTTTGGGTCTAAATGTGGTTTAACACCGAGGATGGTGTTCCCCTAAGGGGGTCAAGGGGGTTTGTAACATCCTTATGTTAAAATTTCATGTAATAAAAGTTAATAAAGGTAAAATAAGACCACAGGAAAGGAACACTTATTCCAAGCTGAATGTTGGGTAAAATATCCTAGTGGGCATCACTTGTTGTGTTTTATGGCCAAGGGGAAATTGGCAAAGGCAATGGCTAAGGCTTTGGAAAGGTTAAAAGGTATTTTTGGCACATTATTTATGAAAATAATGGAAATTAGGAGAAAATGAAGGTCAAAGGTCAAAGGTTTCATGTAAGGAGGAAAATCAAGGAAAATAATGGAAAATTGAAGAAATTAGAGGCATCATCAATAAAAAGACCTCAAAGCATTAGTTGGTGGCCTTTTATTAGTTTAGTGTTAGAATTTGTCTCAGAGAGGAGAAAGTACCAAGAGGAGAAAAAAAGTAAGCAAGCAAGGAAAGGGAAGGAAAATCAAGGAAAGGAAAGGAAAAACAAATAAGGACAAGGAAATCAAAGGAAGGCAGGGATCAAGTAGCTTCAAGGGGAATACCTGCAGGTAACAAATTGCATGTGTGATTTCCTAGATGGTTTTGACATGCATGGTATGTGCATGTTGCTATGTGGTTCTTTTCCTATCATTGGCATGGATTTCTCTGGGTTACGACAGTGGATTTTATCCTAGCCTATCCATTTCTAGATAGCCATGGTGTGATGGGATTGTTCTTGGTTTAATATTGGGATTATCGGATGATTTCAAAATATGGGGTGACGTGGTCTAAGGAAAATTCCCAAAGGCCTAGGAATCCCTTTACCGGTAATGGTAGGATACACGATAAATCCTGAGGGTGGACCCACCAAAATTCCTCAAGGATGGTGAAGAAATTATGAGGAATCCAAGCTCGGTTTGGGTTTGTGATCTTGACACCGGTTTAGGTGAGATCACGGTATGGTGATGTTGGATGTGCTTTAACCTCTAGATTTCCTTGTTTGTGTTTGGATTTCTTTATTCCATGAAATCCCAGATTCATGCTTGGAATATGGCATGGAGGTAATTGGTTGAAATTCAACCAATCTATGGTCGAGTGGTTTGTGGAAGTCCTAAAACTGGTTGGGTTTTGCTTATGTTTAAGAAAATCTAAGTTTATCTTGCTTTGATGAGTAAAAGTATTGGTTATTATGTGGCTTTAATGTTTTTTTAATTATTATTGTTTATTTGGTTATAAGCATTGTTTTATGGCATATATTAATAATGGATATTTTCATGTTTTCACTTATAACTGAATAACTAATTAATTTAATATCTAATTGGTGTTAAGACAACTAATGAGAGAAGGTAGTGACATTACTTGTTAAAATTCAGATAATTTTTCAGTCCCTTTTGTTCATATTTCCATTCATGACCTGTAGGTTACATATCTACCAAGTGTTTGATAGAATGTCATTCCGAGTTGGAGATGGTTAGGTTAAGTATTGGTTCCAATTTTTGGTTTACAAGCATTGTCTTCATATCTTTTATGTGTTCTGGAAGTTTCATATCTTTTTTGGCAAAGGCTAAGCCCAACCCTGGAAAATAGACTTAATTCTGACATTCACTCGCACAACATTAATAGAAAAAGGAAACAGTCACACTAATGAAGGCCTATGGAAGCGTCTGGGAACCCATAGTCGCAGGGAGGCCTTGGTAAGGGAGTGACTAGGGATCTGGGTAGAGGAAAAGGGGAGTTGTCTAAGGGGTTGGACATCTAGAGGGGTTGGGTTACTCCTGGAAGTCTCGTGGCACTTGAATGAAGTCAATAAGGTCTTGTTGTGTTGTCTCCATTTCCTTAAGGTTATCTAGGAGCTTGAGTCATATCATAGTAGCCACTCATCTCATGTTTACCCTGAGTAAGCTGGTGGAAGTGGGTATATATGCGAGGAGGAGTATTAGAATGGTCTCATTGTGGAAATTGGGTAAAAAAATTAAATCCTTAAAAAAATTAGCAAAATTAACTTTAGATAGCATGATCATGTTGGTATCATTGAGATATTTTTTGAAATATAAATTTTATCATAATATGATACCTAAATAAAAAAAATTGTCCATTGAAAGTTTCACCACTTTAAAACCTCCCATGTAAGAAATAGTTTCCACGTCACTAATCCACATAGGCCAAAAATTTCGACCCATACCATGTCATATGACAATTCCATGTTATAAATAAATATTGGAGATCCAACTCTTTTCATTCTATGATTCAACACTTGAATAATGTCTTAACCCCTAGATCCTATAGTAACTCCTATTGACACACAAGTCTGGGTGTGGCCCACATTCAACCTCCAGACTCGCTCAATGATGTACACCTTTGTAATGGCCCACATTTGTACCTTTAGACTAACACTCCACTTAAATATATCCCCACACTTACTTCTCACTACGAGGGCCCCACCCCAAACCTCCACTTAGTCCAGTCTGATTAGCCCTTCTAAGTTTGGCCCATTCATGTTTAGCCCAATGACAATCATTCTCTTGTCTCTCATTCGAATGGCTCGAACATGGGGACCTTCTTGGACTAAAGCAAGTCTAACCTCAAATACAAGAGATTTATACCTTTTTGCACTCGAATTACTTTCTAGGTTTTCCTAAGTTAACTATGGGAGTTAACCAAAGACTCAAAATGACATTGGATTCAATGAAAACAAGCTCAATCATGAGAATTCACATACATGCATCAATGCAAACGAAATCCATGTGCTAACCATGAAAAAAATACATTCATAACAAACTAAACATGCCCTCCACTCATGCATTTAAATTGAGCGAACTCATTGGCTAATATACCTTCTCGATTCAACTACAATAGCGCCACGTCTGTCAATGAAAGTCCTTAACAACTTCTCATGCCCCTTGGTATGTCCATGCATAAAATGCATTATTCCAATAATTTCCCCTAGAACTAGGAAGTAATATTCAATTACATAACAAGGACCCATGTTAATTCACTGTAAGAAACATGCAGTCCTTAAATAACAAACCTTGTTATGCTCAAGCATAGAGCTCCTATGGTAGATGTAATATTTGAACATGGACTTTTAAGCGTGATAAAAATTTAACTTATACTCTCAAAAGTCAACACAAATCATGCAAATAAATCTATAAGGAAAGAAGGATACCAAAATACATGGAGCTTTAAGCCCCTCATAACCTCGACAACAATCATGAAATGCATACCATTGCAAACACATATTCCTATTTAATAGTGTTGATATACACCCATTGTCCTATAAAAATAACATTGGACATTCTTTCATAACACAATAAATGAAATCTTTCATGAATTAAACTTGTGTTAAACTCTAATATATTATATCAAACTTACTATATCACTAAAATAATATTCAGGATACAAACTAGATTTACAAACGATAGGATTCTAGGGGGGGGATGTAGATCTATATTAAATCAATGATATTTCTAGAAAATATGTTTTTTCCTGAAATTTGTTGGTATACTTCTAACTACATGACTTGGAGCCCTTTTCCTAAGCCACAAGCTCACATGTCATTCATGATCTACTATTGTATCATCATAAGATGTACTCACTTAGGCCCTGATCACACTAATGTTGATGCCCAACACTCAAGAATTTGTTGCATATTGTAGGGTAAATATTCTTGCACCAATTTTGTAGTGTATGGATGCTTTTCTAGACTCTTTTTCTTTTAAGTTCTTTGAGTAGTCTCATCCCATAGCCCTAGTCCCTTCCTATATATTCTCAAAGGAACTAATAGTAGGTTTCATGTCATATGAATTGGGTGGATCCCAATCATGCACAATCTTCATACCCAATGATGAATTTATGTCAACCCATTTCTCATTGATCTCCATGTAACTTTTCATTTCTTGAAGGTTCAAGGGTTGACCATGGATCTCAAATGGAAATTTGTAATCAGTCACGCCTATCCTATCAGGAAGGTGTTACTAGCTTCTTTTCTTCTAAGAAAAAGTGTAATTAGAGCTTATATGAACAATCTATTTTGGTTCAAGTTAATTTCAACTTTAGAATATCTCATAGGAATATTGCAAGGCCCATGCTGACAGATACAAGAAGTATTCTTTGCAAAAAAAAAATAACAGTAAGTGGGAGTGGATGAATATTGGAAATGTGTATGTTCTCTGCATGTAGATTGTGCATTCATGCACTAAGAATTAGTTGTAACATGTGAAAAACACTAATTATAGCTATATTCTATTTGGAGTTAATATTGATTTATAAAAAATAAAAATAGTACAATAAGAATGAAAAATATACCACATTTAAACCAAAAAAATAAAACCTCAATTATCATATATATATTATTATTTACATTTTATTTTTAAAAAAAATATATTACATATTAATTTATTTTTAAATATTAAAAAAATTAATATAATAACATTTAAATTTTATATTAATTTTTAGTAAATAACAAATTGTGTAAATGAAGGATTAAAAAAATATAAAATTCATTATATTATCCAATTTCCAATTTATTCTTGTTGAAGATAATGGAGAAACTATATTATAGAGAGTCGGTTCACCTGACCCTTAGATAGGAGTTTGTTCCTATTTCTTAGGTTTTGGTTCTAACTTCCCTATTTGTATGTAACCTATATATTGTTTGATTTATAATGAGAATTTAGAGTAAATTGTGCACGCAATCCCTCCTGGTGTAGTCTCTCAAAGTAGAGCTAACCAGTATAGCTTTCAATAATTTGGTTTTTCCATATTTTATCATGGTATCAGAACTACAGGGTTGCATCAAAGCAAGATTTCTTTTGATCTAGTGAGTATCCAGGCGAAAGAAGAGAATCCTATGATGAGTTGAGGGTAGACTGAGTGAGCCTGTGAGAATTTTTATTTTTTTATTTTTTTTGGGAGGTAAAGTCAATTAGCATGTTCGTGTAACACACAGATGCACCGATCAGTGTGAATATGTGCCTGATAAAGGAGCTGATTTCATAAATCAGCGGGGAGTCACATAGAGAAAACACATTGATTTGTGTTAGCACTTGCGGAGTTTCTGCCCATCGTGACCAACGCAGGATCTAGAAGTTTTTAGGGTTCTAACAGAGCCATTAAAGCTCGTGTTGAAGGAAGCCAGTGTGCTCAGACTGAAGGAGCCATAGAGCTCTTGTTTTGGAGCGTCGTTGAGCCAGAGAGCTCCTCTTGAAAGAGCGAGAGAGCTCGTGCTGTGGAGCACCCTGGAGCCAGTTAGATCCTGATGTGAATTGTTGATTGAAGCCATAGAGCTTCTGCCTATTGAGCGAGAGAGCTTGTGCCTACAGAGACAAAGAGATCATGTTAGAGGAGCCAAAGGGCCTGAAAATCTAGTAATATAGTGTCAAAGGAGCCGGAGAGTTGTGGCATCAGAGGCAACAATACTGGGAGGATCGCTATAATCGTTATGCGTGATAGAGTGAGCCCGTGGTGTAGTGCGCAGAGTAGCCTACTAGAGTGGTCGAAAAAAAAACAGATATGTTTCTTCAAAATTGTTGTTTTTTGGATCTAGTGTAGATCTGTTTGTAGATCCGTTTTTTTTTTTAATTGTCGGAGGTAAAAAAAATTATTGTCAAGATGAATAATTTGATGGAAGTATACTTGAATGAGAGCAACAATCTCGATGGTTCCAACTATTCAAATTGGAAATTCAAGTTACAGACTATGTTGGAAGGACATAGTGCATGGGGGATCGTGACTGGAGATGAGGTGAAACCTACAATTGCAGTAGACACAACAGATGCGAAAGTACAAGAGTGGGAGAAGAGGGAGAATAGGGAGAGATTGATGTATAAGATGGAAGTAAAAGTATGAATCATCCCTCACATCAAATATTGCAAGTTTTTGAATGAAACCTAGACAAATCTCAGAGACCTGTACGAAATCAGAAACACAAATCGCCTATTCTTCCTAGAAAGCAAGATTCTATCCATCAAGATGGAGGAGAATGAGACATTAGCATCGTTCATCTCACACATCAAGGACCTGAAATACAAGCTTGGCAACATTGGAGAGGTTGTATATAATATTGATCTGGTAACTATTACTATGAATGGTATGATTGATGACTACTAGATGTTTATAACAGGCTTGAATGCTAGATAACAATCCCCCAAATTCGAAGAATTACAAGGATTGTCATGCAAGAGGAGGAAAGGCAGATGACATTGAAACCCCAGAATTTAGATCTCGCTCTCATGGCGAAGAATAAGCCATTCATAGGAAAAGAAAATGGAGGACAAAGAGGTGGAGGAACAACAAAGAGAAGGCCTTGTTTTCACTCCACAGGTCCTCAACATAATGATCCATTATTAAAATGTTTTTATTATGGAAAAATTGGCCATATGTCTAAGCATTGTCGTAAGAATAAATATGATGAAGGTCAGCAGAGATACAACAGACATGCACACAATTTTCAAGATTTTGCAGATGATGACCATAGATAGGATCTAAGACTGTTTATGGTCAAACTTGATGAGAAGGACGAAGCAGATATGTGGTATGTGGATTCAGGAGCGTCCACCCACATGACAGAAAACATACAATGGATTGAGGACTTCAAAGAAACCAACACTCGAAAAAAAAGCTATCTTGGCGACAACAGAGGGTACCCAATCAAACAACATGGTAACATTCCTGTAATTGTGCCTGATGGTAATATTAGACACATTGAGAACATAATGTATGTACCCGAAATTAATAAGAATCTGATTTCAGTTTCAATGATAAAAGATCAGAACCTTAAGATAGAATTTTATAAATCATATTGCATAGTTAAATATTTTTTGGATTCTATGAATACCATTGCAACAGGGATTAATGGGCGGCCTTTACAAACTGAATGTGAAAAGTGATCGGGGTAAAAATTTTATACCTTTTTAACCAAAATCTTTGCTTCGTCTGATGTGTTAGAATTACATTTTATAAAAAAAAAACATTAATGAACATACGCTGATAGAATCAAGAGGAACACATGTCAACAATCACACAAAAAAATGCAAGCCATTTAATAACAGAGTTCATCCAGTGTGGACTATGTCTCCGGGCCTTGGTATCTCAATGGTGTTCGCTGTTTCATTTAGTATTGTAACTAGTGATTATGTACATGGATGTTGTTGACTTTTCATACAAGGAAAATCCCTCAACATGAGTGGGAAAGTCTCTCCACGAGACGTTCTTCTACAAGGAACTCTCACTAATCACAAACCTCATATCAGCATGAAAACTTCACACATGGTGACAAAGAGTATTCTGCCATCAATGCAACAAGGGGATGCCACAACATAAATCACCATCCATGATCAATACATAACACATCAAATAATCATAAATATTCTGCATCAAACATCAAGCAGGAATCAACAACAACAAATAAACATGAAGATTCTTCATTATACATCAGGCAGGAATCGACATGACATGAAGCATCATACAACAATAATTAATGAAGTACATGGAAACAAAAATTCATATACCTCAACTCTGATGCTGGCTGAAGAATAGGCTTCTTTATCGCTGGATCTAAATGTACCATAAAAAACGTGGAGCTGAATAGCAAGAAATCGACTGTCTACATGCTAAAATTTGGCACCTTCATCCAATTCTAGAGAATGGCCACACAATCGAGACCTCTATTGTAGAAACTGACACTTCCATCAGGTCCGTGTCACTGAGAGGTGTAAAATCCATATAAAATTTGTCCAATTTCGACACTGGTAAAATTTGACCCGTTTGGAAATGAGGCTCAATTAGGGTTCCACTGCCTCTGCATCCTAGCTCATGGTTCCACCTGCAATTAAATAATATTTGTCTCAAACTGCATGCCCGCTCCACTCTGACCTGCCTTGGGTGCACTGAAGAAAGACGGGTTTATATAAAAATTCTAAAGCGTGTTATACAAGGTCAAGTTTGTTGGCGTAATGGTAAGTTTGGTCATTCATTGGAGGGAGGTTAGGGAGTCAAATCCCGACCCCTCCATAATAGGCACATATTTTTTTATTTTAAAACACCCATGGGGGGCCGTACCCACATCAGGAAGCCCGCCCCAACTGTTCACAATGTTTTCTAATGGGGTATGGAGTATTTAAATGCATTTTGTTTTTTGAGGCTATCGCGTGGGCAGGGTTGGAAACCCGACGGTAGTGGGTTCAACTCCCATTAGTCTCAGCTGATAACATGGAATAGGGTGGTGTGGAATGGGTCCAAAGTGAATGGTTCATCTTCCTGTGGTGCAATTTCTTGTTGAACAATCGTTTCAACTAGTTCATCCACTGAATGCTTTGTCCTTAAGATGCTGCACTGGATGGAGCCTCAAACATGTGGCTCTTTGATGACCATTTCGGTTGCAATGGGTGCAAAAGGTCTTATTTCTCCAGACTTGCTTAACCAATTTTTTTCCGTGTTGTTGAAAATGCTTTTCACGCCTCATCCTCCTTTGTGCTACCATTCTTTTCAACACTCAACAATGACATGGTTATGTAAACCAAAAAAATGACAAGTTTTCCTATGCCATGATTTACCTTCATGATTAACAACTTGCTTATAATCAAAATGAGCTTGCGAATATCGAGACTTGTTATACCTTTCCTGGTGGTCTCTCATGCAATCATGGTGATGAGAGCTTGTCTTAGCTCTTTCACTGCAACATGCACTTCCATGGGATGGTGGTGAAGGTTCACATCATTTATTTTTATTGGTGAGTCCAACAATATATGTTTTCTTCTTATGTCATTATGGCAATGAGAGATTTCCTTATCTTTCTATCTACAATATGTGATGACATGAGATGATGGTGAAGTGTTCCCATCATTTTTTTTCCTCGATGGTTCCATCAATGTCTTGGAGGCTTTCAACACCTTTGAAAATTATCCTTTAGTGTATCCCAAACTTGCGTAGCAAGGTCTCTGCACAACCTCCTATGGCTGAGTTATGCATTGTCCATGAATTCCAAGTCCTCCTCCTTTGTACCCCATCCTGGTAAATATTCTCATGCCCATTCCTGTAAGGTGGATCTCCACATTTCCAACAGAAATAATAGCATGTGAAAATGAAACTAAAGAATGATCACAACTATTTACCTCAGATGTCAATTTGGAAGCACATGATGAGGGCTTCTCCGAGCCTTCCTTGCACTTCAATTATTCCAAGGCCTCTGTCGTAGCTTGTAGCTAAAGCTGCAACCACTGTTTCTCCTCCTTCTTTTCCTATAGGAGTGATTTCAATACATCATGCTCTTTTTGAAGACTTTGGTCATTGCACTTCAATTCTTTCAATTCATTTGTCGTGTCTTGCAATTGAAGCTGTGATCTCTACTTGTCCTCCTTCTCTTCTTGTAGAAGTGTTTTCAACTCAACGTTATCTACTGCTTGTTTCTCATAATATTCATACAAAATGTCCACCCTTTTGACATCCTGAGCATGGCCTCATACATGTCTTTGACATCCTCCATTGCTGCACGTTCAATGGTTCACGCTTGTAGTCCACATTAGCAAGAAGACCACTCTCATACCACTTGATCTGGGTAAATTTTTGATACCCTTTTCACCAAGACATTTTTCTTCATCAGATGTGTTAGAATTACATTTTATCAAAAAAACATTAATGAACATATGCAGATAGAATCAAGAGGAACACATGTCAACAATCACACAACAAAATGAAAGCCATTTAATAACAGAGTTCATCCAGTGTGGACTACATCCCTAGGCCTCGGTGTCTCGATGGTGTTGGTTGTTTCATTAAGTGTTGTAACTGGTGATGATGTACATGTTTTTTGTTGACTTTTCATACAAGGAAACGCCCTGAACATGAGTGGCAAAGTCTCTCCACAAGACATTATGTTACAAGGAACTCTCACTCATCACAAACCTCCTATCGACATGACAACTTCACAAATGGTGACAAAGAGTAGCCCGCCATCAAGTCAATAAAGGGATCTCACAAAATAAATCACCATCCATGATCAATACATGCCACATCAAACAAACATAAAGATTGTGCATCAAACATCAAACAGGAATCAATAATAGCAAATAAACATGAATATTTTGCATTATACATCAAGCAAGAATCAACATCACATAAATCATCTTACATCAATAATCAATGAATTATATGGCAACAAAACTTCATATACCTCAAGTCTGATGCTGGCTAAAAAATAGGTTATTCAATCGCTAGATCTCAATGCACCATCGAAAATGTGGAGTCGAATGGCAAGAAATCGACTGTCCATATGCTAAAATCAGACACCTTCATCCCATTATGGAAAACGGCCAAAAATTCAAGACCTTTGTTGCAAATACTGACACCGCCATCACGTTCCTATCGCCGAGAGGTGTAAAATACATATAAAATTTGTCCAATTTGGACACTAGGAAAATTTGGCCCCTCTAGAAATGAGGCTCAATTAGGGTTCCATTGCCTTTGCATCTTGGCTCATGGTTTCAACTCCAATTAAATAATGTTTTTCTTGAACTGTGTGCACACTCCTCTCCGACCTACCTTGGGCGCACTAAAGAAAGACAGGTTTATATAAAAATTCTTGTGTGGATTACACAAGGTTAGGTTTGTTGGCATAATGGTAAGTTTGGTCGTTCATTGGAGGGAGGTCGAGGGGTCAAATCTCGACCCCTCCATAATAGACGTGTATTTATTTTATTTTAAAACCCCCTTGGGGGGTGGGACCCATGTCAAGCGGCCCACCCCAACTGTTCACATTGTTTTTTAATGAGGTATGAGTATTTAAATGTGTTTTGTTTTGTGAGGCTACCACGTGGGCAGGGTCGGCAACCCACCAGTAGTGGGTTCAACTCCCACTACTCTCCGTTGATAACATGGAATGGGGTGGTGTGGGCCGAGTCCACCAGAGGTGGTTCGCCCACCAACAAGATTGGTGGCAGATGGAGCGGGTCCGTGGGGTCATGGCCTTCCCCTCCAATTTTATATTTTTTTATTTAATATAAAACAACCCCCCTTTTAAAATTTTAATGGATTCTAGGTGGTAGCAGACAAATTAATTATCCCACATTTTCGCTCGGAATATAAGCGAAGCTGACTAGAATCCAACCTCTGGGAAATTGAAAAAATGCTACCTCCTTAACCTCCCAAGTCATCTAGTCAACCTTACAACTTTGACCAGCTCTAACCTTTTCATACGACTCAGTTTGATATATCGTTCGCACCATTGCGATCAGGACGATAAGATATTCAACTTGAAACTAATTTTTCCCCATTTCTTCCACTTTGATTTTTGAGCTTTCATAAGCCCTCTTTGTCCCTCTTGTGTCTCCGGAGCTACCTGGGTAAAAAAGTGCACCACATCAAGCCTTCACATCACTAGGTATGTCTCTGGAATAACTATGGCATCACATATTTGGCCATATAAATTTCAAATATTTACAGTTACTTCATAAGAAAGGTATGGTTACTAGTCTTCCTAATTTAAAGCATAGTCATGTTTATTATGAAGTGTGTGGTCTTGGGGATATGCAAAAAGATGAGTTTCCTCTTAATGTTAATAGAAAAATAGAGAGACATACTTGAGTTAGTCCACACTGATTTATGTGGGCCAATGCAGTCAAGATATTTGGGAGGTGCATAGTACTTCTTATTATTTGTTGATGACTATACTAGATTTATGTGGGTATATTTTCTCTGTAAAAAGATTCATGTTTTTGAATATTTCAACCAATTTAGAAGCATGATAGAGAAGCAGATAGGAAAACACATCAAGATTCTCCGCTCGAATCAAGGGGGAGAGTACAGAAAGGCTGATCTCAGTAAATATTGTAAAGGACATGGAATTCTGCAACAGTGTCTAGTACCCCACACTCCTCAGCAGAACGAGGTTGCAGAAAGGAGAAACAAAACCCTCGTGGAGTGTCTCGCAATATGCTTAAAGGGAAGAATATTCCTAATGGCTTTTCGGCTGAAGCTATAAATACAGTTGTTTATTTGAAAAACAGAAGTCCTACAAGAAGTTTGGAATATAAAACACCTTTTGAAGGCATATTAGGTTTAAACCTTCAATTAAACATTTGAGAGTTTTTGGTTCCAAAGAGTTTGTCAATGTACCAAAGGAAAACAAAAATAAATTTGATGGAAATGCCATCAAATGTACCTTTGTTGGGTATTGTACCGAATTTAAAGCTTACAAATTATTTGATCCCTCTACTCACCAAGTTTTTGCTAGTAGAGATGTAGTCTTTCATGGATAGGTGCATGATGGAAAGAATGTAAACAACAATGATGATTGGGACATTCCATTATTGGTGGAAGAAGGGAATGGTGAATCAGAAGAAAGCCATAAGCAACAGGAGAAACAACAATACCAGATGTTTTAGATGAAATCATCGAACCAATTCCATCAAGAGATAATGAAAACAGGTTGGATGTCACTCAATCACTCAGGAGATCAGGTAGGAAAACACAATTTCCTACAAGATACAAAGAGAATGTTTTTATAACTAGCATATTAAGTGTTGCTGTACCCTCTAGTTATAAAGAAGCAACTCAACATAATGAATGGAGGGAAGCCATGGAAGAGGAACATGAATCAATTCTGAAAAAAAAAACTTTGGAGTTAGTTGAACTACCTGAGGGTAAACAAACCACATGTTGCAAAAGGCTATACAAGCCCAACTTTAAAGTAGATGGGAGCATAGATAAGTATAAATCTAGGCTGGTTGCAAAGGGGTATTCAAAAAAATAAGATATAGACTATGAGCAAACCTTCGCCCCATAGCTAAAATTAATACAATCATAATGTTAATTGCCTTCGCTACTAAACAGTACTAGAAAATGCACCAGCTAGACGTTAAGTCTGCTTTCTTGAATGGGGACTTGAAAGAGGAAGTTTATTTAGAGAAACCTAAGGGGTTTGTCAAACAGGGAAAATAACATTTACTCTGTAGATTAAAGAAAGCTTTATATGGACTAAAACAAGCTCCAAGATCATGGTACGATAAAATTGATTCATTCTTCTTACAACACAACTATAATAGAAGCAAAAATGACCCAATATCTATATTGTTTTTGATGAAAAGGGGTGAATAGTTTTGATTTATTTATATGTAGATGATATCATCATTAGAGGAAATGTAGATAAACTCATTGAAGAGATCAAGGTGCAGATGTCACAAATGTTTGAGATGAAAGACCTCGGTGAGCTACGGTACTGTTTGGGTCTAGAGATTTGGAGAGATTCAGGACAGACTTTTCTAACACATAGTAAGTATGTGAGGAGTCTTCTGAAAAAGTTTAAGATGGATCAGTGTAAGGCTGCAGTATTGTTGTTACAATAGAACACCAAAATTCAGTGTGATGATGGTTCAAAGGAGGCAAATGCAACATTGTACACGCAGTTGGTCAGGATTTTAATCTTCTTGACAAATACTAGACCAGATTTGGCTTATGAAGTGAGTGCATTGAGCCAATTTATGTCCAAGCCACTTGAGAGCCATTAGATTGCAACTAAAGGTGTCTTAAGGTATCTACAAGGAACCAGACTATGGCATTTTGTATACTGATTCTTGTGATGTGAAATTGACAGGTTTTTTAGACACTGGCTAGGATGGAAACATAGATGATAGGAGATCCGTAATTGGTTATGCGCTTAGCATTGGGTTCGGGGTAATTGAGTGGAATAGTAAAAATCAAAACACATTTTCCTTGTCCTTAGGAGAGTACCAAGCAATGTGTGGAGTGACTTGTGAAGCAGTTTGGTTGAGGCGACTTCTCCAAGATGCACAAGAAGAATAGAAAGTTGCAACAATCATCACATGTCATAACCAAAGCTCCATCAAACTCGCAAACAATGTGGTGTTCCATAAAAATACTAAGAACATCGATACACAGTTCCACTTTGTCAGTCTAAAGAAATTATTGTTGAATATTGTAACACTTGTGATATTGCTGCCCATATTTTTACTAAACCTCTTGGTAGAATTAAATTTGAGATGTTTAAGAAGTTTAGGCACATGTTAGGAATATTTGTAAACTCTTTATCCATTCAGGGAGTGTATTGAAGATAATGGAGAAACTATATTAGTGAGAGTCAGTTCACTTGAACCTTAGATTAGTAGTTTATTCATATTTCTTAGATTTTGGTTCTAATTTTCCTATTGGCATGTAACCTATATATTGTTTGATTTCTAATAAGAATATAGAGCAATCGATTACAGTTTTCACTTGGTCTTATCTTTGAAATTAAAATAAGTAAGCAGTTTATAACACCTCAATTATCAAATTTATGTAAAAATTTCCTTCAATTTTATCCTCATTTAAATAAGGATTCCACGTTTGTTAAATTTTACTGTTAAACCATTATCATTTAGAACAATTTACCGTCGAATTATTTTCACCTTAACAAACAAATAATTCATTAGTATAATATCTCATTTCAAACTTAACATGTACCAAGTATTTTGATTTTGCCGAGATAATCTCAGGAATTTATAATATTCTGAATACGAAAGTGATTGAAATTAGCTCTTTAATGGGATAGGGATGACTTTCTGCAACTTCATAAGGACCGCTAACCAACATTTAGCGGCCCGTTACGCACGGTTCCCTTGCAATAATACATGATAACCCGAAAAATCAGTGTAGGTATTGGCCATGGAATTAACAGAGCATTTCAACAATTTTACTGGCCTTGGAAATTTTAGGACAAGGGCTATTAATGCCATTTTATTATACTGTATTAAATGTTACATAGAGTTGTGTATATATATATTATTGAATTTGTAATAATGTATTATTTGTATTATAAATTTTTAGATATATGTTACATTTTAAATTTATTGATCTCCAATCTTACATTTAGAGTGGTTTCACTTTTCATTATCAAGTATTCAAATAAAACATGATAGATGGGAAAATAGTGCTGAGGCTACTTGAAAAGAAAAAATCAACCATTAAAGAGATAAGTAATCTTGAATGAATTGATTTAAGAGTTTCAAAATTTAAAATTATATTTATTAGAAAGGTTTTGATGATAATTTCAATAATTAAGTAATTTTAAATGAATTTATTTAAAATTTAAAATAAAATAAAATTATATTTAATAGAAAGGTTAAAAGTTAAAAAATAAATAAAATTATATTTATTAGAAAGGTTTTGAAAGACCATTTAAAAAAAAAAAAGTTGAAGAAATTAAAAATATATTTATTAAAATGGTTTTGACTATAATTTAAAATAAAAATATTAATATTAAAATATATTTATTAAAAAAATAGAAATTAAGAATATTTTTATTAAGAGGGATTTTGACCACATTTTAAAAATAAAATGAAAATTAAAAAAAATTAACTATAATTTAAGTAAATTTGAATAAAATGAAAAAGAAAAAAGAGAATTGTTTGAATCTTTTAGAGATGAATTGCATAGTAGTTTCCCATCGTCAGAGAGGACTAGTCCCTCATGATGGGTGGAGCGTTCACCCCAAAAGTGAGAAAGGGAAACACCTACATAGATTATGTCCAAAAGATTCAAACAAGAAAAAGAAATTGTGAATAATAATGTAAATTTGACTTATAACTCATATTTAATTAGTTTGAAAAAATAAATGATAATGTTTGACTAAAATAATATAAGATAAATTCATAGAGATTAAGTAAATTGGTAAAATTATCAATTACTAATCATAATAATAAAATTAACAAACATAAAAATTATAGTAATAAAAAAATTAATCAATATAAATTAAATAATCATGATAATAATAAAAAATGAGGAAAAGGATGAAAACGTGGGAAATAAAACTATAATTAAGGGAGAAAGGAGAGCACATGATGGTGAAGAGGAAAAACCAAGCACACGACAAAATACAACACATCATAAATTAAAAATAAATAAATCATAAGATAAGAAAAGATGAAAAGGGGGCAAGTAAAAAGAGTAGGCAACCAAGAAATAAAATGCTTCCACGAAAAAGAGTTTCAACCAATTAACCTACCCATCAAAACTTAGAATGATCCTAGGTTAGTTGACTTTCTAACAATATTCATAAAACAACAAAAAAAAAATACAAAATTGAAGCAAATAGCCTCAAAGCCATTAAAAAAAATAAAAAAAAAATTAATTACAAATTTGTTAATTGTTCTAATATTAATGTACATGATATGGTTTTTATTAAAAAAATTATAAACATTATAATTTAAAAATGAATTAAATTATTAAAAATATAATTATATACTTAAGTATTTCCTTATTTCAGCTTCAGAACATCTCATAGGAATGTTGCAAGGCCCGCGGTGACAGATACAAGAAGTATTTTTTGCAAAATAGTAAGTGGAAGTGGATGAATATTGGAAATGTGTATGTTCTGTGCATGTAGATTGTGCATTGATGCATTAAGCATTAGTTGTAGCATGTGGACAACAGTAGTTATAGCTATATTCTATTTGGAGTTAATATTGATTTGGAGTTAATATTGATTTATAAAATATAAAATAGTACAATAATAATGAAAAAAGATACCAGATTTAAATAAAAAAATAAAACTTCAATTATCATATATATAATTATTATATTTTATTTTTTTTAAAATATATTACAAATTAATTTATTTTTAAATATTTAAAAACATAATATAATAATATTTAAATTTTATATTAAGTTTTAATAAATAAAAAATTGTGTAAATGAAAAATTAAAAAAATCTAAAATTCATTATATTATCTATTTTTTTTTTGAAGATAATGGAGAAACTATATTACGTAGAGTCGGTTCACCTGAACTTTAGATTAGGAGTTTGTTCTTATTTCTTAGGTTTTGGTTGTAACTTTCCTATTTGAATGTAACCTATATATTGTTTGATTTATAATGAGAATGTAGAGCGACTTGGGCACACAATACCTCCTAGTGTAGTCTCTCAGAGTAGAGCTGACTAGTATAGCTTTCAATAATTTGATTCTGGCATATTTTATCATGGTATCAAAGCTCTAGGGTCGAATCAAAGCGAAAGTGCTTTTGGTCTAGTGAGTATCCAAGTGGAAAAGGAGAAACCTATGATGACTTGAGGGTAGCCAAAGGCTGTGAGATTTTTTTTATTTTAATTTTTTCGGAGATAAAGCCAATGAACATGTACATGAGAGACACAGAGACACCGATCAGCTTGAATCTGTGCCCGAGAAAGGTGATGATTTCAGAAATCAACGGGGAGTCACACAGAGAAAACATTTTGATCCATGTTACCACTTGCGTAGTTTCTGCCCAGCGTAACCAACGCGAGATCTGGAAGTTTTTAGGGTGTTGACAGAGCCATTAAAGCTAGTGTTGAAGGAGCCACTCAAATTGAACAAGACAAAGAGCTCTTGTTTTGGAGGACCATTGAGCCAAAGAGCTCATGTTGAAAGAGCGAGAGAACTCGTGTTGTGGACCGCCTTGGAGCCAAAGAGCTCGTGATGCGGATCGTTGATTGAAGCCATAGATCTTATGCCTATTGAGCAAGAGAGATTGTGCCTGCAAAGCCAGAGATATCATGTTAGAGGAGCCAGAGTGCCTGCAAATCCAGTAAGACCGTGTCAGAGGAGCCAAAGAGTTGTGGCATCAGAGGCAACAACACTGGGAGGATCATTTTAAGCGTTATCTGTGACAAAGTAAGCCTGTGGTGCAGTAAGCAAAGCAACCTTCCAGAGTGGTTGAAAAACAGATAGATATGTTTCTTGATATTGCTATTTTTTTGGATCTAGGTAGATCCGTTTGAAGATCCGATTTTATGTTAATTATCGAAGGTATTTTTTTTTTATTGTCAATATGAATAATTTAATGGAAGTGTACTTGAATGAGAGCAACAAGCTCGATGGTTCAAACTATTCAAATTGGAAATTCAAGTTACAGACTATGCTGGAAGGGCATAGTGGATGGGGGATCACGACTGGAGATGTGGTGAAACCTACAATTGCAGCATGCGCAACAATTGTGATAGTACAAGACTGGGAGAAGAGGGAGAACAGGGAGAGATTGATGTTGAAGATGGCAGTCAAAGTCTGCATCATCCCTCACATGAGAGATTGCAAGTTTGTGAATGAAATCTGGACAACTCTCAGAGACCTGTACAAAATCAGAAATACAAATCACCTACTGTTCTTGAAAAAAAATATTATATCCATCAAGATGGAGGAGAGTGAGACAACAGCAGCATTCATCTCACAAATCAAGGACCTGAAAGAAAAGCTTGTTGACATCGAAGAGGCTGTATGTAATACTGATCTGGTAACTATTAGTATAAATGGTATGATTGACAACTACCAGATTTTTATAATAGGCTTGAATGCTAGATAAAATCCCCCAAATTTGAAGAATTACATAGATTTTCATGAAAGAGGAGGAAAGGCAGATGAAATTGAAATCCTGGAATTCAAATCTAGCTCTCATGGTGAAGAATAAGCCATTCAGAGGAAAAGAAAATGGAGGACAAAAAGTTGCAAGCAAAGAGAAGGTTGAATCCATCTCAAAATATGTCATCAAATAGGAATTATCCACTATTAAAATGTTTTTATTGTGGAAAAATTGGCCATATGGCTAAGAATTGTCGTAAGAATAAATATGATGAAGATCAGCAGAGATACAACAGACATGCACAAAATTTTGCATATTTTGCAGATGATGACCATAAATAGGATCTAAGACTGTCTATGGTCGACTATGATGAGAAGGACAAAGAAGATACATGGTATGTGGATTCAGGAGCATCCACCCACATGACAGGCCACATACAATGGATTGTGGACTTCAAAGAAACCAACAATGGAGCAAAAATATACCTTGATGACGACATAGGGTACCCAATCAAAGGACATGGTAACGTTCCTGTAATTATGCCTGATGGTAATATTAGGCACATTCAAAACGTAATGTATGTACTTGCGATTAATAGGAATCTAATTTTTTTTTTAGTGATAAAAGATCAGAACCTTAAGGTAGAATTTTATAAATCATATTTTGTTGTTAAAGAGTTGTTGGATTCTATGAAGACCATTGCAACTAGGATTCATGTGGGTAGACTTTACAAACTAAATGTGAAATGTGGTCGAGGTAAATTTTTTATACCCTTTTAACCAAGGAATTTTTCTTAGTCTGATGTGTTAGAATTACATTTTATCAAAAAAATCATTAAAGAAGATATGCAGATGGAATCAAGAGGAACACATGTCAGAAATCGCACAACAAATTTCAAGCCATTTAATAACAGAGTTCATCGAGTGTGGACTACATCTCCGAGCCTCGGTGTCTCGATGGTGTTAGCCGCTTCATTCAGTGTTGTAACTGGTGATGATTTACATGGCTGTTGTTGACTTTTCATACAATGAAAAGCCCTCAACATAAGTGGCAAAGTCTACCCATGAGATGTTTTGTTACGAGGAACTCTCACTAATCACAAACCTCCTATCAGCATGACAACTTCACACATGTTGACAAAGAGTATTCCGCCATCAAGGCAACAAAGGGATGCGACAACATAAATCACCATCCATGATCAATACATACCACCACTAGTAAAAAATGATGAAATTAGTGACTAGGTGACTAAAAATGTTAGTCACTGCAATTATTTCAAGTGAAATACTACTAAATTTGAGCAATTTTAAGTAATGGAACTAAAAATGACTAACTTAAATGACTAATTTAGTCTAGGAATAAAATATACAACTAGATAATAAGTGACTAAATTAAAAATGACTAACTTAAATGACTAATTTAGTCTATGAATAAAATATACGACTAGATAATAAGTGACTAAACTAAAAATGACTAACTTAAATGACTAATTTATTCTAGGATTAAAATATATGACTCCATTGATATAAATATTGACTCCAAATTGGTGTATGAGACCCCTTGCTTGTGGAACAAGGGATCCACCTTCGGACAACGATTTGACTACTAAGTCTATGAAAACATACATACTTTACCCCTCTGATTTTATAGACATGATCTCTTGAAAGGAAACACACACTCTTAACCATTAGACCACCTCAAACTATATAATAATTTATAAAATATAATAATTTTATACTAATCCTTCTTCTCATACCATTGCAGCATTGATTTATTGCACTATATAATTTATTACACTATATATAATAATTTATAATATATAATTAGTTTATTACACTATATATATATATATATATATAATAGTTTATATACCATTGATTTATTACACCATATATAATAGTATATAGTTTATAATATATAATTAGTTTATAATTTTTTGTAAAAGAGTGATAAAAGAAATATTTTTAGTATTTTATGTAAAATTTATATATGATATTAAAGGATATTATTAATAATAGTAAAGTTAATTTAGATAATAATGAAATATTTTAATAATTTAAAGTAAAATAATATCTATTTACATTTAAAAATATAATAATAATAAGAAATTTATTTTAATGTAACGTTTTTGTAATATATATAAATAGTTTCATGTATATGACATTCGCACGCATTTGTTTTAACTTTCAAATTTTGGTTTGGCCATAGGCGGTAATATCCGATTTGGTTGTTTGGTAGGAGATTAGGAGATTTGGTAGGGCCATTGCTTTCTGGAAATTATCAATTAATTCGCTGGGGAAGCCTCGTGGGTTGGAGGAGTAGTTATTATTTAGTATGCAGTATTCTAAATATAGCTCTGTAGTTCTAATCTTGTATTCCATTCTGAATCGAAAAAACGATATTCTTATAGAGTCGCTGCATTCTTCTTCCAGTTACAGATCGAGATCGATTTATTTACCTTTAATCTGTTTACTCATAACCGACCTAGTTGCTCGAGCAAAAGCTACAGGTTTAGACATTGAACCAGTTGAATTCGAAGCTCATTCAGTACTGATCATCAATCTGTGTAATCTACGCAAAGAAAATTCAAGGAGCAAGGATATATTTGTTCTTATCCGGAGAAGAGAGAGCAACGCAAGAAGGAGAGCCCAAGCAATAGAGCCACCGGATGAGAGCTGCTGCATCTGGTGTTTTGAGAGCTGGTACACCTGGTGCTTAATGTTACATGTATGTATCTGTCTGGATGCTAAATTAGTTCTTTAAGCGCTGTTGTTGAAGGATCTTCTCTCACGGGGATTGATGATTTGATTGGGATCTTGGTTCAAGTACATGTTACCTACTTGCAATTCAGTGCGTGATTTTTTATTTGATTGGGATCTTGGTTGAAGTTCAAACCCTTTGTGCGCCTTTATAGATGGGAGGATGTCTCATTTTATTGAGCCATCCACAACTAGCATCAGATAGTCATTGCCCCTACAAGTTGTCAACAAACCTAAAGGAAATCCATTGAAATTGACTCTCATGGTCTACTTAGAATCGGAAGTAGAGTATACTTTCCCAATTTCTGTTTTGTTGGTTTTGAAATTATATGAAGGGAACAAGTTCTTATGAATTTACTATCAACACTATCAATCCGATTGCTAGTGTTCATGGAAGGTAATGCGCTAGTTTACTTGTTCTTCCTTTTCAACACTTAATTGAAATGCAAATAGTTGGACCACTTAATGTGGTGTGCATTCTTGATCTTGCTCAATGTTCAAAGGTTTGGTGAGACTTGTGATTTCTATGAATGGCAATCTCTTTTCCACTCAAACAATGTCTACAATGATGTGTTGTTTAAACCAATGTGTACATCTCTTGGTCATATATTGTGTAATTAAGAATGGTTGAAAAATTATTGGAGTGGTGTGCAACTGGTCTTCATGTTGCATCAATGACGTACCCATGGAATTTTGCCAAGAATCCATGTTGATATCGAGGGCTTGTTGAATGTAAGGCAAGGAAAGAATAGTAGTAGTCACAATTTGACACTTGATCTCTTTGAACAATCTTTGCTGTGAATTTCCCTAGCTAAAATTTAATTGGTCATTTTAGTGCATTAAGAGGGTGCGTGACATCGGAAAACTACACAAGAAATATCTTTAAATAATTTTCCATTTCCATGAAGCTTTGTAGGTTGTGAATTTTCTTTAGTAGTGGTCAATTGGCAATAGCTGAAATATTTTTTAGAACAATGTTGAATCAATCTTGGTTCTTGCAAAATCTAATATGCACTAGTTTTGTCTGCTTGAATGTATGTTGCTTTGTATTGATTAATTCCTTTTCTATTCTTAATACTGATAATATTTGATCCAAGTGTTTCAAATGGTACTCCCAATTTTTACTAAAAACTAGTATGTTATTCAAGTCATAGTTATCAAAACCGGTCGGTTTGAACTGGTAACCGGTCAAACCGGTTGGTCAGCTTAGCCTCCGGTCAAAACCGCTCATGCAACCGGGTTTAGAGGAGGGTCTCACCTGATTTGGCTGGTTAACCGGACCTAACCGGCCGATTAGGTATGGAACTGGCCGGTTAATGCATAAACCGGCTGGTTTCGTACCTAACCGGCCAGTTAGGTGTCCCATGCTCAAGTTTGTGCTACCATTTCAGGAGGGCAAGGGGGGCTTCACTTGACTTTGCCTTTGCAGTCCCATAAGCAGTGTCACAGTCAGCTTTTGGGCAGAGCCCCTTCGAGAAGACAACGTCACACAGCAGATGCAGTTTCTTTTGGACTGCAAAAAAATTAGCTGATAGAAAAGAGATAGCTTGTAGCTCTTGAAGAACAAGAAGCACAAACGCAACTGGAAACTTGCTGGGTAGGACCGTGATGAAGAGAGGAGATCTCTAACTGTAGATCTCCATGTGGAAAGATGTGAGAAGATTGAGCCTGCATGCCACCCAACAATGCATGTGAGGGTTTTAGGCTTGTTATTCGTATCCATCGATGTACTCTTGATAGTTTGTTAGTTAAAATCTCGGGTGCCCAAAACTTGTTCTCAGTCACAGATTTTTCATTCATGCAGCCTCCGCCTCATTTCCATAAATAGATGGGAGTAGACTATAAATTTAAAAGAACAGATAAAACCACTCCAAATTTTAGAATTTGGTAAAATGTTGTTTCAAGCATTTCCTTCAATGTCTATGAAAACAAATATATGATCTATTTTGCAATCCATGAATCATCAGATCCCAAACCTGCATTTGAGTCACTTAAATGGGCGCTAGGCAGCAACTCTTTCAGGGTTACCTGTATATTGTAAGATTGCCAAACTAAAATGACAGCAGAGAAGCCAAAGAGTTGAAAGGAAAAGGAGAATTCTTTCCACACTGCCTGTGTAAGTTGGTATAGTAAGAGAAATACCATTTCTTCTTGTTTTTCGTTTTCTTAATCTAATCAATAAGAATTGAGGAGGCATGTCGACATCACTATTCATGCACCTTGGTCCTCGAGTAACTCATGCTTCCATTAGGTCCACTTCTATTGTTATTGGTGGTAGGGGTATTGAGGTTGCAAATGAGCCTGAGGCTGAGGCATCCTCAGACTCTGATCCAGATGATGTCTATGTAGCAGCCAATGTTGATCCTGTGTCTAGTAGCGGTGATGAATTTGATGATTGATCATCATTCATGTGTAGTGTTGTATTAGGCCAATGGCCTCATAGCTTGTAGCATTGTTTTTGGACTTTATGGGCCATTTGGAGCCTCATTGCTTATGTATTTTTTGATGATATGTATTGCACTCGGTGCCATTTTTATATATTCACCTTTGCATGGTATATAAATGAGAAAAATTTGCATATTTTGTCTCTATTGGCTTGGAATCATGGTTGCAAATCTTAAAAATAGTTTTTTTAATTAAAAAATAATTATTTAATGTATTTTTTTTAAAACCGGTTCATTGAGATCTGACCTCTACCGGTTAGACCGGTTCCGGTTCGAAACCCAGTTCATTAGGTCCATCGGTCCAGTCGCCGGTTCCGATTTTAATAACTATGAGTCAAGTACACAATCACAAAATAGTTAAGATACAAGGTGAGCACTTTGTTCAATATCCTTGTGAATGTCATAGGGGCACAAATTATATTGAACGACTTCCAACCATTGAAAAATCCTTGTCGTGGCTCAAAAGTTTTCTTTCATATATCTTCGAGCTTGATATATATTTAGTTGTACCCAAACTTTAGGTTAAGCTTACTAATATAATTACCTTCATGAATGTAATCGATTAGGTTCTTGGTGCATGACAATGAATACCATTTCTTGATGGTGTTTCTATTCAATAGAGAATAATACATTATCCATGTGTCATCCTTCTTTGGAAACAAAAAATAACAGATCCACAAAGCAATGAGTTGGTTCATATTTGGCCATTATTTATTAAGTCTCATATCTACCTCTTGATCTCCTAGTTTTCCAACAACAAATCCTTGCACAGTGACTCATTCAATAGCACAAAAACTTGTTGCAACTCATTGATGTGTTGGAAAGCATGGCTTGGAGGCATCCTGTGTAGTTCTCATAACAACTTGAAATAGTGCTACAATAACTTGTCCAACTTATTTTGTTCTTCTAGCTTCTTATATGTGCTCGATATGCATGCAACAAGGCCTTGGGCTATTTTTGTTGGTTGACCACTAGAGAGTGGCACTATACTATGCTCACAAGGCTTTTAAAGAAAACTGTATTGAAGCTTTTTATTAGCCTCTAGCCTTTAGTGGTTGAATTAACACCAAGGGAGTTGGATATTTTTGTGTGGTCACTGAGTATTTTTGGCCTTTTTTGACTAGGCTTTGTTTAGGCATTGACGATACACTATCTCAATCCCAGAGATATGAATAGTTGAATATCATATCACAGACATCGGATGAAACAACATTAAACTCCACTTCATCTACATTATCTATCGATATGGGGAACTTCATCCACTTTTACATGCATATTCAACAAGTACTTGTTCTTGCTAAGAAAAACCAAGGGATAGGGTTAAGTATGCATGATTGGACGTAAATTATGCTTCTTTATCACTGCTATTGAGATGATGTCTCATTGGTTTCCAGTGTCAAACACTAAAGTCACAAGATCCTTACCGAGTTGGATATTAATGGAGAATAGTTTCCAACTCTTTGTGTAACTAGGATGTACAATTTCCATCAAAGAGATGCAATCCATCACACTGTTAGACATCGATATCTATTTCACTCCTTACTCTATCATGATCGACATTTGATGCTTCTCTATAATGTAGTGACCAACATCCATCTTTGGAATGTCCATTGCACTTATCGATAGTGATAAAAGGGAAAATTTGTCTTCCTTAATGTGGTGTTGGTCTTCTGCTACAAAATTTTGTTGAATGGATTGATGGTCGTACCATATTTTGCAATGGTTACCTTTCCTTAATTGGAATTAGTGGCAACAACATTATTAATCTTCCTCCAATTGTTTGTAGCCTCTGCTAACCTAGCTTTTTGATAGGCATATGCAAGAGTGCAAATGTCGAGCATCTCAAACTCCATCTAATTAAAATGGTATTGATTGCAGGGCAATTACCTGGAACACTATGTAACCTGGTTTGGTCAAAATTCCCTTCTCTCACGCTGCCAGTAACGACATCTACATGTGAAAAGAGTTTAGTTGAGGATGGAAAAAGAGCTTTTTGAGCTGAAATGCCTCGTTATAAACACCAATGCTATAATCAAGGGTTGTATGCATCATTCTTGTGTCTTTTGTCTACCATATTCTAGATAAGCTATGTTGTAGAATTTGGTGTAATAATATTGTGTATTAATAGTTAATGAATTGAAGGTTCAACTAGGATCAGATTTCCCTTACACATAAGAATGCCATCAAGTATATTGAGATGATTAGTTTTGATATAATTCATTTGTATATTAATTGTGAGAACTATTACATAAAACATGGAATTCTCTTGTCTTGAGGAGGACCGAGTTTCCTATATCTCAATGTCGATATTTGCAACACCATAGGGACATGCTATCTTCCCTCTTAGACTAATGAGAACCCCATTGACTCCTGCCAGTTCAGGGTTTCGTTTCAAGGCACCATCAAAACAAAAAATGAAGGCTTTTTGAGTTTGACTCCACTGATGAAATTCTTGTGGAGTTATATGAAGCTGCCAAAATGATTGTGGACATACTTACCTGGGTCCCTGGGTCAGGAAGAAGATCAAGAATATTTAAAATTAAATTGATCTAGCAATTGAAGTTCTTACTTGTCTAGATCTTGATCTGGAATGAATTTAATCCTTTTTGAATTAATATGTTTAGATAGTAGTGCTTTAGCTTTAATTTCCACCATCTCCATTTCACTCATCATCTATTTGGAAGATGGAACGATTTTTTGCTAGCCAGATTTCCAACATGCGAATTTAGACAATGCAAACTAGACCCTTTCAAAAGAGCCTTGCAAAGAAAGGACCTTAAGTAATGATTACGACACATCCAAAATAGTTGCTTCAGTGAATTGACTACTTGAAACGACTCTCAAGGCCGTTTACCACCACTAACCAAGCCGCCATAGTGAAATGGAAATCCAAAAACAGGCAATGAGAAGATTCCAAACTAAAGGCAAAGAGCACACTAGGAGGGACCCTGAATCCCTCTCCTTTTCATATTTTCTGAGGTTAATATGTTGTCATAAGATAGGTTCCAATAGAAAATATTAATCTTTGGCAAGGCATATGAATGCCATATTTTTCTCCAGATTCAAGCTTTGTGGGGAAGTGAACAGCGAGAAAGTTGTTGGGCATAGCTCTGCTTAACTGGATACTCAGCTAAACCCCACCCGCTACAGTTTGATTCCTCTAGGTTCTTAAGGGCACAACCATGCAATTTTTGTTCCATTGATGCCACCAAATGGAACAAGTGTGAAGGTGGAGCCCCAAAATCCGACCCTCTCAATAATCCTAAAGCTCTGTCCCATGAAGAAATGTCAAAGAGGGAATTTTCTCCTTGCTGTCCAATCATATCTTTAAAGCAGTGAGATCCTTGAGTGTCAAGAAGTTGGTGACCCATGATGTTATTCTTCCAAATATTAATATTTTACGATTTCATAAAATCCAGGTAAACTGATCCATTATTATTGGAATGTCAGATTTCATAAGCCAAACATTTCTTGACCATTCAATAAATTTAGCATATGCTAGGAAAGATGGAATTGCCTTGTATCTTTATAAGAAGAATTGGGTGATTACAAGGACCGAGTAATGGTGTGGTTGGTCTTCAAAAGTAAAAATTTATTTTCTTTCAAGAGTCTGTTTGGGTCTTCAATTGACCAAGCAAGACATGGCTTCCAAAGGTCCACTCCTCCTTGATAATATATTCCTAAAGTTCCATGTGAGGAATATCCAAGGTCTGTTGAAACTTGAAGCAATACCCTATGACCATTTATCTTTGTTGAAAATTTATCAAAGTATCCTTAATAGACATTTTTCAATTTTAGTTCCTTAATCTCTGTATGACAATTCCCTTGTTGAGTATTACAACAGTGGCAACATTCTCTACAATTATTATTTGTTGTTGGAAGAATGAAGCAAAATGACTGAGATCCACATTCTCTTGTTTGCTTCTTTACATTTATTGACTCTGGAAAAGACTCTTAAGAGACAACTACCATTGTTGATTAAAGAGTCCAAAATAATAGAAATTTGTGTGACAGGATTGAGGGACTTGTCTAGAAGTGAATTAGCATCAGTATTGCAAATGGAAGACTTAAGCTTTCTAGGTTCTGCCTGTTCTTGAGCTGTAAGTTGATTTTCTTCCTGGGTCACATTTACCATGTGTATTCCACCTTCTACATTCATTTTTTTTTCACATCTTCTCTATCTAGATTGGTTGATGGGTTCAATTTATATGAACTGGGAAAAATTTGACTTGACTAAGTTATAATGTCATGGTTTGGGAAACTAATTGCATGAGTTGACCAAGGGTTGGGAATAGTGTTTGGCTCTATTGACTTGGAACGTTGGAACTACTGCCAAAGATTCTATGAGTTTCCAATATTGGACTCGACTGACCCAGACTTAGTCAGGTCAACGATATGGTGTTTCTAGGGCAACTCATCACTTTGGCCAGGGTCAATTTTTAAGGCTTGTTATGCCCTTCTACCTTGTCATTCATTTTTTTAGGAAATGAATTAGAGCTTTCTTCATTTTTCTTGGAATTAATAATTATAACATCCTAATGTGTGAGGGGAGTCTTTGAGCTTATTTATCTGGAAATAACAATCAAAGGGGTTGAGTGACATACTAGTATGACAGGAAAACTCATTCAAATTGGGTGAATATGTTGCCTTATCCCCATTATAACTGTAAGACCCCTTCTGGAACGTGTAAGGTAACTTAAAACATGAATAGCTTCCTATTTTTGAAGCTTCTTTTTAATTGAGCTTATTTATAACCCTTTGGAGTTCCTACCATCTTCTTTTCCCAGGGATACTAATTTTTGGTAACCATTTTAGTCTATGCACTCTGTGTCTTGGAGCTAAAGGATATTACCTTGAAGTTTGAAACCTTGTAAGCAATAGTTTGATGGCTTCATTAGTTTGTCCCTGGAGTGCTGGAATTTGTGGTATGCTTAAGGTCTGAGACGTTCTTGTCTTCACTAAATTATCAACTTCATCACTCTAGTATGGATTTGGGTGTTTTTTATGAATAATGACCTTCCATTGCTCAACCCTGTACATGCCGATAAATCATCCATAAATTTGTTGCAGGTCTTTCTCTTAGTAACTTTGTTGTGACCCCATATTCATGAATGAAGCATTCAGATAAATTAGGCTTAGATCAGGGCATTTTGTTGGGATCCCTTTAGCGAGCTTTAGGATCCCATATTCAAGATGGGAATACTCTTGGACAACTAGGGTATTGATAAATATAGCATCATATTGTGGCAGACACTATTCACGGAAATCTGAGGGGAGCTAATACTTGACTTCTTCAAGCCAGAGATCCATCGTTATCCTCAAGTTCGTAAGTTTCAACGTTTCTGGATCAAACATAGGAATAGTTTTATGCTGGCCATGAACATCAGTGTTGCTGACAGGGAGCTATTTTATATGAGAAATTAAAGCTACCCAAATATAATTTATAGATAGGAGAAGGAACTCCTTTGGAGATCAATTATCATACCTATGAACAATAAGAGACAAACCTGGAAATGATTTTTCTCACTGTGTAGTTAACCAATTATGGGTTTGCATGAGTCCTCTTGTTTTCCTAGATATTGGTTTGTTCTTTCAATATGACAAGACTATTCATCTTCAATAAGGATTCCTTCAACAAATGGAATGGACCTTTCTGCCTTTGTCTCATATGGTTCACAAAACAGCTTTTTGATATGATCAACCTTCTTTTATTCCTCATCAGAGTCCATGTCATATGTAGGATGACTATCAAAGGAAAAATATCAAATCTTGCACTGCTATGTTCAAATTTAATAGGCAATGTTGATTGGAGATGCACATAATTAAGTGTGCCAAAGTTTCTACCATATTCAAAATCACAGATAGGAGTGTTGGTATCTTGAAACTTAAGGGATCTTCAGGATTTTCCTTCATTTATGAGTGTCTTACTACTCTAATTCTCAAGAAAACTAGAACTACAGTCTAGTGCGTTATCTCCATCTGCGCTCAGGATTTTGTCATATGTTGGTTGAATTTCCATTTTCCAGTGTAGAAAAAAGGCATGACATGATACCCATGTCATCATGTGCTAAGTCTTCTAGGGTGATTGCAAGAGTGGTAGAAAGTTGTTTCCTACCCTCCTGCTGATATTCCTCCTCTGCATTCAGGACCTTTTCTCCCACTATCAATCATCCAAATCATTCAATAAATTTAGCATATGCTAGGAAAGATGGAATTTCCTTGTATCTTTATAAGAAGAATTGGGTGATTACATGAACTGAGTAATGGTGTGGTTGGTCTTCAAAAGTAAAAATTCATTTTCTTTCAAGAGTCTGTTAGGGTCTCAATTGACCAAGCAAGACATGGCCTCCAAAGATCCACTCCTCCTTGATAATATAGTCCTAAAGTTCCATGTGAGGAATATCCAAGGTCTGTTGAAACTTGAAGCAATGCCCTATGACCATTTATCTTTGTTGAAAATTTATCAAAGTATCCTTAATAGAAATTTTGCAATTTTAGTTCCTTAATCTCTGTATGACAATTCCCTTGCCAAGTGTTACAACTTACAACAGTGGCAACATTCTCTGCAATTATTATTTGTTGTTGGAAGAATGAAGCAAAATGACTCAGATCCACATTCTCTTGTTCGCTTCTTTATATTTATTGACTATGGCAAATACTCTTAAGAGACAGCTACCATTGTTGATTAAAGAGTCCAAAATAATAGAGATTTGTGTGACAGGATTGAGGGACTTGTCTAGAAGTGAATTAGCGTTGATATTGCAAATGGAAGACTTAAGCTTTCTAGGTTCTGCCTATTCTTGTGTTGTAAGTTGATTTTCTTTCTGGGTTGCATTTACCATGTGTATTCCACCTTTTACATTCATGTGTTTTTGTTGAAGCACATCTTCTCTATCTAGATTGGTTGATGGGTTCAATGTATATGAACTGGGAACAATTTGACTTGACTAAGTTATAATGGCATGGTTTGGGAAACTAATTGCATGATTTGACCAAGGGTTGGGAATAGTTTTTGACATTATCGACTTGGAATGTTGGAACTACTGCCAAAGATTCTGTGAGTTTCAAACATTGGACTTGACAAAAGGTAAAATGCATACCTTGTCAGTCCCAGGGGCAAGGGCTACAACATGAGTCACTTCGTCATCAATTTGTGTTGTGCATACTGCACCAAATTGTTCAGCCATCTGCCACAAAGGGTGAAGATCCGGCTGTGCTTCTCCAACTGCAAAAACCCTACTAAAAACCACTTTACAATCTTTTAAAATCTTTTGTTGTTCAGCTGCAAGAAATTCCCGGACATCCACTTCATGCAACTGTTTGTTTGAGAAAAAATTATGGTGAATTTTCTCAATCACCTGTGTTTGAATTGAGGGTATATGTGTTAGAAATGCAACCATACAATGAACTCAGGAAATATTTCTAAATTGTGAGAAGTCACAAAAGCAATTTTTGTTATAGATTAATTTTAGCATCTCACCGCTAAAGAAGATGCCAGTGTTCCATCTTCTGGCCTCTCATCAACGTCTGCTTCTAACAGTGATGTTCCCGTCAATCCAAATTGGTGCCTGCTACAGGGAAAATACATGTTTCTGTACATGGCAGTCTCCAAGTTTGTAGGAACAGTCACATATATCTTTAACTACCAATTTTTAAAGACAGAAATTAACAGTTGTAAGGTCTTGATTGGACACTGGAAAAGAATTGAAATGAACTTACCTTTCCACCACAATTAAATTATGTCTATGATGAGGCCAAACCCTTGCAGAATCATCGATAATTACTACTACAAATTCCATTCCCAAAACACCGTCTAGATCTTTACTTTTAGGTAGCCTATCATCTCCATCTAGGTCGGCCTCATCACCCTTTGAAATAACACTTCCTGCAATTAAAGTTCTTATGGGATCAAGTACTTTTGGCCATATCTGTGGCATAAACTCTGTTTTCCATTGTATAAACATGTAGTTCGTACAACTTGCTTGCCTGCAACATAAACCATCACAAAATGAATTAGATGAAAATAAGAACAGATCCATCTATTGGCATACAAGGAAGTTGTCAATTCCACATTGTAAATCAAATGTTCCCTGTAAGAAACTACAGTTTGCAAAGATCATAATATTTCAATCCAAATTTTACTGACCCTGTCCAAAAAATTCCAGATGCCAGGCCACAATTTAGTCCACATTCCCATATGAGGAAAGCGAAAAACTGACGCTGAGGTTTCTCTCGATCTTGGTCCTCCTTCTTCCTTAGCATTTCCTCGTGCACATGATCTATCTCAGTAAATTGTTGGACAAACAACATCATGAATTAGCAACATTTATATAATCATATTATCATCAGTTCATTTACTTCGCATCCCTCTTTGCCTAGGAATCACCAGAAGTAGAACAAGACGGTTTTTATTTTTATGACACCTTAGTTGAATTTAGAAGTGTGTGATCAAGGTCCAAAATAAGGCAAAGTTTCTTGGCGCTAAACATCTTATTTTGTTCATCAATTCTCCGTGCTCGTTCCTGTTGGATTGCAATTCGTTGTTCTTCACTTAGCCCTTCCAAGAGATGATTCACATCACCACAAGGATTCATATGATTTTGTGTGATTGTGGTAATTTCATTTGGCAAACTCTGTGAGAGGGGCATAACCATGCTTGAATCCTTTGGAAGTGCTATGTCTTGTTTAATATCTTCTTCTGGAGATTTAGAAGATTCAGTGAATTCATGCTCCAAGTCAACGGGGTCAGTTTCTATAATTGATTGGCCAACAGGCATCTGTGATGATAGAACTCGTAATGTTTTCATGTCAGAACTTTTTAGCATTTCAGCAATTTTTGCAAGCTTTTCCATGAAATTATGTTCAATATTAGGCAAACAAGGAGCCTGTTGCAAATTTGGACCCGACTCTGTAGTTGCTGGTCCTAAAGCCATACGTACCTGCCTGCTCATTGGGACAAAATGTTTATCTGTCCCACTCAAGTTCACATTATCATTACCCAAATTCATGTGAAGAATACGGTGGGGATCACGAGGTTTCATTCGAGGCTTCCCAGAGTCTCCAGCCTGCCCAACCAATAGATAACATGAATAATTCATCCAAAGGAACATTGGAAAACAATAGAAGAAACAATTAAACAGAGAAACAATTTACGTTTGAAATGCTTAGAATTAATGGCATAGGTGTCTCTTCCAACATAGAAACAATGATCCAAAGTCATTTTCAAAGACCACCAGTTAATCCAAGAAAAATCACCAAAGCCAGATTCCTTAGGAAAATTGCTTCAACTGACATATAGGGAATGAAATGAAAACAAAATGAAAGAAAAAGAACTTTTCAACTGTTACATCTCTCAAACACTCATTACCCACAGGATACAACTCAAACTCTACTGAATCAGCAACATGTCTTACCGTGGAAGTTCCTTGAATGGCAGGTTTGGAAGCAGTTGCTAGTGCTTGTAATGCCGTTTTATGTTGTACATTAGAATTCTTTAGTGTTCTTGGGTCAGCTATGATTACTTTCCCAGATGTGGTAACAAATGCTCTACTAGGACCTGAAGGAGGATTTGTATGCTAACATGATCAGGCTTTTGTGCAGCCTGTGCTGACAATCTCTATTGTTCTTGCTTAAACAGGTGCATTAGCATAGTTGGGTTTACTGCTATATATTTCAATACAGAAGGTATTATATTTGAGTTATGACAAGACTATTCATCTTCAATAAGGATTCCTTCAACAAATGGAATGGAACTTTCTTCCTTTTTCTCATATGGTTCACAAAACAGCTTGATGATATGATCAACCTTCTTTTATTCCTCATTAGAGTCCATGTCATATGTAGGATGACTGTCAAAGGAAAAATATCAGATCTGGCACTTCTCTGTTGAAATTTAATAAGCAATGTTGATTGGAGATGCACATAATTATGTGTGCCAAAGTTTCTACCATATTCAAAATCACAGATGGGAGCAGTGATCAAATTTGAACACGTCAGAGCCCTTCAAAGGGTCTCTGGCACGTCAGAGAAGTAACGAGCCAAATTTACTAGTCAAAAAAAATTTAAGGTGTCCATCCACGATATTTTGAAGTATATGTAGAAGTGATTTGAATATGTTGCATTCCTCTATGTATTCCTGAAGGGGGCCCTTGTAGATCTCATTACGAATGTCAATAGCAGATTCACTTGAAATCTCTAGTAAAGGGAGTTCCCTAGCTCTGTCATCTTCATCTTCTGTTTGGACAGTGTAAAAGGAGAACGCTTGTCTTCTTGAATTTGTAAACACCATGAGATATTGATCATCATACTTACAAAATGGTGAGATACTACAACCCATGCAGATTAATCATTATAATGCAAAGGCAATTACTCCCTCTGGTTCTAATTATCATACGAAGCTTTGCCATTTTCATCTTCACAAGTACGAAGGTTACTGTTGAATTCATTTTTTTGTACTAGCAGAATAATTGAAAGGAACCTTTTCGACCTTTAGTAAGATGGTCAGATCTAGACTGATACCAAGCTTCACTGAGATAGCTATCTCTGTTATGAATATTCAGGTCAGGAAAAAGGCATGCCTCTGTTGGGACAAGTGTCCCCCACAAAAACAGAATTTATCCTATAGGGAATCCCTCAAACTTGAAGCTAGGACATGATATTTTTCAAAGTTGGATTTAAATGCTAAAATATGATTTTCCCAGAAGTCTGGGCTCTCAGTATCATAAGCAGGGAGTTGGTCAAACATCAAAATAAGACATATCATATGCTGACTAGTTATTAATTGTCCCAATATATATATTCGATCCTTGGGCATACAATCATGAATTTCCCTTTTTGTCCACCATACTGGTCTTCCCGGAGGTTCACATTGTTGGAGGAAATCTTGCTCCTCTTACATCTATTGAAGTCTTCACACCTGTCATCATAAGGGTTCTTATAAAATATCAGATAGGAATATCTCTCCTTGATTAGTTGTACTCTGTCCTCATCATTCCCACTATATTTAGGTATACACAATAAAACTTTGATAGGGTCATCCCCTTACCACTCTCACATTCTTCTGCTCCTCCATTAAAACTTGCTAATGCTACCAAATAGTTTGAAAATGATGTCAAGTCCACTGAAGCTTCAGATTGAGGGAAGAAGTAAGCCCCAGTCTCCTTGACACCCACTTTAGGAAAACTCTGTCCACCATGCAGGATTTCTATCAGCCCTTTCAGATCTAGAATTTTGTTCCAATTCCACTTTATTGATGCTGACTTAACATGCTGGTTTCTGCGGTTAGGGTCTCATCAAACTTCCATTTAGTAATTTTGTCCATGCACATTGCAATATAAACCACTAATCTTCTCATTGACAGATAAGGGGCCAACAACATCCACAGGCTGTTCATGACCCGCTTTATTGGAACTAGGGACCAATAATTGATCTATTCCCTTCTCTGGGAGGTACTCTTCAGCAGAAATTCTATAATCATTATGGGATTGCCCTCAAAAGACACCACTTATGATCTTGGATTCAGCTTTAAAAAATATTACACTCATCATCCAAGTCCAAGTTTCGTTTAACGATGGCCTCCTTTGTTTGGCTAGCAATGCTTCCTTCTTCAATTTTTGGGCATGAGACTTCCCATATAGCAGCATCATCATGGTTTTAGCTTCATCCTCTAAATCCTCCTTGATCTATAGGATCATTATTGGGAGAATCTTCTTATCCCAACACTTCCTCTTCATCTTCATCAAGGCTGTCATATAACTATTCTTTTGGGACAGCAGGGATATTATTGGTTTCATATTTATCTGAAACCAATATTTATCTTTCCAAAGGTTATGAAGGCCTCCTTCAAGTGCCACAGCCTCATCAACCTTATCTTTACAGATGTGTCAACTCTCTCTCTCTCTATATATATAGATATATCCCATCTAAAGCCAAGTGGTCCTTCTTATTTAGACTCTACACCATTCAAACTCATATTGGAACCATGGATGTTCAACAATGGGTTTGAATTTTCAGCATGCCATGTAAATCTAATTCGTAAGACTCCAAAGTGGCCATGCAGTGAAGTTGGCAAGTGAACTCATAATATAAGGTTTGAAGCCACCCATAGTCAAAGGGGCCCTTCTCTTAGCTTCTTCACATGCAATGATATTCACCATATCATATGCCAGACACTGCTACTTCAATTTTGTCCAAATCAATATTTGATGATTTGGATGAATGTCATATAGATCTGATATTGGTTTTTCAGTTCAACGCGCAGTGCAAAAATTCAGCCTTGAAAACTCAGATGGTACCAAGGGCCTTTCTTTCCTTTATTTGGATAAGAAACAGGAACATCCTTACTGCTATCCAAACTGCCACTTGACGTCTGAAAGCATGGAATATGAATCAGTTTTATCTCTGTAATCTAGATTCTACTATGATCCAAACATTTCAACCTGCCTGAGACATACTTACTCGCCCGGTTTCTTTTCTTGTAGACCCTATACACCTAAGCATTCTGTAGCAGCGCTAAAAAATATAACAACTATCAATGCTCGGTAGTTGCCAATAATGCTCTTGGTGGCAAAAATCTTTATTAGTTTCCAAAGTGGGCATAGAAGCCCCTAAGGAGTATGGTCTTTCAAATTTCTCTGTATATTCTGTATTTGTTGTCCTCTCTCATATGTTTCAACATATCCTAGGGATGAACCAATCAATTTTGACACAATATTCATTCATATCCAACCATGTCATTGCCTCCTTTGAACCAAGATAATAAGCTGCTTGTGCCCTAGCAAACTCTGACTTATATTCCCTTAATTTTACTAAGAAAATAACCTTCGTTGGATGCTAGCATCTAACAGTAGTTTCTCTAAAACAGAGCCATCGATTCATCTCCACACACTTGTGATGTTCATCAAGAGATGGTCCATGCATATTATCTTCATTTTCCAGATTGCACTAGCATTAATGCTTTGAAAGAATATGGCTCCAATCCATAGCTCGAACAGTTCATTCGCTTGCACTTCTAAAGTATTATTCACTTTACATGCACATTGGAGTAGCTTACTACAACTAGGAACCTCTCCTACAATTGTATTGTGTGATGTCAAATGCAAAGACTATCCTTTTTCTGCATTTTTTATTTCCCCAACAAACCAAATGTTTATTCTTCAGAAAATGTACTCTAAATTTGCTCACAAAGGTGTACTTAGGATACTGTAAACAACCAGACATATGCCACCGCTGTTTAAACAAGTTTTATTATTTTACGTCTGTTGTCCAAGTCTAACGCATTAGCCTAGATGATGAAGGTTTTAACAAACCCCAGGACTGCATTTTCCTGTACAAAACGATAGTTAAAAGTATGTTCTGGTTTTCTTATGTAATATTTAACTCCTGTATGAGACTGAAGTGATAATTTTGTTGCTTGAAACATTTTATGTGTAAAGAGATTTTCCAATTTTGTTAACTGTAAGCAGGTGCACATTATTTTTCTTTAATATTACTTTGGTTTTGTAGGTGAACATGTTGGAAATGGCAACAAGAAATGAAGAAGGAGGCCTCCCGAAACATCTTTCCGATCCTAGTTGGAAAGTGATCACCTAAACTAGGTGGGGACCACACATGTGATTTTTTGTCGAAAAGTCTATTTTTAGACTATGTCTATTTTTAGACATATGGAGCATATTCTATAAGTTGCGAGATGCTATTTGTGGATGGTTGGTGAAGTTGGAAAAATAGATGGATTTCTATTTTTAGACATATTGGGCGGAATCTATTTTTAGATTGCCAGTCTAAAAATAGAATAGTCAAATATTATTAGCTCTTAATAATATTTGGACTATAAACATTATCTTATTCTCTTGGAGCACTTCAGTTTGACCCTTAGAGGTGGGGCATGCAGCTGCCAGAAGGAAATACACTTTTCCTAGGGTTTAAGTGAAGCTATTGCATGAAGACTTTAGTTAGAACTCATGTGACAGAGTTTGGTGGAGTTGATTGAGGAAGTTAGTGGAGTTGTATTCAGTTTAACTAATCTAAACATAGTTGAGCTTTTTGGATCCAAGTTAACTAATAGATACAATTAGTGAGAGTGGTGTGAATTAATTATTAATTAATTCACTAATTATAAACTCATAAATCAACTAAAGAATACATTAGTTAACTTCAGTGCATGGACAGTTTCAGTGGAGACCAGTGCAGAAATAGGTGAAAGAGCAAGTTAACTATCAGTTGTGACTATACTATTGCTATTTGCAACACACAGATAGGTGGAGTAATCAATGAGGATTGTGCAGTTCAATCTAGGTGGTTTATCTATATAAAGAGACCATCCCATAGCATTGAAACACGCAATTGAGGTTGGCTATCAAGTGGCTAAAGGTTGGAGCATGAGTTTTGCCAGATCTAGCTTGATAGTGTGTAGCAAGGGAAGTAGTGCATGAGAGCTTGCAAAGAGCTTTGTACTATAATTGTTACATGATCTCCATGACATGTATAATATACATATAGTTGGGGATTTTTAGCTTTAAGCTTTCCCATGAAATACCGTGTTCATATGTGTGAATTTTTATGGCTTTAATGTGTGCATGCAATTGATTTTATTTCCGCATGTGATGATCAATGGTAGAAGAGATTCTGTATTATGCATGAAGCTAAAATAGTGTGTGATCAGGAGAATCTCGGTGGATAACATATCAGTTATTCAAATTTCTACATGGTATCGGAGCTGTGTTATAGATTTTCTACATGGTATCAGAGCAATATTGATCATTGGAGCAATTTCAAAGCATTGAAGTGGTTGAGTTTTAGGATAAACTCAAGAAACATAAAGATGGAGAAAGCCGGAAATATACATGCATATTGTATATAATTTTCTACATGGAATGAGAGCGAGAATTTTTGGGTGCGCGAGTTTGTAGGGAATATCTGAAAAATTTTGGTGAAATATTTTCAGAAACAAATAGCATATTTGGATTCCTTGCGAAAAAATACCCAAATTGAAAAAACAAATCGGTCGAATCGAAGCTCGGATGAGGGATATATCATCGATTTAAAATCAGCTCTTTTTTTTAGAAAATTTTGCGACGGCAGGACAATTGCAATGTGCGGGAGCCAAGAGTCTATATGCACTGAGATACAAGATGCATGCAAAGCTTTGAGGAGAAAAGTAGAGGTTAGTGACTTGGTGGTTGAGAGGGAGCCTCTCAACATGCAGCGTGGAGAAGTTGGGGTTTCTAAGGTTGTAGGGTTTGTACCACAATTAGAGATGCGTAAGAATCTTTATAGATTTGATGTAGATGATGCCACGAGCTTCCTACCGTTGGGGAAGCAAGAAAGACATGCAATTGATGCTTGAGAGGGAGCAGTGGATTTGCATGCAGTGATAGTGAACTCGGGATGTGGAGCAAACCACAAGAGGATCAAGAACAAAGAAACCACTCATGCAGAGAAATTTCTGCTCCCGTACGGGGCAGAGGGAGTGCATGCGCCTATACCACCAGGTATGAGGTGGGGCGTACATGCATGATTAATCCCATGAGGAGATTTCTCGTGCGCATTCATGAGATGGTGTGGATCTCATGGATTGAACTCGGTTACGAGGTGCCCACAAACAAGAAGAGCGGCATCGCCTGGAGTGATGCAGGCAGATCAAAGTGACAGTGTCGGATACTGGAGCGCGGATCAGAGTTGACAGCAAGTGCAAGAGTGCATGGGTGCAAGAGTTCAACAACGTAGTAGTTCCTGATGACATGTGCAGTTGGTACCAGCAGAAGTCGAAGACTTTGATGATATATGCTAGATGCATCAAGACTGATTGAGTTGTTTGGAGCCTATTTAGTTTCAGAGGAGTTGCAGAGCAGATGCATGGAGTTGCATGGTGCATGCATGAGTTTGCATGGCACATGCAAAGGGTGCATGGCGAATGCATGGAGTTGCATGTCGCATGCATGGAGTTGCATGGCGCTTGTGGAGGTTGCAGGGCGAATGCATGGAGTTGCATGTCGCATGCAAAGACAGTCCTTTCTTGTTGAGAGGGAGTGTTGAAAATGGCAACAAGAAACAGTGAAGGAGGCCTCCTGAAACATCTTTCCTGATCCTAGTTGGAAAGTGATCACCTAAACTAGGTGGGGACCACACATGTGATTTTTGTCGAAAAGTCTATTTTTAGACTATGTCTATTTTTAGACATATGGAGCATATTCTATAAGTTGCGGGATGCTATTTATGGATGGTTGGTCAAGTTGGAAAAATAGATGGACTTCTATTTTTAGACATATTGGGCGGAATCTATTTTTAGATTGCCAGTCTAAAAATAGATATGTCGAATATTATTAGCTCTTAATAATATTTGGACTCTAAACATTATCTTATTCTCTCGGAGCACTTCAGTTAAGTGCACAGATGTGGCACAGGAGCTGACAGAATGAATTACGCTATTCCTGAGGGTTAAGTGGAGCTATTGCATGGACACTTCAGTTAGAACTCATGTGACAGAGTTTGGTGGAGTTGATTGAGGAAGTTAGTGGAGTTGTATTCAGTTTAACTAATCTAAACATAGTTGAGATTTTTGTATCCAAGTTAACTAATAGATACAATTAGTGAGAGTGGTGTGAATTAATTATTAATTAATTCACTAATTATAAACTCATAAATCAACTAAAGAATACATCAGTTAACTTCTGTGCATGGACAGTTTCAGTGGAGACCAGTGCAGAAATAGGTGAAAGAGCAGGTTAACTATCGGTTGTGACTATACTATTGCTATTTGCAACACACAGATAGGTGGAGTAATCAATGAGGATTGTGCAGTTCAATCCAGGTGGTTTATCTATATAAAGAGACCATCCCATAGCATTGAAACACGCAATTGAGGTTGGCTATCAAGTGGCCAAAGGTTGGAGCATGAGTTTTGCTAGATCTAGCTTGATAGTGTGTAGCATGGAAGGTAGTGCATGAGAGCTTGCAAAGAGCTTTGTACTATGATTGTTACATGATCTCCATGACATGTATAATATACAGATAGTTGGGGGTTTTCAGCTTTAAGCTTTCCCATGAAATACTGTGTTCATATGTGTGAATTTTTATGGCTTTAATGTGTTATGCATGCAATTGATTTTATTTCCGCATGTGATGATCAATGGTAGAAGAGATTCTGTATTATGTATGAAGCTAAAATAGTGTGTGATCAGGAGAATCTCGGTGGATAACATATCAGTTATTCAAATTTCTACGTAACATATTTAAGGATGCTGCAGTTCTAATGATCCATTATATTGACCAAATACGTGGTCAAGGATTTGAATATTGGAGGAGGTTTAGGCATTGATTACTATCACAAGGGTGAAGCACTTCCTACCCCTAAGGATCTTATAAATTCTGTAAGTCCTTAAAGCTTTTAAGCATTGGCTTAAACTAAGTTACTTTTTATTCAAACTTACACTCCTTTGCTGCCCAAGTTACTGTGCTGGAATTGTTACAGCTATTTTGAGAATATATATAGACACTTTAAAGATGTATATTTGCACCATTGGTTGTTTCTTCAGGTAAGAGAGCTGGTATTATCTGGAAATCTTATACTCATTGTTGAGCTTGGGAGATCTCTTGTTGCAAACTCTGGTATTTTTGTGAGTTGAGTTGTTGGAGTCAAGACAAATGGTAACAAGAACTTCATTGTAATTGATGGCAGCATGGCATAGCTTATTAGGCCTAGCCTTTATGGAGCTTACCAAGTTAGTACATAAATTTGACTTGGGGCGAACCCAACTTTTTTTGATGATGCATGATTGAAGGGATGATCATTTCCAAATGAATATAGAAGGGATAATTTGTCCTACTTTTGTAGTCTCCTTTTTGACAGGAAATATTACTGGTATTGAGATTCCCAGATACTAAATAGACCATTCTTTCTCATGACAGGCACACAGTCTGAAAGTTGTGATATGAATCATAAAATGATTTTGAGATTTTGAGACGTTTCTAACTAATATTCTTCTTGATACACAACACATTGAGCTAATTTCTCCACCTGCCCCAAAGGCAAAAATTCAAACTTTTGATGTTGTTGGGCCTATCTGCAAGTCTGCAGACTTTTTAGGAAAGGACAGGGAACTTCCAACTCCAGAAATGGTGGTTAGTTACAGGACAATAATTATCACACCTAATATACATGCACGATGAGAAGGAATTGATTTTCCAATATGATATTTAATTGTTTCTAAAATTATTTTGTGATGCTTCTTTGAAGGCATACACTTGTGGCTTAAATGTGAGTGGGCATCCTCTTTCAGTGGGCAGGAATGGTGGTCCATGACGCAGGAGCTTACTGCATGAGTATGGCATCAACTTACAACTTAAGAATGAGGCCAGCAGAATACTGGGTAAGTTGAGTTGTGAATGCATATTTTTGTTTCTAGATTGGAGTGAATGCTATATTTTTAAAGCTTGACAATGTTGATTTTGACGATTGAGAGAATGCTAGACAGATTCAAGATGATGGATCAGTTAAAAAGATAAGACATGTTGAAACAATTGTAGGTGCTTGCTATAATTCATGACATTGTTGACCATCTTGTCTTATAGCGTACAAGAACAGTCAGGGTCTTCTTGTCAAGTTTGCTAGGCTGTTGGGCAGTTTTTGCTGAACTAAGGATCTTGAAAATTACAAAATTTTGGTTTGATGTTAACAGATTTTGATATGAATATTTTTTAGAGTAAAATGTAACTGCAGATAAACTTTTCATTTTCCTCTTCTGGGTTATTTGTGTGTTCTCTATATGGATTACTTCATAGAGTGTATTTGTATAGCAGTTTATTGAGGGTGTTTGTATGACATCTTTTAAAGTTGTTAGAAGGTAGTTTTGGACCAGCTTTAAAACAGTCTTGTAGCAACAATTGAAAGTTAAAAAAAAAAAAAAACCTTTAAATACCCCTTTCTAGCACATTGAAAACCTTTTGATGATGGATTTGGAGCAGGTTTGAATATTTAGTTTCAACAGTTATTTGAATCATTTGAAGAGCTAGAGCAATCTCCTTGGAGCGACTATTGAAGGATCTTCGATACCATCATTACTATGCCATTATTCTGGGACAATTATATTAGTGTTCCTTTATGTTAGTGTAACTTTCTTTTAAATTTTAACCTCTTATTACATTCTTTGAAAGATATATAGGAACTAAAATTTCCATATATTTCACTTAACTATTGTTTTCCCTACTCCCCAACATTACTTTGCACCTCTCGGTGCAAATGCTAGTTACATAGTCATTATAAGGAAGACCTACCTAGTTACACTCTTCAACATTATAACTATATATAATTTTGATGGTTCTAGGTTGGAGATTGTATTATTTTCATTGGAGGATGCTACTATTGATGCGCACAAGGCTCTTGAGTTACTTGGTAGGATTCTCACAAAATTGGTTGTTGAAGGGATATTCTTTATTCAAGATATAACAAGGGAAATCAAGGATGGAGGTACATAGCCAGGAAGCTTATTAGAAACGAGGGGATTTTGAGGTATTTCTCAAGAAGAAAATTTCAAGGTAGTCTGCTCACAATTTTAATGCCTGATCAATTTTGTGGTTTATTTGTGATCTCTCATGTTGACTAGTGAATGGTTGGTTAGTTTTTAGCTCATGCTCACATTTGTTGGTTCCTGAAGCTCGAGCACTTTATAACAAAAATAGGCAAAGTCAAACAACACAAATGGTCCACTAGCTCTCTTTTCATTTGCTAATATTATAATGAAGTTTTATTAGAGGCATTGTTTGTTTGTTTATTTTGGTTAGAAAAGGGTTTGCTCTTGGTTTTATGTGATTTTCAATTTATCGTATGTAACATGTTGAGAAATGGGAAAGAATAACGTGACATTTATTTTGCAGAAATTGATGTTGAAAGAAAATTGCTTTGACATTGTTGATGTTAAGGTATATGTTGTATAAACTATTTATAGTCTAATTTATGTTATATTCTAGTGTTCATTGTCTTTCATTTCTTACAGTGCATTGTATTTTCTTTTGTTTTCAGAAAATGAAATCAGTATTGATGGTAAGAAGCATGAATTGAAAAAAGAGAAGAGCAATAACATTGGAGAGACAAATGCAAAAGGAGAGAGGAGAACTGGTCTGGAAATACCCTTAGAACCAATATCTCGCATAAGACACACATATAAAGACTGATGATCAAGTCTTCAGAGTTGGTGAATTCACCTGTAATGCCTTGACGACACAACGATAATGTTTTGAAGTGATGAAACATCATTTCATGTGTAAATTGTAGTCCAACTAATATAAAGTTGGAAACTCATATTGTAATATTTTAACATTTCATATAATATAATTTATGTAGTTGAAATTATTTATAGTTGCATTTGATGTTGTTTAGTATTGTAATTAAAATATGCGACTTTGTGTTTTCATATTAGATGAACATGCACATTGTATGACATTTTTTAAATCATACAAATTAATTTATGTTGATTAATGATGAACACAAATAAAATGAATATGTGACTAAATTAGTCATTTATAATGATTATTAATGAAATGAATATAAACTACTAAATTAGTCGTTTATATAATGAATAAATGGTTACTGCAAATGATAAATTTGTGACTACAAATGATGACTAAATTTTGCATATATACGACTATTAGTAGTTAATTTACAATATCTTATAACATGACTAAAATTTAGTCACATTTCTTCGGTCATTAATTGGTTTCAAACAATGACTAAAATTTGCATATATATGACTATTAGTAGCTAATTTACAATATCTTATAACACGACCAACATGTTGGTCATAGTTCTTTGGTCATTAATTGGTTTTCTCGGGTGATCATATAGTAATATATTTTGTTGTATATTTGGTCATTAATTGTGACATTTAATGACCAAATCAAAGACTAAATGAATGACTAAATCAGTGACCAAATGAATGACTAAATCAGTGACAAAATGAAAGACCAAATGAATGACTAAATTAGTGATCAAATCAGTGACTAAATCAATGACCAAATCAATGACCAAATATACAACTAGATAACAAAATTGAGATAACCAATTAATGACTAAGCTAAAAACGACCAAAAGTTGGTCGCGTTATAAGATACTGTAAATTAGCTACTATTGGTCGCCGACCGAAAAATAGTCGTTTATATGCAAATTTTAGTCATTTTTTTAGTAACAAATTAGCCATTTTGTACTAGTGCACATCAAATATGTTAGCTCCCTGTAATTTGCAAGATTGGCAAAGTCAAACTGCAGAGAGAACACTTGAACCACTTTGGGATTCTAGGATCTAGCCCTCCTGAATCCGGAGAGGGATCTCTCCAATAAAGTGAAAAGATTGATTTATCTTTAAGGTTTTTGTGTATGATATTAGGCTAGTTATGAAGACCGAGGGTTTTTTGTTTGTTTTGGATGGTTGAGCATGATTATTAGTTGTGTGGAAAGTCCTAAAGAAAATAGTTTCAAAAGTATGAAGTTGCAAGCAATCAGAACAGGCTTTGGATGATAAGATAGCTATAACGCTGGTTTTTAGTCCATTGGGCTATGGAGTCATAAAAGGGCTTTAATTGAGAAACAATTCAAGAGTGATCCAAGGGGCAAGTCATCTATATCACAAGATCTTTGAGATTAAATGATGGAATGGAAACAATAAAAGTGTTGGAGGGGTGTAAACAGATAATAATTTCAACTAGGATTTATAGTATGTCCAAACAAGAAAACCCTTTTAAGCAACTTTTTAAAACCAACCAAAGGGCAGGGCTCACCGTTAACCTCTTTGGACAAGCTCGTATTAAAGATAACTCAAGAGACAAACAATCCAGTAATCTGCATAATTACTTTCAGAAAGAATGAAAAACGCATAAGAGAAACAAAATGCAACTTAAGATCAGATAAGGTACTTTTAAACCTAGTCTACTTTCAGCAAACACTTAGGGAAACTTTCAGAATCTACCTTTGGAGAAAGAAGCTAGAAAACAGGGAACACCATCACTTTTCTAGTCTAACTTTAATAAGAAAATAATGAAAATAACATTCAAGAATAATGTTTAAAGTAAACAGTAGGATGAGGGAACGCTAGCATTCCTAACTGCTCAACTGTATTGAATCATTCTTAAATAAACAATTTATAGGAAAACATTGAGATAAAGCTTATTAGTGAGAGAAGGGTACTGTAAATAGTAAATCCTAACTCTATGCTTGATTTTCTTTATCAGAGAATAAATGGAAAAAATGGCATCCAAAAAAGGAAAACAATTACACAGAAAGGAGCACTTCACCAGTGATATAGACCAGGATCCTAAGAAACAGTTTGTTATTGATGTCAAACCCGTTACAGTCTTTAGGTCCAATGTTTCAGTTCATCAATCATCTTCACTTCTCAACCTAATTATTCGATCATAAACAGAGCTTCAAGAGCCTTTGAACACTATTTACATGTAGAAGTTTCGAGCACAAGTATATTTCAAAGTTCTGCAACCAACATTGTTTCATCTTCTACAGAAGTATTTATAGAAGATATGAGGAGGTGGGATGGGATAAAAGATCTCCAAGGTTCAAATAATACAAATCAATACTTCTCGGCCTTTGAGGGGCTCAATGGAGAATTTAATAGATTTTTCTTCTATATTAATTGTTTTACATTAAGAATTAAGCTTGGTGGAAGCTTTTGTTGACTTTAAGGCTCTGTGTCATCTAGTAATAACTCTGCTGATATTTTGCGTAAGTTCCTTTGGCAGAATTAATTGTTCGGCTGTGATGAGGCAAATATCCTCTGTTCTGGTCATTACTTGGCCTCTGTTGAATGCTTTGATGCTACAAGTGGCATTAGGTAGCTAAGAGGAATCAATTAGCCTCTGATGTGGCAGTAGAGGCTTTCTCTGTCTGATAGATATTTTTTATTTTTCTTTAAACACTGTTAATTTTCCATTTGATTCTTTGTATTAGGCTTAATCAGGCCTAAAATCTGTCTTCTACTCTTCAATTGTGTTCAATTTTAGTGGATTAGGCTTTTGAATGTCGATCTTAGCCATAATCCACCCCAAGCTGTATATTCAATGTTTAATTCTTCATCTCTGGTTCGATTGGGTCTTCAACATTGATACTCTTTGATTGTTTTAATTATCTGTGTCTTGTTGATGTGCAGGTGCGACAGGGGCTTTATAGAGCTTCCAGCGTTCATGAGACATCGACAAATGTGGTATAGCAACCCTATGGAACAAAACTCTTTTATAAACAAAAGCTTGGAGGATCATCATCCTCGGCTTTTATTTTCTTTTAAAATTATTTGAAAAACCTTTAAAACCTGCATAAACCAATAAAAATTAGAAAATCCTACGTATATTTGGGTAAAATTGCTTAACAGGCTGCTGTTAGGAGCATGGTCGTTGGATGAATGCATCCAACGATGGAGATTTGTCGCAGAGGTGAAAAGGAGGTGGTTTGGAAGAAGCGGTGGTGAAAATTAAGTCAGATTCGTCGATCTTGCGAAGATCGACGGTCAGGGGCGACCGGGTCAATACAATGGAGAAGGGTCACTTTTTGCAAAAAAATAAGAAGTACAAAGGAAATATGAGGAAATCCCTTGGCTGGAGGAAAAATGCATTGAGGAAAATTGGGGTTTCGCGGGTGATCGTGTGCCGTCGGATGAGATCGGCCCACGGAGATCAATGGTCAGGATTGATTTATGAAGACCCTTTGGAAAAGGCAGAGGGCAATAGTGTAAAGGCCAGATTGAATCTAAGTCGTTGATCTACAGAGATCAACGGTGGAGAGCGCACGCAATAAAACATAATTCAAATGGGGAAAGCGGTTTCGGGAGGGAAAAACAGCTGGTTTCGCGTCGCCAAAAGGGGAATAGGTGGTTTCACCTTTTTGAATGCGATATGCATTAGAAGGCAACATGTAGCATTTCAATACCACCTATATCACATAGCTCTTAATAAATTAACCTTCGCACTTAAACTTACGCAAAAATGCACGTCAACCATTAGATCTAGGACCTCAGATCGGACGGTGGGGAGTGAGCGCGATACTGGATAAAGGCATGGGCGGAAGCAGGTTGGGTGGTTTTAATCTGGGCCGTTGGATCAGAGATTTGGATGGCTGAGATCAGATCTGGGGTTTAAACGAGATAATATGCGAGGTATAGAAAGAGTTAATATGGGCCGTTGATCTGCATAGATCAACGACTGAGATGTGACCAAAGAACCTTATAAAGCGGGGTGTATGAATTTAACCAAAGGTGGGAGGATAGATTTGGACCATCCGATGTTGAAATGTGGACGGCCTGGATGTAATCAGAGCTTTGCGATTGGTAGGGGTAATCGACAGGGGAGTGCCGATGCGATTGGCTATGGACCGTCGATCTGCAGATCAGATCTACGGTGGAGGATGAATCAGGAGGCCCCAATCAGAGGTTGCGAATAAAATATTAAACCATGCCAATGGAAATCCCCAATACGAGATAGCACTAGCTATTGATTGGCTCAAGATTTAACGGTTGAGAGGGGATCCGACCAATGAACGGCGGGCCACTTTAAAAAATTGGGCTTTTAAATGAAATACAAAGGGAATACGCACATCGGGAGGATTATATATAAGGTTGGAACCCGATTGCGGGGCCGCTGGTCTATATGGAAAAGATAAAAGAACCGGGGCGTATATGCAAAAGGTGCCAATCGGCATCGGGACGAAGGAGATGGGATTTTCAATCTACCCATTAACAAATCTCCGATGCGAGATCCTTTCGACCGTCGATCTGTTTTTTAGATCGACGGTCCTTTTCATTAAAAACATTACACCGGCGCGTTTAGTTAAAAACATAGGAAAAAGGGGTTTTATGTATTTACAAAGGGAAGAAGTGATTGGGAATGGTTTATATAATGTGTTAAGCGCCCGATTGCAGGCCTTTGGTTTTTTGAATGAAACAAAGGATCGAGGCTCATATAGAAAGGAGCTAATTGCATCAGAGGTTGTATAAAAGCCAAAGACTTGTGCTCGCCAATTTGTTCCGATGCGATAAGCGCTTAGAACTATTAGCGCTTGGTTCTAGTGCTAGGGCACATGTGGGGAAGTGGTTAGGACTTAGCCCAAAGGGGCTTAAGCCTATAGTCAAAAAGCTTATTTTTTATGAAATTTTCAATGTTTTTTGATGGATTTGGGGGTTTCGGAAAAGTTTAAAAATGATTTTTAAACCTTGTAAAATGGATTTTTCGAAGGAAATAAGGGAATAAAGGGAAAATAGAGGAAAACCATGGGGAATTAAGGGGTAAAAATGAAGGTTAGTTTTGAAGTGAAAGGAAGAGAAAAATCGGGGAAAAAGGGATTTTTGCAGCAGTCTTTTCTTCATGAAAACAATAGAATTTCTGAGTTTAAAAGGGAAACAGTAGTGAAGATTAATCAGAGGATAAGGTATCTTCAAAAGACTTCAAGAATTAACAATTTTTGCAATAAAACTTGTTTCTTGAAGGCTTCAAAAATATTTTAGCCACCATTTGATATGACAAATTTTATAGGTGGCTAACAGTGGCTCCACTTGGGGATGATGTCTTCTTGAAGGCATCAAGAGCTTCAGACTTGCATTCTATGGGGGTTGATCAGTGCCTTATCCATTGAGCTACCTTTTCTTCATTGGATGATCTTCTTTTGCTTTGAAAAAATGTTAGCAGCCATGAAAAAAACAATGGATCTTCATCAACACAAGCTTTCTTCCTACCCAATCCTACTAGTCTAACATTTTTTCTTCTTTAAAGTGCACTTGGATTGGAAAACTCTTTTACAAACATTTTATTCTTTTGAAAGCAAAAAACCTAATCTATTTCTACTTCTTATTTCTCCATGAACTCATATTAAACAGATGAGCTCATATGCTTCTCTGCCTAGCTACTAATTTGTTAGGATTAAATAGTCTAACAGATTTTTATTCACTAATTTCTAAAACAAAAATTTAAAAGCATACAAGTTAGGATTGAACAATCCAACTTGTTGCTAATCTATGGCATAAAAAAAAAAACTGCACATAGAGATTATTTTACAGAAAATTAAATCAAAATGGAAGGCTTAAGATCTGAAAGTTCTAAACATGGCCTTCTCTTTTCTTCAGCTCTGTTTCTACTTTTGTTTGAGCTGTCTTTTTTTTATCACCTGGTTAAGATTTTAGGCTGATTAGAACCAATTTACCTATGTTTTTTGACTCAAAATTAAAACAGATTCAAGTCATTCTTCTTTTGGACACTTAGGTTCATATTTTGAGCATGTTTGAACCTTTATTTTCTATCCTAATCTACCTAGTTGATAAGCCAAGATTAAACTGTTTGGAAAATCTGATTCACTAACCTATCAACAGTCAATTTAAAACTAATTAGTCATGATTAGGGTGTATGACTAACTAGAAATGTGTTTTTAGGAGTGGCATTTAAGCTTTCACACTTTCAGATTTGTTTTTCTTTTTTGGTATGGGGCTATACCTTTATTGTTTTTACAATCTACCCTCTTTTCTTTCTTCTATTGTTTTTATATTTTTTATTTTTCTAACTTTGAATGTAATGATGGATGAAATATTTATAATGAGAAAAAAGATAAAAAGGCTTTCAAAACATGATAGGATTAAGAGAAGTAATGTTTGAGCATCCTACCATTGACAGGACCCCCAAACAGTTCAGCTCCATTTAACTCCTGCAAGAAAAAGGCATTGTTACCAGCAGCAGAATGAATGAGATAAGGGCCAAGCCATAAGTTGTCAAATTTCCCATGCTTGCCCTTGTCTTCTCTCCTTGAGTCCCACTTTAACACTTTGTCTCCAACATTGAAATTGTTGGCATTTTTTCTTCTATCAAAAAACTTTTTGATGTTGTCATGCTTTTGCAATGCTTTGTTATAAACCTCCTCTCTGGTTTGCTGAAGGTGAATAGTCTGATTTATCCTTCTGATCATGTCATTGTCTTCAGACTGAACCTCGTGAATCAACTTCATAACTGGTACACCAAGGCTGGTAGGAAAAATTGCATCTGTACCATACACAAGCTGGTAGGGTGACATCCCAATAGATTTCTTCAATGTCAATCTGTCAGCCCATAGTGCATGCACAAGCTTTGTGTGCCAAGACTTTTTGTTGTGCTCCAGAAAATTTTTAATTATGTTCACCAAACTCTTGTTTGAGGATTCTGCTAGCCCATTACCTTGAGGGTAATAAGTAGTGGAATGACCCAATGTAATCTGATATTTGTGACAGAATTCAACCATCTTCTTTGATCGAAATGTTGCTACATTATCAGTGATAATATTTCTAGGACAACCAAATCTAGAGAGGATATTAGTCTCCATGAATTTTATGATGACTGAGTCATTGGCTTGCCTAGAAGGAATGGCCTCTATCCATTTGGTGAAGTAATATGTTGCAATGAGAATCCATCTATGTTGGGCAGAGGATGGTGGATGGATTTCGCCTATGAAGTCAAGTCCCCACTGTTGAAATGGAGCTTCAACAGTGATTGGATGTAGAGGTAAGGGTAGCAGCTTCCTTTTTCCCTCAAAAATTTGGCATTTATGACAGGCAATCATCATCTTGTGTACATCAAGAAAGAGAGTGGACCAATAGTAACCAGCCCTTAGGATTTTATTGGTTGTTGTCTTCCAGTATAGGTGGCCTCCACATTCTCCTTCATGGAACTCGTGTTTAACCTTCTCTGCATCATACTCAGGCAAACAGTTAAGAAATATACCGCTTGAATTTTTCCAATAAAGACATTTATCCATAATGCAATAGTTTACAGCTTTTAACTTTAAGAACCTTGCCTTTGTTTTTGATAAACTAGGAGGTGTGTTCAAATTAAGCAAAACATAAAGAATATCAGCATACCAAGAGGAATTCATAAAATGGTCTTCAACAATGGAATTGAGATTTCCTCTTGTTCATCTAAAGCATCAATCATATTAATATAAAGAACTTCAAAATTTGATTCAGCCATTAATCTAGCTAGACCTTGGCCTTTCATGAGTTTAGTGGGCTTTATCTCTAAATCATATTCAAGAATAACAACTATCCACTTACCTCTCTTACCATCTGGGTCTTGTGTTAGAATGTCTTTCACAACTGAATTTGGGACAAAGGCAATGATGTGTGAGTGAAGGATGTATACTCTGAAGTCCTTTAAAACTTTAACCAAAGCAAAATCTTGCTTTTCCATAATGTTGTACTTCAGAGGGGCATCCCTCAAAGCCTTGCTAAAGAATGCAATAGGCTGCTCTTGTCCTTGTGGATTTTTCTGTAAAAGGACAGCAGCTATTGTATGTTCTGATGCAAATGAAAAAATATAAAAATCTTTTGAAAAATCAAGACTGATTAGAACCGGTGTTTTGGTTAACGCTTGTTTCACCAGTTCAAAGGACTTCTTTGCTTCCAAGGTCCATTTAACCCCTTGCTCTTTTTTCAGCATGTTTGTAATGTTTCTAAGGAACTCAGCCAAGTTGGGTATGAACCTTCTCAAGAAATTAATATTTCCAATGAAAGATTGTAACTCCTTGATGTTTCGAGGATGAGAGATTTGCAATATGGCCTCAATCCTCTTTGGGTAGATATCTTAATACCCTCTTCTGAAATGATGTGCCCAAGAAGTTTACCTTCTTGGAGACCGAATAGTGTTTTCTTTGGGTTTAATGATATCCCAAACTTTCTGCATCTCTCGAAAACTATTCTCAAATGTGCTAAGTGCTCTTCATCTGTCTTTGAAAAAACAGTCACATCATCAAGGTAAATAATGATGAAGTAGCCCAATTTTTCTGAGAATGCTATGTCCATGGCTCTTTGGAATGTTGCACCAGCATTCATTAGACCAAAGGGCATTTTCACATACATGAAAGTCCCCCAAGGTGTAGTAAAAGTTGTATTTAATTTATCATCAGGGTGAACTAAAATCTGATTGTACCCTGAGTAGCCATCCAACAAAGAAATTATTTTTGAACCCACTACCCTTTGTAAAATATGGTCCATCTTGGGTAAAGGGTAGTTGTCCTTGAGTGAAGCTTTGTTTAAGTCTCTAAAGTCTATACAAAGCCTAATCTCTCTTGTTTTCTTCCTAACTAACACCAGATTAGACACCCACTCAGAATATCTAATAGGGACAATAATACCAGCTTCATACATTTTCGTGATTTCCTTCTCAACCGAAGGTAACTGAACACGGTTAATTTTGCACGACTTCTGTTTGAATGGCTTTTGGTTTTCCTTGAGAGGAATTTTGTGCTGAATTATTTCAGTGTCACAGGATTTCATATCTTCGTAACTCCACGCAAAAACATCAAAAAATTCTTTAAACATCTCTATGTATTTGAGTTTAATGTGAGCTAGTAAAGTCTTAGATAGTTTGATCATCATTGGTTTTAGTTCAATGCCTATATTACACTCTTCCACTTCAGTCTCTACAGGGTCCAGTTTTGGCTTCTTGGCCACATCATTGAAATCAAACAACTCTTCTAAAGAGACCGGCCCCTTTGGCAAACTCTGATCTTTAGACTGCAGGGCTTCTAAATCCTCTATTTCTAACTCTGCAATCATCTCAGTTGTATTATCAAGTTTTCTAGATAACAGTTTTACATTAGCAACCTCAGGATACTTTTCTTCTTCATCAAGAAAATTTTCTTCACTAGGGCAGTCTGTTTCATAATCTGAATCTGAACTGGGTAGTTCAAATTCATTTCTGAACTACATGAAGTCTTTTATTTGTTTGTCTCCCTCAAACACTTGCCAATATTTCTTGTTATCGGGAACGGCTGGTCTGAATTTAATTTGAGTTGTGCATGCTTTTGTTTCATATGGTGTTAAGCATGTTCTAGCAGCAGATGCCAAACTGTGGGCCATGTTATTCTTTCTTCTTGGGACAAAAATTAATTGGTATTCCTCAAAAGTTTTCAAAAGATCCATGGCATTGTTTCGATAGGCTCTAAGTCTGCGGTGATTAGCGTTGTATTCCCCATTTTCTTGCCTAATAATTAATTTTGAATCCCCATGCACTTTAATTCTTTTAGCTCCTAACTTTTTCAAAAAATGTAAACCTAAGAGAAGGGATTCATATTCCGCTATGTTATTTGAACATTGAAAGTTTAATCTACAGGAAAGGCTTTCTATGTGGTTGTTTCCATTGTTGCGAATCTAGACACCTACACCAGCATTGCTCCTAGTGCAAGACCCGTCGAAGTTCATACTCCACAGTGGATTAGATTCAGGTTTATCTTGGTCAATATCCCCTTCAACCAATGTGCTTTCGGATTGTTCTTGAAAATCAGCACTCTGTTGAATTTGTTTTAATTCCTCATGTTTTTCATTTAGTTGAGGACTGTTTTCTTGACTATCAAGGTTTAAAAGCAATGGACGCATGATTTGTAGTTCAAGACCTGTGTGTTGTTCGCTGTAGTCTATGGGTTCAACAAACTGTTTTGACACTTCTGTGTTGTCTGTCTCCTCTCTATCGGCCATTAATTTAGTTAAAGTGACTTGCTCACTGAATGTTTCATCATTAAAAAGGATAAATGAATCAAGGCCTATGTTAACAGAATAAAGGGGAGAGTTTTGTGGTCGATCTTGGCTAGTAACCATATACTGCATATGGGACTCCCTGTAAAGTCTTCTTGTCTGATTGAAAACAGGGATGGTCGCATATGTCACGTCCATCTGCATAGTCCCTTGTAACTTAGCTCCCCAAGACCTAGATAATATCATGCCATACTTTGGGGGTACATCAACCACAACAATATCCATGACTAAACATTTAGCTGGAATCTGTGCTAAGTTAACACAAAGGTCTTTAAGTAAACCCAAACATTTTACTTTGCTTAAGTCAAAGGAGTAAAGGTCTTTGTAAGGTCTGGTGATTTCTAGACCCAGGCTCTCCATTACAGCTTTGGGCATTAAATTATGAGAGGCCCCTGAATCATGCATAGCATTATGCAAAATTTTGTCATGAACGTTTAAACTTACATAAAAAGGAGGAACAGGTCCCTCTTGATATCTACCTTCAATCTTAGGACCAAAAATGAGCTCTGGTTGGTCATCATTAAGATTGACTGTATCATTATTCTCTTCTATGTTAAAAGCCTTCAAAATTTGAGATCTATATATATTATGGGCAGCTAACTCAGTCAGGGGAACAGAGATTTTAATTCTGGAATTTTAATGCTCCAAACTAAAACGAATTTGATTCTTTGAAGTGCTTGTTTCAGCCTTTAACTGCCACTCTATCAGAAAAATCAGTTTTCTGATTTGTTCTATTTACATATGACAAAAAATTTTAACAGCAGTACTAGCTGAGGTACTAGTACTACTAAGGTTTGCACTCTGTTTTGCATTGTTTTGAGTGCCTTTCTCTTTACCTTTATCAGAATTTCTAGCCACTGTTTTGTCTTTCTGTTTTACAATTTTGGGTTTATTTACAGTGTTGTTTTGTGAAGATTTATCAGAGGTTTTGGTTTTGGGAGTTTCTTGGTTGGTTTTACTTCTAAGGTCATATTCTTTTTGAGACTCTATGATAACATTTTCCATGTCTTTATAATAATTTTCATCCTCATCTCTTTTGTCATCATAGGGTGTGTATAGACCCTGTTTTCTATCATAATGAACCTCAAAGTCATCATTATCTACTCCCAGCATATTGATATCATCTTCCTTTGTTTGCTCATCTGTTTCATCAACCTCACTTACATAATTTTGATGAAAAGGAGGAGTGATCTGTTGATCATCCTCCCTTGGTATATTTTGAGGTTGGTTTCTTCTGAAATTCTAATTTTGGTTCTGGTTTCTATTTTGAGGAGCTGTTTGGTTTTGATTTGCTTGTGCTCTTTCAAGAATGCTCATTTTCTTCATCATCTCCTCCATCATTCTTTCCATATTTGAGCAGGATGTGGAAGGTGTATATTCCTCTCTAAAGGACACTCTCTTCTCATTCTTCATTCTTGCTCTCTTCTCCATTAAGTTGACTTCCATAACAAGAGCCCCTTTTTGCATATATTCAAGGGTTAAAGGATCTCTCTCTCAGAGCTGATAAGCCATCTCAGGATCAAATCCTTCAGGAAACTTGTTTAATGCTGAGCCTTGTGGAGGTTTTAGATTTGGGGGAAGTGCATTATACACAATGTTAAATCTAGTGCAGTAAGCTTGTACACTTTCCCTAGTGTTTCTGTGGAGATTTTTGTAATCAGAAAGTATTTGAAGAGGGATTTTTCTGACTTCCCATTTGTTTAAGAATGTCTAATGGAATTCTTGGAGATCGTTAATACTGTGGGGGGCTAAGCCTTTGAACCTTTTTCTTACTTCTCCCCCCAAACTCTGAGCAAATAATCTAACTTTGACAGTTTCATCATCAATTTCATTTCTGTCAAAGTAGTCATTCATCTTATCCACATGTTGTGATGCAGTAGTAGCATTATTGGCATCATACAATGGTATCTTGGACTGATAGTCCTGTGGAAGATTGACTAAGGGAAAAGGAAGGACTAAGGGAGCATACCATGCTGGCATGGTAGGAGGTGGAGGTGGATTTACAAGAGGTGGATTAACAAGAGGGAAAGTGGGTTGGAGTGGAGTGGTTTGAACAGTGGATGTAGGATGAACAGATGTGGATGGACCAGGAATAGATTGCTGAGCTGATATTGGATGAGAGACACCTAAATTGAAAAGGAAATGTAAATCAGGTGGTGGTGTTTCTCTACTACCAGGATGTTCACTTTGTTTTGGGGATGAAAGTGAAGACTCTGAATCTAGCTGATCTAAATCATCAAGCGACCTAGTTCTAAATGGATTTCTTAAGTCAGCTTGTGATTGTTGAAGAGCTGCAAGATTTTCAGGAACTGAAGTAGCTCTCAAGGGTGATCTGAAAACAGTTGAAAATTTTATCTTAGGAGACTTCCTAAGGATACTTTCCGGGTTGTCAACTATCTCAGGTGGGTTTGGGTCAGGGCGTGCCCTGTTTTCTAGCTTATTTCTTCAAATGTAGATTTTGAAAGGTTTCTTGAGGTCTTAAAGGTACCTAGGCCAAGAAAACACTCAAAATCCCCAGTGGAGTCGCCAAAAATGTTAGCTCCCTGTAATTTGCAAGATTGGCAAAGTCAAACTGCAGAGAGAACACTTGAACCACTTTAGGATTCTAGGATCTAGCCCTCCTGAATCTGGAGAGGGATCTCTCCAATAAAGTACAAATATTGATTTATCTTTAAAGTTTTTGTGTATGATATTAGGCTAGTTATGAAGACTGAGGGTTTTTTGTTTGTTTTGGATGGTTGAGCATGATTATTAGTTGTTTGGAAAGTCCTAAAGGAAATAGTTTCAAAGGTATGAAGTTGCAAGCAATCAGAACAAGCTTTGGCTGATGAGATAGATATATCGCTAGTTTTTAGTCCATTGGGCTATGGAGTCATAAAAGGGCTTTAATTGAGAAAAAATTCAAGAGTGATCCAAGGGGAAAGTCATCTATATCACAAGATCTTTGAGATTAAATGATGGAATGGAAACAATAAAAGTGTTGGAGGGGTGGAAACAGATAATAATTTCAACTTTTATTTATAGTCTATCCAAACAAGAAAAGCCTTTTAAGCAACATTTTAAAACCAACCAAAGGGCAGAGCTCACCGTTAACCTCTTTGGACAAGCTCGTATTAAATATAAATCAAGAGATAAACAATCCAATAACCCACATAATTACTTTTAGAAAGGATGAAAAACACATAAGAGAAACAAAATGCAACTTAAGATCACATAAGGTACTTTTAAACCTAGTCTTCTTTCAGCAAACACTTAGGGAAACTTTTAGAATCTAATTTTGAAGAAAGAAGCTAGAAAACATGGCACACCATCACTTTTCTAGTCTAACTTTAATAAGCAAATAATGAAAATAACATTCAAGAATAATGTTTAAAGTAAATAGTAGGACGAGGGAACGCCAACATTCCTAACTGCTCAACTGTATTGAATCATTCTTAAATAAACAATTTAGAGGAAAACATTGAGATAAAGCTTATCAGTCAGAGAAGGGTATTGTAAACAGTAAAGCCTAACTCTATGCTTGATGTTCTTTATCAGAGAATAAATGGACAAAATGTCATCCACAAAAGGAAAACAATTACACAGAAAGGAGCACTTCACCAGTGATATAGACCAGGATCCCAAGAAACAGCTTGTTATTGATGTCAAACCAGTTACAGTCTTCAGGTCCAATGTTTCAGTTCAGCAATCATCTTCACTTCTCAGCCTAACTATTCGATCACAAACAGAGCTTCAAGAGCCTTTGAACACTATTTACATGTAGAAGTTTCGAGCACAAGTATATTTCAAAGTTCTGCTACCAACATTGTTTCATCTTCTACAAAGTATTTATAGAAGATATGAGGAGGTGGGATGGGATAAAAGATCTCCAAGGTTCAATTAATACTGATTAATACTTCTTGTCCCTTGAGGGGCTCGATGGAGAAGTTTACAGATATTTCTTCTGTATTAATTTTTTTACATTAAGAATTAAGCTTGGTGGAAGCTTTTGCTGACTTGAAGGCTTTGTGTCATCTTGTAATAGCTCTGCTAATATTTTGCAATAAGTTCCTTTGGCAGAATTAACTGTTCGGCTCTGATGAGGAAAATATCCTCTGTTTTGGTCATTACTCGGCCTTTGTTGAATGCTTTGATGCTACATGTGGCATTAGGTAGCTTAGAGGAATCAATTAGCCTCTGATATGGCAGTGGAGGCTTTATCTGTCTAATAGATATTTTTTATTTTTCTTTAAAAACTGTTAATTTGATTTGATTCTATGTATTAGGCTTAATCAGGCCTAAACTCTGTCTTCTACTCTATAACTGTATTTAATTTTAGTGGATTAGGCTTTTGAATGTCTATCTTAGCCGTAATCCACCCCAAACTGTATATTCAATGTTTAATTCTTTGTCTCTGGTTCGATTGGGTCTTCAACACTAACACTCTTTGATTGTTTTAATTATCTATGTCTTGTTGATGTGCAGGTGAGACAGGGGCTTTATAGAGCTGCCAGCGTTCATGAGACACTGACAAATGTGGTATAGCAACCCTATGGAACAAAACTCTTTGATAAACAAAAGCCTAGAGGATCGTCATCCTTGGCTTTTATTTTCTTTTAAAATTATTTCAAAAAACCTTTAAAACCTGCATAAACCAATAAAAATTGGAAAATACTGCGTATATTTGGGTAAAACTTCTTAGGAGGTTGCGGTTAGGAGCATGGCCGTTGGATGAATGCATCCAACGGTGGAGATTTGTCACATAGGTGAAAAGGAGGCAGTTTGGAAGAAGCAGTGGTGAAAATTAAGTCAGATCCGTCGATCTTACGAAGATCGACGGTCAGGAGAAACCAAGTCAATACAATGGAGAAGGGCTGCTTTTCGTAAAAATAGAAGAAATACAAAAGAAATATGAGGAAATCCCTTGGGCAGAGGAAAAATGCATTGAGGAAAATTAGGGTTTCGCGGGTGATCATGGGCTGTCCGACGAGATCGGCCCACAAAGATCAAAGGTAATGATTGATTTATGAAGGCCCTTTGGAAAAGGTGGAGGGCGATAGTGTAAAGGCCAGATTGAATCTGAGCCGTTGATCTGCAGAGATCAATGGCAGGGAGCGCACACAATAAAACATAATTCAAATGGGGAAAGCAGTTTCAGGAGGGAAAAACAGCTGGTTTCGCGTGGCCAAAAGGGGAATAGGTGGCTTCACCTTTTCTAACGTGATATGCGTTAGAAGGAAAAACGTAGCATTTCAATACCGCCTATATCACATAGCTTTTAAGAAATTAACCTTCGCGCTTAAACTTACGCAAAAACGCACGTCAACCGTTAGATCTGGGACCTCAGATCGGACGATGAGGTGTGAGTGAGATACTGGATAGATGCACGGGTGGAAGCAGGTTGGGTGGTTTTAATTTGGGCCGTTGGATCAGAGATTTTAACGGCTGAGATCAGATCTGGGGTTTAAATGAGATAATATACGAAGCAGAGAAAGAGTTAATATGGGTCGTTGATCTGCATAGATCAACGGCTGAGATGTGGCCGAAGAACATTATAAAGCGGGGTGTATGAATTTAACCAAAGGTGGGAGGATGGATCTGGACCGTCTGATCTTAACACATGGACGAACCGGATGTAATTGAAGCTTTGCGATTGGCGGGGGTAATGGACAGGGGAGCGCCAATGCGATTGGTTGTGGACCATCGATCTGCATATCAAATCGATGGTGGAGGATGAATCGGGAGGCCCCAATCGGAGGTTGTGAATAAAATATTAAACCGCACCAATGGAAATCCCCGATGCGAGATAGCACTGGCTGTTGATTGGCTCAAGATTTAACGGTGGAGAGGGGCTCCGACCAATGAACGGCGGGCCACTTTAAAAAATCGGGTTTTTAAATGAAATACAAAGGGAAAACGTGCATCGAGAGGATTATATATAAGGTTGGCAACCGATTGTGGGGCCACTGGTCTATACGGAAAAGATAAAAGAACCGGGTCGTATATGAAAAAGGTGCCAATCGGCATCAGGATGAAGGAGATGGGCTTTTCAATCTACCCATTAACAAATCTCCGATGCGAGATCCTTTCGACCGTCAATCAGTTTTTTAGATCGACGGTCCTTTTCATTAAAAACATTACACCAACACGTTTAGTTAAAAACATAGGAAAAAGGGGTTTTATATATTTACAAAGGGAAAAAGTGATCGGGAATGGTTTATATAATGTGTTAAGTGCCCGATTGTGGGCCTTTGGTTTTGTGAATGAAACAAAGGATCAGGGCTCATATATAAAGGAGCTAATCACATCGGAGGTTGTATAAAAGCCAAAGACTTGCGCTCGCCGATTTTTTCTGATGCGATAAGTGCTTGGAACTATTAGCACTTGGTTCTAGCGCTAGGGCACATGTGGGGAAGTGGTTAGGACTTAGCCCAAAGGGGCTTAAGCCTATAGTCAAAAAGCTTATTTTTTATGAAATTTTCAATGTTTTTTGATGGATTCGGGGGTTTCAGCAAAGTTTAAAAATGAGTTTTAAACCTTGTAAAATGGATTTTTCGAAGGGAAGAAGGGAATAAAGGGAAAATAGAGGAAATCCATGGGGAATAAAGGGGTAAAAATGAAGGTTAGTTTTGAAGTGAAGGAAGGGGAAAATGGGGGAAAAAGGGATTTTTGTAGCAGTCTTTTCTTCATGAAAACAACAGAATTTATGAGTTTAAAAGGGAAACAACAGTGAAGATTAATCAGAGGATAAGGTATCTTCAAAAGACTTCAAGAATTAACAATTTTTGCAAAAAAACTTGTTTCTTGAAGGCTTCAAAAATGTTTTAGCCACCATTTGATATGAAAAATTTTACAGGTGGCTAACAAAATAAACATAAATATTATGCATCAAACATCAAGCAAGAATCAACAACAACAAATAAACATGAATATTCTGCATTATACATCAAGAAGGAATCGACATGACATAAAGCATCGTACAACAATAATTAATGAAGTACATGGAAACAACACTTCATATACCTCAACTCTAATGTTGGTTGAAGAATAGGCTGCTCAATTGCATGATCTGAATGCACCATCGAAAATGTGGAGCTGAATATGAAGAAGTCGATTGTCTACATGCTAAAATCCGACACCTTCATCCAATTCTAGAAAATGGCCAAAAAATCAAGACTTCTGATGAAGAAACTAACACCGCCATCAGGTTCACGTCACTGAGAGGTGTAAAATCCATATAAAAGTTGTCCAATTTAGACACTGGGAAAATTTGGCCCCTCTGGAAATGATGCTCAATTAGGGTTCCACTGTCTATGCATCCTAGCTCATGGTTCCACCTGCAATTAAATAATATTTGTCTCGAACTACGTGCCCACTCCTCTCAGACCTGCCTTGGGTGCACTGAAGAAAGATGCATTTATATAAAAATTCTCAGGCAGATTATACAAGGTCGGGTTTGTTGGCATAATGGTAAGTTTGGTCGTTCATTGGAGGGAGGTCGGGGGGTCAAATCCTGACCTCTCCATAATAGGCACATATTTGTTTTCTTTTAAAACAACCATGGGCGGACAGACCCACATCGGGCAGCTCACCCCAACCGTTCACGTTGTTTTCTAATGGGGTATGGAGTATTTAAATTCATTTTTCTTTGTGAGGCTCTCAGGTGGGTGGGGTCAGCAACCCACTGGTGGTGTGTTCAACTCCCACTAGTCTCGGCTCATAACATGGAATGGGGTGGCATAGGATGTGTCCACCAGAAGTGGCCCACCCACCCATGATATTAGTGGCACATGGAGCAGGTCTGGCGGGGTCATGGCCGCTAGCCCTTTTAAATAACATGTTTGTTATGTTGGATGGAATGACCCGTGCCCCTCCAATTTTATATTTTTCTATTTAATATAAAACAACCCCCCTATTAAAATTTTAACATATTTTGGGCAGTACCGAACAAATTAAGTACCCCACATTTTCGCCCAGAATCTTACCAAAGCTGATTAGAATCCGGCCTCCAGGAAGTTGCAAAATTGCTGCCTCCTTAACCTGCCAAGTCATCCAATCAACTTTAGAACTTTTACCAGCTCTAACTTTCGCATACGAACTCGGTTTGACGAAATTTTCACACCGTAGAGATCGGGACGACGAGATATTCAACGTGAAACTGAGTTTTCCATGTTTCTGCCACTTTGATTTTTGAGCTTTCATAAGCCCTCTTTGTGTCTCCTGCATGTGTCTCTGGAGCCACCTGGATCATTCCTCCACACTAAGGAGCTTTTGGTCCTCCAAAATCATCAACAATAATCTACAACTGTTGTGTACAATATCTGCACCACAAGTGTCTTGGAAAATTTCACCCTTCCATCTCCTTCACCTTTGTTCTTCAGAGTCCTAAGAAATGAGCCGATACGTGCATCCTCTGCAAAATTGTAGTATAATCTCTTGCAAATTACATGCTCAAATATGACCAACCATGACCCAAGCATTTTCATACTTGCCACGAGTTTATAACACATACTCAGTGGTCATGTTTACACCAAAATGGAATCGATAATACTCTACCTATCAATACAAGGCCAAAAATATCATTATTGCCTAACAAGTGATGGAAAAAAACAAATCATCACTTTTAAATAAAGAAATGCAACACATGATTTGAAAATAAGTCCATGACACACTACCACATCTAGAAGAACCATCTCTCACTTATCAAACTAAATGGGTCATCTACATGTGGCGCACTTTCTTGTCGAACAATCGTTTCAACTAGTTCATCCACCGACGCTTCGTCCATAAGGTGACGCTCTATGGAGCCTCGAACACGTGGCTCTTTGTTGACCATTTTGGTTGCAATGGGTGCAAAAGTTATTCTTCCTCCAGACTTGCTTAACTAATTTATTTCTCTATTGTGGAAAAGGCTTTTCACGCCTCATCCTCGTTTGTGCTGCCATTCTTTTCCAACACTCAACAATGACATGGTTTTGTAAACCACAAAAACGACAAGTTTCCTTATGCCATGATTAGCAACTTTCTTATAATCAAAATGAACTTGCAAATATCGAGACTTGTTATACCTTTCCTGGTGGTCTCTAGTGCAATCATGGAGATGAGAGCTTATCTTAGCTCTTTCACTGCAACATGCACTTCCATGGGATGGTGGTGAAGTGTTCACATCATTCATTTTTCCTGGTGAGTCCAACAATATATGTTTGTCTCTGATATCATTATGGCGATGAGAGCTTGCCTCATCTTTCTCTCTACAATATGCGTTGTCATACGATGATGGTGAAGTGTTCCCATCATTCCTTTTCCTCGATCTTTCCATCAATATCGTGGAGGCTTCCGACAAGTTTGAACATTATCCTTCAGTGTATCCCAAACCTGCGTAGCGAGGTCTCTGCACAACCTCCAATAGCTACGTTATGCCTTGGCCATGAATGCCAAGTCCTCCTCCTTTATACCTCATCTTGGTAAAGAGTCTCATGTTAGTTCCTGTAAGGGGGATCTCTACATTTCCAACAGAAATAATAGCATGTAAAGATGAAACTAAAGAATGATCACAATTTTTTACCTCGGATGTCGATTTGGAAGCACATGATGAGGGCTTCTCTGAGCCTTCCTCGCACTTCACTTCTTCCAAGGCCTCTGTTGGAGCTTGTAGCTGAAGTTCCAACAGTTGATTCTCCTCCTTCTCTTCTTGTAGGAGTGTTTTCAACAGATCATGCTCTGTTTGAAGACTTTGGTTATTGTACTTCAATTCTCGCAATGAGCTTTTGGTGGCTTGTAATTGAAGCTGCGATCACTTCTTGTCCTCCTTCTCTTCTTGTAGAAGTGTTTTCAACTCAGCATTATCTACTGCTTGTTTCTCATAATCTTCATACAACATGTCCACCCTTTCGACATCCTCATCATGGCCTCATACATGTCTTTGACATCCCCCATTGTTTTACGTTCAATGGTTCATGTTTTCAGTCCACATCCATGATATTGGTGGCACATGGAGCGGCTCCGATGGGGTCATGGCCTGCCCCTCCAATTTTATATTTTTTTATTTAATATAAAACAACCCCCCTTTTAAAATTTTAATGGATTCTGAGAAATAGCAAACAAATTAATTATCTTACATTTTCGCTCGGAATCTAACCGGAGTTGATTGGAATCCAACCTCCGGGAAATTGAAAAAATGTTGCCTCCTTAGCATCCCAAGTTATCTAATCAACCTTACAAATTTGACCATCTCTAAATTTTGCATACGAACTCATCTTGATGAATCATTTTCACCGTTGCGATGAGGACGACGAGTTATTCAACTTGAAACTCAGTTTGCCACGTTTCTGCCACTTTTATTTTTGAGATTTCATAAGCCCTCTTTGTTTTGTGTGTGTCTATGGAGCCACCTTAGTAAAAAAGTGTGCCACATCAAGCCTTCACATCGCTAGGTATGTCTCGGATTATGGCATCACAGATTTGGCCATATAAATTTCAAATATTTGCAGTTACTTCATAAGAAAGGTATGGTTACTGGTCTTCCTGATTTAAAGCATAGTCTTGTTGATTATGAAGCATGTGCTCTTGGGAATATGCATAGAGATGAGTTTCCCATTACTGTTAATAGAAAACATAGAGATATACTTGAGTTAGTCCACACTGATTTATGTGGGCCAATGCAATCAAGATCTTTGGGAGGTTCATATTACTTCTTATTGTTTGCCGATGACTATACTAGATTTATGTGGGTATATTTTTGAGCAAAAAGAGTTATGTTTTTTAATATTTCAAGAAATTCAGAAGCATGATAAAGAAGCAAACATGAAAATACATTAATATTCTCTGCTCGGATCAAGGGGTAGAGTACAAGAAGGTTGATCTCAGTAAATATTGTAAAGAACATGGAATTCTGCAACATTGTATAGTACCCCAAACTCCTCAGCAAAACGGGGTTGCAAAAAGGAGAAACATAACCCTTGTGGAGTGTGCTCACAATATGCTGAAAGGTAAGAATATTTCTAATGGATATTGGGTTGAAACTATAAATACAACTGTTTATTTGAAAAAAAGAAGTCCTACAAGAGTTTTGGAATCTAAAACACCTTTTGAAGGCATATTAGGTTTTAAACCTTCAATTAAATGATATTTGAGAGTGTTTGGTTCCAAAGCGTTTGTCCATGTACCAAAGGAAAACCAAAATAAACTTGATGCAAAGGCCATCAAATGTACCTTTGGTGGGTATTGTACCTAATTTAAATCTTACAAATTATTTGATCCCTCTACTCACAAAGGTTTTGCTAGTAGAGATGTAGTCTTTCATGAACAGGTGCATGATGGAAACAATGTAAACAACAATGATGATTGGGACATTCCATTATTGGTGGAAGAAGGGAATGCTAAATTAGAAGAAAGCCATAATTAGCAGGAGCAACAACAACAGAAAGAATCAGATGTCTCAAATTAAATCATCGAACGAAGTCCATAAAGAGATGATGAGAACAGGTTGGATGTCACTCCAACACTCAGGTGATCAAGTAGGAAAACACAATTGCATGCGAGATACAAAGAGACTTCTTTTATAACTAGCATGTTAAGTGTTGTTGAACCCTCTATTTATAAAGAAGAAAATCAATATAATGAATGGAGGGAAGCCATTGAAGAGGAACATGAATCAATTCTAAAAAACAAAACTTGGGAGTTAGTTGAATTACCTGAGGGTAAACAAACCATAGGTTGCAAAAGGCTATACAAGCCCAACCTTAAAGAAGATGGGAGCATAGATAAGTATAAAGCTAGGGTGGTTGCAAAGGGGTATTCACAAAAATAAGATATAGAATATGAGGAAACCTTCACCCCCATAGCTAAACTTAATACAATCAGAATGTTAATTTCCTTAGCTACTAAACACCATAGGAAAATGCACTAGCTAGATGTTAGGTCTGCTCTCTTGAATGGGGAGTTGAAAGAGGAGGTCTATTTAGAGCAACCTGAGGGGTTTGTCAAACAGAGAAAATAACATTTAGTCTCTAGATTAAAGAAAGATTTATATGGACTAAAACAGGCTCCAATATCATGGTACGATAAAGTTGATTCATGCTTCTTACAGCACAGCTATAATAGAAGCATAATTGACCCCAATATTTATATCGTTTTTGATGAAAAGGTTCGAATAGTTTTGATTTCTTTATATGTAGATGATCTCATCATTAGAGGAAATGCAGATAAACTAATTGAAGAGATCAAGGTGCAGATGTCACAAATGTTTGAGATGAAAGACCTCTGTGAGCTTCGCTACTGTTTGGGTCCAGAGATCTCGAGAGATTCGGGACAAACTTTTAGAGCACATAGTAAGTATGTGAGGAGTCTTCTGAAAATGTTTAAGATGGATCAGTGTAAGGATGCAAAAATGCTGCTAAAAGAGAACACCAAACTTTAGTGTGATGATGGTTCAATGGATTAAAATGCAACATTGTACATGGAGTTGGTCAAGATTTTAATCTACTTGACCACTACTAGACCAGATTTGGCTTATGAAGTGAGTGCATTGAGCCAATTTATGTCCAAGCCACTTGAGAGTCATTAGATTGCTGCTAAAGGCGTCTTAAGGCATCTAGAAGGAACCTTAGACTATGGCATTTTTTATACTGATTCGTGTGATGTGAAAATGATGGGTTTTTTAGACTCTGGTCGGGCTAGAAACGCAGATTAGAGGAGATCTGTAACTGGCTATGCGTTTAGCATTGGGTCCGGGGTAATTGCATGGAGTAGTAAAAAGCAGAATACAATTTCCTTGCCTTCAAGAGAGTACCAAGCGATGTGTGGAGCGATTTGTGAAGCAGTTTAGTCGAGGCAACTTCTCCAAGATGCACAAGAAAAACACAAAGTTGCAACAATCATCACATGTCATAACCAAAGCTCCATCAAACTTGCAAACAACACGGTGTTCCATAAAAACACTAAGCACATTGATACACAGTTCCACTTTGTAGCTATAAAGAAATTCACGTTGAATATTGTAACACTTGTGATAATGCTACCCATATTTTTACTAAGCCTCTTGGTAGAATTAAATTTGAGATGTTTAGGGACATGTTAGGAATATTTGTGAACTCTTTATCCATTGAGGGGGAGTGTTGAATATAATAGAGAAACTATATTAGTGTGAGTCGGTTCATTTGAACCTTAGATTAGGAGTTTGTCCATATTTCTTAGGTTTTTGTTCTAACTTCCCTATTTGCATGTAACCTATATATTGTTTGATTTCTAATGAGAATGTAGAGTGCTCACTGAGTCTCTCTCATTGTAGTCTTTCCCAATAGAGCTAACCAGTATAGCTTTCAATAATTTGATTTTGCCATATTTTATCAACTATTACTTATTTGGTAAATTTTGTGTGAAAATCAATATATTGAACTAAAAAAATAGATCACATTTTTCACTTCTTATATATTTACTTTAAAATTAAAATAAATAAACAGTTGATAACACCTCCAATTATCAAATTTATGTAAAAATTTCCAACAAATTTAATTTCATTTAGATAACGAATTACATCTTGCTTCAATTTTATCCTCATTTAAATAACGATTCCATCTTTGTTAAATTTTACTATTAAACAATTATCATTTAGAACAATTTACAGTCGGGTTGAATAAGATCTCATTTCAAACTTAACATGTATCGAGTATTTTGATTTTGCCAAAATAATTCGTATCTCAGAAATTTATAATAATCTGAATACGAAAGTGACTGAAATTAGATCTTTAATGGGATGGGGATGACTTTCTGCAACTTCATAAGGACCGCTAACCAACATTTAGCGGCCCGTTACCGACTGTTCCCTTGCAATAATACATGATAACCCGAAAAATCAGTGTAGGTATTGGCCATGGAATTAAAAGAGCATTTCAACAGTTTTACTGGAAATTTTAGGACAAGGGCTATTAATGCCATTTTATTATACTGTATTAAATGTTACATAGAGTTGTGTATATATTATTTAATTTGTAATAATGTATTATTTGTGTTATAAATTTTTAGATATGTTACATTTTAAGTTTATTGATCTCTTACATTTAGAGTGGTTTTACTCTTCATTATCAAGTATTCAAGTAAAACATGATACATGGGAAAATAGTGCTGGGGCTACTTAAAAAGAATGAATCAACCATTAAAGAGATCAGTAACCTTAAGTGAACTTATTTAAAAGTTAAAAAAATTAAAATTATATTTATTGGAAAGGTTTTGATGATAATTTCAATAATTAAGTAAAATTAAAATTATATTTATTAGAAAAGTTAAAAAATTTTAAAAATTTAAAATTATATTTATTAGAAGATTTTGAAAGACAATTTCAAAAAAAAAAAAGTTTGAAGAAATTAAAAATATACTTATTAAAATGGTTTTGACTATAATTTAAAATAAAATAAAATGAAAGAAAAAATATTAAAATTAAAATATATTTATTGAAAAAATAGAAATTAAGAATGATTTTGACCACATTTAAAAAAATAGGGTTATAATTTAAGCAAATTTTAATTAAATGAAAAAGAAAAAGAGAATTGTTTAAATCTTTTAGAGATAAATGTTTGAGGAAAATAATATTAAATAAATTCATAAGAATTAGGTAAATTGATAAAATGATCAATAAATAATCAAAATAATAATATTAACAAACATAAAAATAATAGTAATAAAAAAGTTAATCAAAATAAATTAAATAATCATGATAATAATGAAAATGAAAAAAAAAAAAATGGAAAAAAAAATATAATTAAGAGAGGAAGGAGAGCGCGTGATGGTGGATGCTTTCGGGGAAAAGGGTTTCAACCCATTAACGTACCCATCAATAATATTCATAAAACAACTAAAAAATTATGAAATTAAAGAAAATAGCCTCAAACTCATAATTTTTTTTTTTAAATCACAAATTTGTTAATTGTTCTAATGTAGATTGAATTGTTTTTATTAAAAAAATAATAAATATTATAATTTAAAAGTAAATTAAAATTATTAAAATATAAATATATACTTAAAAAATTATTTCATTAAAAAAAAAAAAAAAACTCATTATTTTTTCCTTAATTTAAAATAATTTTATTTTTAATTTATTTATTTTAACTTAACTTAATATTATCTTATTCCACTCAATAGAGTTTATCTTAAAATAAAAAGGTATGAAAAACATATTTATTTATTAACTCACTTGCACTAAGTGAATATTATAATACTCTACTCTAACTCACTCTAACTCATCTGCCAAACTAGATTGGGAGAAAGTGAAATTGAATTTTAATAAACGTATTCTTTTCTATCTTGTTTCGAGTCAAATGAAGTAAAGGTTAAACCATTGGGAGATCCATTATAATGTTGCATTGCAAAACATTAATAACATTAAAAAAATTGTTACTTCTAAGTTCAAAGAAAAAATGTGGTGTGAGAAATATCTAGGAGCTAAAAGAAAGTTAAGGTATTATAAAGAGGTCATCAACCCCACCCTAGAAGATCAAAAGTATCTCTCTGTTCTAACTAGCCCAAAGAAGAAAATTAATATAGCGAAGATTAGAACGAACTCTCATGAGCTTTATAGTGAAATAGGTAGTTCAACAGTTCCTAAAACACCATGGACTGAAAGGATATGCCATCTCTGTGAGAATATGAACATCTACCATGAAAATCACTTCCTCTTAGAGTGCCCCTCGTACAACCACATTAGAGAAAAATTTCATAATCTTTGTTGCAATACTGACCTTCCTAGCCTTTTAAGATATCAAAATTATAGTGAGCTCGGGAGGTTTCTCTCCAAGCTTTTTGAGCATAGGAATAAAATATTAAATCAAACTAAATAACTCTTTTCTTTAGGTCAAATAGACCAAAGATTGGTCTGAGTGGACGTTAACCATCATCATCATAAACATTACCCATACATGTAACTTAATGAGGTGATATTTTGGTCTTTTGGCTCAGATAAGGGTAAATATTATAACTTAACCCTCGTTTAAACTTCATTTTGATTCTAAAAATAGAATCAATATCTTTGAAAATTTTAGAAAATTGTAAAAATTGTAAAAGGTCAACAATTTTTACAATTTTGAATACAACAATTTAACAAAAAAATAAAATTCCCTCATGAGCTATACAATTATTTTTGGAATATCAATGTTTTTTTTTTATATTTAAAATATTATATTATTTTTAAATTTAAAGCTTATTCTTGAATGTATAGATGTATTTCACATGGTTTATGTAAATTTAAAAATTCAAACTTCTGATTTCAACGTATTTTTATTAAATTTTAGTTAAAATTAACCAAAAATATACCCTTCAAAAAACCAAAACTTCAAAAAAATTAACTAGAATTAGATTTCAAACAAAATCAATAAAAAAATATATTAATTAAAAAAGGAAAAGAAACTTCCATACACTACTACTTTACATAAATTAAAAGTTTAAAGATGAAAATATATTTTTAAAATCTGGAAGCCCTAATAGGTTAAAATTACAATAATCTAACAATTATGTTTTTTTCCAAGGGATACCATCTTTTTGGAATATCATATTTTTTTTAATTTAAAATATTAAATTATTTTTTAATTTAAAGTTCATACTTGAATGTATAAATGTATCTCACATGGTTTATGCAAATTTCAAAATTCAAATTTGTGATTTCAATAAATTTTTACTAAATTTTCTGTAAAATTAGCAAGAAAATATACCCTTAGAAAAACCAAAACTTCAAAAAATTAACTACTACATTTTGAATTAGATTTCAAACAAAATCAACATACATATATATATATATATATATTAAAAAAGGAAAAAAAACCTCCATATAATACAACTTTACATAAATAAAATTTTTAAAGATGAAAATTTATTTAAAAGTATAGAAATTTTGGTGAATCTTATTAATCTATGGGCACTTTAAAATGTTTGACTATATTTTTATAAAAATATTTAAACTTTCTATAATTTTATATAGTCTCTATAAAATTCGAGCCATTTTTGAAATAAACTAATATTACCTTATAGGCACTATAAAAATATTTAAACTTTCTATAATTTTATATAGTCTCTATAAAATTCAAGCCATTTTTGAAATAAACTAATATTACTCTATAAAAATTGAACTAATAAAAAATGGCTTTTGAAAATACCATCCAAAATTAACCCACTTGAGTAATTTAACCCATAAAATTTTACATACTTTGCATTTACACAAAACAATTTTAAATAAAATAATAAATAATTAAAAAAATAAAATAATAAATAATAATAAAATAATATCAGTATTGGTATATTTTATAGGATCCCTTCAAAGCCAAACTAGGCTGAGTGAGGAGCAGGGGCCTCAAAGCACTTTTACTTTGCCAAAGCAAAGTTAAATTCAAACCATTTAATTGAAAGCAATAACTACATAATTTAATGAGCAACCTAAGCGTTCTATTCACATTTATGTAACTTCCAAGATACCGACATCATCACATGTGTACCGCTAAAATGGCCTAACCATACACGCGTTCTTCATTGTTTGGCCCACTGCATTTATGGCTATATCATCATCTATTTACTGGCACCGCCTATATATACTCTTCAGACCTCCCACCTCTTCCAACACTGAGTAGCCTTCCAACACTCGTAATTTTGGTTTTGCTCTGCTTGTGGTAAGATTTCAGCTGAAGAAATGGCGCAATTTGTGAGCGTGGAGATAGATTTGAAGGTTTCTGCTCAGAAACTGTGGGGTGCCATTAAGGATTCTGCAACCTTGTTTCCTAAGATAATGCCCTCTCATTTCAAAAGCATTGAAGTAATTGGAGATGGTAACGTGGGCACCATTCGAAAAATGAAATATGGAGAAGGTAGGAAACAAATCTGAGTTCATGAATTCAAAATCATCTAATTATCAGAGGTTTCAGGATCTGTGTTTTACAGTTATGTAGTTATGTAGAATATGATGGTGGTGGTGATTATTGTTTGTTAAGATTAATATGAAACTTTAAGTTTTAAGGAAGGTGAAAAATAAATTTGATACTTTAAAATTTTGTTTGATTTTTCAAAATTTTATTTGTATGATAAAAGAAAAGAAACATGATCCAAGATCTATTGTGGATCTCAAGAATATTTTAATTGATTAGATTTTTAAATATTTACTAAATCTAGATGAAATTAATTTGATCTGGAATATTCTTTTGTGTCTGAATTTATGTAAAAAATATAATGAAAAAAATCCTTGTTGGTTGCAGCAATGAAAGGGGCGACCCATGCATCCGAGAAAATTGAAGTATTGGACGAAACAAATATGACCGTTACTTATACTGTGATCGAGGGTGAGATTCTGAGCATATTCAAGGTCTTCAAGCCGACCTTGAAGGTAATTCCAGGAGCTGATGCCAATTCCTCCAAATTAAGCTGGAACGTTGAGTTCGAACCAGCAGGCAACGCAGCTCCCCCAACAGAGCCAATCAAAGAAGCAGCCATCAACACATTTAAGGCTGTGGAAGGATACCTGCTGACCACAGCTTGAGTTTCACATGGACGATATCATGTTTAGTATAATAGAATAATGGATCACAGTGCTTATTGCCACAACTTTGTCCTCTGCAGTCTCTTTGCTCAAGGGAATTAATGCTTCCCTGCTGAGAGACATTTTATTTAATTGGATTTGAAGTTATTGATATAAGTTTCAGATTGATATTTACATCGTTGTTTTGAATTCGGTGTTAGGGTTTTCTGCCTGTTGTTGAATTTGGGGTTATCAATCTCAGCAATTGCTTATATTCAGCTCATTCACACGAAGTTATCAATCTCAAATAATCTGCAATTTTTTTAAGAACTTTTGTTTTCTTGGCATTAAGCTTTTCTGGAGTCAATCTGAAATGTGAGATCTACTATGTTTGGAGGATATTTTGTTAATCTATCGCCATCCAACTTAAATTAAGCATTTGATGTTGTAGAAAAACAGAAAGAAAAAGTAACAATCACATTATAAAATATTCAGAAGACAATTTGCTTGTCCTCTTCTTGTCTTTACTTAGTATATCTAGTTTGGACATGCCATTTTGAATACTTGGACACTTCACTGAAAATATCAATATATCAACAACATATTTTAATTTTTAAGTGAATATTTCAATCTCTAGACCATTACAGAGTTTGATTGGTGATGGCTCTGTGAGAGTTTGATTGGTGATAGTTATGTGTGGGAATTTGTGTGTTTCTATTTGGAAGTTAGAATAATAGCTTCAACTTTTTAACGAAGACTTTATCTCAATGTAAATAAGACTACTTTATTAAAATATAGTATTTAATGAAATTTTAATTTATTAAATTAAATTTTTAAATTTTATGTAATTATTAATCAATATAGATTCATGTTCAATTTTTGATCTACCAAACATCTAGAAAATCAAAAGATTTGATATATTTTTAAATGAAAAATTTAAGTAAGCTTTGTACTTCTAGATTCATAATTAAAATGGTCTATGGTGGTTTTTAATAATATTATTTATATTTATATAAATTCCACCACTCTTTTATAAAGTATTTTTATTTTTATTTTTATTAAAATTCTATCTATCTATGGCACATGGAGCTAGTTACACTTTTTGACGAAGTGCCTGCTTGTTTTGATGCAAAAAGAATGATTGATCTAGCAATATTAAGTACTTGATTGCTTAAAAATAGTAAAAGGATGATTCATCTAGCAATATTAAGTACTTGATCCAGTAATTTTTAAGTACTTCATAGAGTAAGCTATTTAGATGCTTAAAAATAGATTGATCAAGCATTTAAACAAACTCTCAATCTAGCCCTATTCTAACCCCAGTTAGCGGCTCCATTGAGCTATATGTTTCAATAGAGCCTCTTGATGGAGAGTTTTGGCTTGATGGAATGTTATTTCTACCTAGATGGAAGAACTCAATGCAACTACTCAATCTTGCTACCCATCAAAGGTGCCAATGACCCAAGATAGGTTTCAAGAAAAATAAAATAAATTAATTTGATAAAATATATCATACAAAAACTACAAAAAACATTCACTAAAAACACCATGAAAACTACAAAAAATTACCAAGAAAACCATTGAAAACCACAAAAACCCAATTTAGAAAACCACCAAAAAGACCAAAAACAACTTAGAAAAACACTAAAAAAGCCCTAAAAAAGCACCCCAAAAATTCGTTATATAAGTTATATGCAATGGTAGCATCTTTATTATAAATATTTTCTATGGTAAATTTTTTTTTTTGAATTATTTTAGGTTTTACTATTTTTAAGGAATTTTGTGAAATAAATTTTAATTTTTAATTTTTTTTTAATTAAAAATTCATTTTAAATTTTGAACAAATTTGACTAAAAATGTGGCCAAAAAAATTTCAAAAGAAAAAAAAATTAAACTATACCCAATCAATAAATAAATAAATTAGAAGCTTTATATTGACATAATGAATATGGTTACTCATAATGAACCTCTATTAACTCACATACTAAATTTTATTTCATTTTTTATTTTTTAATAATGAATATAGTAATTTGTTTTAAAAATATAATTATACTTAAATAGAATGTAAATTAAAAATCCAAAATAGTTTTCTAGTTATTTAATTAAATTTTATTATATATACATATACATATATAGTATAACTATTTAATTAACCTTCGAAAAGATAGGGGTAGAATATGTATGCCTTAATAGACTTAGTAGTGAAATGGTTGGAGAGAGGTGGATGCCTTGTCCCTTGGAGTGAATTTAAAATTATATATATATATATATATATATATCATTTAACTATAACTATTATATATGCACAACATAACTATATACAATTATATAATATAACATAGCATGTGACATAATTATATAACTATATATAGTATAGTTATAGCTATAAAATTTCTCTCTCTCTCTCTCTCTCTCTCTCACACACACACACACACACTCATATAGATATAAAATTTAACATAGTTTTATAACTATTTAACATAATGTGTTTTTCATAATAACATAAGATGGGTGATGCTCAACAAATTTTTCTATAATTTCCCTTAAAATTTATACTACTCATATTTGTAGAATTATTTAATATAATGATATGAAAACTATATATCTCTTAGTTCCCACCCTTCTTAAATTTATTAGTTGAGTAATGAATTTGTAATTTACACTTCCTTTATTTTTATTTAACTATATAACATAACATAGGATAACTATAACACACACACACACACACATATATATACATACATTAAGTTCAAGTTTCAACAATGCATCATTGATACATATATTAAATCCATGATGGAAAGTACATTTAAAGTGAATCTATAAACATTTGGACTCTTTTCTAATTTGTACCATATTGTTTCATTATGTAGTGTTGTACGAGAAACATTGTCTTCATCTCCTTGCACCTAGTACATGTCATGTGTCAAAATCAAACATTATAAGAACTTGTCTTATGTAGTATTTGGTTGGTATGAAGTTTTATTAGTTTTGAAAATAGGTTTATTTCAAATTGTTGCATATTTTTACATATTTATGCTATATGAATAAAATGCATTATTTGTAAATGGGAAAAGTGTAAGTTAGATTTGATGGCATTGCTCGATTGTGTTTACATGGAACTCAGTACTTTGGTTGATAATTTATCAAAAAAAAAAAAAACTCTATTTAGTTTAGGGCTTCAACCTAGATTATTCTACTTGAGTTTATAAATGGTTTTCTTGTCAACATTCTTTCTACATCAAAATTTTTTTCTTGGATTAGTTTATATATACTATATGTAATTTGTAGATCCATCCACCATACTCCCCCCAAACATAGCCTATTGGAGTGTTGGGGGATCCGTTATACATGGTTGGGCTAGATCATGTAGCCATACTAGAGTGTTTGCTCCACTCATACATCCATTCTCTCACACCTGTCATAGTGTCAAAGGCGGTGTTTCTATCTCTATTGATGATCTTGCTATGGATAGTGGAATTTCTTCACTTGTTGTAGGTACACATCTTGCATTTTAAATCCTCTTTAAACATTATGTGTTTATGTCTTGAAATTGTATTTAATTTTTAAATCATCTTCAATTGATGTGTTTGAATTTAATGTATATGTTATTATGCTTCTAATTTTTTATAAATATAATTATGTTTATGATTTGCAGACCCTAAGCAGGGTGAAGATGAGGATCAAAGTGCATTGTCGATCCCTCCGAGGAACGACACTATAGCTAGTATCATAGGTTAGGATACTAGGTCCCAACAAACATGGATCACATTAGAGCTGGATAAAATATCTGCTAGTTCTCCTACTAGGGGTAGTTTGTCTCTGATGCTAGATATCATCAACAGGTTGATTGAGACATACCATAGGGCGAGCCCACAAGGCCACCTCCTATATTCCATATATAAGAGTAGGAGGCTGGATGTTAGAGGTCCACATACTTGGAAGGTGGTGAAAGATGCCACCAAGAACATTGATGTTCATGGGGAGTTTTTTAACATCCCTTCAGACTATCGTGCTAGACATGTTGGTGTGGTTCTACTAAAATATTTTAACAATGTTGACGCAAATCCTTTTTTTATGATTGATTCATTGGAGCTTGGGGCCAATTACCCCACCATGAAGAGGTCCCCATTTACTTTTCAAAGCATATATATGCAAATTTTGTGCTACATATGAGGCTCAATTACACCAACACTGGATCTAAGTTTTCTGGACCCAACTTGGGATGTAGGTATGAATGTGTCACAACTCATAGGGACCTTGCACATGTAGTACCACTTCTAAGATTGTTGTCATGACCATCTCAAAGTTTGGTAGTGTCGATGAAGATAGAGAATTTTTTGCAACGTGGCATTGAGACTAAGCATACAATTGTAGATAACATGCAGAGCACATTCACCATTGCACATGTCGCATTGTGTGACGAGATGCACAAACCACCTTTCTTGCCTGATTGGCCACAAGTTGATTACATGATGATTCATATCTCAAGAGTTTAGGGTGTGACGAACTTTTGTCATATACATGTACGTGTCTTGATACAACCCGTGATAGTTGGAGGGTACATGACCCACATGACATAGACAAGGTACACACATACAAAATTTTTGACTCTTATCATCGAATTATATATTATTTATACTAATAAGTTCGTATCATATTACATTTATATTAGTAATTCATGATAATATGCATGCACAACCCATCTACATAGATGATATTTTGAGGTCATCTGAGGAGGAAGTTGAGCAACCAAAGCAGCCTCCTCTAGTGCATGTTTCCATGGCTCAGTCTCCTCCACCTCCAGCTCCACGTCATAACTCTCATGGACTAGGAGTTCAGATAAAAAAAATTATTACTAAGATTTCAAAATTTTCTTTTTTGAAGTTACATGTATGCATAATAATTAATTAGCATATTTATTATAATTTGTCTTTGCCATTATGTACATAAAAGAAATAAGTGATCAACATTAGATTTCAAAAACATTTTAATTGATTAGATTTTAAAATATTTTCTAAATCTAGATTACATTCATTAGATCTCGACTATTCTTTTGTGTCTGAATTTATATGTAAAAAATATAATGAAAAAAACCCTTGTTGGTTGCAGGAATGAAAGGGGCAACCCATGCATCCGAGAAAATTGAAGTATTGGACGAAACAAATATGACCGTTACTTATACTGTGATCGAGGGCCATATTCTGAGCATATTCAAGGTCTTCAAGCCGACCTTGCAGGTAATTCCAGGAGCTGATGCCAATTCCTCCAAATTAAGCTGGAACGTTGAGTTCGAACCAGCAGGCAACGCAGCTCCTCCAACAGAGCCAATCAAAGAAGCAGCCATCAACACATTTAAGGCTGTGGAAGGATACCTGCTGACCACAGCTTGAGTTTCACATGGACGATATCATGTTTAGTATAATAGAATAATGTATCGCAGTGTTTATTGCCACAACCTTGTCATCTGCAGTCTCTTTGCTCAAACGGAGTGTGGTTCCCAATTGAGAGAATTTTTATTTAATTGGATTTGAAGTTATTGATATAAGTTTCGGGTGATATTTACATCGTTGTTTGAATTCGGTGTTAGGTTTTACGCACATTGTGAAATTTGGGGTTATAATCCCGAAATTTGCTTATAATCGGCTCATTCACCACAAAGGAATCAATCTCAAATAATCTGTGATTTTTTAAGAACTTTTGTTTTCTTGGCATTTAGCTTTTCTACGAATTGATAAAGAATGTGAGATCTACGTTTGGAGGATATTTTTGTTAATCTATAGCCATCAACTTAAATTAGCATTGATGTTGTAGAAAAGCAGAAGAAAAAGTAACTTAATCACATTATAAAATATTGAAACAATTTGCTTGTCCTCTTCTTGTCTTTACCTAGTATAGTTTGGACATGCCATTTTGAATACATGGACACTTCACTGAAAATATCAATATATCAACAACATATTTTAATTTTTAAGTGAATATTTCAATCTCTAGACCATTACAGAGTTTGATTGGTGATGGCTCTGTGAGAGTTTGATTGGTGACGGTTATGTGTTGGAATTTGTGTGTTTTTATTTGGAAGTTAGAATAATAGCTTCAACTTTTTAACGAAGACTTTATCTCAATGTAAGTAAGACTACTTTATTAAAATATAGTATTTAATGAAATTTTAATTTATTAAATTAAATTTTTAAATTTTATGTAATTATAAATCAATATAAATCTATCTTTAATTTTTGATCTACCAAACATCTAGAAAATCAAAAGATTTGATATATTTTTAAATGAAAAATTTAAGTAAGCTTTGTACTTCTAGATTCATAATTAAAATGGTCTATGGTGGTTTTTAATAATATTATTTATATTTATATAAATTTCACTACTCTCTTATAAAGTATTTTTATTTTTATTTTTATTAAAATTCTATCTATCTATGGCACATGGAGCTAGTTACAGTTTTTGACGAAGTGCCTACTTGTTTTGATGCAAAAAGAATGATTGATCTAGCAATATTAAGTACTTGATTGCTTAAAAATAGTAAAAGGATGATTCATCTAGCAATATTAAGCACTTGATCCAGTAATTTTTAAGTACTTCATAGAGTAAGCTATTTAGATGCTTAAAAATAGATTGATCAAGCATTTAAACAAACTCTCAATCTAGCCCTATTCTAACCCCAGTTAGGGGCTCCATTGAGCTATATGTTTCAATAGAGCCTCTTGATGGAGAGTTTTGGCTTGATGGAATGTTATTTCTACCTAGATGGAAGAACTCAATGCAACTACTCAATCTTGCTACCCATCAAAGTTGCCAATGACCCAAAGGCTCAAGCTGAGATAGGTTTCAAGAAAAATAAAATAAATTAATTTGATAAAATATATCATACAAAAACTACAAAAAACATTCACTAAAAACACCATGAAAACTACAAAAAATTACCAAGAAAACCATTGAAAACCACAAAAAACCAATTTAGAAAACCACCAAGAAGACCAAAAACAACTTAGAAAAACACTAAAAAAGCCCTAGAAAAGCACCCCAAAAATTCATTATATAAGTTATATGCAATGGTAGCATCTTTATTATAAATATTTTAAGGAATTTTGTGAAATAAATTTTTAAAAAATTGTTTTTTTTTTATTAAAAATGCATTTTAAATTTTGAACAAATTTGACTAAAAATGTGGCCAAAAAAATTTCAAAAGAAAAAAAATTAAACTATACCCAATAAATAAATAAATTAGAAGCTTTATATTGACATAATGAATATGGTTGCTCATAATGAACCTCTATTAACTCACATACTAAATTTTATTTCATTTTTTATTTTTTAGTAATGAATATAGTAATTTGTTTTAAAAATATAATTATACTTAAATAGAATATAACTTAATATATATATATATATATATATATATATATATATATATATATATATATATATATATATATATATATATATATATAATTAACCTTCGAAAAGATAGAGGTAGAATATGTATGCCTTAATAGACTTAGTAGTGAAATGGTTGGAGAGAGGTGGATGCCTTGTCCCTTGGAGTGAATTTAAAATTATATATATATATATATATATATATATAACATTTAACTAAAACTATTATATATGCACAACATAACTATATACAATTATATAATATAACATAGCATGTGACATAATTATATAACTATATATAGTATAGTTATAGCTATAAAATTTCTCTCTCTCTCTCTCTTTCTCTCTCTCTCTCTCTCTCTCACACACACACACACACATATATAGATATAACATTTAACATAGTTTTATAACTATTTAACATAATGTGTTTTTCATAATAACATAAGATGGGTGATGCTCAACAATTTTTTCTATAATTTCCCTTAAAATTTATACTACTCATATTGACTCTTTTCTAATTTGTACCATATTGTTTCATTATGTAGTGTTGTACGAGAAACATTGTCTTCATCTCCTTGCACCTAGTACATGTCATGTGTCAAAATCAAACATTATAAGAACTTGTCTTATGTAGTATTTGGTTGGTATGAAGTTTTATTAGTTTTGAAAATAGGTTTATTTCAAATTGTTGCATATTTTTACATATTTATGCTATATGAATAAAATGCATTATTTGTAAATGGGAAACGTGTAAGTTAGATTTGATGGCATTGCTCGATTGTGTTTACATGGAACTCAGTACTTTGGTTGATAATTTATCAAAAAAAAAAAACTCTATTTAGTTTAGGGCTTCAACCTAGATTATTCTACTTGAGTTTATAAATGGTTTTCTTGTCAACATTCTTTCTACATCAATTTTTTTTTCTTGGATTAGTTTATATGTACTATATGTTATTTGCAGATCCATCCACCATACTCCCCCCAAACATAGCCTGTTGGAGTGTTGGGGGATCCATTATACATGGTTGGGCTAGATCATGTAGCCATACTAGAGTGTTTGCTCCACTCATAGATCAATTCTCTCACACCTGTCATAGTGTCAAAGGCGATGTTTCTATCTCTATTGATGATCTTGCTATGGATAGTGGAATTTATTCACTTGTTATAGGTACACATCTTGCATTTTAAATCCTCTTTAAAAATTATGTGTTCATGTCTTGAAATTGTATTTAATTTTTAAATCATCTTCAATTGATGTGTTTGAATTTAATGTATATGTTATTATGCTTCTCATTTTTCATAAATATAATTATGTTTATGATTTGCAGACCCTAAGCAAGGCAAAGATGAGGATCAAAGTGCATTGTCGATCCCTCCGAGGAACGACACTATAGCTAGTATCATAGGTTAGGATACTAGGTCCCAACAAACATGGATCACATTAGAGCTGGATAAAATATCTGCTAGTTCTCCTACTAGGGGTAGTTTGTCTCTAATGCTAGATATCATCAACATGTTGATCGAGACATACCATAGGGCGAGCCCACAAGGCCACCTCCTATATTCCATATATAAGAGTAGGAGGCTGGATGTTAGAGGTCCACATACTTGGAAGGTGGTGAAAGATGCCACCAAGAACATTGATGTTCATGGGGAGATTTTTAACATCCCTTCAGACTATCATGCTAGACATGTTGGTGTGGTTCTACTAAAATATTTTAACAATGTTGACGCAAATCCTTTTTTTATGATTGATTCATTGGAGCTTGGGGCCAATTACCCCACCATGACAAGGTCCCCATTTACTTTTCAAAGCATATATATGCAAATTTTGTGCTACATATGAGGCTCAATTACACCAACACTGGATCTAAGTTTTCTGGACCCAACTTGGGATGTAGGTATGAATGTGTCACGACTCATAGGGACCTTACACATGTAGTACCACTTCTAAGATTGTTGTCATGACCATATCAATGTTTGGTAGTGTCGATGAAGATAGAGATTTTTTCGCAACGTGGCGTTGAGACTAAGCATACAATTGTAGATAACATGCAGAGCACAGTCACCATTGCACATGTCGCATTGTGTGACGAGATGCACAAACCACCTTTCTTGCCTCATGGCCCACAAGTTGATTACATGATGATTCATATCTCAAGAGTTTAGGGTGTGACGAACTTTTGTCATATACATGTACGTGTCTTGATACAACTCGTGATAGTTGGAGGGTACACGACCCACATGATATAGACAAGGTACACACATACAAAATTTTTGACTCCTATCATCAAATTATATATTATTTATACTAATAAGTTCGTATCATATTACATTTATATTAGTAATTCATGATAATATGCATGCAGAACCCATCTACATAGATGATATTTTGAGGTCATCTAAGGGGGAATTCGAGCAACCAAAGCAGCCTCCTCTAGTGCATGTTTCCATGGCTCAGTCTCCTCCACCTCCAGCTCCACGTCATAACTCTCATGGACTAGGAGTTTAGATAAAAAAAAATTATTACTAAGATTTCATAATTTTCTTTTTTGAAGCTACATGTATGCATGCTAATTAATTAGTATATTTATTATAATTTTTCTTTGCCATTATGTACATAGGCCTAGATGTAGAGGTGTGTCGATGTTGCAGTTATGTGGACACTTGAGTGAGATGATAGGTATGGATGTATTGACCCACAGGTAGGAGAGCACCAAACCCAAATTGATCAGACCCCCATCCCACCATACTTCCATTTACACTCGACTGAGTCACAAGCAGGAGACTATTTAAATGCACAATTCAAAATCATGTATTTCCACATTGTTTATTTTGTACAAATAATGTTCTAATTAAAATTGAATTTGAATGGGTTATATTGCACTACGATATTATGGATGCTCACTCTGCGCATCAAAACACACATAAGAGTTATATAAGTGATACTTTTTAGAGTGGAACATAAATAGTTTGTATATTTTCAAGCCCATTCCATAGGGAACATTCACACGTGATGTGAAAAAATTGTATATTTTCATACATGGACATTTTATGGATGCAAGAACATTATTTGATTTTATGGATGCTTATTATTTCAATTTGTGGATGTTCATTTATAATGTAATTTGTATATATTTATGGACAGTGTATTATCATACATAACTAACAAGATAACCATTTTTACTTCTCATGAAATAAGCTAAGAAAAAAATATAATATTAGACTATGATGCAAATCACTTTGATACTTAAAATTAACTAAAACATATGTTCATAGCTAAATTAAAAACAAAAATAGAATTGAAATACATTAAATTCAATTTTGAAAGATTTATTCAAGTAGTAATGTTCATCTATAAGTTCTATTAAATTGTATTTCTTTTGAGGTCATCTACATGAGCTTAGTCATAACACATGATATAAGTCATATGCATTGGAATTAAATATACCAAAAAATAATTAATGATATGTTTTAGACCATTTTATATAATTTTGTGAAATTTCCTAAATTTAGTTAGCTATTCGAATACTTCAATCAATTCCTCAACTTAAGACTTTCAATTAAGAACATTCAAAAAGTAAACTTTTACAAAATAACAATTTCAGTCATATTGGCTTGAAGAAAGTTTATTTTATTGTACAATAAATATATGTTAAATTACAATTAGTTTAAAATATATCAAGATGGAAAATACAAATAAGTTTTATTAGATTTTATTTCTTTTGAGGTTATGTAAAAGAGCTTAATAGTCATAAGCTTTTATATATATATATATATATATATATATATATATATACATATATATATATATATATATATATATATATATATATATATATATATATATATATATATATATATATATATACACTATTTGTTGCAATTTTTACAATCCAATATGAAGCATGCATGTAATCCCTTCCATGTTTTATATTCAATTCACAGAATAGGATTTTGGAGGGGTGGGGGGAAGTGAGGGTAGATATATATTAAATCAATGATATTCCTAGAAAATATGTTTTTTTAGTGAAATTTGTTGTTATACTTCTAATTACATGACCTAGAACACTTTTCCTAAGCCACAAGCTCACATGTTGAACATGCATGATCTATCATTGTATCATCGTAACATGTCTTCACCTTGGCCCTCATAACACTAATGTTTGATGCCCAACACTCAATAATTTATTGCATATTGTAGGGTAAAGATTCTTGCACCAATTTGGTAGTGTAGGGATGCTTTTCTAGACTTGTTTTTTTAAGTTCTTTGAGTAGTCTCATCCCCTAGCCCTATTCCCTTCCTATAGATTCTAAAAGGAACTAATAGTAGGTTTCATGGCATATGAATTGGGTGGATCCCAACATTCACCATCTACCTGCCCAATGATGAATTTATGTCAACCAATTGCTCATTGATCTCCATCTAACTTTTTATTTCTCAAAGGTTCAAGGGTTGACCATGGATATCAAATGGAAAGTTGTAATGAGTCACACCTATCCTATGATGAAGGTGTTACTAGCTGCTTTTCTTCTAAGAAAAAGTTCAATTAGAGCTTATATAAACAATTTATTTTGGTTCAAGTTAATTTCATCTTGAGAACATCTTGTAGGAATGTTGCAAATACAACAAGTATTCCTTGCCAAAAAAACAATGTAGTAAGTATAAGTGGATGAATATTGGAAGTGTGTATCTCCTTTGCATGTAGATTATGCATTCATGCACTAAGCATTAGTTGTAGCATGTGGATAACACTAATTATAACCATAGTCTATTTGGATCTAATATTGATTTATACAAAATAAAATTAGTACAATAAGAATGAAAAATCTACGAGATTTAAACCATAAAAATAAAACCTGAATTATCATATATATATATATATATATATATATATATATATATATATATATTATTCACGCATGCATTTTCTTCTAAGAGGCCAAAGATTCAAAACGAGAGGGGGTTAGAGTATGTATGCCTTCTTAGACTTAGCATTAAAATAGTTGGGTCCCTTGTCCCACAAACAAGGGTGTCTCATACACAAATTTGGTGTCCTTGTCCCACAAACAAAAGTGTGTGTGGCTTGGCAGTAACCTTAAAATTGAATAATACTAATAATAATAATAATAAACAAATATTCAAAAACCTAATATAATAATATTTAAATTTTATATTAAGTTTTAATAAATATAAAATTACGTAAATCAAAGATTAAAAAAATCTAAAATTGATTATATTATCCAATTGATTCTTAATTATCTGGTAAATTTGGTGTGAAAAACGATGTATCAAAACTGAAAAAAAAAAAAGATTGCATTTTTCACTTGCTTTTATATGTTTACATTGAAATTACAATAAATAAGCTGCTGGTAACACCTCAATAATCAAATTTATGTAAAAATTCCTTCAATTTTATCCTCATTAAAATAACGATTCCAACTTTGTTAAAATTTACTATTAAACTATTATCATTTAGAACAATTTACCTTCGGGTTATTTTCATCTTCACAAACTAATAATTCATTAGTATTAGATCTCATTTCAAACTTAATATGTACGAAGTATTTTGATTTTGCCGAGATAAATCAAAATATAATTCACATTCTGATTCGTATCTCAGGAATTTATAATAATCTGAATACGAAAGTGACTGAAATTAACTCTTTATTGTGATGGGGATGACTTTCTGCAACTTCATAAGGACCGCTAACCAACATTTAGCGGCCCGTTACGGACTGTTCCCTTGCAATAATACATGATAACCCGAAAAATCAGTGTAGATATAGGCCATGGAATTAAAAGAGCATTTCAACAGTTTCACTAGCCTTGGAAATTTTAGGACAAGGGTGATTAATGCCATTTTATTATACTGTATTAAATGTTACATAGAGTTGTGTATATATTATTGAATTTGTAATAATGTATTATTTGTGTTATAAATTTTTAGATATATGTTACATTTTAAGTTTATTGATGTCTTACATCTAGAGTGGTTTCACTCTTCATTATCAAGTATTTAAGTAAAACATGATACATGGGAAAATAGCGCTTGGGCTATTTAAAAAGAAAGAATCACCCAGTAAACAGATCAATGAGTAAGTGATCCTAAACGAATTGATATAAAACTTTAAAAGTTAAAAAAAATAAAATTATATTTATTAGAAAGGTTTTGATGACAATTTCAATAACTAAGTAATCTTAAATGAATGGATTTAAAAACTTAAAAAAAAATAAAATTATATTTATTAGAAAAGTTTTGAAAGACCATTTAAAAAAGATAAAGTTAAAGAAATAAAAAATATATTTATTAAAATGGTTTTGACCCTAATTTAAAATAATAACAAAAAAATAAAAAATATTAAAACTGGATTTATTAAGATTAAAATATATTTATTAAAAAAATAGAAATTAAAAATATATTTACTAAGAGGGATTTTGATCAGATTTTAAAAATAAAATGAAAAATAAAAAAATTTAACCATAGTTTAAGTAAATTTTAATAAAATGAAAAAGTAGAAAATAATTGTTTGAATTTTTGAGAAATGAAGTGTGTAGGAGTTTTGTATGTCTGAGTTTCTAGCTCACACTCCACTCATCATCACAGAATACTAGTCCCTCATGATGGGTGGAGTGTCCACCCAAACTTGGGACACTGGAAACAACTACATAATTCATCTCCCAAAGATTTAAAAAGGAAAAGAGAATGTGAATAAAATAATTTGACTTATGATTCCAAATTCAATTAATAAAGTAAATTTGACTTATAACTCATATTTAATTAGTTTGAAAGAATAAATGATAATGTTTCAAGATATTAGATTTGGGAAAAAGATTAACTAAGAAAGAAAGGCATATAACTAATGGATAACTGAAAATACATATACAATTTTACGTGGTAAAACCTTGATAGGGTCTCAAGGAAACCTCCATCGGACAAGGGATTGGAAACTTTATTAATCAATAATGATTCTCCTCATACAACAAGCCTCTAGGGCCATCCCAATTTAATATGGGCAACTTCGTTATTCTAACTTCATTTCCTTATACAACAAACTAACCGGTAATAAGTAAATTTGGCCAAAATTACATTAATTACATTTGTTGTCATATTTCAAAAAACTCCACCTTAACAACAATTTTCCTAATCCCTTGTCCATGCCCATTCATTATCTCTTATGCAAGCCAAGAGAAGCGATACACCATCTCAACTTATCTATAGTAAGTGACTTCGTGAATATATCTGCATGATTTTCCTGTGTACAGACCTTCTTGAGAACTACTTTGCCACCTTCGATTACATGTCTCACAAAGTGATACCTTACATCGATGTGGTTGGTCTTGCTATGATAGGTTGGATTTGTAGCGAAATGAATAACACTTTGACTATCACAGAATACATTCACTTTCTCCTACGTCCTTCCAATCTCATCAAGCATACATTTTAACCAGATTGTCTCTTTACAGGCATCTGAAGCAGCTATATACTCTGCTTCAGTAGTGGACAAAGAAAATGTCTCTTGAAGCTTTGACATCCAGCTGATTGCTCCACATGTAAGAGTAAAAACATAACATGTGGTAGATCTCCTTTTGTCCAAATCACTTGCATAATAAGAATCCACATATCCACAAACTCAACCTTCATGACCATCAAAGTTGATGCAATGGTCACTTGTGCCTCTCAAATACCGAAGCACCCATTTCACTGCTCGCCAATGTTCTTCCTCTGGATTTTCCATGAGTCAGTGATGTCTTGCTGTGTTGTCTCCATTTCCTTAAGGTTATCTAGGAGCTTGAGTCATATCATAGTAGCCGCTCATCTCATGTTTACCCCGGGTAACCTGGTGAAAGTGGGTATGTGTGCAAGGAGGAGTCTTAGAATGGTCTCATTGTGAAAATCGGGTAAAAAAATAAATCCTTAAAAAACTTAGAAAAATTAACCTTAGATAGCATGATCATGTTGGTATCATTGAGAGATTTTTCGAAATATAAATTTTATCATAATATGATACCTAAATAAAAAAAATTGTCCATTGAAAGTTTCACCAGTTTAAAACCTCCCATGTAAGAAAGATTTTCCACGTCACTAATCCACATAGGCCAACAAGTTCATCCCATACCATGTCATATGAAAATTCCATGTTATAAATAAATATTGGAGATCCAACTCTTTTCATTCTATGATTCAACACTTGAATAATGTCTTGACCCCTAGATCCTATAGTAATTCCTATTGACACACAAGCCTGGGTGTGGCCCACATTCAACATCGAGACTCGCTCAATGATGTACACCTTTGTAATGGCCCACATTTGTAACTTCAGACTAACACTCCACTTAAATATATCCCCACACTTACTTCTCACTACGAGGGCCCCACCCCAAACCTCCACTTAGTCTAGTCCAGTTAGCCCTTCTAAGTCTGACCCATTTGTGTTTAGCCCAATGACAATAATTCTCTTGTCTCTCATTCGAATGTCTCAAACCTTGGGACCTTCTTGGACTAAAGCAAGTTTGAGCTCAAATACAAGATATTTATACCTTTTTTCACTCGAATTACTTTCTTGGTTTTCCTAAGTTAACTATGGGAGTTAACCAAAGACTCAAAATGACATTGGATTCAATGAAAACAAGCTCAATCATGAGAATTCACATACATGCACCAATGCAAATGAAATCCATGTGCTAACCATGAAAAAAATACATTCATAACAATCTAAACATGCCCTCCACTCATGCATTTAAATCGAGCGAACTCCTTGGCTAATATACCTTATCGATTCAACTATAGTAGCACCACGTCTGTCGATGAAAGTCCTTAAAAATTTCTCATGCCCCTTGGTATGTCCATGCATAAATGCATTATTCCAATCATTTCCCCTAAAACTAGGAAGTAATAGTCAATTACATAACAAGGACCCATGTTAATTCACTATAAGACACATGCAATCCTTAAATAACAAACCTTGCTATGCTCAAGCATAGAGCTCCTCTAGTAGATGTAATATTTAAACATGGAATTTCAAGCGCGATAAAAATTTAACTTATACTCTCAAAATTCAACACAAATCATGCAAATAAATCTATAAGGAAAGAAGGATACCAATAAATACATGGAGCATTAAGCCCCTCATAACCTCGAGAACAATCATGAAATGCATACCATTGCAAACACACATTCCTATTTAATAGTGTTCATACACACCCAATGTCCTATAAAAATAACAGTGGACATTCTTTCATAACACAATAAATGAAATCTTTCATGAATTAAACTTATGTTAAACTCTAATCTAGTATATCAAGCTTACGAGATCACTAAAATAATATTCAGGATACAAACTAGATTTACAAACAATAGGATTCTAGGGGGGGGGATGTAGATCTATATTAAATAAGTGATATTTCTAGAAAACATGTTTTTTCCTGAAATTTGTTGGTATACTTCTAACTACATGACTTGGAACCCTTTTCCTAAGCCACAAGCTCACATGTTGAACATGCATGATCTACTATTGTATCATCGTAAGTTGTCCTCACTTAGGCCTTGATCACACTAATTTCGATGCCCAACACTAAAGAATTGGTTGCATATTGTAGGGTAAATATTCTTGCACCAATTTTGTAGTGTAGGGATGCTTTTCTAGTCTCTTTTTCTTTTAAGTTCTTTGAGTAGTCTCATCCCCTAGCCTTAGTCCCTTCCTATAGATTCCTAAAGGAACTAATAGTAGGTTTCATGTCATATGAATTGGGTGGATCCCAATTATTCACAATATCCATACCCAATGATTAATTTATGTCAACCCATTTCTCCTTGATCTCCATGTAACTTTTTCATTTCTTGAAGGTTCAAGGGTTGACCATGGATCTCAAATGGAAAGTTGTAATCGGTCACACCTATCCTATGAGGTAGGTGTTACTAGCTTCATTTCTTCTAAGAAAAAGTGTAATTAGAGCTTATATGAACAATTTATTTTGGTTCAAGTTAATTTTAGCTTCAGAATATCTCATAGGAATGTTGCAAGGCCCATGGTGACAGATACAACAAGTATTCTTTGCAAAAAAAATAACAGTAAGTGGATGTTAATTCCCTATATTAATAGTGTAGTCCCTTATTATGATACTATATCCCCCCTTATTGTTATTGTTGTACCCCTGTAACCACCATATTGTTATTATTGTGCCCTTACATTATTATTGTTAGGTCGGCTAGGGTTACATTGTGGCCCCACTAGGATTACATTGTGGCCCCATGGACTCCTATATATAGAAAGGAGATTTTTTCATTTGTATCATCCAAGAAATTTTCATTCATATAATGTATTGGAGGTTTCCCCCTCAAAGTGGCTTATTTCTAAGGTGTTGATATCTCTTTTCTTCTATTTTTGAAGCTCATTTCACACCATTTGGTATCAAAGCTTTGGATTCTAGGGTTTCGTTGCTCCAAATAGGTCATCGTGGAATTTTCGCTATAAATTATTTTCTATGAATGTTCAGAAGCTGAAATTTTTAGAGTGTGAAGCCGAAATCTTAAGGAACATCGTCGCAAAATTTCAGAGCTTGGTTCGCAATATTTTTGGAGATATTATCTATGGAAGTTAGGGCTTTTTACAAGCTCTTGAATTTAACCTAAACAGTTCATCGCAGAATTGTCACTATAAATTTTTTTCTAAGAAGATTCAGAAGCTGCAATTTTTAGAGAGTGAAGTTGAAATCCTAAGGAAGAATGTCACAAAATTTAAAATCTTGGTTTGCAATAATTTCTGAGATATAATCTGTATAAATTAGCTCTTTTTCAAGCTCCCAAATTTCATCTCAAAGAGGGGATCGTGGGAAAATTTTCATAACACTCTCTTTGAGCATCGGATTGGAATTCTGTACAAATTGGCTGGAATTACGTGGAATTTAATTTCTTGTATATCAATTTCATGAGCCAAAGGAGAAAACAGTGGCACCTCGCAAGTCGTACAAGTTCGCTCTACTAAACCAATCCATAATTAGGTCGTTGTGGGAGATTGGACAGAACTTTACCTTGAAGAATCCAAATCATGTTAGACCTATGGCATTCAAAAGAGGATTTAGAGGGCTATCGCGGGGCCAAATTTCAATTATTGAGGATCCAAAATTACATAGATAATTCAGTTTAAATATAGAGCTTCTCAAAAGTAAGAAAAAGGTGTGTATTTGGTTTTTAAAATTCCATAACGTTTGTTTGAAAAAGTAGTTTGAAGTGATTCCAAGTGCATATTTTAGAATTTTTATCAGTATTGGGTTCTATAATGCCTCAAAAAAATAATTCCATACCCATTAAGCCCTCAAAAAGCTATACTATGTCACATGAAGAGGAAGAATTGTAGTATGAGATATCAAAATTATGGTACCAAGTGCAACAAATTTTGATCTTACGAAGATAAAACGAAGATGCCATAGATGGTTTAAAAGAAGAAATAGAGGCTAAGTTGTATGGTTTGAAGGATCAAATAATAGCTAATATGGATGATAAATTAGTGGAAGATCACATCGAGCATCAACGACAAGTTCTCTAACTCTCAATAGATAACATAACTTTGGTGCAGAATCTAATGAAACAACAGGAAGATCAACATCACATCGAAAGAAGTTCTGAAGTAGTCACAGAAACAAGAACTCGACAAGTATGATCAATTTAAGAGTATCTCAACAAGTGGAAGAACTTTCCTATAGAAGATTCCACATGGGAGGATGAGAATTTTATACATAAGCATCAAGAAATAATCAAGCGTTGAGGAAAACACTTGTTTGAAGGAGAGGGGCATGTTAGGTCCCTATATTAATATTGTAGTCCCTTATTATGTTAGTGTATCCCCCCTTATTGTTATTTTTGTACCCCTGTAACCCCCATATTGTTATTATTGTGCCCTTACATTATTATTATTAGGTCGGCTAGGGTTACATTGTGGCCCCACTAGGATTACATTGTGGCCCCATGGACTCCTATATATAGAAAGGAAGTTTTTTCATTTGTATCATCCAAGAATTGTTCATTCATATAATGTATTGGAGGTTGCCCCCTCGAAGTGGCTTATTTCTAAGGCATTGATATCTCTTTTCTTCTATTTTTGGAGCTGGTTTCACAACAATGGAAGTGGATGAATATTGGAAATGTGTATGTTCTCTGCATGTAGATTGTGCATCCATGCACTAATAATTAGTTGTAGCATGTGAATAACACTAATTATAGCTATATTCTATTTGGAGTTAATATTGATTTATAAAAAATAAAAATAGTACAATAAGAATGAAAAATATACCACATTTAAACCAAAAAAATAAAACCTCAATTATCATATATATATTATTATTTACATTTTATTTTTTTAAAAATATATTACATATTAATTTACTTTTAAATATTAAAAAAACTAATATAATAACATTTAAATTTTATATTAAGTTTTAATAAATAAAAATTTGTGTAAATGAAGGATTAAAAAAATCTAAAATTGATTATATTATCCAATTTCCAATTTATTCTTGTTGAAGATAACGAAGAAACTATATTACAAAGAGTCGATTCCCCTGACCCTTAGATAGGAGTTTGTTCCTATTTCTTAGGTTTTGGTTCTAACTTCCATATTTGTATGTAACCTATATATTGTTTGATTTATAATGAGAATGTAGAGCGACTTGCACATGCAATCCCTCCTGGTGTAGTCTCTCAAAGTAGAGCTAACTAGTAGAGCTTTCAATAATTTGTTTTTTCCATATTCTATCATGGTATCAGAACTACAGGGTAAAATCAAAGTGAGAGTGCTTTTGATCTAGTGAGTATCTAGGCGAAAGAGGAGAATCATATGATGAGTTGAGGGTAGCCTGAGTGAGGCTGTGAGTTTTTTTTTTTTTTTTTTTGCAGGTAAAGTTGATCAGCGTGTTCGTCTGAGACATAGATGCACCGATCAACATGAATTTGTGCCTGATAAAGGAGCTGATTTCATAAATCAGTGGGGAGTCACACAGAGAAAACGTGTTGATTCATGTTAGCACTTGTGGAGTTTCTACCCAGCGCGACCAATGCGGGAGCTAGAATTTTTTAGGGTGCTAACGGAGCCATTAAAGCTCATGCTGAAGGAAGCTAGTGTGCTCAGATTGAAGGAGCCAGAGAGATCTTGTTTTGGAGCTTCATTGAGCCAGAGAGCTCATGTTGAAAGAGCTTTAGAGCTCCTGCTGTGGAGCGCCCTGGAGCCAGAGAGATCGTGATGCGAATTTTTGATTGAATCCATAGAGCTTCTGCCTATTGAGCCAAAGAGCTTGTGCCTGCAGAGCCAGAGAGATCTTGTCAGAGGAGCCAGAGGGCTCGAAAATCTAGTAATATCGTATCAGAGGAGCTGGAGAGTTGTGGCATCAAAGGCAACAATGCTAGGAGGATTGTTGTAAGAATTATCCATGATAGAGTGAGCCTGTGGTGCAGTGCGCATAGAAGCCTGCTAGAGTGGTTGAAAAAATAGTAGATATGTTTCTTCATATTGTTTTTTTTTCGATCTGGGGTAGATCTGTTTGTAGATCCAGTTTTTTTTCAATTGTCGGAGGTAATTTTTTTTTATTGTCAAGATGAATAATTTGATGGAAGTATACTTGAATGAGAGAAACAACCTCGATGGTTCCAACTATTCAAATTGGAAATTCAAGTTACAGACTATGCTGGAAGGACATAGTGCATGGGAGCTCACGACTAGAGATGAGGTGAAACCTACAATTGTAGCAAACACAATAGATGTGACAGTACAAGAGTGGGAGAAGATGGAGAACATGGAGAGATTGATGTAGAAGATGGAAGTAAAATTCTGAATCATCCCTCACATTAGATATTGCAAGTTTTTGAATGAAATATGGACAAATCTCAGAGATCTGTACAAAATCAGAAATACAAATTGCCTACTCTTCCTGGAAAGCAAGATTCTATCCATGAAGATAAATGAGAATGAGACAGCACCATTGTTCATCTCACACATCAAGGACCTGAAAGACAATCTTGGGAAAATCGGAGAGGCTATATGTAATATTGATCTGGTATTTATTACTAAGAATGGTATGATTGATGACTACCAGATGTTTATAATAGGCTTGAATGCTAGATAATAATCCCCCAAATTTGAAGAATTGCAAGGATTCTCATGCAATAGGAGGAAAGGCAGATAACATTGAAACCACGGAATTTAGATCTAGCTCTCATGGCGAAGAATAAGCCATTCAGAGGAAAATAAAATGGAGGACAAAGAGGTGGAGGAACAAAAAAGAGAAGGCCGAATCCATCTCAATATATGTCACCAAATAGGAATGATCCATTATTAAAATGTTTTTATTATGGAAAAATTGGCCATATGTCTAAGCACAGTCATAAGAATAAATATGATGAAGGTCAGCAGAGATACAACAGACATGCACAAAATTTTGCAGATTTTGCAGATGATGACCATAGATAGTATCTAAGACTGTTTATGGTCGAATCTGATGAAAAGGACGAAGCAGATATGTGGTATGTGGATTTAGGAGCGTCCACCCACATGACAGGCAACATACAAAGGATTGAGGACTTCAAAGAAACCAACATTTGAGAAAAAATCTATCTTGGCGACGACAGAGGGTACCCAATCAAACAACATGGTAACATTCCTGTAATTTTTCCTGATGGTAATATTAGGCACATTCAAAACGTAATGTATGTACCTGACATTAATAAGAATCTGATTTCTGGTTCAATGATAACAGATTAGAACCTTAAGGTACAATTTTGTAAATCATATTGTGTAGTAAAAGATTTTTTGGATTCTATGAATACCATTGCAACAGGGATTCATGGGCGACCTTCACAAACTGAATGTGAAAAGTGATCGGGGTAAAATTTTTATACCTTTTTAACGAAAACCTTTTGCTTCGTCTGATGTGTTAGAATTACATTTTATTAAAAAAAAGAATTAACGAACATACACAGATAGAATCAAGAGGAACACATGTCAATAATCGCACAAAAAAATGCAAGCCGTTTAACAACGGAGTTCGTCCAATGTGGAATACGTCTCTAGGCCTTGGTGTCTTGATGGTGTTGGCTACTTCATTTAATGTTGTAACTAGTGATGATGTACATGGATATTCTTGACTTTTCATACAAGTAAAATCCCTCAACATGAGTGGGAAAGTCTCTCCACGAGACATTCTTCTACAAGGAACTCTCACTAATCAAAAACCTCCTATTAGCATGAAAAATTCACACATGGTGACAAAGAGTATTTCGCCCTCAATGCAACAAAGGGATGCCACAACATAAATCACCATCTATGATCAATACATACCACATCAAACAATCATAAATATTCTGCATCAAACATCAAGAAGGAATTAACAACAAAAAATAAACATGAAGATTCTTCATTATACATTAGGTAGGAATCAACATGACATAAAGCATCATACAAAAATAATTAATGAAGTACTTGGAAAAAACATTTCATATACCTCAACTCTGATGTTGGCTGAAGAATAGGCTACTCTATCACTGGATCTGAATGCACCATCGAAAACGTGGTGTTGAATGGCAATAAATTGACTATCTACATGCTAAAATTAGACACCTTCATCCAATTCTAGAAAATGGCCAAACAATTGAGATCTCTGTTGTAGAAACTAACATCGCCATCAGGTCCATGTCATTGAGAGGTGTAAAATCCTTATAAAATTTGTCCAAATTTGACACTGGTAAAATTTGGCCCCTTTGGAAATGATGCTCAATTAGGGTTCCACTTCCTCTGCATCCTAGCTCATGGTTCCACCTGCAATTAAATAATATTTGTCTCAAACTGCATGCTCACTCCTCTCTGACCTGCCTTGGATGCATTGAAGAAAGACGAGTTTATATAAAAATTCTCAGGTGGGTTATACAAGGTCGAGTTTGTTGGCGTAATGGTAAGTTTGGTCGTTTGTTGGAGGAAGGTCAGGGGGTCAAATCCTGATCCCTCCATAATAGGCACATATTTTTTTTTTATTTTTAAAACACCCATGGGGGTCCATACCCACATCGAGCAGTCCACCCCAATTGTTCACAATGTTTTCTAATGGGGTATGGAGTATTCAAATGTGTTTTGTTTTTTGAGGCTATCGCGTAGGCAGGGTCGGAAACCCGGCAGTAGTGGATTCAACTCCCACTAGTCTCGACTGATAACATGGAATGGGGTGGTGTGGGATGGGTCCAAAGTGAATGGGTCGTCTCCGTGTGGCACAATTTATTTTTGAACAATTGTTTCAACTAGTTCATCCACTGATGCTTCGTCCTTAAGATGCTGCTCTGGATGGAGCCTCAAACATGTGGCTCTTTGATGACCATTTTGGTTGCAATGGGTGCAAAAGGTATTATTCCTCTAGACTTTCTTAATCAATTTCTTTCCCTGCTGTGGAAAAGGCTTTCACGCCTCATCCTTATTTGTGCTGCCATTATTTTCCAACACTCAACGGTGACATGGTTATGTAAACCAAAAAAACGAAAAGTTTTCCTATGCCATGATTTACCTTCATGATTAACAACTTGCTTATAATCAAAATGAACTTGCGAATATCAAGACTTGTTATACCTTTCCTGGTTGTCTCTCATGCAATCATGGTGATGAGAGCTTGTCTCAGCTCTTTCACTGCAACATACACTTCCATGGGATGGTGGTGAAGTGTTCACATCATTCCTTTTTCCTGGTGAGTCCAACAATATATGTTTTCTTCTGATGTCATTATGGCAATGAGAGCTTGCCTTATCTTTCTTTCTACAATATGTGATGACATGAGATGATGGTGAATTGTTCCCATCACTTTTTTTCCTCGATGGTTCCATCAATGTCTGGTTCCATCAATGTCCTTAAGGCTTTTGACACCTTTGAACATTCTCCTTCAGTGTATCCCAAACTTGCGTAGCAAGGTCTCTGCACAACGTCCTATGGCTGAGTTATGCATTGTCCATGAATGCCAAGTCATCCTCCTTTGTACCCCATCCTGGTAAAGAGTCTCATGCCCATTCCTATAAGTTGGATCTCCACATTTCCAACAGAAATAATAGCATGTGAAAATGAAACTGAATAATGAACACAACTGTTTACCTTAGATGTCGATTTGGAAGCACATGATGAGGGCTTCATAGAGCCTTCCTCACACTTCACTTCTTCTAAGGCCTTTGTCGCAGCTTGTAGCTGAAGATGCAACCACTGTTTCTCCTCCTTCTCTTCCTATAGGAGTGATTTCAACACATCATGCTCTTTTTGAAGAATTTGGTCGTTTCACTTCAATTCTTCCAATGCCTTTGCCATGTCTTGTAGTTGAAGCTGTGATCCTGCTTGTCCTCCTTCTCTTCTTGTAGAAGTGTTTTCAACTCAATGTTATCTGCTGCTTGTTTCTCATAATATTCATACAACATGTCCACCCTTTTGACATCCTGAGCATGGCCTCGTACATGTCTTTGACATCCTCCATTGTTGCACATTCAATGGTTCATGCTTGCAGTCCACATCAGCAAGAAGACCACTCTCATACCACTTGATCCGGGTAAATTTTTGATACCCTTTTAACCAAGATGTTTTGTTTCACCGGATGTGTTAGAATTACATTTTATCAAAAAAACATTAATGAACATATGCACATAGAATCAAGAGAAACACATGTCAACAATCACACAACAAAATGCAAGCCATTTAATAGCAGAGTTTGTCGAGTGTGGACTACGTCCCTGGGCCTCAATGTCTCGATGGTGTTGCCTGTTTCATTAAGTGTTGTAACTAGTGATGATGTACATGGATTTTGTTGACTTGTCATACAAGGAAATGCCATCAACATGAGTGGAAAAGTCTCTCCACGAGACATTCTGTTACAAGGAACTTTCACTCATCACAAACCTCCTATCGACATGAAAAATTCACACATGGTGACAAAGAGTACCCTGCCATCAAGTCAATAAAGGGATCTCACAAAATAAATCACCATCCATGATCAATACATATCACAACAAATAAACATAAAGATTCTACATCAAACATCAAACAGGAATCAATAATAGCAAATAAACATGAATATTTTGCATTTTATATCAAGCAGGAATCAACATGACATAAAGCATCGTACATCAATAATGAATGAATTATATGGCGACAACACTTCATATACCTCAACTATGATGCTGGCTGAAAAATAGGTTGCTCAATCGCTGGATCTCAACGCACCATCGAAAATGTGGAGTTGAATGGCAAGAAATTGAATGTCCACATGCTAAAATCTGACACCTTCATCCCATTCTGGAAAACGGCCAAAAATTCAAGACATCTGTTGCAAATACCCACACCTCCATCATGTTCCTATTGCCAAGAGGTGTAAAATACATATAAAATTTGTCCAATTTGGACACTAGGAAAATTTGGCCACTCTCGAAATGAGGCTCAATCATGGTTCCACTGCCTCTGCATCCTGGCTCATGGTTTCACCTGCAATTAAATAATATTTTTCTCGAACTGTGTGCCCACTCCTCTCCGACTTGCCTTGGGCACACTAAAGAAAGACAGGCTTATATAAAAATTCTTGGGTGGATTATACAAGGTTAGGTTTGTTGGCATAATGGTAAGTTTGGCCGTTCATTGGAGGAACGTCGACGGGTCAAATCCCGATCCCTCCATAATATCCATGTATTTATTTTATTTTAAAACCCCCATGGGGGGCGGGACCCACATTGAGCAACCCACCCCAACCGTTCACGTTGTTTTGTAATGAGGTATGGAGTATTTAAATGTGTTTTGTTTTGTGAGGCTACCACGTGGGTAGGGCCGCGAACCCGTTGGTCATGGGTTCAACTCCCACTACTCTCCGCTGATAACATGGAATGGGGTGGTGTGGGTCGAGTCCACCGGAGGTGGTTCACCCACCGACAATATTGGTGGCACATGGAGCGGGTCTGGTGGGGTCATGGCCCGCCCCTCCAATTTTATATTATTTTATTTAATATAAAACAATCCCCCTTTTAAATTTTCAACGGATTCTGGACGGTAGCAGACAAATTAATTATCCCACATTTTCGCTCGGAATCTAGGTGGAGCTGACTACAATCCAACCTCTGGGAAATTGAAAAACTGCTACCTCCTTAACCTCCCAAGTCATCTAGTCAACCTTACAACTTTGACCAGCTCTAACTTTTTCATACGAACTCAGTTTGATATATCGTTCGCACCATTGCGATCAGGACGACGAGATAGTCAACTTGAAACTCACTTTTCCACATTTCTACCACTTTTATTTTTGAGCTTTCATAAGCCCTCTTTGTCCCTCGTGTGTCTCTGGAGCCACCTAGGTAAAAAAGTGCACCACATCAAGCCTTCACATCACTAGGTATGTCTCTGGAATAACTATGGCATCACAGATTTGGTCATATAAATTTCAAAGGTTTGCAGTTACTTCATAAGAAAGGTATGGTTACTAGTCTTCCTAATTTTAAGCATAGTCATGTTTATTATGAAGCATGTGGTGTTGGGGATACGCACAAAGATGAGTTTCCTATTAATGTTAATAGAAAAACAGAGAGACATACTTGAGTTATTCCACACTAATTTATGTGGGCCAATGCAGTCAAGATCTTTGGGAGGTGCATAGTACTTCTTATTAGTTATTGATGACTGTAGTAGATTTATGTGGGTATATTTTCTTAGTAAAAAGAGTTATGTTTTTTAATATTTTGATCAATTCAGAAGCATGATAGAGAAGCAGACAGGAAAACACATCAAGATTCTCCGCTCGAATCAAGGGGGAGAGTACAAAAAGGCTAATCTTAGTAAATATTGTAAAAAACATGGAATTATGCAACAGTGTATAGTACCCCACACTCCTCAGCAGAATGAGGTTGCAGAAAGGAGAAATAGAACCCTTGTGGAGTGTGCTCACAATATGCTGAAAGGTAAGAATATTCCTAATGGATTTAGGGCTGAAGCTATAAATACAGTTGTTTATTTGAAAAACAGAAGTCCTACAAGAAGTTTGGAATCAAAAACACCTTTTGAAGGCATATTAGGTTTTAAACCTTCAATTAAACATTTGAGAGTTTTTGGTTCCAAACAGTTTGTCAATGTACCAAAGGAAAACAAAAATAAACTTGATGCAAAGGCCATCAAATGTACCTTTGTTTGGTATTTTATCGAATTTAAAGCTTAGGAATTATTTGATCCCTCTACCCACAAAATTTTTTCTAGTAGAGATGTAGTCTTTCATGGATAGGTGCATGATGGAAACAATGTAAACAACAATGATGATTGGTACATTATATTATTGGTGGAAGAAGGGAATGGTGAATCAGAAGAAAGCCATAAGCAATAGGAGAAACAACAATAGAAATAAGCAGATGTTTCAGATGAAATCATCGAACCAATTCCATCAAAAATGATGAGAACAGGTTGGATGTCACTCCAACACTGAGGAGATCAGGTAGGAAAACACAATTTCCTATGAGATACAAAGAGAATGTTTTTATAACTAGCATGTTAAGTGTTGTTGAACCCTCTAGTTATAAAGAAGCAAGTCAGCATAATGAATGGAAGGAAGCCATGGAAGAAGAACATGAATCAATTCTAAAAAACAAAAAATGGAGTTAGTTGAATTACCCGAGGGTAAACAAACCACAGGTTGCAAAAGGCTATACAAGCCCAAATTTAAAGTGGATGGAAGCATAGATAAGTATAAATCTAGGCTGGTTGCAAAGGGGTATTCACAAAATAAGATATAGACTATGAGGAAAATAACTAAAATTAATACAATCAGAATGTTAATTGCTTTAGCTACTAAACAACATTGGAAAATGCACCAGCTAGACGTTAAGTCTGCTTTCTTGAATGGGGACTTGAAAGAGGAAGTCTATTTAGAGCAACCTAAGGGGTTTGTCAAACAAGGAAAATAACATTTACTCTGTAGATTAAAGAAAGCTTTATATGGACTAAAACAGGCTCCAAGTTCATGGTACAATAAAATTGATTCATTCTTCTTACAACACAACTATAATAGAAGCAAAAATGACCCCAATCTCTATATTGTTTTTGATGAAAATGGGTGAATAGTTTTGATTTATTTATATGTAGATGATATCATCATTAGAGGAAATGTAGATAAACTCATTGAAGAGATCATGGTGCAAATGTCACAAATGTTTGAGATGAAATACCTCTGTGAGCTTCGGTACTGTTTGGGTCTAGAGATCTGGAGAGATTCAGGACAGACTTTTCTAGCACATAGTAAGTATGTGAGGAGTCTTCTGAAAAAGTTTAAGATGGATCAGTGTAAGGCTGCAGTATTGCTACTACAACAGAACACCAAAATTCAGTGTCATGATGGTTCAAAGGAGGCAAATGCAACATTGTATATGCAGTTGGTCGGGATTTTAATCTACTTGGCAACTACTAGACCAGATTTGGCTTATGAAGTGAGTGCATTGAGCCAATTTATGTCCAAGCCACTTGAGAGCCATTAGATTGCAGCTAAAGGTGTCTTAAGTTATCTACAAGGAACCTTAGACTATGGCATTTTGTATACTCATTCTTGTGATGTGAAATTAACGGGTTTTTTAGACACTGGCTGGGATGGAAACACAGATGACAGGAGATCTGTAACTGGCTATGCGTTTAGCATTGGGTTCGGGGTAATTGCATGGAGTAATAGAAATCAAAACACAATTTCCTTGTCTTCAGGAGAGTACCAAACGATGTGTGGAGCGACTTGTGAAGCAGTTTGGTTGAGGTGACTTCTCCAAGATGCACAAGAAGAATAGAAAGTTGCAACAATCATCACATGTCATAACCAAAGCTCCATGAAACTTGCAAGCAATGTCGTGTTGCATAAAAATACTAAGAACATTGATACACAGTTCCACTTTGTCAGTCTAAAGAAATTCATGTTGAATATTGTAACACTTGTGATAATGTTGCCCATATTTTTACTAAGCCTCTTGGTAGAATTAAATTTGAGATGTTTAAGATGTTTAGGCACATGTTAGGAATATTTGTGATCTCTTTCTCCATTGAGGAGGAGTGTTGAAGATAATGGAGAAACTATATTAGAGAGGGTCGGTTCACTTGAACCTTAGATTAGTAGTTTATTCATATTTCTTAGATTTTGGTTCTAATTTCCCTATTTTCATGTAACCTATATATTGTTTAATTTCTAATGAGAATGTAAAGCGATGTGTTCACACAATATTTTCTTGTACCGTTTCTCAATTATTACTTATTTGATAAATTTTTTGTAAAAAACAATGTATCAAAGTAAAAAAAATCGATTAAATCGATTACAGTTTTCACTTGGTCTTATATGTTTACTTTGAAATTAAAATAAGTAAGCAGTTGATAACACCTCAATTATCAAATTTATGTAAAAAATTCCATTCAATTTTATCCTCATTTAAATAACGATTCCATCTTGCTTCAATTTTATCATCATTTAAATAACGATTCCATGTTTGTTAAATTTTACTATTAAACAATTATCATTTAGAACAAGTTACGGTCGGATTATTTTCACCTTAACAAACTAATAATTCATTAGTATAAGATATTAATTATTAGTATAAGATCTCATTTCATACTTAACATGTACCAAGTATTTTGATTTTGCCAAGAAAATCTCAGGAATTTATAATAATCTGAATACGAAAGTGATTGAAATTAGCTCTTTAATGGGACAGGGATGACTTTCTCCAACTTCATAAGGACCGCTAACAAACATTTACCGGCCCGTTACGCACTGTTCCCTTGCAATAATACATGATAACCTTATGGCCATGGAATTAAAAGAGCATTTCAACAGGTTCACTGGCCTTGGAAATTCTAGGACAAGGGCTATTAATGCCATTTTATTATACTATATTAAATGTTACATAGAGTTGTGTATATATATATTATTGAATTTGTAATAATGCATTATTTGTGTTATAATTTTATATATATGTTACATTTTAAGTTTATTAGAGTTTCAACCAATTAACCTACTCATCAAAACTTAGAATGATCCTATGTTAGTTGACTTTCTAACAATATTCATAGAACAACTAAAAAAACACAAAATTTGCTTGAAGCAAATGGCCTCAAAGCCATTAAAAATAATAAAAAAATAATTACAAATTTGTTAATGGTTCTAATATTAATGTAGATGATATGGTTTTTATTAAAAAAATTATAAATATTATAATTTAAAAGTAAATTAAATTATAAAAAATATAATTATATACTTAATAATTTCTTTATTTCAGCTTCAGAACATCTCATAGGAATGTTGCAAGGCCCGCGGTGACAGATACAGCAAGTATTTTTTGCAAAATAGTAAGTGGAAGTGGATGAATATTGGAAATGTGTATGTTTTGTGCATGTAGATTGTGCATTCATGCATTAGGCATTAGTTGTAGCATTTGGACAACAGTAGTTATAGCTATATTCTATTTGGAGTTAATATTGATTTACAAAATATAAAAGTAGTACAATAATAATGAAAAAGATACCAGATTTAAATAAAAAAAATAAAACTTCAATTATCATATATATTATTATTTACATTTTATTTTTTAAAAAATATAGTACATATTAATCCATTTTTAAATACTTAAAAATATAATATAATAATATTTAAATTTTATATTAAGTTTTAATAAATAAAAAATTGTGTAAATGAAAGATTAAAAAAATCTAAAATTGATTATATTATCTAATTTTTTTTAATTTTTATTTTTGAAGGTAATGGAGAAACTATATTACATAGAGTCTGTTTACTTGAACTTTATATTAGGAGTTTGTTCCTATTTCTTAGGTTTACTTGAACTTTATATTAGGAGTTTGTTCTTATTTCTTAGGTTTTGGTTCTAACTTCTATATTTGAATGTAACCTATATATTGTTTGATTTATAATGAGAAAGTAGAGCGAGCACACAATACCTCCTAGTGTAGTCTCTCAGAGTAGAGCTGACCAATATAGCTTCCAATAATTTGATTCTGGCATATTTTATCATGGTATCAAAGCTCTAGGATCGAATCAAAGCGAGAGTGCTTTTGATCAGGTGAGTATCCAAGTGGAAGAGGAGAAGCCTATGATGACTTGAGGGTAGGCCGAGTAAGGCTGTGAGATTTTTTTATTTTTTTTCGGAGATAAAGTTGATGAATGTGTTCGTCAGAGACACAGACACGCTGATCAGCTTGAATCTGTGCCCGAGAAAGGTGATGATTTCAAAAATCAGCGGGGAGTCACACAGAGAAAACACGTTGATCCATGTTAGCACTTGTGTAGTTTCTACCCAGCGCGACCAGCGCAGGATCTGGAAGTTTTTAGGGCACTGACAGAGCCATTAAAGCTAGCATTGAAGGAGCCACTCAGATTGAAGAAGCCAAAGAGCTCTTGTTTTGGAGCGCTATTGAGCCAGAGAGCTCGTGTTAAAAGAGCGAGAGAACTCATGTGGATCGCCTTGGAGCCAAAGAGCTCGTGATGTAGATCATTGATTGAAGCTAAAGATCTTCTGCCTATTGAGCGAGAGAGATTATGACTGCAAAGCTAAAGAGATCGTGTCAAAGGAGCCAGAGTGCTTGCAAATCTAGTAAGATCATGTCAGAGGAGCCAGAGAGTTGTGGTACCAGAGGCAACAACACTGGGAGGATCATTGTAAGCGTTATCCGTGACAAAGTGAGCCTGTGGTACAGTGCGCAAAGCAACCTGCCAGAGTGGTCGAAAAACATGTAGATATGTTTCTTGATATTGTTGTTTTTTTGGATCTGGGGTAGATCCGTTTGTAGATCCAGTTTTCTATCAATTGTTGGAGGTATTTTTATTTATTTATTGTCAAGATGAATAATTTGATGGAAGTGTACTTGAATGAGAGTAACAAGCTCGATGGTTCCAACTATTCAAATTGGAAATTCAAGTTACAGACTATGTTGAAGGGCATAGTGCATGGGGGATCACGACTGGAGATGAGGTGAAACCTACAATTGCAGCATGTGCAACAATTGCGATAGTAAAAGACTGGGAGAAGAGGGAGAACAAGGAGAGATTGATGTTGAAGATGGCAATGGAAGTCTACATCATCCCTCACATGAGAGATTTCAAGTTTGTGAATGAAATCTGGACAACTCTCAGAGACCTATACGAAATCAGAAATACAAATCGCCTACTGTTCTTGAAAAGAAAGATTCTATCCATCAAGATGGAGGAGAGTGAAACAGCAGCAGTGTTCATCTCACACATCAAGGACCTGAAAGATAAGCTTGGTGACATCGAAGAGGTTTTATGTAATATTGATCTGGTAACTATTACTATGAATGGTATGATTGACGGCTACCAGATGTTTATAATAGGCTTGAATTCTGGATAAAATCCCCCAAATTTGAAGAATTACAGGGATTCTCATGAAAGAGGAGGAAAGATGGATGACATTGAAACCCCAGAATTCAGATCTAGCTCTCATGGTGAAGAATATGCCATCCAGAGGAAAATAAAATGGAGGACAAAGAGAAGGCCGAATCCATCTCAAGATATGTCATCAAATAGGAATGATCCACTATTAAAATGTTTTTATTGTGGAAAAATTGGCCATATGGCTAATAACTGTCGTAAGAATAAATATGATGAAGATTAACAGAGATACAACAGACATGCACAAAATTTTGTAGATTTTACAGATGATGACCATAAATAGGATCTAAGACTGTCTATGGTCGACTATGATGAGAAGGACGAAGAAGATACATGGTATGTGGATTCAGGAGCGTCCACCCACATGACATGCCACATACAATGGATTGTGGACTTCAAAGAAAACAACAATGGAGCGAAAATATACCTTGGCGATGACATAGGGTACCCAATCAAAGGATAGGGTAACGTTCCTATAATTCTGCCTGATGGTAATATTAGGAACATTCAGAACGTAATGTATGTACCCAGGATTAATAAGAATCTAATTTTTGTTTCAGTGATAACAGATCAGAACCTTAAGGTAGAATTTTATAAATCATATTTTGTTGTTAAAGAGTTGTTGGATTCTATGAATACCATTTCAACTAGGATTCATGTGGGTAGCCTTTACAAATTGAATGTGAAAAGTGGTCGAGGTAAATTTTTTATACCCTTTTAACCAAGGACTTTTTCTTCATCTGATGTGTTAGAATTACAATTAATGAAAATATGCAGATAGAATCAAGAGGAACACATGTTAGCAATCACACAAAACAATTCAAGCCATTTAATAACAGAGTTCGTCCAGTGTGGACTACGTCTCCAGGCCTCGGTGTCTCGATGGTGTTGGCCGCTTCATTCAGTGTTGTAACTGGTGATGATGTACATGGATGTTGTTGAATTTTCATATAAGAAAAAGCCCTCAACATGAGTGGCAAAGTCTATCCACGAGACGTTCTATTACAAGGAACTCTCACTAATCACAAACCTCTTATTAGTATGACAACTTCACACATGGTGACAAAGAGTATTCTACCATAAACGCAATAAAGGGATGCCACAACGTAAATCACCATTCATGATCAATACATACCATCAAATAAACATAAATATTATGCATCAAACATCAAACAAGAATCAACAACAACAAATAAACATGAAGATTCTGCATTATACATCAAGCAGGAATCGACATGACATAAATCATCATACAACAATAATCAATGAAGTACATGGAAACAACACTTCATATACCTCAACTCTAATGTTGGTTGAAGAATAGGCTGCTCAATTGCATGATCTAAATGCACCATCAAAAACGTGGAGCTGAATATGAAGAAATCAACTGTCTACATGCTAAAATTTTACACCTTCATCCAATTCTAGAAAATGGCCAAAAAATCGAGACTTCTGATGAAGAAACTGACACCGCCATCAGGTTCTTGTCACTGAGAGGTGTAAAATCCATATAAAAGTTGTCCAATTTAGACACTAGGAAAATTTGGCCCCTCTAGAAATGACGCTCAATTAGGGTTCCACTGCCTATGCATCCTAGCTCATGGTTCCTCCTGCAATTAAATATTATTTGTCTCAAACTACGTGCCCACTCCTCTCCGACCTACCTTGGGCACATTGAAGAAAGATGGGTTTATATAAAAATTCTGAGGCAGATTATACAAGGTCGGGTTTGTTGGCATAATGGTAAGTTTGGTCATTCGTTGGAGGGAGGTTGGGGGGTCAAATCCCAACCCCTCCATAATAGGCACATATTTGTTTTCTTTTAAAACACCCATGGGGGGACAGACCCACATCGGGCGGCTCACCCCAACCGTTCACATTGTTTTCTAATGGGGTATGGAGTATTTAAATGCATTTTTCTTTGTGAGGCTCTCGCATGGGTGGGGTCGACAACCCACTAGTAGTGTGTTCAACTCCCCATGTCTCGGCTCATAGCATGGAATGGGGTGGCATAGGATGTGTCGACCGGAAGTGGCCCATCCACCCATGATATTGGTGGCACATGGAGCAGGTTCGATGGGGTCATGGCCGCTGACCCTTTTAAATAACATGTTTTTTTATGTTGGTTGGAATGACCCTCGCCCCTCTAATTTTATATTTTTCTATTTAATATAAAGCAACCCCTCTATTAAAATTTTAACATATTTTGGGTGGTACCAGACAAATTAAGTATCCCACATTTTCGCCCGAAATCTGACCAGAGATGATCGGAATTCGGCCTCCGAGAAGTTGCAAAAATGCTACCTCCTTAACCTGCCAAGTCATCCAATCAACTTTAGAACTTTTACCAGCTCTAACTTTCACATATGAACTTGGTTTGATGAAACGTTCACACCGTAGAGATCAGGACGACAAGATATTCAACTTGAAACTGAGTTTTCCACAGTTCTGCAACTTTGATTTTTGAGCTTTCATAAGCCCTCTTTGTCCTGCATGTGTCTCTGGAGCCACCTCGATCATTCCTCTACACTAAGGAGCTTTTGTCCTCTGAAATCATCAATAATAATCTGCAACTGTTGTGTACAATATCTGCACCACAAATGTCCTAGAAAATCTCACCCTTCCATCTCCTTCACCTTTGTTCTTCAGAGCCTTAAGCAATGAGCCGACACATGCATCCTCTGCAAAATTGTAGTACAATATCTTGCAAATTACATGCTCAAATATGACCAACTATGACCCAAGCATTTTCATACTTGCCACGAGTTTATAACACATACTTGGTGGTCATGCTTACATCAAAATGGAATTGATAATACTCCAGCTATCAATACAAGGCCAAAAATATCATTATTGCCTAACAAGTGATGGAAAAAAAATCATCACTTTGACATAAAGAAATGCAACACATGATTTGCAAATAAGTCCATGACACACTACCACATCTAAAAGAACCATATCTCACTTATCAAACTAAATGGGTCATCTCCATGTGGCGCAGTTGCCTGTCGAACAATCGTTTCAACTGGTTCATCCACCGACATTTCATCCGTAAGGTGCTGCTCTATGGAGCCTCGAACACGTGGCTCTTTGATGACCATTTTGGTTTCAATGGGTGCAAAAGGTCTTCTTCCTCCAGACTTGCTTAACCAATTTCTTTCTCTATTGTGGAAAAGGCTTTTCACGCCTCATCCTCCTTTGTGCTGTCATTCTTTTCCAATAGTCAACAGTGACATGGTTGTGTAAACCACAAAAACGACAAGTTTTCTTATGCCATGATTTATGTTCATGATTAGAAACTTTCTTATAATCAAAATCAACTTACAAATATCAAGACTTGTTATACCTTTCCTGGTGGTCTCTGGTGCAATCATGGTGATGAGAGCTTGTCTCGGCTCTTTCACTGCAACATGCACTTCCATGGGATGGTGGTGAAGTGTTCACATCATTCCTTTTTCTTGGTGAGTCGAACAATATATGTTTTTCTCTAATTTCATTATGGCGATGAGAGTTTGCCTCATCTTTCTCCCTACAATATGCATTGTCATAAGATGATGGTGAAGTTTTCCCATCATTCATTTTCCTCGATTGTTCCATCAATATCGTGGAGGCTTCCGACAAGTTTGAACATTCTCCTTCAGTGTGTCCCAAACCTACGTAGCGAGGTCTCTGCACAACCTCCAATAGTTGTGTTATGCCTTGGCCATGAATGTTAAGTCCTGCTCCTTTGTACCCCATCCTGGTAAAGAGTCTCATGCCAGTTCCTGTAAGGGAGAGCTCCACATTTCCAACAGAAATATTAACATGTAAAGATGAAACTGAAGAATGATCACAATTTTTTACCTCAGATGTCGATTTGGAAGCACATGATGAGGGCTTCTCTAAGCCTTCCTCACACTTCACTTCTTCCAAGGCCTCTGTCATAGCTTGTAGCTGAAGCTGTAACAGCTGATTCTCCTCCTTCTCTTCCTGTAGGAGTGTTTTCAACTGATCATCCTCTATTTGAAGACTTTGGTTATTGTACTCCAATTCTTGCAATGCATTTGTGGTGGCTTGCAATTGAAGTTGCAATCCCTTCTTGTCCTCCTTCTCTTCTTGTAGAAGTGTTTTCAACTCAGCGTTATCTGCTACTTGTTTCTCATAATCTTCATACAACATGTCCACCCTTTCGACATCCTCATCATGGCCTCATACATGTCTTTGAAATCCTCCATTGCTGCACGTTCAATGGTTCACGCTTGCAGTCCACATCCACGATATTGGTGGCACATGGAGTGGCTCTGGCGGGGTCATGGCCCGCCCCTCCAATTTTATATTTTTTTATTTAATATAAAACAACCCCCATTTTAAAATTTTAATGGATTCTAGGTGGTAGCAGACAAATTAATTATCTCACATTTTCACCTGGAATCTAGCCAGAGTTGACTGGAATCCAGCGTCCGGGAAATTGAAGAAATGCTGCCTCCTTAACAGCCCAAGTTATCTAATCAACCTTACAACTTTGACTAGCTCTAAATTTTTCTTACGAGCTTAGTTTGATGAATCATTTTCACTCTTGTGATCAGGACGACGAGATATTCGACTTGACCACGTTTCTGCCACTTTGATTTTTGAGATTTCGTAAGCCTTATTTGTCCTACATGTGTCTATGGAGCCACCTCGGTAAAAAAGTGTGCCACATAAAGCCTTCACATCACTAGGTATGTCTCCAGAAGAACTATGGCATCACAGATTTGGCCATATAAATTTTAAATATTTGCAGTTACTTCATAAGAAAGGTATGGTTACTTGTCTTCCTGATTTAAGGCATAGTCTTGTTGATTATGAAGCGTGTGCTCTTGGGAATATGCATAGAGATGAGTTTCCTATTACTGTTAATAGAAAACATAGAGATATACTTGAGTTAGTCCACACTGATTTATGTGGGCCAATGCAGTCAAGATCTTTGGGAGGTGCATATTACTTCTTATTGTTTGTCGATGACTATACTAGATTTATGTGGGTATAATTTTGAGCAAAAAGAGTTATGTTTTTTAATATTTCAAGCAATTCAGAAGCATGATAGAGAAGCAGATAGGAAAATACATCAATATTTTCCTCTCGGATCAAGGGGTAGAGTACAAGAAGGCTGATCTCAGTAAATATTGTAAAGAACATGGAATTCCACAACAGTATATAGTACCCCACACTCCTTAGCAAAACGGGGTTGCAGAAAGGAGAAATAGAACCCTCGTGGAGTGTGCTCGCAATATGCTGAAAGGTAAGAATATTTCAAATGGATTTTGGGCTGAAGCTATAAATACAACTGTTTATTTGAAAAAAAGAAGTCCTACAAGAATTTTGGAATCTAAAACATCTTTTGAAGGCATATTAGGTTTTAAACCTTCAATTAAACAATATTTGAGAGTGTTTGGTTCCAAAGCGTTTTTCCATGTACCAAAGGAAATCAAAAATAAACTTGATGCAAAGGCCATCAAATGTACCTTTGTTGGGTATTGTACCGAGTTTAAATCTTACAAATTATTTGATCCCTCTACTCACAAAGTTTTTGCTAGTAGAGATGTAGTATTTCATGAATAGGTGCTGGATGGAAACAATGTAAACAACAATGATGATTGGGAAATTCCATTATTTGTGGAAGAAGGGAATGTTGAATTAGAAGAAAGACATAATTAGCAGGAGAAACAACAACAGAAAGAAGCATATGTTTCAAATTAAATCATCGAACCAAGTCCATCAAGAGATGATGAGAACAGGTTGTATGTCACTCCAACACTCAGAAGATCAGGTAGGAAAACACAATTGCGTGCGAGATACAAAGAGAATGCTTTTATAACTAGCATGTTAAGTGTTGTTGAACCCTCTATTTATAAAGAAGAAAATCAATATAATGAATGGAGGGAAGCCATTGAAGAGGAACATGAATCAATTCTAAAAAACAAAGCTTGGGAGTTAGTTGAATTACCTGAGGGTAAACAAACCATAGGTTGCAAAAGGCTATACAATCCCAACCTCAAAGAAGATGGGAGCATAGATAAGTATAAAGCTAGGGTGGTTGCAAGGGGTATTCACAAAAATAAGATATAGACTACAAGGAAACCTTTGCCCCCATAGCTAAAATTAATACAATGAGAATGTTAATTGCCTTAGCTACTAAACACCACTGGAAAGTGCACTAGCTAGATGTTAGGTCTGCTCTCCTGAATGGCGAGTTGAAAGAGGAAGACTATTTAGAGCAACCTAAGGGGTTTGTGAAACAGGGAAAATAACATTTAGTCTGTAGATTAAAGAAAGCTTTATATGGACTAAAATAGGCTCCAAGATCATGGTACGATAAAATTGATTCATTCTTCTTACAACAAAGCTATCATAGAAGCATAACTCACCCCAATCTCTATATTGTTTTTGATGAAAAGAGGCGAATAGTTTTGGTTTCTTTATATGTAGATGATCTCATTATTAGAGGAAATGCAGATAAACTCATTGAAGAGGTCAAGGTGCAGATGTCACAAATGTTTGAGATGAAAGACCTTAGTGAGCTTCACTACTGTTTGGGTCTAGAGATCTCGAGAGATTCAAGACAGACTTTTATAGCACATAGTAAGTATGTGAGGAGTCTTCTGAAAAAGTTTAAGATGGATCAGTGTAAGGATGCAGTAGTGCTGCTATAAGAGAACACCAAACTTTAGTGTGATGATGGTTCAAAGGAGGAGAATGCAACATTGTACATGGAGTTGGTCGGGATTTTAATCTACTTGACCACTACTAGACCAGATTTGTCTTATAAAGTGAGTGCATTGAGGCAATTTATGTCCAAGCCACTTGAGAGCCATTAGATTGTTGCTAAAGGCGTCTTAAGGTATCTAGAAGGAACCTTAGACTATGGCATTTTGTATACTAATTCGTGTGATGTGAAATTGACGGGTTTTTTAGACTCTAGTTGGGCTAGAAATGCATATGAGAGGAGATCTGTAACTGGCTCTGTGTTTAGCATTGGGTCCAAGGTAATTGCATGGACTAGTAAAAAGCAGAACACAGATTCCTTGCCTTTAGGAGAGTACCAAGCGATGTGTGGAGTGATTTGTGAAGCAGTTTAGTTGAGGCGACTTCTCCAAGATGCACGAGAAGAACATAAAGTTGCAACAATCATCACATGTCATAACCAAAACTCCATCAAACTTGCAAACAATGTGGTGTTCCATAAAAACACTAAGCACATTGATACACAGTTCCACTTTGTCAGTCTAAAGAAATTCATGTTGAATATTGTAACACTTGTGATAATGCTACCCATATTTTTACTAAGCCTCTTGGTAGAATTAAATTTGAGATGTTTAGTGATATGTTAGAAATATTTGTGAACCATTTCTCCATTGAGGGGGAGTGTTGAAGATAATGGAGAAACTATATTAGTGAGAGTGGGTTCACTTGAAACATAGATTAGGAGTTTGTCCATATTTCTTAGGTTTTGATTCTAACTTCCCTATTTGCATGTGACCTATATATTGTTTGATTTCTAATAAGAATATAGAGCGACGTGCTCACTTAGTCTCTCCCGTTGTAATCTCTCACAATAAAGCTAACAAGTACAACTTTCAGTAATTTGATTCTGCCATATTTTATCAATTATTACTTATTTGGTAAATTTTGTGTGAGAAACAATATATTAAACTGAAAAAATAAATCACATTTTCATTTCTTATATGTTTACTTTAAAATTAAAATAAATAAGCAATTGATAACACCTCCCATTATCAAATTTATGTAAAAATTTCCAACAATTTTAATTTCATTTAGATAACGATTCCATCTTGCTTCAATTTTATCCTCATTTAAATAACGATTCCATCTTTGTTAAATTTTGCTATTAAACAATTATCATTTAGAACAAATTTAAATAACTATTCCATCTTTGTTAAGTTTTACTATTAAACAATTATCATTTAGAACAATTTTGCTACAGCGTTTTCGGTGTTCCTGTATTATATGCACGTTCATGTGGATCTTCACTGGGCGTATATCATGCTCCTGACGATGGATACATTTTGGATCAAGCCAGCCTGACCATCTTTTTGATCCTGGATTGTTGCAGATTGTCATTTATTTTGCGCTCATTGGGTTTTCATTTGGGAATTGCGTGCTTTCTACAGGGGGTCTTTTCTGTCTTTGGAATTTATTTTTGCTGCTCTGCTTGTCTGGCTACCAGCAGGCTTACTTCGCTCACTTGATCGGTGATTGATGCAGGCTTCATGTTGGTATGATGGCAAGTTTTATTTTGGTCATATCCCTAGATCATACTTTTCCAGGAGTTTTGGGCACTCTGGAGTTTTTTTTGGTACCAAAGGACAATCGAATCTCCGTTTCTTTGTTTTGACTACTCCACTTGGAACATTTCTCTATCCTATTTGATGTCTGGGCATATTTGGAAGTATCTCAGCTATGTATTTTCAGATGGAACATATGGCTTTTTATCTAGCTCTATATCCCTGTATGTGAAGTGAGAACTTTTTCATTATGTAATGATTTATGGACTGTTTTATCACTATTAATATAAAACCGCGTTTTTTCTCTTTGTGAAAAAAAAAAAAAACAATTTACAGTTGGGTTATTTTCACTTTAACAAACTAATAATTCATTAGTATAAGATGTCATTTCAAGCTTAACATGTACCGACTATTTTGATTTTGCCAAGATAAATCAAAATATAATTCACAATCTGATTCGTATCTTAGGAATTTATAATAATCTGAATACGAAAGTAACTGAAATTAGATCTTTAATTGGATGGGGATGACTTTCTGCAACTTCATAAGGACCGTTAACCAACATTTAGCGGCCCGTTACGGACTGTTCCCTTGCAATAATACACGATAACCCGAAAAATCAGTGTAGGTATTGGCCATGGAATTAAAAGAGCATTTCAACAGTTTCACTGGCCTGGGAAATATTAGGACAAGGGATATTAATGCCATTTCATTATACTGTATTAAATGTTACATAGAGTTCTGTATATATTATTGAATTTGTAATAATGTATTATTTGTGTTATAAATTTTTAGATATATGTTACATTTTAAGTTTATTGATCTCTTACATTTAGAGTGGTTTTACTCTTCATTATCAAGTATTAAGTAAAACATGATACATGGGAAAATAGTGCTGGGGCTACTTAAAAAGAAAGAATCAACCATTAAAGAGATCTGTAATTTTAAATTAACTTATTTAAAAGTTAAAAAAAATTAAAATTATATTTATTGGAAAGGTTTTGATGACAACTTCAATAATTAAGTAATCTTAAATGAATTCTTTTAAAAAATTAAAATTAAAATTATATTATTAAAAAAGTTAAAAAATTAAAATTATATTTATTAGAAAGGTTTTGAAAGAGAATTTAAAAAAATAAATGTGAAGAAATTAAAAATATATTTATTAAAATGGTTTTGACTATAATTTAAAATAAAATAAAGTGAAAGGAAAAATATTAAAATTAAAATATATTTATTGAAAAAATAGAAATTAAGAATATATTTATTAAGAGGGATTTTGACGACATTAAATAAAAAATTAACTATAATTTAAGCAAATTTTAGTTAAATGAAAAAGAAAAAGAGAATTGTTTAAATCTTTTAGAGATAAACATTTTAGCAATTTTCCATCATCATAGAGGACTAGTCTCTCATAATGGGTGGAGTGTCCACCCCAAAAGTGAGAAAGAGAAACACCTACATAAATTATCTCCAAAATATTCAACCAAGAAAAAGGGAATGTGAATAATAATGTAAATTTGACTTATAACTCATATTTAATTAGTTTGAAAGCATAAATAATAATGTTTGAGGAAAGTAATATTAAATAAATTCATAAGAATTAGGTAAATTGATAAAATGATCAATGAATAATCAGAATAATAATATTAACAAACATAACAATGGTGGTAATAAAAAGGTTAATCAAAATAAATTAAATAATCATGATAATAATGAAAATGAGGAAAAAGATGAAAAGGTGGAAAAAAAAAGTATAATTAAGGGAGGAAGGGGAGTGCCTGATGGTGGATGCTTCCAGGGAAAAGGGTTTCAACCAATTAAATTACGCATTTAACTGGACTGCCTTTTTTCCCTGAAAATCATTGAAATTCACGTAAGATTTTAAGAAAATCCAGCAGGGATTTTTGTAAATCTTGGTTATCGCTATTAAATTTCAATATTTTGGATGCTCTAGACGTTTTCGATGGTGCTGAATCCATTTCCACCATCAAAAACATAATTCAAACACTACTATTGCAAGATTTCTTTAAAAAAAAATTACCTTAATTTCGCCCAATTTTGGCCGTTCGAGCAATTCCTATGGCTAGATAGACAACTCCATATTAATGTTGATTGAATTGTTTTTATTAAAAAAATAATAAATATTACAATTTAAAGGTAAATTGAAATTATTAAAAATATAAATATATGCTTAAAAAAATTACTTCATTAAAAAAATAATAAAAAACTCACTATTTTTTCCTTAATTTAAAATAATTTTATTTTTAATTAATTTATTATATTTTAACTTAATATTATCTTATTCCACTCTGTAGAATTTATTTCAAAATAAAAAAGTATGAAAAGTGTATTTATTTATTAAAACACCTACTCCAAGTGAATATTATAATACCCTAATCTAACTCATCTCCAAAACTAGATTGGGAGAAAGTGAAATTGAATCTTAATAAACGTATTATTTTCTCTCTTGTTTCTAGTCAAATGAAGTAAAGATTAAACAGTTAGGAGATCGACCAGAATGTTGCATTGCAAAACATTAATAACATTAAAAAAATTGTTACTTCTAAGTTTAAAGAAAAAATGTGGTGTGAGAAAGATCTAGTAGCTAAAAGAAAGTTAAGATATTATAAGGAGGTCATCAACCCCACCCTAGAAGATCAAAAGTATCTCTCTGTTTTAACTAGCTCAAAGAAGAAAATTAATATAGCCAAAATTAGAACGAACTCTCATGAGCTCCATAGTGAAACAGGTAGTTGGAGAGTTCCTAAAACACCATGGATGGAAACGATCTGCCATCTCTGTGAGAATATGAACATCTAGGATGAAAATCATTTCCTCTAAGAGTGCCCCTCGTACAACCACATTAGAGCTTAATTTCATAATCTTTGTTGCAATAGTGACCTTCCTAGCCTTTTAAGATATCAAAATTATAGTGAGCTAGGGAGGCTTCTCTCCAAACTTTTTGAGCATAGGAATAAAATATTAAATCAAACTAAATAACTCTTTTCTTTAGGTCAGATAGACCAAAGATTGGTCTGAGTGAACGCTAACTACCACCACCACCACCATCATCAACATAAACATTACCCATACATGTAACTTAATGAGGTGATATTTTAATCTTTTGGTTTAGATAAGGATAAATATTATAACTTAACCCTTGTTTAAACTTCATTTTGATTCTAAAAATAGAATCAATATCTTTCAAAATTTTTGAAATTGTAAAAATTGTAAAAGGTTAATAATTTTTACAATTTTGAATACAACATTTTAACAAAAAAAAAAAAAAAAAATTCCTCATGAGCTATACAATTTTTTTTGGAATATCAATGTTTTTTTGTTATTTAAAATATTATATTATTTTTAAATCTAAAGCTTATTCTTGAATGTATAGATGTATTTCACATGGTTTATGTAAATTTAAAAATTCAAACTTGTGATTCCAATACATTTTTACTAAATTTTAGTTAAAATTAACTAAAAAATATACCCTTCAAAAAACCAAAAGTTCAAAAAAATTAACTAGAATTAGATTTCAAACAAAATCAATAAAAAAAATATATTAGTTAAAAAAGGAAAAGAAACTTCCATACACTACTACTTTACTTAAAGTAAAAGTTTGAAGAAGCCCTAATAAGTTAAAATTACAACAATCTAACAATTCTGTTTTTTTCCAAGGGATATCATCTTTTTGGAATATCATATTTTTTTTATTTAAAATATTAAATAAACCTCCATAAAATACAACTTTACATAAATGAAAATTTTAAAGTATAGAAATTTTGGTGAATCTTATTAATCTATACCCACTTTAAAATGTTTGACTATATTTTTATAGAAATATCTAAATTTCTAATAATTTTATATAATCTCTATAAAATTTAAGCCATTTTTGAAATAAAATATTATTACCCTATAAAAATTGAACTAATCAAAAATGGTTTTTGAAAATACCATCCAAAATTTAACCCATAAAATTTTACATACTTAGCATTTACTCAAAGCAATTTTAAATAAAATAATATCAGTATTGGTATATTTTATAGGATCCCTTCAAAGCCAAACTAGGCTGAGTGAGGAGCTGGGGCCTCAAAGCACTTTTACTTTGCCAAAGCAAAGTTAAATTCAAATCATATAATTGAAAGCAATAACTACATAATTTAATGAGCAACCTAAGCGTTCTATTCACATTTATGTAACTTCCAAGATACCGACATCATCACATGTGTACCGCTAAAATGGCCTAACCATACACGCGTTCTTCATTGTTTGGCCCACTGCATTTATGGCTATATCATCATCTATTTACTGGCACCGCCTATATATACTCTTCAGACCTCCCACCGATTCCAACACTGAGTAGCCTTCCAACACTTGTAATTTTGGTTTTGCTCTGCTTGTGGTAAGATTTCAGCTGAAGAAATGGCGCAATTTGTGAGCGTGGAGATAGATTTGAAGGTTTCTGCTCAGAAACTGTGGGGTGCCATTAAGGATTCTGCAACCTTGTTTCCTAAGATAATGCCCTCTCATTTCAAAAGCATTGAAGTAATCGGAGATGGTAACGTGGGCACCATTCGAAAAATGAAATATGGAGAAGGTAGGAAACAAATCTGAGTTCATGAATTCAAAATCATCTAATTATCAGAGGTTTCAGGATCTGTGTTTTACAGTTATGTAGTTATGTAGAATATGATGGTGGTGGTGATTATTGTTTGTTAAGATTAATATGAAACTTTAAGTTTTAAGGAAGGTGAAAAATAAATTTGATACTTTAAAATTTTGTTTGATTTTTCAAAATTTTATTTGTATGATAAAAGAAAAGAAACATGATCCAAGATCTATTGTGGATCTCAAGAATATTTTAATTGATTAGATTTTTAAATATTTACTAAATCTAGATGAAATTAATTTGATCTGGAATATTCTTTTGTGTCTGAATTTATGTAAAAAATATAATGAAAAAAATCCTTGTTGGTTGCAGCAATGAAAGGGGCGACCCATGCATCCGAGAAAATTGAAGTATTGGACGAAACAAATATGACCGTTACTTATACTGTGATCGAGGGTGAGATTCTGAGCATATTCAAGGTCTTCAAGCCGACCTTGAAGGTAATTCCAGGAGCTGATGCCAATTCCTCCAAATTAAGCTGGAACGTTGAGTTCGAACCAGCAGGCAACGCAGCTCCCCCAACAGAGCCAATCAAAGAAGCAGCCATCAACACATTTAAGGCTGTGGAAGGATACCTGCTGACCACAGCTTGAGTTTCACATGGACGATATCATGTTTAGTATAATAGAATAATGGATCACAGTGCTTATTGCCACAACTTTGTCCTCTGCAGTCTCTTTGCTCAAGGGAATTAATGCTTCCCTGCTGAGAGACATTTTATTTAATTGGATTTGAAGTTATTGATATAAGTTTCAGATTGATATTTACATCGTTGTTTTGAATTCGGTGTTAGGGTTTTCTGCCTGTTGTTGAATTTGGGGTTATCAATCTCAGCAATTGCTTATATTCAGCTCATTCACACGAAGTTATCAATCTCAAATAATCTGCAATTTTTTTAAGAACTTTTGTTTTCTTGGCATTTAGCTTTTCTGGAGTCAATCTGAAATGTGAGATCTACTATGTTTGTAGGATATTTTGTTAATCTATCGCCATCCAACTTAAATTAAGCATTTGATGTTGTAGAAAAACAGAAAGAAAAAGTAACAATCACAATATAAAATATTCAGAAGACAATTTGCTTGTCCTCTTCTTGTCTTTACTTAGTATATCTAGTTTCGACATGCCATTTTGAATACTTGGACACTTCACTGAAAATATCAATATATCAACAATATATTTTAATTTTGAAGTGAATTTGTCAATCTCTAGACCATTACAGAGTTTGATTGGTGATGGCTCTGTGAGAGTTTGATTGGTGATAGTTATGTGTGGGAATTTGTGTGTTTTTATTTGGAAGTTAGAATAATAGCTTCAACTTTTTAACGAAGACTTTATCTCAATGTAAGTAAGACTACTTTATTAAAATATAGTATTTAATGAAATTTTAATTTATTAAATTAAATTTTTAAATTTTATGTAATTATAAATCAATATAAATTCATCTTCAATTTTTGATCTACCAAATATCTAGAAAATCAAAAGATTTGATATATTTTTAAATGAAAAATTTAAGTAAGCTTTGTACTTCTAGATTCATAATTAAAATGGTTTATGGTGGTTTTTAATAATATTATTTATATTTATATAAATTCCACCACTCTTTTATAAAGTATTTTTATTTTTATTTTTATTAAAATTCTATCTATCTATGGCACATGGAGCTAGTTACACTTTTTGACGAAGTGCCTGCTTGTTTTGATGCAAAAAGAATGATTGATCTAGCAATATTAAGTACTTGATTGCTTAAAAATAGTAAAAGGATGATTCATCTAGCAATATTAAGTACTTGATCCAGTAATTTTTAAGTACTTCATAGAGTAAGCTATTTAGATGCTTAAAAATAGATTGATCAAGCATTTAAACAAACTCTCAATCTAGCCCTATTCTAACCCCAGTTAGCGGCTCCATTGAGCTATATGTTTCAATAGAGCCTCTTGATGGAGAGTTTTGGCTTGATGGAATGTTATTTCTACCTAGATGGAAGAACTCAATGCAACTACTCAATCTTGCTACCCATCAAAGGTGCCAATGACCCAAGATAGGTTTCAAGAAAAATAAAATAAATTAATTTGATAAAATATATCATACAAAAACTACAAAAAACATTCACTAAAAACACCATGAAAACTACAAAAAATTACCAAGAAAACCATTGAAAACCACAAAAAACCAATTTAGAAAACCACCAAAAAGACCAAAAACAACTTAGAAAAACACTAAAAAAGCCCTAGAAAAGCACCCCAAAAATTCGTTATATAATTTATATGCAATGGTAGCATCTTTATTATAAATATTTTCTAAGGTAAATTTTTTTTTTTGAATTATTTTAGGTTTTACTTTTTTTAAGGAATTTTGTGAAATAATTTTTAATTTTTAATTTTTTTTAAATTAAAAATTCATTTTAAATTTTGAACAAATTTGACTAAAAATGTGGCTAAATAATTTCAAAAGAAAAAAAATTAAACTATACCCAATCAATAAATAAATAAATTAGAAGCTTTATATTGACATAATGAATATGGTTACTCATAATGAACCTCTATTAACTCACATACCTCATTTTTTATTTTTTAATAATGAATATAGTAATTTGTTTTAAAAATATAATTATACTTAAATAGAATATAAATTAAAAATCCAAAACAGTTTTCTGGTTATTTAATTAAAGTTTATTATATATACATATACATATATAGTATAACTATTTAATTAACCTTCGAAAAGATAGGGGTAGAATATGTATGCCTTAATAGACTTAGTAGTGAAATGGTTGGAGAGAGGTGGATGCCTTGTCCCTTGGAGTGAATTTAAAATTATATATATATATATATATATATATCATTTAACTATAACTATTATATATGCACAACATAACTATATACAATTATATAATATAACATAGCATGTGACATAATTATATAACTATATATAGTATAGTTATAGCTATAAAATTTCTCTCTCTCTCTCTCTCTCTCTCTCTCTCTCACACACACACACACACACATATATAGATATAAAATTTAACATAGTTTTATAACTATTTAACATAATGTGTTTTTCATAATAACATAAGATGTGTTTTTCATAATAACATAAGATGGGTGATGCTCCACAAATTTTTCTGTAATTTCCCTTAAAATTTATACTACTCATATTTGTAGAATTATTTAATATAATGATATGAAAACTATATATCTCTTAGTTCCCACCCTTCTTAAATTTATTAGTTGAGTAATGAATTTGTAATTTACACTTCCTATATTTTTATTTAACTATATAACATAACATAGGATAACTATAACACACACACACACAGACACACATATACATACATTAAGTTCAAGTTTCAACAATGCATCATTGATACATATATTAAATCCATGATGGAAAGTACATTTAAAGTGAATCTATAAACATTTTGACTATTTTCTAATTTGTACCATATTGTTTCATTATGTAGTGTTGTACGAGAAACATTGTCTTCATCTCCTTGCACCTAGTACATGTCATGTGTCAAAATCAAACATTATAAGAACTTGTCTTATGTAGTATTTGGTTGGTATGAAGTTTTATTAGTTTTGAAAATAGTTTTATTTCAAATTGTTGCATATTTTTACATATTTATGCTATATGAATAAAATGCATTATTTGTAAATGGGAAAAGTGTAAGTTAGATTTGATGGCATTGCTGGATTGTGTTTACATGGAACTCAGTACTTTGGTTGATAATTTATCAAAAAAAAAAAAAAAACTATATTTAGTTTAGGGCTTCAACCTAGATTATTCTACTTGAGTTTATAAATGGTTTTCTTGTCAACATTATTTCTACATCAAAAAAATTTTCTTGGATTAGTTTCTATGTACTATATGTAATTTGTAGATACATCCACCATACTCCCCCCAAACATAGCCTGTTGGAGTGTTGGGGGATCCGTTATACATGGTTGGGCTAGATCATGTAGCCATACTAGAGTGTTTGCTCCACTCACACATCCATTCTCTCACACCTGTCATAGTGTCAAAGACGGTGTTTCTATCTCTATTGATGATCTTGCTATGGATAGTGGAATTTCTTCACTTCTTGTAGGTACACATCTTGCATTTTAAATCCTCTTTAAACATTATGTGTTTATGTCTTGAAATTGTATTTAATTTTTAAATCATCTTCAATTGATGTGTTTGAATTTAATGTATATGTTATTATGCTTCTAATTTTTTATAAATATAATTATGTTTATGATTTGCAGACCCTAAGCAGGGTGAAGATGAGGATCAAAGTGCATTGTCGATCCCTCCGAGGAACGACACTATAGCTAGTATCATAGGTTAGGATACTAGGTTCCAACAAACATGGATCACATTAGAGCTGGATTAAATATCTGCTAGTTCTCCTACTAGGGGTAGTTTGTCTCTAATGCTAGATATCATCAACAGGTTGATCGAGACATACCATAGGGCGAGCCCACAAGGCCACCTCCTATATTCCATATATAAGAGTAGGAGGCTGGATGTTAGAGGTCCACATACTTGGAAGGTGGTGAAAGATGCCACCAAGAACATTGATGTTCATGGGGAGTTTTTTAACATCCCTTCAGACTATCGTGCTAGACATGTTGGTGTCGTTCTACTAAAATATTTTAACAATGTTGACGCAAATCCTTTTTTTATGATTGATTCATTGGAGCTTGGGGCCAATTACCCCACCATGAAGAGGTCCCCATTTACTTTTCAAAGCATATATATGCAAATTTTGTGCTACATATGAGGCTCAATTACACCAACACTGGATCTAAGTTTTCTAGACCCAACTTGGGATGTAGGTATGAATGTGTCACGACTCATAGGGACCTTGCACATGTAGTACCACTTCTAAGATTGTTGTCATGACCATCTCAAAGTTTGGTAGTGTCGATGAATATAGAGAATTTTTCGCAACGTGGCATTGAGACTAAGCATACAATTGTAGATAACATGCAGAGCACATTCACCATTGCACATGTCGCATTGTGTGACGAGATGCACAAACCACCTTTCTTGCCTCATTGGCCACAAGTTTATTACATGATGATTCATATCTCAAGAGTTTAGGGTGTGACGAACTTTTGTCATATACATGTACGTGTCTTGATACAACCCGTGATAGTTGGAGGGCACACGACCCACATGACATAGACAAGGTACACACATACAAAAATTTTGACTCTTATCATCAAATTATATATTATTTATACTAATAAGTTCGTATCATATTACATTTATATTAGTAATTCATGATAATATGCATGCACAACCCATCTACATAGATGATATTTTGAGGTCATCTGAGGGGGAAGTTGAGCAACCAAAGCAGCCTCCTCTAGTGCATGTTTCCATGGCTCAGTCTCCTCCACCTCCACCTCCACGTCATAACTCTCATGGACTAGGAGTTCAGATAAAAAAAATTATTACTAAGATTTCAAACTTTTCTTTTTTGAAGTTACATGTATGCATGATAATTAATTAGCATATTTATTATAATTTGTCTTTGCCATTATGTACATAAAAGAAATAAGTGATCAACATTAGATTTCAAAAACATTTTAATTGATTAGATTTTAAAATATTTTCTAAATCTAGATTACATTCATTAGATCTCGACTATTCTTTTGTGTCTGAATTTATATGTAAAAAATATAATGAAAAAAACCCTTGTTGGTTGCAGGAATGAAAGGGGCAACCCATGCATCCGAGAAAATTGAAGTATTGGACGAAACAAATATGACCGTTACTTATACTGTGATCGAGGGCCATATTCTGAGCATATTCAAGGTCTTCAAGCCGACCTTGCAGGTAATTCCAGGAGCTGATGCCAATTCCTCCAAATTAAGCTGGAACGTTGAGTTCGAACCAGCAGGCAACGCAGCTCCTCCAACAGAGCCAATCAAAGAAGCAGCCATCAACACATTTAAGGCTGTGGAAGGATACCTGCTGACCACAGCTTGAGTTTCACATGGACGATATCATGTTTAGTATAATAGAATAATGTATCGCAGTGTTTATTGCCACAACCTTGTCATCTGCAGTCTCTTTGTTCAAGTGAATTAATGGTTCCCCGCTGAGAGACTTTTTATTTAATTGGATTTGAAGTTATTGATATAAGTTTCAGATTGATATTTACATCGTTGTTTTGAATTCGGTGTTAGGGTTTTCTGCATGTTGTTGAATTTGGGGTTATCAATCTCAGCAATTGCTTATATTCAGCTCATTCACACGAAGTTATCAATCTCAAATAATCTGCAATTTTTTTTAAGAACTTTTGTTTTCTTGGCATTTAGCTTTTCTCGAGTCAATCTGAAATGTGAGATCTACTACGTTTGGAGGATATTTTGTTAATCTATCGCCATCCAACTTAAATTAAGCATTTGATGTTGTAGAAAAATAGAAAGAAAAAGTAACAATCACATTATAAAATATTCAGAAGACAATTTGCTTGTCCTCTTCTTGTCTTTACTTAGTATATCTAGTTTGGACATGCCATTTTGAATACATGGACACTTCACTGAAAATATCAATATATCAACAACATATTTTAATTTTTAAGTGAATGTTTCAATCTCTAGACCATTACAGAGTTTGATTGGTGATGGCTCTGTGAGATTTTGTTCCACCACCACCACCATTACTGAATCAAACCCCCGCTGGGTTCTGGGCAGACCTAAGACAAATTCTAGACTGACTGAGTCCCACGGTCTACTTGGAATAGGTAGTGGCATATAAAGCCCTGCATTTTGACTGCCAGCTTTCGCTAGCTGACACATTTTACACCTGCCTACATACCTCTGCACATCCCGTCACAACTTTGGCCATTAATAAAAATTCTCTATCTGAGATAATGTTTTGTCTATGCCGAAATGTCTGGCTAGACCTCCACTATGCTTTTCCCGAATAATGTTCTCCCGCATTGAACAGTCAGGAATGCACAACTGTCCTCCCCTAAATAACAATCCTTCTTGTAGATTATGGTCCAACCATGGACTGTTGTTCCGCAGCAAAGGGTTTTGACACGCCTCATGGGCCTCCTTAAAATCTATATATGTTCAATATAAATCCTTCAAATGCTCAAAACCCAGTACCTGCACCATACTTTCCTGCAAGAGAAAAGCTCTTCTGCTCAATGCATCTACCACCTTGTTGGACTGCCCGCTAATATGTTTCAACACAAATGTAAAGCTCTGCAGATATTCCACCCACTCTGCATGCTTGTGATTCAATTTATGCTGCTGCATGACATACTGTAAGGCAGAATTATCAGAAAATAAAACAAACTCGCTACCTAACAAATAGTGCCTCCAGTGCTTCAAAGCTTGAACGACTGCATAAAATTCCTTGTCATAAGATGAATACTTCTGCCTACTTTCATTCAGTTTCTCACTGAAATAAGCAATCGGTCTGTCCCCTTGGCTAAGTACTGCCCCAATGGCTGTACCGCTGGCATCACAACGAACTTGAAAAAGTTTGTTGAAATCTGGCAATCTCAATATCGGCCTCTCAGTGATCTTCTTCTTTAAAGTCTGAAAATTGTTTTCTACTGCTTCAGTCCATCAAAAAGGCTGATTCGCCTTCTTAATTGTGTCCAACATGGGCGCGCAGATTCCACTAAAATCCCTGATAAATTTCCTGTAAAATCTTGCTAATCCATGAAAACTTCGAACCTCGAACAATTTTTTTGGGGATGGCCAGTTCACTTTAGCTGCAATTTTCTTTGGGTACATCTTTAACTCATTTTCTGCAATCACAAAACCCAGATAAATTAATTCCTGTTGGAAAAAAGTACAATTTTTCAAATTTATCAGCAGCTTATTCTGCTGTAATCTTCTCAATACACTTCGAACATGTTGGAAGTGTTCCTTCTTTGTTTTGCTGAAAATCAAAATGTCATCCAAATAAACAATCACAAATTTTCCAATGAACTCTTTCAACACTTCGTTCATGAGGCACATAAAAGTACTAGGGGTGTTACTCAGACCAAATGGCATCACCAACCATTCATACAGTCCCTCATTCGTCTTGAAGGTTGTTTTCCATTCATTCCCTTCCCGAATTCGGATCTGGTGGTAACCACTCTTCAAATCAATCTTCGAAAAATATGCTGCCCCACTTAAACAATCCATCATGTCATCCATTCGTGGTAATGGAAACCTGTACCTGATCGTAATCTTGTTAATAGCTCTTGAGTCAGTGCACATTCGCCATTCGCCACCTTTCTTAGGAGCTAAAACTGTCGGAACTGCACAGGGACTCATACTCTCCCTGATCAGCCCTTTATCAAGCAATTCCTGCACCTGCTTTTGAATCTCTTCATTATCTTTCGGACTCATACGATAAGCTGCCTTATTGGGTAAGCTAGCTCCTGGTATAAAATCAATACAGTGGTTGATGCTTCTCTTAGGTGGCAATTCGTCAGGTAAGTCATCTACTATGATATCGCCAAAGTCCCGCAACATATCCTGGATCTCTTCCGACAGATCTGTGATCTTTGTGTGCAATACCACTGTCTTTGGTCTCCTCACAATAGAAAAATTAACATCATTGTCCTCAATCTATTTCAAAAACTCCTTTCGGCCCACCAGTAATGCCTTTACTCCATTGGCTTCTGCTGTGTTCTCCTCCTTGATGGGCACAAGCATGTGCTTGATCCCATCTTTGAAAAACTTGAAACAGTTTGTCTACCCATCATGAACAACTTTTCTGTCATACTACCAGGGTCTCCCTAACAGTGTATGACAGACATCCATTGGCATAACGTCGCAGATAATCTTGTCCTTGTATCTGCCTATCTGAAATTCCACTTCACATTATTCATCCACCAACAGTTGATGCCCCTTTTGCAACCACGACACTTTGTAAGGGGTGGGATGTTTCAGCCTTTTCAGCCCCAATTTCTCCACCATTTCCATGGCCACCAAATTATCGGTGCTCCTGCTGTCAATTATCAGTTTGCAGCACTTACCCTGAGATTTGAAAACTGTCCGGAACAAGGCCTTTCTTTGATCTAGTTCCACAATTTATTTTGTTGGTTTTATCAGCACCTTGTTCAGTACCAAGGCTTCCCCTACCTCTGCTGCATTTTCCACTTCCTAGGGAGGTGCTTTTGCCTCCTCTGTTTGGGAAACATAAGCTCCTCTCCCACCTGTTGGCTCACCTTCAGGACATTCATATGACTTGTGCCCCCACTTGTGGCACCTATAGCACTGTACAGCTCCTCTGCCCCGACCATTACCTCTCCCTCGCTGGTATGGTGGTCCCCCTCTAGTGCTATTGTCCTTTTCTGTTGTTCCCGCAGATTTGGAACTGCTACCTTCTTCACTGGAACCTGTACCTCTGCCTCTGCCAAAAGCCTTCCCCTTTCCTCTGCCAGATCCACCTCCTCTTCTGGCATTCCACTTCCTAATTATTTTCTCTTTTTCTTTTAAGGCACACTGATATGCCTCATCTAAAGTTCTAGGGGAAATAATACTGATTTCGTCCAGTATCTCCCCTCTCAATCCATTTACAAACCTTGCTGTTTTTTATGGGGTGTCCTCTATATGCCCTGCCCTCAAATTCAACTTGTAGAACTCCTCCATGTACTCTTTGACTGTTAATCCCCTCTGCCTCAAATTCTGCACCTGTCTGTACAGCATAATCTGGTAGTCCTTGGGCAAAAAATTTTCCTTCAGTTTGGCCTCTATTCTGGCCCACTTCTTTATAGGCTGCTTGTTTAGTTGCTCCCTTTCTGCATGAACGTTGTCCCACCACAAGGACGCATGTCCTTTCAGCTTGGTGGCAGCGAATTTCACTCGCTTCTCCTCGTTGATTTCTTCAAAATCAAAATATTTGTTCACTTCACTAAGCCAATCCAGCAACACGTCTACCGACAAACTCCCGTCATAAGTAGAAAGTTCATGTTTTGGCTAGTGACTGGATAACAAAACTGATCTCAATAACCTGAGTTCAGGTGCCTCTTCCTCCAAACCATCTGTCGGTTCTGCAACCTCTTCGTCACTATCGTCCCCTCCTTCAGGGTCCCTTATTCTTCAAGCTTCTATTGTTGCTAATCGTGCATTCAAAATGCGGATTTCCTCCCTCAATCCTTCGTCTTCTACTCTATGTATCACTCTCCCTCTTCCTCTTCCTCGTCTACCAACTTCCATTTTTTTCTTGCCTGCTTACTACAAATCTCTGATACCATTTTGGTGGTGCCCAGCCCTCGGGCATGACCTGTACTCTAATCAATTAATAAAATTGGCAAACAGACCCACGGCAACTTTCCTTTGCATTTATCACAAAACAAATGTAATACGCATTCGGCTTCACATCACATGCCACTCCACTATAATTTGACTTGTAACAACAGCTGTCGTGCAATTTATTAATTTCGAGGATTCAACAACCGATGCAACGTATGATTTGTTGGTGTAATCAATCGTTGGTTTATGGCAATATTTATTAGTCGAGTGATTGGCATGTACACAACTCCACGCAACCGACACCTGTCTTACTCCCTTGGACTTCGCCCTTCACGCGTTATGGCAATCCCATTCCAACTACCCCGCTATCAATTCCACTGTTTTTCTCCACTGTGAGGGTTCCTGTCTCTCTTGGCGTTGCGAGGGTTACAAGAAGATTTCTTTTCACCTTTGAGTTGGTTTCCTCGTCTGTTCTGCTTGCATGTAACAATGTCGACCTGTGATGCGTGCAAGGTAATCTTCGATTCGTCTTTTGGTTTAATTGAACCTTGTCGATAATGATTTCAGTTGATTTTGCTGTGGTTGTACTTTAATTCCTCAACCCTCGATAGGTTTGTGACTCACCTCTGTTCTCATTGCTGTTCTACAAGGCTATAATGACTGCTGACTTTAACACGGCTCTTCTCGCCCAGAAAGGTAATTTATTTCTCTTTGATTCAATCTCTTCAGCTTGTTTTATTTGTTCTCATGAAGAGGCTCCTTGCGAGCAGGGTTTGAAGTCTTGGTTCGACAGTCCATCTCCTTTTGCTCCCTTAGGCAGGTGAACGTCCACCACTTTATCTTTCCACTATGCTTTTGACTACAATCTCTGTCTGCTTATGACTAACACATACAGGCATTATTTTTGCAGGTTCCAGGTCTTCGCACTTCGGTTTGATATAGACTATACGCTCGGCTTACAATGGGTAGGGTCGTTTTCTGGCTTTTCACTTTTAATAGCGTTTCAACTGTAAATCACAATGTTATGTTGGTTCGATTCTTATTTGAGTCTGTAAGAACTTAAATAGAACAAGAGGTCTCTGTTTCAGAATTTCTAGTTCCAGTCGTCTCGTCGTGGCAATCTCTTGCCGTAGAATGTGTTTTCGTAGATTTCTGTATCGAGTTACTAGGCTGTAGTTTTACGGGTTCTCCAAACCCCAACTTGTAGTTGCTCACTTTGAAAGTATGTAATGTTGACTGATCTTATGGACAATTTAGAACTCGATTTACCATAATTACATGTGGCTTTTTTTGTCAAGATAATCATGAATGTTTGATACGTTATTTATTCTGTTCAAAAGAAATATGAATCAAACAATTTCGTTTTTGGTTTACTTGTAAATGGATGTTATTCCGATAGTTCACCCTTTCTTGTGAATGGAACTTTTATCTCCAGCAATAAATGGATTCAAACGCTCAAAACCCCAACTTCTTGTTCTCTCCTGCGAATATGTCGTTTCTCCAACGTATCTCTGGTTCGCGCCTACAATGCGCAAAGGACTTTTCGTTCACCCGTTCAATAATGTATAAATACTATCCAGATTTCGGTCAATAATTAGCTATAACATAGTAGCAAAAAAAAATAATAATAAAGACAACAATTTTGGGTTTTAGAAATTCTTGTTTGTAACAGATGGTCTTTCTTTCAGTACTGGGAAAAGTAACCCCGCATTACATTTTGTTTTTTGTTTTATACATGTTTCTCCTTTTCGGTTGAACTATCAACCGTCCTGTGTAACTACCTTTTCTAAATCAAATAAAACTCTGTTAATTAACTTACTGTCTAACTTAATCTACCTAACCCTAATGTCCTTTTCCTCAACTGTAAATAAGAAAGTGAAAAATAAAAATAAAAATAAAAATAATAACGATAGTCATAAAAACAATTTTCAGGTACTAAGACCTGTCTGGAAAAACATCATAACCAATGAGACAAAACTTGCCCAACTTTGGCTACTCCGAGTCAGATGCTCCTGCATCAACTATTCAAATATTTCAATCAATTCCTCAACTTAAGACTTTCAATTAAGAACATTCAAAAAGTAAACTTTTACAAAATAACAATTTCAGTCATATTGGCTTGAAGAAAGTTTATTTTATTGTACAATAAATATATGTTAAATTACAATTAGTTTAAAATATATCAAGATGGAAAATACAAATAAGTTTTATTAGATTTTATTTCTTTTGACGTTATCTAAAAGAGCTTAATAGTCATAAGCTTTTATATATATATATATACTATTTGTTGCACTTTTTACAATCCAATATGAAGCACGCATGTAATCCCTTCCATGTTTTATATTCAATTCACAGAATAGGATTTTGGAGGGGTGGGGGGAGGTGAGGGTAGATATATATTAAATCAATGATATTCCTAGAAAATATGTTTTTTAGTGAAATTTGTTGTTATACTTCTAATTACATGACCTAGAACACTTTTCCTAAGCCACAAGCTCACATGTTGAACATGCATGATCTACCATTGTGTCATCGTAACATGTCTTTACCTTGGCCCTCATAACACTAATGTTTGATGCCCAACACTCAATAATTTATTGCATATTGTAGGGTAAAGATTCTTGCACCAATTTGGTAGTGTAGGGATGCTTTTCTAGACTTGTTTTTTTAAGTTCTTTGAGTAGTCTCATCCCCTAGCCCTATTCCCTTCCCATAGATTCTAAAAGGAACTAATAGTAGGTTTCATGGCATATGAATTGGGTGGATCCCAACATTCACCATCTACCTGCCCAATGATGAATTTATGTCAACCAATTGCTCATTGATCTCCATCTAACTTTTTATTTCTCAAAGGTTCAAGGGTTGACCATGGATATCAAATGGAAAGTTGTAATGAGTCACACCTATCCTATGATGAAGGTGTTACTAGCTGCTTTTCTTCTAAGAAAAAGTTCAATTAGAGCTTATATAAACAATTTATTTTGGTTCAAGTTAATTTCATCTTGAGAACATCTTGTAGGAACGTTGCAAATACAACAAGTATTCCTTGCCAAAAAAATAATTTAGTAAGTATAAATGGATGAATATTGGAAATGTGTATGTCCTTTGCATGTAGATTGTGCATTCATGCACTAAGCATTAGTTGTAGCATGTGGATAACACTAATTATAACCATAGTCTATTTGGATCTAATATTGATTTATACAAAATAAAATTAATATAATAAGAATGAAAAATCTATGAGATTTAAACCATAAAAATAAAACCTGAATTATCATATATATATATATATATATATATATATATATATATATATATATTATTCACGCATGCATTTTCTTCTAAGAGGCCAAAGATTCAAAACGAGAGGGGGTTAGAGTATGTATGCCTTCTTAGACTTAGCATTAAAATAGTTGGGTCCCTTGTCCCTCAAACAAGGGTGTCTCATACACAAAAACTTTGGTGTCCTTGTCCCACAAACAAAAGTGTGTTTGGCTTGATAGTAACTTTAAAATTGAATAATACTAATAATAATAATAATAAACAAATATTCAAAAACCTAATATAATAATATTTAAATTTTATATTAAGTTTTAATAAATATAAAATTACGTAAATCAAAGATTAAAAAAATCTAAAATTGATTATATTATCCAATTGATTCTTAATTATCTAGTAAATTTGGTGTGAAAAACGATGTATCAAAACTGAAAAAAAAAAAAGATTACATTTTTCACTAGCTGTTGCTCTTAAATGTTTACATTGAAATTACAATAAATAAGCAGTCGATAACATCTCAATTATCAAATTTATGTAAAAAATTCCTTCAATACTATCCTCATTTAAATAACGATTCCAACTTTGTTAAAATTTACTATTAAACTATTATCATTTAGAACAATTTACCTTCGGGTTATTTTCATGTGCACAAACCAAAAATTCATTAGTATTAGATCTCATTTCAAACTTAATATGTACGAAGTATTTTGATTTTGCCGAGATAAATCAAAATATAATTCACATTCTGATTCGTATCTCAGGAATTTATAATAATCTGAATACGAAAGTGACTGAAATTAACTCTTTATTGTGATGGGGATGACTTTCTGCAACTTCATAAGGACCGCTAACCAACATTTAGCGGCCCGTTACGGACTGTTCCCTTGCAATAATACATGATAACCCGAAAAATCAGTGTAGATATAGGCCATGGAATTAAAAGAGCATTTCAACAGTTTCACTAGCCTTGGAAATTTTAGGACAAGGGTGATTAATGCCATTTTATTATACTGTATTAAATGTTACATAGAGTTGTGTATATATTATTGAATTTGTAATAATGTATTATTTGTGTTATAAATTTTTAGATATATGTTACATTTTAAGTTTATTGATGTCTTACATCACTCTTCATTATCAAGTATTTAAGTAAAACATGATACATGGGAAAATAGCGCTTGGGCTATTTAAAAAGAAAGAACCACCCAGTAAACAGATCAATGAGTAAGTGATCCTAAACGAACTGATATAAAACTTTAAAAGTTCAAAAAATTAAAATTATATTTATTAGAAAGGTTTTGATGACAATTTCAATAACTAAGTAATCTTAAATGAATGGATTTAAAAACTTAAAAAAAAATAAAATTATATTTATTAGAAAAGTTTTGAAAGACCATTTAAAAAAGATAAAGTTAAAGAAATAAAAAATATATTTATTAAAATGGTTTTGACCCTAATTTAAAATAGTAACAAAAAAATAAAAAATATTAAAACTAGATTTATTAATATTAAAATATATTTATTAAAAAAATAGAAATTAAAAATATATTTACTAAGAGAGATTTTGATCAGATTTTAAAAATAAAATGAAAAATAAAAAAATTTAACCATAGTTTAAGTAAATTTTAATAAAATGAAAAAGTAGAAAATAATTGTTTGAATTTTTGAGAAATGAAGTGTGTAGGAGTTCTGTATGTCTGAGTTTCTAGCTCACACTCCACTCATCATCACACAATACTAGTCCCTCATGATGGGTGGAGTGTCCACCCAAACTTGGGACACTAGAAACAACTACATAATTCATCTCGCAAAGATTTAAAAAGGAAAAGAGAATGTGAATAAAATAATTTGACTTATGATTCCAAATTCAATTAATAAAGTAAATTTGACTTATAACTCATATTTAATTAGTTTGAAAGAATAAATGATAATGTTTCAGATATAGATTTGGGAAAAATATTAACTAAGAAAGAAAGGCATATAACCAATGGATAACTGAAAATACATATGCAATTTTACGTGGTAAAACCTTGATAGGGTCTCAAGGAAACCTCCACCGGACAAGGGATTGGAAACTTTATTAATCAATCATGATTCTCCTCATACAACAAGCCTCTAGGGCCATCCCAATTTAATATGGGCAACTTCGTTATTCTAACTTCATTTAGTTATACAACAAACTAACTGGTAATAAGTAAATTTGGCCAAAATTACATTAATTACATTTGTTGTCATATTTAAAAAAACTCCACCTTAACAACAATTTTCCTAATCCCTTGCCCATGCCCATTCATTATCTCTTATGCAAGCCAAGAGAAGCGATACACCATCTCAACTTCTCTATAGTAAGTGACTTCGTGAATATATCTGCATGATTTTCCTGTGTACAGACCTTCTTGAGAACTACTTTGCCACCTTCGATTACATGTCTCACAAAGTGATACCTTACATCGATGTGGTTGGTCTTGCTATGATAGGTTGGATTTGTAGCGAAATGAATAACACTTTGACTATCACAGAATACATTCACTTTCTCCTACGTCCTTCCAATCTCATCAAGCATACATTTTAACCATATTGTCTCTTTACAGGCATCTGAAGCAGCTATATACTTTGCTTCAGTAGTGGACAAAGAAACTGTCTCTTGAAGCTTTGACATCCAGCTGATTGCTCCACGTGTAAGAGTAAAAACATAATGTGTGGTAGATCTCCTTTTGTCCAAATCACTTGCATAATAAGAATCCACATATCCACAGACTCAACCTTCATGACCATCAAAGTTGATGCAATGGTCACTTGTGCCTCTCAAATACCGAAGCACCCATTTCACTGCTCGCCAATGTTCTTCCTCTAGATTTTCCATGAACTTGCAGACAACTCCAACTGCATGTGAAATGTTAGGTCTTCTAGATACCATCGCATACATTAAGTTTCCTACTGCATTTTCATATGGTACATGAGACTTATACTTCTTTTATTCATTAGTTATAGGACTTAAATCTGAATAAAGCTTAAAATGGGAAGCTAATGGAACATTAACAGGTTTCACATTGTTCATACTGAACCTATCAAGTACTTTCTCCACATATTTTTGTTGTGATAACCAAATATTACCATTCTTCCTGTCTTTGTGTATCTCCATGCCCATGATATGTTTTTCTGCTCTAAGATCCTTCATATCAAATGTCCTAGAGAGTTGAGCCTTTAACCTGTTGATTTCTTCCATGATTTTGCTTGCAATAAGCATATCGTCAACATACAACACCAAGATAATGAATATGCCATTGAAAATTTTGAAGTATATAGAATGATCATACTCATTTATGATAAAATTATGGTTCACCATGAAGGAGTTAAAATTCTTGTACCATTGCCTAGGCGACTGCCTGAGGCCGTACAATGATTTCATGAGCTTGAAAACTAATCTTCTGCTATGACCCTGTACAAAAGCTTCTATCTGATCCATATATATCTCTTCATCCAAATCACCATGAATAAAGGGTTGTTTTAACATCTAACTGTTCTAACTCAAGGTCAAGTAACGCAGTTAGTGCTAACACATTATGAATAAAAACAATTTTAACGACTCGTGAAAAAATTTCATGAAAATCAATACCTTCAACCTGAGAATACCCTTTTGCAACCAGCCTCGCCTTTTACCTATCAATACTTCCATAAAATTTTATCTTCAACTTGAAGACCCATTTGCACGCAACAACACTTCTCTCTTCAGGAAGTTCTACAGGATCCCGGGTATTTTTCTTGGCTAAAGAGTCAATTTCTTCTTCCATAGCCCTTTTCCATTTCTCAATATCTGCATCATCCACTGCTTCTTGATAACAAGAAGGTTCCCCATCTTTAGTAATCAATGCAAAGGCTGAAGCAGAATCTTCATACCTTTTGGGTGTTTTTCTTTCCCTTGTAGACCTTCTTAGAGTGACTGGTTGCAGAATTGGTTCTAGAATTTCTCCAGTTTCCTTTGCTTCTTCAACTTTTTCATCAGAAGTCTCTCCTTCCTTTCGACTTTCTGCAAAAATTTTAGTCTCCAATTGAATTTGTAGATTTGGTGATACCTATTCCTATTCAACTTTTCCAACATATTATTTTAGACGAGAATATTTATCAAATGTTAAGGAGGATCCCACAACCTATATCCTTTCACTGCATAATCATATCCAACAAAGACACAAAATTTCGATTTTGGATCTAACTTTGAACACTGATATCTACGATTAAGAGCATACGCATCACAACCAAAAATCTTCAAATTCGAATAATCACAAGACTTCCCAACCAAGCTTATTCAAGAATTTTACAGTTTATGGCAACCGAAGGTGATCTGTTAACTAGATAACAAGCAGTAGATGCTGCTTCTTCCCACAACTCCTTTGGCAGGTTATCATTGTTGATTATGCTTCTAGCTCTTTACATAAGAGTCTGATTCATACATTTAGCAATGCCATTTTGCTGAGGAGTATAAACAACAGTTTTATGTCTAGAAATCTCTTCATCCTTACAAAATTCTTTTTCCCTCTAGCAGTAGATTCGGATAGCGCGGACTCCTCCAACTGATCGACGTCCACTCTAGTGGGCTCCAATATAACTGCACTCTTCCTTCCTATCTCGAATTTGCCACCAAATTCGATTTTATTCTCAAATGGTGGCTCATTGAAAACCCACTTCTAAGATTGCGGACTACATATCCAAACAACAATAACAATCTCTATGTCGGCAACATATAAAAAATGGTAGAGAAAAAAAATTTCAGTGGCTCAATCCTCCGACTCCAAGATTTTCTCCAAACAGAATCTTTTGCCTTTCTCAATGTAATCGTTACTCCATTAGGCTCTAATACCACTTATTAGATTTGGGAAAAAGATTAAGTAAGAAAGAAAGACATATAACCAACTAATAACTGAAAATAAATATACACATAAATACACAATTTTAGGCAGTAAAAACTTCACAGGGTGTCAAGGAAACCTCAACGGGGCAAGGAATTGGAAACTCTACTAATCAAGAATGATTATCCTCATACAACAAGCCTCTCGGGCCATCCCAAATTAATATGGGCAACTTCGTTATTCTAACTTCATTTCGTTATACAACCAACTAACCGGTAATAAGTAAATTTGCCCAAAATTACATTAATTACATTTGTTGTCATATTTCAACACAAGAAAGTAATATTAGATAAATTAAAAAAAAAGGTAAATTGGTAAAATGATCAATTAATAATCATAATAATAAAATTGACAAATATAAAAATGATGGTAATAAAAAGGTTAATCAAAATAAATTAAATAATTATAATAATAATGAAAATGAGAAAAAAGATGAAAAAGAGAAAAAAAAGAAGATATAATTAAGAGGAAGGAAAGCACATGACCATGGAGAAGAAAAACTAAACACATGAAAAAATATAACAAATAATAAATAGAATCATAAAATAAGGAAAGAGGAAAATGGGAGCAAATAAAAAGGAAAGGGAAACAAGAAATAAGGTGGTTCTAGAACTTGGGAGTTTCAACCAATTGACTTACCCATCAAAATTTAGAGTGATCATTTGTTACTTGACCTTCTAATAATATTCATAAAACAACTAAAAAACCACTAAATCAAAACAAATGGCCTTAAACCTATAAGAATAAAAAAAACTTCATGACAAATTTGTTAATGGTTCTAATATCAATATAGATTAAATTGTTTTTATTTAAAAAGTAATGAATATCCTAATTTAAAAGTAAATTAAAATTATTAAAAATATAACTATATACTTAAAAGTTAATTTATTTCATTAAAAAATTCTCACTTATTTTTCTTTAATTTAACTTAATATTATCTTATTCCACTCTGCATAACTTATTTTAAAATAAAAAACAAATATGAAAAATATATTTATTTATTAATAATTCACTTACTCCAAGTGAATATTGTGAATATTATAATACCCCACCGTAACTCAACTTCGAAACTAGATTAGAAGAAAGTGAAACTAAATCCTAATAAACGTGTTCTTTTCTCTTGTTTCGACCCAAATGAAGTGAAGGTAAAAACATTACCCATGAGTTAGAATTTACATGTAACATAATGAGGTGATATTTTAGTCTTTTGACTTAGATAAGGATAAATATTATTGACTCGTTGAACATAATAACATAACCCTCTTTTATAGTGTATTTTGGTTCTAAAAATAGAATGAATATCTTTGAAAATTCTAGAGAAATGGTATAAACTCTTTGAAAATTCTTGAGAATTGGTATAAACTCTAATGGGTTAAAATTAAAAATTTTACAATTTTGAACACAACTTTTTAACAATTTATTTATTTATTCAATTTTTTTAATAAAAAGATACAATTTTTTCAAATATTTTGTTTTTTTTTTATATTTAAAATATTACGTTATTTTTTAATTTAAAATTTATTCTTGAATGTATAAATATATTTTACATGATTTATGTAAATTTCAAAATTCAAATTTGTGATTTCAATAAATTTTTATTAAATTTTAAGTAAAATTAGGAAAAAGATATATATCTTTCAAAATACCAAAACTTCAAAAAATTTAACTATTACACTTTCAATTAGATTTAAAAAATAATCAACAAAATAATATATTAATTAAAAAAGGAAAAGAAACCTCCATACACTATTACTTTACATAAAGAAAATTTTAAGAATAAAAATTTATTTTTAAAATGTAGAAATTTTAGTAAATCTTATTAGTCTATGCTCACTCTAAAAATTTTTACCATATTTTTATGAAAATATTTAAATTTCCAATAATTTTATATATTCTCTATAAAATTTAAACATTTTTAAAATAAAATAATACTACCCTATAAAAATTAAACAAAACAAAAATGCCTTTTGAAAAAACAATCCAAAATTAACTCACTTAAATAATTTAACTTATAAAATTTTACATACTTTACATTAACTGAAAACAATTTTAAATAGGATAATAAGTAATTAAAAAAATAAAATAATAAATAATGATAAAATAATCTCAGTATTGATATATTTTATATGATCCCTTCAAAGCCAAACTGAGCTGAGTGAGGAGCTGGGGCCTCAAAGCACTTGTACTTTGCCAAAGCAAAGCTAAGCTAAATTCAAATCATACCGTTGAAAGAACTAACTACATTTTTTAATGAGTAACCTAACCTCTCTATTCGCATTTATGTAACTTCCAAGATAACGACATCATCACATGTGTACAGCTAAAATCGCCTAACTATACACGCGTTCTTCATTGTTTGGCAGACTGCATTTATGGCTATATCTTCATCTATGTACTGGCACCGCCTATATATACTCTTCAGACCTCCAACCTCTTCCAACACTGAGTAGCCTTCCAACACTCGTAATTTTGCTCTGCTTGTGGTAAGGCTTCAGCTGAAAAAATGGCGCAATTTGTGAGCGTGGAGATAGATTTGAAGGTTTCTGCTCAGAAACTGTGGGGTGCCATTAAGGATTCTGCAACGTTGTTTCCGAAGATAATGCCCTCCCATTTCAAAAGCATTGAAGTAATCGGAGATGGTAACGTGGGCACCATTCGAAAAATGAAATATGGAGAAGGTATGAAGCAAATCTGATTTGCAAACCTGAGCTTTTGAATTCAAAATCATGTAATGAGCAGAGGTTTCAGGATCTGTTTTACGGCTATGCACGGTAGAATATTATGATAGATGGTGGTGGTTATGGTCTGTCAAGATCAATTTTGTGTAGAATATAATGATGATAGTTGTTAATTTTGCTATGAAACTAAGAGAAAAAAAAAATTGTAGAAGTTTGATTTTTCAAAATTTTATTTGTATGATATAAAAGAAATAAGTGATCAACATTAGATTTCAAAAACATTTTAATTTGTATGATATAAAAGAAATAAGTGATCAACATTAGATTTCAAAAACATTTTAATTGATTAGATTTTAAAATATTTTCTAAATCTAGATTACATTCATTAGATCTCGACTATTCTTTTGTGTCTGAATTTATATGTAAAAAATATAATGAAAAAAACCCTTGTTGGTTGCAGGAATGAAAGGGGCAACCCATGCATCCGAGAAAATTGAAGTATTGGACGAAACAAATATGACCGTTACTTATACTGTGATCGAGGGCGAGATTCTGAGCATATTCATGGTCTTCAAGCCGACCTTGAAGGTAATTCCAGGAGCTGATGCCAATTCCTCCAAATTAAGCTGGAACGTTGAGTTCGAACCAGCAGGCAACGCAGCTCCCCCAACAGAGCCAATCAAGGAAGCAGCCATCAACACATTTAAGGCTGTGGAAGGATACCTACTGACCACAGCTTGAGTTTCACATGGACGATATCATGTTTAGTATAATAGAATAATGTATCGCAGTGTTTATTGCCACAACCTTGTCCTCTGCAGTCTCTTTGCTCAAGGGAATTAATGGTTCCCTGCTGAGAGACTTTTTATTTAATTGGATTTGAAGTTATTGATATAAGTTTCAGATTGATATTTACATCGTTGTTTTGAATTCGGTGTTAGGGTTTTCTGCGTGTGGTTGAATTTGGGGTTATCAATCTCAGCAATTGCTTATGTTCAGCTGATTCACACGAAGTTATCAATCTCAAATAATATGCGATTTCTTTGAGAATTTTTTGTTATCAATCTCAAATAATCTGGAATTTTTTGAAGAATTTTTGTTTTCTTGGCATTTAGCTTTTCCGGAGTCAATCTGAAATGTGAGATCTACTATGTTTGGAGGATAATTTTGTTAATCTATCGCCATCCAACTTAAATTAAGCATTTGATGTTGTAGAAAAACAGAAAGAAAAAACAAAAAAGAAAAAGTAACAATCACATTATAAAATATCCAGAAGACAATTTGCGTGTCCTTTTCTGGTCTTTACTTAGTATATATCTAGTTTGGACATGTCATTTTGAATACATGGACACTTGACTGAAAATATTAATATATCAACAACATATTTTACTTTTCAAGTGAATATTTCAATCTCTAGACCATTACAGAGTTTGATTGGTGATGTCTGTGTGAGAGTGATTGGTGATGGTTATGTGTTGGACTTTGTTGTTTTTACTTGGAAGTTAGAATACTAGCTTCAGCTTTTTAACTAAGCCTTTATTTTAATGTAAGTAAGACTCTATTTTATTAAAATATAGTATTTAATGAAATTTTAATCTATTAAATTATATTTTTAGAATTTATTTAATTGTAAATTAATATAAATTTATCTTTAGATTCTTGAATCGAACAAATATGTAAAGTGGATCTCCGTTCTGGCATCCTACATTTCTACAGATACATCACTAAGCGGGGGTATGCATGCCCCGCATATTTCCTTTTTAATGGAATGTATTAAGGTGTGCGGAAAGGAATAAATACCTGCAAGTATTTTTCTAAGGCCTTCACGAGACTTCGTGAATCGATTTTGTCATTTTCGCATTTGCATGTGAGGATTAGCTAAGGAAACCATTTCATAATGCACTTAGGGTTTCGAGTGAAACTGTAAATTGCAGTAGAGATTGAGCGTTTGCATTACAGTTAAACACTTATATTCAAGCCATGGCTCAATTCGGAGAATCTTCGACTGTTTTGCTTTTCTTTTTACTGTAATTATTGCAATACGAGAGTAATAATGTCGATACGAGGCAGATGGTTGAGGCCTACATTCTTGAAGATTAAGAGCATTTATTCCCTTCCTTTAGGAAAGGCTGTGATGACATTCATTTTCTTTTATAAGAGTAGATTGTCAAGGTAAGTAATGCTTTTTTGTTTATTTCTCGTTTCGATTATTTTTAAAATATTCTCCATGTTTATATGGAAAGAAATATATAAATATTTATATAATATTGTATACGCAAGAAAATAGAAGATGCATGCTCTGGATTTTCTTGAATAGATTAAAGAGGGTAGTTCTTTAATATAAGTATTTATATAATATTTTGTATGCAAGAAAATAGAAGATGCATGCTCTCATTTGAAAAGGGATTTTCTTGAATATATTAAAGAGGGTAGCTCTTTAATATAAATATTTACATAATATGGTATAAGGAAGAAAACAGAAGATGTATGATCTTTATTTTAAAAGGGATTTTGTACTCATTTAGTTTAGGAAATGAGAACAAATCCAAGGTATTTTCTTGAATAGGTTAAAGAAGGTAAACCTTGAAATATCTTCTTGTGCGATGAAGAAGAAAAGAGGAGTTTTCTCATATTTATATTCATTAACCATGTTGTAAATAGTAATGAATTAATAAATCCACGGATAGTTTCATAAATCCATGGGTAGTTTACCATGGTGTTGCTAGAGATTAATTTTTTCATAAAACCATGGGTAGATTACCATGGTGTTTGTGAATATTAGTTAATTCATAATTCTATGAATAGATTACCATGTTGTTAGTAAAGAATGGTTATTTAATAAATCCACGGATAGAGGAACTACTCAGAGTGATTACTTTTTATCATGATTATAATGTTAATTCCTTTTGGAAGAAGATCATGCATAGGCATGCACCATAAATAATAACTTTCATTGGAAAGAATATAAATATTTGTAGGTGGGAAAGATAGCATGTGGTGCTAAACTATATTGGAAATGATTGCTTAGTATAATCTTTGAAAAAGAAGACATGTATTTATATTCTTAATTGCATAGTTTTACAAAAAGAAAACATATGTTTACAAGCTCACTAGCATTGAGATTTTCCTTTGGGAAGACTCGTGAAGGAAGCTACATGCTTCGTTGGAGACTCTTTCGGAATCTATATGCCTTTCCATGCATGGGAGCGACATTTGATAAGTTAGATTGCACTCCATGTACTAAAAGTAATAGCTCAAGGGTTAGCTATTTTGATTAAATTATGTAAATTGCATGCACGAGTATCATAACTAAGTATCAGTTTATTTTAAATGTATGTTGGGGAGTTGTAGCTATTGTCTTGCAGTGCTTATGTGACAGAAACATTACTTAATGTGATGACTTATAACCAGCACATATGAGGTATGTGTTGTTAAAGGGAGAATGTCAAGGTACTTTACTTGCATGTCATGAATATACATGAGTAGATGGAGAAACTACTATAGTATAGATATTTGAAATGATTTATTATACTTTATGATTCTTGATATCAATGTATGTTGAAGGTAACATTAGCAGGGTATGAAGGTGATATGTATAAAGAAAATATTATGCTTAACTTGGTGGCAGATAAATGATTATGGTTCATGCAGATGAGTACAAACTACCAGATGATCCAGTGTACGATGGACCATTGTAGGTACATCCATGCCATCAAGATATGAAGATATGAAGACTAGAGGGTAAATGGTATCATATTTATTGTAATGGATTTAAGTTAGATATTTTTATATTTCCTTGTAAGATTTCTAAACGATGGTTAAGGGATGGTCTCCCTTTAAGCCATTGAGTGAGGGTTGATCACCCTCACGAGCGTTTAATAATAAAATTAAACGTTTGCTGGTTTTCACCCTACGGGGTTTCTAGGGTATATTGGTGTTCATTGATGTGATTAGTTATTGTGTCAAGATGATGATGTTGATTCCTTTCCTTTTGTGATGATCCTAATGCCAAGTATGTGATGACTACATGAATAATGAAATGAGTGTAAGATTACATCATACAGTATTATGTTAAATGGAGGTTGTTAATAGTTAAGCAACTTACTATTCTTATTCTAAGGATTACATGATACAGTATTATGTTCATGCATTGTAATGGAGGTTGTTAATGGTTAAGTAGCTTACTATTCTTATTCTAAAGTTACACTATGAACTATTAAACATTCTATGTAATGATGAGTAAGGAATATTTAATGGTCAATGGTTAGTTACCCATGAGGAGCTTGTATAAATTTTTTTTATCTCCTTACATTTCCATGTGAAGTTAACGGTGTATGTTACAAGTGGTGTCAGAGCTAAAGGTTGCAACACTGGCGCCTTTGGGATTTAGTGAAAATAAATTGAGGGATCCGAGATGAAATGCGTGTATGTAAAGGAAGGCATTGCATCTCTAATCCATGTTGAACAAAGAGTTTCAAGAGATAAGTATTATTATCTTTCTTTTCTTGAAACAATATTTATTGCATTTATGGAAAATAAAATGTGTACAAATTAAATAGCAATGAAGGTAGAGTTTCTTTAAAAAGGATATATCTTTTCCATGTACGTAAAGGCAAACTTACAATGTAAGTTCTTGAAAATATTTCTATTATGTTAATGTTTTAGAAATATATTATTCCTAGAGATATACCATGGTAAAAGACAAAACCACTCTGCTAGTTTTGCTGAGAAGAACCCATGTGAGTTCTTGCAAATATTACTAGTATGTATCTTGAAAGGTGTGAGCAGTAGTAAAACATAAATAGGTAAACTTGCTTGCCTTTATATATATCTTATTTAAGAAAAGATGGGAAGCTTGTTTTCTTTTAAAAGGGATTTTGTACAGGTGTGTTAAATGATAAGGAATACAAGTTTTTTTCTTGAAAATAAATATAGGCTAAAGAGAATAACCTCTTGAATATACTAAATTGCTAGATGGATTATGTCAACTTCTTGATTTAGGTATATTAAAGGTTAAGTTAACCTTGTTAGTGTTGCGTAGTTTTTATGCATAAAAGAGGCTATCTATGGTAAATTCTTGGAAGCAAAGCATGAACAACTTGCATGTAGAATCATAGAGGAACAAGGTTCTTTGCATGGATAGAAGATCAATTGAGTATGTGAGTACTTTACGCTATCATAACTATTATGTTATATGTCCGCGAAGAGGAATCATGAGTTTGCCTACACGATTATGTTAAGTACTCTGTTGGGAAATTAAGATTAGAATATTTATGCATTTTATGCATAGGAACAACAACCAATGTGTTAGCTTTATTGTATTTGCATTATCTAAAAGCAAAAGCTGAAGTGGTGGGTCCTTTGTAAAAGTTTAAATCAAGAGAATGCACATTGTGTCATTTTCCATTAAAGGAATTTCTAAATAGATATAGTAATTTGTCTTATATGAATGTGTGCGTGTGTGAAACATGTCATAATAACGTGGGATTTATTTGACATGAATTGATAATTACTTACTCAAACTAATGTACAGATGTTAGAAGAAAGCATGTTGTAACATTGTATTCAAATCTCATATATGCACATGAATAGGTGTTAAAGGATCACTCAAGGATTGATTATTTATTGATTAAGGTTTTATCTAATCATGTTATAAAATCTTGTCAATGTTGCTAAAAGAAAACATTGTTGTAGAGGAGAAATGTGAATTTCCTGATGGGGATGAGTACTGCAGTAGGGAGAGAAGTTCTTCAAATGAAATAAAGATAAGTATTTTATTTTATTTTATTTTAAAAAGTATATGCATATGCATGTTGATTTCTTTTAAAAATGAATTATTATATACATGGCATTGCATGAGATTAGCTTCCATTTAAGAGAATTCTTAAAAAAAGGTACATGCTATTATAATATACTTTTCTGCATAAGAATATGCATATGAGATTAATATGTGTATTATGCTTTATTTATTTAGGAAAGAAATTATAAAAAGCATGAAAGAAAAATAGTTACCTTTCATTTGAGTTTGAAAAGAAGTAATTGTCATTTCATGCAATAAAATTTATAAAGTTACCATGCACTACTTTAAAAAGATGAATGTGTATAGTGATGGTGTGTGAAACTAATGCATGAATGCAAAAGATGAGGAAAGTCCTACTGTAAGATGATAAAGTGTTAAAATTAAATTGAATAAAGCCTCTTAATGGGTCAAGTTGTGAAACTTGCCTATAATGACTAGTTGACTGACTAGTTTTTGCATGAGTCGTCATGAATGCATTAAGATTATTAGTGGCATGGAATGACTAGTTTTAGAGTGACTCGTGTCATGGATGCATTAAAATTATTAATAACATTGATTTGTTATGAATGAATAACTAATGAAAGTTATATGCACGAATCGATTTTGACTAAAGCTATTTGAAAGTTGTGAACAAGTGATAATGATAATTACTTCGTGTGTCAGTCTGTTAGAACATAACATTATGGGAATTGGAAATGTTTGCACTCATACCCTAATCGTTATTGACACATACACATTAATGAATATTTGTATATACTTTTATGCATGACAACATTTTATGAAGGAACTTAAAATGATTGCGTAAGATAATATGTGCTTGAGAAATGCATATTTACGATTAACATTGTTTCTTATAGTAAGCATGGGTAGCTTAATGGAGACAGAAAATCAGTGAAAATAAAACATCGCAAACATTACAATATGAATTGCAATAGTAAATGTTAAAGTATCATGTTTTAATGTGCATGATTTTGTTATTTCGGAAATAATAATATGCACAACACATGTATGTTACTTCCAGGGGGGGAGTTGTGACAGCTTCATTAAAGTTAACTAGTATTAACTAGTTAAAGACAATTTGTTTAATTTTCTTTTATCTGGCAAAAAAAACTTAAATCATCACTGTTGATAAAGAAAATTATTTAATTTGTTGAAATTAATTAATGAACAGAAAATCTTTTTAACCTGATGGTAAAAATGTTTCCAAGAATAGGAGGTGGTTGGGGATAGTTGGAAAGACAGTTATCTACTCCTCTGAGGATAAAGCTAAATCCCAGAGGAGGAGTAGGCGTTCTGTGAAATTGGTAAAGGGGGAATATTTTCTAGAGCTGGTTGGGACCAGTTGAAAATAGCTTACAACAACCCTTGTAAAACCAGAATTTCTGAGTGTGACTGGATTGGCCATCTAGAGGTCATAGCAGAAAGATCCACTGTTAACACATGACACTGTCCAGATTCTGGAGCTAGGGGCAAGTGGAGGACGTAATAGCCTCCCTTGATGGTTGGGAGGACCACAGCTTGAAAGACTAAATTTCCAGATAAGTATGAAGAATTTTTAGTGTGCTGTGCTATTTTAAATTAATATGGAAAGATTGACTATCTGGATGTGAAAATGACTTGATTTGGTTGTGGAAACCAACTCCTATGGATTAGGAGGAGCATTTTGTTTACCATTGTGGTTCTCATAGTGGAACAAGTTAAGTAATAAGTTATATGTTATATTAAAATGAAATACTGAATGTATAAGTTCATTTATATTATTACTAATTTGTTTGAATGTCTTAGCAGAGGCTAGGATATGCCTATGGTGCATGGATTGACCATTGGTACGATTAGAGAGCTCAGTGCTCTCTGAGTAGTTTTTGAAGTACTGTGTGGATGTCTTTAGCAGGAGCTAAGATAGTGTGCACGTGATGCATTGATGAGAGGGTTGGTTCTCTCTGAGTACTTATAGAAGTGCTTTGATTAAAACATCTCTTTATATTGCAATAACGTTGATAGTTGCAAGTATTTTCATTTGATTGAAACTATGTGACTAATGTAAATGAATTGTTAGTCATACATTACAGGCTCTTTCGATGGAGTGTTGATGGGATGTTCAACCATATTCAGAGAGCTTGCATAAAAGCCATCATTTCTTCCAATAGTAATTGGTAAATAATGGTAAGTTTGTATAGAGATTTTTCTATATTTTTATGAATTGAATAAGGGATAAGCATATTGAAATGGAAATGAAGTTTTCTTTGTGCTATACATGCTTATGAGTATGGATAAAAACATTATTGTCTCAATTAATGGCATTTAAGGAAATGAAAGTGTTTCATTGTGAGGGGAAGGACCCCTTTGGGTTGTTTTTATTGTTATATCATGAGTATAAGTTTAAGTTTCAGTAAGAGAAGCACACCGAGGATGGTGTTCTCTTAAGGGGGGGAGTATGTAACATCCCTAAAATAACCACGTAACTAATAAATAAATATTAAGTTACTGTATTTTAACTATTTTTTTAAGAATTGGTTTCATGTAAACGGATTCTTGAATCGGTTGTCGAACAAATATGTAAAGTGGGTCTTTGTTATGGAATCCTACATTCCTACAGATACATCACTAAGCAGGGGTATGCATGCCCCACATATTTCCTTTTTAATGGAATGTATTAAGGTTTGCGGAGAGGAATAAATACCTGCAAGTATTTTTCTAGGGCCTTCACGAGACTTCGTGAAATGGTTTCGTCATTTTCGCATTTGCGTGTGAGGATTAGCTGAAGAAACCGTTTCATAATGTGCTTAGGGTTTCAAGTGAAACTGTAAATCGTGGTATATATTGAGCGTACGCATTACAGTTAAACACTTATATTCAAGCCATGGCTCAATTCATAGAATGGTAAAGTGGTTATAATGTTTAACGAGATCAGAATGGGGAAACATAAGGTGGGAAAAGTCGAGAGTTGGGTATGTAAAAATATTCGATTGTTTTGCTTTTCTTTTTAATATAATTATTGCAATACGAGAGTAATAATGTCGATACGAGGCAGATGGTTGAGGCCTACATTCTTGAAGATTAAGAGCATTTATTCCCTTCCTTTAGGAAAGGTTGTGATGACATTCATTTTCTTTTATAAGAGTAGACTGTCAAGATAAGTAATGCTTTTTTGTTTATTTATGGTTTCGATTATTTTCAAAATATTCTCCATGTTTATATGGAAAGAAATATATAAATATTTATATAATATTGTATACGCAAGAAAATAGAAGATGCATGCTCTGGATTTTCTTGAATAGATTAAAGAGGGTAGTTCTTTAATATAAGTATTTATATAATATTGTGTATGAAATAAAATAGAAGATGCATGCTCTTCATTTGAAAAGGGATTTTCTTGAATATATTAAAGAGGGTAGCTCTTTAATATAAATATTTACATAATATGGTATAAGAAAGAAAAAAGAAGATGCATGATCTTTATTTTAAAAGGGATTTTGTACTCATTTAGTTTAGGAAATGAGAACAAATCCAAGATATTTTCTTGAATAGATTAAAGAAGGTAACCCTTGAAATATCTTCTTGTGCGATGAAGAAGAAAAGAGGAGTTTTCTGAGATTTATATTCATTAACCATGTTGTAAATAGTAATGAATTAATAAATCCACGGATAGTTTCATAAATCCATGGGTAGTTTACCATGGTGTTGCTAGAGATTAATTATTTCATAAAACCATGGGTAGATTACCATGGTGTTTGTGAATATTAGTTAATTCATAATTCCATGAATAGATTACCATGTTGTTAGTAAAGAATGGTTATTTAATAAATACAAGGATAGAGGAACTACTCAGAGTTATTAATTTTTATCATGATTAGGATGTTAATTCCTTTTGGAAGAAGATCATGCATAGGCATGCAACATAAGTAATAACTTTCATTGGAAAGAATATAAATATTTGTAGGTGGGAAAGATAGCATGTTGTGCTAAACTATATTGAAAATGATTGTTTAGTATAATCTTTCAAAAATAAGACATGTATTTATATTCTTAATTGCATAGTTTTACAAAAAGAAAACATATGTTTACAAGCTCACTAGCATTGAGATTTTCCTTTGGGAAGACTCGTGAAGGAAGCTACATGCTTTGTTGGAGACTCTTTGGGAATCTATATGCCTTTCCATGCATGGGAGCGACATTTGATATGTTAGATTTCACTCCATGTACTAAAAGTAATAGCTCAAGGGTTAGCTATTTTGATTAAATTATGTAAATTGCATGCACGAGTATCATAACCAAGTATCAGTTTATTTTAAATGTATGTTGGGGAGTTGTAGCTATTATCTTGCAGTGCTTATGTGACAGAAACATTAGTTAATGTGATGACTTATAACCAGCACATATGAGATATGTGTTGTTAAAGGGAGAATGTCAAGGTACTTTACTTGCATGTCATGAATATACATGAGTAGATGGAGAAAATACTATAGTATAGATATTTGAAATGATTTATTATACTTTATGAATCTTGATATCAATGTATGTTGAAGGTAACATTAGCAGGGTATGAAGGTGATATGTATAAAGGAAATATTATGCTTAACCTGGTGGCATGTAAATGATTATGGTTCATGCAGATGAGTATGAACTACCGGATGATCCAGTGTATGATGGACCATTGTAGGTACATCCATGCCATCAAGATATGAAGATACGAAGACTAGAGGGTAAATGGTATCATATTTATTGTAATGGATTTAAGTTAGATATTTGTATATTTCCTTGTAAGATTTCTAAACGATGGTTAAGGGATGGTCTCCCTTTAAGCCATTGAGTGAGGGCTGATCACCCTCACGAGCGTTTAATAATAAAATTAAACGTTTGCTGGTTTTCACCCTACGGGGTTTCCAGGGTATATTGGTGTTCAATGATGTGATTGGTTATTGTGTCAAGATGATGATGTTGATTCCTTTCTTGTTGTGATGATCCTAATGCCAAGTATGTGATGACTACATGAATAATGAAATGAGTGTAAGATTACATCATACATTATTATGTTAAATGGAGGTTGTTAATGGTTAAGCAACTTACTATTCTTATTCTAAGGATTACATCATACAATATTATGTTAATGCATTGTAATGGAGGTTGTTAATGGTTAAGTAGCTTACTATTCTTATTCTAAAGTTACACTATGAACTATTAAACATTCTATGTAATGATGAGTAAGGAATATTTAATGGTGAATGGTTAGTTACCCATGAGTAGCTTGTATAAAAAAATTTATCTCCTTACATTTCCATGTGAAGTTAACGGTGTATGTTACATGGATGATTGATTTAGCAATAGAAATATTAAGTACTTGATTTCTTAAAATAGATAAAAGGATGATTTATCTAGCAATATTAAGTACTTAATCAAGTATTTTTTTAAGTACTTCATAGAGTAAGCTATTTAGATGCTTAAAAATAGATTGATCAAGCATTTAAACAAACTCTCGATCTAGCCCTATTCTAATCCTAGTTAGGGGTTCCATTGAGCTATGTGCTTCAATAGAGCCTCTTGATGGAGATTTTTAGCTTGATGGAATGTTATTTCTTATTAAAAACCCCTACTCAAACTTGCTACCCATCAAGGAATACAATGACCCAAAGGCTTAAGCCTAGATAGGTTTCAAGCAAAATAAAATAAATTAATTTGAAAAAATCTACCATACAAAAACTACAAAAAACAATCACTAAAAACGCCATGAAAACTACAAAAAAGCACCAAGAAAACCATTGAAAACCAGAAAAAACTATTTAGAAAACCACCAAGAAAACCAAAAACAACTTAGAAAACCACTAAAAAAGCCATATAAAAGCACCAATATATATATATGTGTGTGTGTGTGTGTGTATATATATATATATATATATATATATATATATATATATATATATATATAATTTAGGTTTTTTTTTCCTGTTTTTTGTTTTTTTCCATTATATAAGTTATGTGCAATGGTAGCATGTTTATTATAAATATTTTCTACTATAAAAACTTTATTTTAGGTTTTACTTTTTTTTTAAGAATTTTGTGAAATAAATTAAAAAAAAAATGTTTTTTTTGTTATTAAAAATGCATTTTAAATTTTGAACAAATTTCACTATAAATGTGGCCAAAAATATTTCAAAAAAAAAAAAATGATAACCAATAAATAAATATATTAGAAGCTTTATATTGACATAATGAATATGGTTGCTCATAATGAACCTCTATTAAATCACATACTAAATTTTACTTCATTTTTTATTTTTTAATAATGAGTAGGATAATTTATTTTAAAAATATAATTATACTTAAATAGAATATAAATTAAAAGTCCAAAACATTTTTTTTGGTTATTTAAATAAATAAATATAAATATAAAATATATATATATATATATATATATATATATATATATATATATATAGCATAACTATTTAATTATGTATGTAATCGTTAAGAGCATGTGTTTCCTCCTAAGAGCTCACAACTTCAAAAAGATAGGGGTAGAATATGTATGCCTTCATAGACTTTGCAGTGAAATTGTTGCATAGAGGTGGGTTCCTTGTCCCACAAAAAGGGTGTCTCATACACCTATTTGGTGTCTCCCTTGGGGTGACCTTAACATTAGATTATATATATATATATATATATATATATATAACATTTAACTAAAACTATTATATATGTACAACCTAACTATATACAATTATATAATATAACATAGCATATGACATAACTATATAATTATATATAATATAGTTATAGCTATAAAATTTATCTCTCTCTCTCTTTCTCTCTCTCACACACACAAATATATATATATATATATATATATATATATATATATATATATATATATATATATATATATATAGTTTTTTAACTATTTAATATAATGTGCTTTTCATAATAACATAAGATGGGTGACTGCTCTGCTAGGGTTCCCGCTGGCCCCTGCAACTACGCTGACTGCCTCAGACTTCCGCTTTTCTTCCCCCTGGCGCTCTATTCCTTGATCAGGGTGAACTGATATAGACTTCCCTGCAAGGCAGGCCCTACGGGGGGGGACGCACAGTCTTCCCCCTCAAGTGACTACAAACACATTTCTATGGAACCTTTGAAGGACTCTGGCTCGGTTCAGACGATCCCTGAGAGCACGGACACCCTAATGCATGAATCGAAAAAATTCACAACCGAAACTGGCAGTGGAACGTCGTTAGAAGAAAACGTGTGAAAGGAAACACCTACAATAACATCAACCACATGCAAACCAATCGCTGCTGAAAGGCCAAAAATCAAACTTCCAAGCCACAGAATCAATGGTCAAATCTAGTTCATGAGAGACCACGCCCTCATAGGTAAATTCATTGGATTCTGACCTACTGAAAAAGCTCTGCAAGGATGGATTTCTGCCAAATGGAAACGCAAAGGGCATGTCACCCTTCAGCTTGGACCTAAAGGTTTTTTCACTGTTATCTTCATTTGCATTGAAGATCGTAACAGGGTTTTGGATGAGGGACCTTACTTCTTTAACTCAGCCGGCTTATTCCTAAGGGACTGGGTGGAAAGATTTAACCTTGACAAGGAGGATTTTAGTTGGGCACTGGTATGGATCAGGATGTATTCACTCCCCTTGGAATACTGGGATGAAGAATCATTACAAGACATTGGCAAGGGGTTGGGGGAGTTCATTAAAATTGCGGAGGAAACGAAATTACGGAGATACACCTCTTACGCTCGCATTTGTGTCTACATGCGCCTAGACAAAGCTCTCCCAGACTCGGTAAGCCTCTATCACGATGATTTTGAATGGATCCAGCCATTAGAATTTGAGCATGTACCCTTCCGATGTTGTAAATTCCACATTCATGGGCATATCTTCAGGGACTGCCCGCTCAATGACAAGCCGCAAACCTTAGACCTCCCATATAATGCTGCACCTGAAGGGTTTACCAAGGTCTCCAGTAGAAGGAGGACACATAAAAGACCTGCTTCTGGGAAAAAATCCAACCTAGCATCCGCCTCCAAACCTTCCACCAGTAATAGCTTTGAGGTTCTAGCCACTGCTTCCGAAAACTCCCCTCAACCTTCCCAGCCCGCCTCCCAAGAGGTCAAAATGCCTTCATTCCCCCCTCTTCCTGATGCACCCTCCATTCCTAAGTCCACAGGAAATCCACTTGGAAATCCTGAAGCTCATTTGAAAGACCCAAAATGGAAACCAAACAGAATGGATGTAGACTGTATCCCTAGTCACACTTTAGCAGAAAGTAGTCAAGCACAACTTATGGATGAAGAATTGGAAAGTATAGACTTAAGAGGGCTCGACATCTTTGAGCTCGAACAAGCCTGCAGGAGGAAAGAGTTTGACAAGATTCAAGAGCATCAGCTAGCTACTCTGGAAGTCATCATATCCAGGGCCTTTCAACAGAAAGTTCTGGGAATACAGCCAGGCAGTCAGTGGGATGGCAATCAACTTCCTAAAGACTCCAAGAAGCGAGGAAGAAAAATAGATTTGCAAAGAACTATCACAGTGGGAAAAATCCTGGTTGAATCAGGCAGATATGCTAAGCTGACAAAGTACTACAAGCCCCTCCCAAATAGTGAATCATGAAGCTCACTTAATGGAATCTAAGAGGGCTCAACAACCCAGGGAAACTCAGAATGATAAAAAACATGATAAAGCAGGAGTAGCCACAAATATTCTTCATGCAAGAAACAAAATGTAACAGCAACACGCTTGGAAACATCCTCTCAAAAGCTTGGCCTGGATGTCACTCAGTCACTGTGGATGCCTCGGGAGCTTCTGGCGGGTTGGCCATTGCCTGGAACACACAGGCCATCTCTCTCTCAGATTTTCATGCTTCCCACCATATCATCCAGGCTACTTTTCACATCATAGGAACAAACATTCATGGACATCTTACTAATGTCTACTTCCCCCAGGAAGCGGGCAGTAAGATTGCCCTTCTGAATACTATAGGAGTGCTCAAATCCGACAGACTCCATCCCCTTTGGATTGTTGGTGGTGAATTTAATATGATCACCAAATAGGAGGAAAAACAGGGGGACAGAGCCAAATTGAATCAAGAGAATGGCCACTTTAAAGACTTCATACAAAGCAACATGTTAATTGATCTGCAATATTGTAACGGCATTCACACCTGGAGTAATCCAAGGGCAGGGAGGCAACACATAGCCTCCAAGCTAGACTGATTCATCATTTCAGACAATGCAGTTCATCTGGGCGGAGACATCTCAACCTCTATTCTCCCCCTCTCCGGCTCAGATCATTGGCCGATCTCCCTGCAATGGAAAAGACCAGGTAACTCAACGCATCGCCCTTTTCACTTTGAAGCATTTTGGCTCAATCACGCTGCTTTCAATAACCTCATCAGCTCCATTTGGAAAGGATTCTTACCACCAGAAGGATCCAAGATGTTCCAGTTTCAACAGAAACTCAAATTCCTTAAAACCCACATCAAGCGCTGGAATCATACCACTTTTGGCAATATCTTTAAGGCACAGCAGGATCTAAAGAAAGAAATAAGGGAACTCCAGCAGTAAATCATCACAGAAGGTTACACGGAGCAGACATTGGAGCAAGAAAAGCAGCTACAAACACAACTGGAGGAAAGATCAAAGCAGGAAGAAATCCTATGGAAGCAAAAGTCTAGAATCAGGTGGCTGAAAGAGGGAGAAAGAAACACCAAATTCTTTCACAAAACCACTATTCAACGACGAATGCACAACACAATTACTTTCATAAAGAATCAAGAAGGGGAAAGAGTGGAAAATCACACAGAGATCGAGGAGGAGTTCATCAATCACTTCCAGGCAGTGCATAATGAGCCTCTACTCGATAGACAACCGGCCATCAAGAAAATCACTCAAAACATACCAAAAATAATCACAGAAGAGCACAACCAACTTCTCCTTTGCCCTGTCTCGCCTCAGGAGGTGGATTTGGCCATGAAACAACTCAAGGAGGGTACAGCTCCAGGTCCGGATGGGTTCACGACTACCTTCTTTCACAAATTTTGGGATCTTATCAAAGAGGAGGTTTGGATGGTGGTGGAGGAATCGTGCTCTATGCATTGGCTTCTCCCCTCTCTGAATGCGACTTTCATAGCTCTAATTCCAGAAGAAGAAAATACCTGCACGCTAGACAAATTTTTCCCAATAGCCTTATGCAATGTCATCTACAAAGTGATTTCCAAAGTCATTGCCAATAGACTGAAGCCGCTTCTACCCCTTCTTATCTCGCCAGAACAATCAGGATACATGGAAGGCAGGAAAATACTGGACGACATCATCCTCACTCACGAGATCATACACTCCCTCAAGCACTCCAAGCAGGCAGGTATGATTCTCAAGATTGATCTTTCTAAAGCTTTCGATAAGTTAAGTTGGACTTACATTCAAAAAATGTTATCTGCTTTCGGTTTCTTCCCAACTTGGGTGCGTTGGGTCACAAGCCTTAACTCCTCCACTTTCTTCTCTATCCTTATTAATGGCATTCCTTCCTGACCCTTCAGCCCTACTCACGGTATCAAACAAGGGGACCCCCTGTCCCCTTTCCTCTTTGTTCTTATGGCGGAAGGCCTGGGTCGTCATCTTAAAAATGCCCTTAGATCCCAGCAGCTCCGGGGCCTCTCTATCCACGGCTCCCCAGCCCTAACCCACCAACAGTTTGTGGATGATAACATGCTGTTTGGCTACCCTTCTGTTCAAGAAGCATCCCTTTTTAAATCCCTTCTGGATGGCTTCTCGGCTGCCTCGGGGGCTAGCATCAACACGGTAAAATCCCAGATTTTCTTCTTTCACACCCCTCCTATCACTCAATTTGCTATTGCCCGCATTCTTGGTTTTTCCATTGCCACTCTCCCTTCCAATTACCTGGGCGCTCCCTTATTTGACTCTGCAATTAAGCATACCTCCTGGCAAGGACTCCTTGAAAAACTTGAAGAACGCCTTTCTTCCTAGACTCACAGATCTTTGAACATAGCAAGCAGATTGATCCTAATCAAAGTGGTGCTATAGGCTATGCCTCTATATCTATTCTCAATTCTTGCAGTGCCAAAATGGGTTCTCAAAAAAATTAAAGCCCTACAGTGCAACTTTCTATGGGGCTCGAATGGCACCAATCGTAAATGGGCTCTAGTCAAATGGTCTACTGTGTGCAAGCCAAAGGAACAAGGAGGAATAGGACTGCGTGATCCTACTCACAGAAATGCCATCATGAATGCCAAGATTTTGTGGAACTGGCTCAAGGCACCTAATAAGCCATGGGCCATCATCTGGACTACAAAGTATGCCAACCACAGACCACAAGAAGAACTTATACGATTCACACCAACGGAGAAAGGCTCCCTCATATGGAATGCTACAAAACAACACCATCTGCTTATACAACAGCATAGCTTTTGGGAAATACGGAATGGCAGCACTGCTAGATTCTGGACTGACTCCTGGGATCAATTCCCAAAACTCACCAACATTCACAGACCGCCTCCTAGTCCGGAATGGGACATGTAGCAGATGGAAACAGTTCAGCAACAGTGGACAGACATCACAGCTCATGGATACAGACAGTGGAAACAGGCTGAAAGGCCGATAAGGAATACTGATGAGAAAAATTTGGTAGCCTTGAGCTCAGAAATTAAAATTCGAGGCATCAGAACATCAGATAACAAGGACATTCTTAGATGGGGATACTCCCCAAAGGCCTCCTTCTCCACCAAGAAGGCATACAAAATTCTAAGCAACGATCCAATGCCCAGAGATCCCTTATGGAGAAGAATTTGGATTCTGGGGGTTTGGCCTAAAGTCTCCCTTTTTCTATGGCTCTTTGGACATCAAAGAATTCTCACCTGGGACAAATTAAGAAAGAGAAGCTTTCATGGCCCCTCAATCTATCCCAATTGCAGTTCTCAGGAGGAAACTTTGCAGCATCTCCTAAATACCTGTTCTCTGGCCAATCAATTGTGGGAAAAAGCAAGTTTTCGTTGTCAAAAAAATTGTAGAATCCCTGAAGATATAATCAGCTCCATACGCAACTGGCATCAGACTCCATTCAAGAGTGAATTACTCAATCAACTTTGGAGAATAATCCCAGGCCTCCTCCTATGGACTATTTGGAAAGAGCGTAATAAGCGCATTTTCAAAGATCAAAAAACTCATCCAGACATCATCTGGAGGAATTTCTGTCTCAATCTCACAGAAACATTGGCTCTGCAAACCTGGTACACAGAAGACTTCCCAACCCAAGCAAATGAAAAGGCCATTTGGGAAAATTGGGGCATTTAGCTTCATCAAGGATCGCAAGTACACAGAGCTCCTAGAACCTACGTCAACGCCTTGAAGTCCTGGTTCCCTCCTCCTCAAAACACCTACAAAATCAACTTCAATGGCGCTTCTAAAGGTAATCCAGGAAAAGCGGGATTTGGAGGCATCTTCAGAGATCATAAGGGAAATCCTATAGTAATTTACCTTGGAAATCTTGGATGGGATACGAACAACTCGGCTGAGATGGAAGGTCTTTGGCAGGGACTTCTCCTCTCCCAACAACATGGGCTTCAACCTCTTGAGATTGAAGGGGACTCCCAAATTCTCATTAATATGGCCACTCAGCTCCTAAATGGGGCTCATGCGCACAAAATCGCTAATAGTTGGAGACTTGAGGCACGTTTGGGGGATATAGAACGATGGCTCCACATCAATCGAGCTCTCCTCCTCAAGCACATTAGGCGGGAAGGCAACAAAGTCGTTGATCTACTTGCCAACTTGGGAGTGGACAATGAGCACAATATTCTCTCAGAAACTCTTGATATAATTCAGAATTATGATCAAAATCAGGAATGCAAAAAACTGGTTCAGAGTGAAGCGGAGCTCCCGGATGCGGGTGCAGAGGAAAGAGTCTAATGTGATGGGATGGGGGTGCGGCATGGCAAGGAGACACCAGCCCCCCCACACGACGGTTGGTGAACGACATTTAACGTTTGCAGCGTTTGGTTTAATGGCATTTACTCTTGGCACTGGTTACAATCTCTCCTCCGATATTCGAAACAATTTTGCGTGGGGCGACATGGCTCGGCTGTTGGCTTCTATTAATGGTGGTTTATTGGAGGGGTTCCTTCGAGGCAAGGTCGTTTGGATGGATAATATGGAGATTTGCGCTGGTTCGGCTTGCGCTCCCTTGCCTGTTAATCAATGGTGCACCCTGGATGCAAAATTCTCATCTGTGCACACGACAATTGGCAAGCGGAGCAGGTTGAATTTCTGTTTGGTTTTTGGGGATAATTCCCACTTCTCCCACTCCAGTTCCTGCATGCTCGCTTCTGTCTCCCTCAATTTTCTTTCCCCTCCGTCCCCTGTCAATCCTGTGCTTCCTCTGTTGCCTGGTTCCTCCAGCACTGTTAAGAACATGCCACGCCTCAGGCATAGGTTGAGGTGTCGAAGAGGCACCACCAGAGGCTCGCCTCAGTGTTCTCCCTCCACCTCCAGCACCTCTTCTAAGTCCGCCTCTCATTCGGATTGCCACCCTGGAATTCAGCAAGGCCGCCTGCTCCGTTCGGGTCGTCGCTTGGGCTCCCCTATTCCTCCGCTTCCCCCTGCTCAGACCCACACTATGCACTTATCTTTTAACTGTTCGCTCAACCGCCCTAAGGTCACAGCCTCCATCACCGTTGTCTTCCATGAAGAGCCTCAGGAGGAAGCTACTAGTTCTCGTCAAGTGGGACTGTTCACCGCTGTGGCCCAGTCCTCGGGTCCTACTATTGGGTCATTGCACCCTGCGAGCAAGGATTTGCAGGGTCAGGCGGGCCAGGATTTGCAGGGTCAAGCGAGCCACGTTTTGCAGGGTCAGGAAGGCGGGATTTAGGACATGGACATAGTGCATAGCAACATTGGGCAAGCGAGCGAGGCGCAGGTGGCTCCACCTCCCTCCAAGCGGGTGGTCACCTCCATTGAGGAGCTATACACGGTGGATGGGGAACCAGACGAGCTCTGGTGCAGAGTTGTGGAAACACCCCCTGATGAGTAGCACCCCCTTCTCAGTTTGGTTTTTCTGTTCTGTTTCGGCCCTAACTATCGGGCTTGTTTTTGAGTTTTCAATTCTATTACAGCCCTTACTCTCAGGCTTGCCTTTGAATTTTGATGCAGTATCAGTTCATACTTCTATTTTTGTTAGCTATGGCTTCCAGAAACAAAACCTTATGTCTCCCCTGTGTGGGATTTCTCAAGACTTTTTCTCATGGCTGGTTTCCCTCCTGAAGGGCAGCCTTCATCACTGGCTTTTTTGGTTATGTTTGCCACATAATTTGGCATAGTTCTGGCTTCGGCCCGCTGTACATTTTTACTCTGTTAATAGAATAATTTTACTTAGAAAAAAAAAAAACTAAAGATCAAAAAATTATGCCATAAAATTTTTAAAAATAAAAGTAATGAACATGTCAACTCACTGTGAATATATATATATATATATATATATATATATTCTTATCAAATATAATAATTAATCGTGATTAAAACTTTATAACGATAAATAAAAAACTTAATAGTCCTTGAAACTTTACAAGGATGAATGGAAAACTTTGTTACAAAGAGAAATAAATACCATGCTATACATAGCAAGTCCTTGTACGCCACAATTCTATAGACATATTTTAAGTAAAAATAAGTGACAATATTAGACACGGATAAAATGTGTCTGCCACACATACCATTATCACGAAAGGAGTTTCACATATTAGCGGATTTTTTTTTAGTATTATTATGATTTTTAATAATAATGTTATTTTTTTTTTGGATATTTTGTTTTGTAAGTGGTAGGATTATGTCCAATTTTTTTGGTCGACACTCTACCCATCTTGAGGGTCCAAATGAAGCCAAATGAGAAGATTATAAATATGCAAGGGTAGATAAAAGGTCAATCTTATATTCAAAGGATTAGTGGAAAAATGTGAAAGGTCAAACCAAAAGACTCTGAAATAATTAAAAAAATTAAGACATAAGATGTAAATAAATAAATGATAAAGGTTAAATGTGTTAAATGGTAGCATTAAAAGGTTTCATTTGACATGTGCCTTAGTCAACTAAAGTAATTCGTATTTCCACTTTAGCACGATGATTTGTGAGGAAGTTAGCAGGAGTGACATGGCCAAATCACTCGGTTAAGTCTGTCAATTTGTGATTGTGGGCTAGAAGTAGAGTTGTATGCAAGTTGGTGGCTAAGAGATAGATATCTAGAGGTGTTATATTTAATTAAAGTGAGTTATTTGAGATCTAGTCTAGAATAAGAGTCAGTATGAGTTCATTTGAGTAGTTGTAACTATTGTAAACTCAGCTAACTCTTAGTTAACTAGTCACACTAAAAATAACCCTAGTCATGCATGCAATTTAAATTTCCTCATGAATTTCAGAGAGAAAAGACATAATGTAATAATTATTGTATACTAGTGAGTTTACAGAGTTTATTTCAAGTAGACGATCTTATTCTCCTGGATTTGTGCAAGGAAATATGAGGAATAAGGAAGCTTACTTTGGCTAAGTGTTGGAGAAAATAGGGTCATGAGGAGATCGTAATTGCAGTGAAGATTGAGCTTCAAACATTGAAGTAATAATTGTAATTGATTAATTTTCTCATATGATATAATACAAACAAATGAGGGGTTTTTTCGAGTTGGGTTCCCGAGTTAAAATTGTGTTCATTGTGATTGAATGATTGCATGTGTTTCTATTGTTAGTTTTCGTTCTGCAAAATTTAGTAAAATGATTTTTTGTCTATTAATTTTAGTTTTATTTCAATAGAAACTAAATTTTTCTGGTTATTTATACATGGTCTTAGAGCTATTGAAAACTACATAGAAACTAGTTGTTGGTCATCTCTCAAAGAAATTTCGAATAGCGGAATTTGTGGTGCAGGTATTTCTTCAGTGTGGGAACAATGTCTTTTAATGTATTGAGGCTTGAGTATGAATTGGAGGGAATGGAAAATTTTTGTTCTTGGAAAGATAAAATGGAATTTGTGCCGGATGAAAATGGAGTATTAGAGTACACACAAACTGATATTCTAAAACCAACAATACCAGATGCACAAAAAGTGGCTTAGTTAAAGAAAGATGCATCTAAAGCCAGGAGGATTATCCTAGAGGGATTCATATACCATGTGGTTTCAAATTTTCATGGAAAGGAGAATGATTATGCAATTTGGAAAACCATCAAATATCTATTAAAAAAAATTAGTGATACTAAGAAGTTGGCATTGAAAGATAAGCTCAAGAACATTCAAGTGAATAAAAATGAAACTCTTCTTTAACACATATCCATATTCTCTTAGGTGAGAAATTAACTTGGAGGAGTTGGAGAGACTATGCCACCATATGAACTTGTGAGCTTAGCGCTCCTTGGTATTCAAAAGTCCTGACACAACTATCGGGATTCGGTTAATGGAACATACAAGCTTCCATATTGGGAGACACTTTTGTGTGACCTATTATAAGAGGAGATTTGAGGAAGATTTTTTTTCCTTAGATGGAAAAGGAAAGAAAGCCAAAGGAAATAAGGCCCATGGCAAGTCAAAATCCAACAAAAACCATGGAAAGAAGAAATACCTAACTAAATTAAATGATTTAATTTCCATGAGAATTAACACTATGCAACCAAGTGTCGAGAAATAAAATCTACTAAGAAACTTACAACAAGAGTAGGAGGAGATGATCTCACATCAGTGCGATTTGGATTTCACCCTCATTTACTGAATGGAAATTAATGTACAAGGAAGTGTGTGGTACTTATACTCTCATGCTTCATTTCACATGATAATAAGTAAGGAGTTCCTTAGCAACTTAGAGGAGAAGGACCTACAATTACACATATATCTTGGAGATGATGGAAGGTATAGTACCAAACGAATTGGAATTGTCACCTTTAAAAGGGATTCACACTCCCATATTCACCAAAATAATGTAATGTATTTTCTCGGTCTAAAGAAAAATACATTTTTTGTAGATCTAATTGAAGATAAAGGATATGATGTGGTGTTTAGTAAAGGGAAGGAATATTTGAAGCATGTTGTTATTGGATAATTAAAACAAATTGGTTTTCACGTTAAATATATCTACAAGGTAGAGGCGGATTCTTATCCTACATTGAGTAGCAAGGCACAAAATGTTTAAGGACTAGATGTTGGAGATCTCCTGCATAGGCACATGGGAAAACTATGCCATGGAGCTTTGAAAATAATGAAAATGATCACCACTGGGGTTCTCCAAAATTCACCCTTGATCAACATGATGTTTGCAATGGATGCACTCTTGGAAAAAATGTTAAATATTACCTTCTAGGCCAAGATAGCAGAGCTAGATCCATATTGGGGTGAGTTCACTCATATGTGTGTGTGTGTAACTCGCCTCCTCCCACATTTACCCACTTTCACAGGGTAAACATGAGCTAATGGTAACTATGATAAGACTCAACATCCTATATTACCTTAAGGAATTGGAGTTAATAAATTATGACCTTATTGAATTCCCTCAGGTCCTACGAGACCTACATGAGCTAACCAACCCCTCCAGGTTCCTAATCCATGAGATAAATCTCCTTTTCACTGACTTAAGGCCTAATTTTCTCCCTTTCCAGGGCCTCCAAGTGAATTTAAGCCTCCATTTTCTCCCATACGTCAAATTCCTAATAACTGTATACTTTACTAATTAGTTCTATGCAAACGACCTCGAATTCTAAGCCACGTTTTCAAGGTTGGGACTGAGGCCTCTGCCTATAAATCAGAGAAAGTTCTAGAAATGATAAATGACATAGAAATAAAGATTCCAAACCAAAACTTGAACCGGGATTGGACTTGAACCCTCCCAACCAAGACTGAGATTTCATTAAACACATGGTAAACATGCAACCTATAGGTCGAGAATGCATATGTGAACATAGGGATCTGAAACTTATCTGACGTTTAACAAGAAGGAACAATGTGTTTTCATAATAATTTTCATAACACAAATTAGGTTATGCATTCATTAACCATGATTTCATTAATAGAAATGTGATAGGATCCATACTTAGATATGTCATATAACCATCCTTATAACAAATGATTAACCAGATATATAACAAATATAGAAAAACCAATAAAGACATATAATAACAAATATATTTACTCATAAAAGACAAGACAAACATATATATTATTAACCATATGAAAAATCCAACCAAGTCAAGGACTTCCACCTACCACCCGACCATAAATTGGCATCAACCAAATATTTCTTTCAGCCAATGACCCCAATTCCATATTCTAATCATGAATGTGGGATCTCATGTGATAAAACAATCCATAAACAACCAAGGTAATCCATAGGTTAAACCACTTCCACCATCACCATATTGTGATCTCACCTCAACCATTTTCGAGATAACAAAACCAAATCGAGCTTGGATGCCTCAAAATTCCTTCACTATCCCATGAGGAATTTTCTTGTCTCCACCCACGTGTTGAGGGATTATTTGAGAAAACCATGTGCACAACCAACCCCTGGTATTTTCTTGAGATCAACTCACCTAGATCCAAAACCTTTCGAAAATCCAAAGGCCAACCAAAAATGAGTCCCATCACACCATGACTATCTCAATATGGAAAGGAAAGGCTAAAGCTACTATCAAAACCTAGGAAAATACATGTCGCCGATAATAAACAACCAAGTATACACATGCATATACCATGCATTACAAAACCAACTAGGAAATCATACAGGAAACCTGTTACCTGCAAGTATTCCTACTTCATCTACTTGATCCAACCTCTCCTTGCTTGATCCTTGATTTGATTTTATTTCCTTGTACTTACTTTTCTTGCTTGATTTCATTCTCCTGTTGGTGCTATTATCCTTTTAGAGACTAATTCCAAAACAAAACTGACAAAAAGTTACCAGATATGAAACTCGGAATATCCACAGTCATCATTTTTAGTCTACGTTTCAAGTTTGAATCAAGACTCATCTTCAGGACAACTTACTAAGAAGAGAGAAGATCATGGTCAATAAATAGTGGAAAGAAGGAGAATGAAAGGGCCGACCAACTCTTAAATATCTATAATGTAATTAACTATTTATCTTAGTTTATTCAAAAATATTTATTTATTTCATTTTTAATTTATACTTATTTCATTTTTAATTTAGTAATGACACATTTAAAAATTTTAATTATTATTGTTTATTGATTTATTCATATAAAAAAAAAATAATAGTTTTGTTTGTTAATACTAATTTTCTGAGGAAAAGGTTAGGTGTTTATGATAACATGTATTATAATGGGTGAATATAAAATTTAAATTATTGATTATAAGGGTTTATTTATTATTATCTTATTAAAATTAATTGTATTAAAATTTTGATTTTTATTAAAGTCAAAATCTTGATACAATTAATTTTAACAAGAAATAATAAATAAACCCTTATAATCAATAATTTAAATTTTATATTCACCCATTATAATATATGTTACCATAACCACCTAAACGTTTCCTCAAAAATTTAGTATTAATAAACAAAACTAATTTTATTTAATTTTATTTTACTTATATATATACATATATATGAATAACTCAATAAACAATAATAATTAAAAATTTTAAATGCATCATTACTAAATTAAAAATGAAATAAATAAAAATGAAAAATGAAATAAATAAATATTTTTGAATAAACTAAAATAAATAGCTAATTAATTTATAAATATTTAAGAGCTGGTCGGCCCTTTCATTCTCCTTCTTTCCACTATTTATTGACCCTGATATTATCTCTTCTTAGTAGGTTGTCCGGAAGATGAGTCTTGATTTAGACTAGAAATGTAGACTAAAAATGAGGACCATGGATATTCTGAGTTTTATATCTGAAAAAATACACCACAGAAACCTCCAATCTAGCAGAAAGTCACCAACTGATGCTCTGATGTCTTTTTATTATTGATGCCTCTAATTTTCTGCATTTTCCTCATTGCATGTAACCTTTGACCTTTCACCTCCATTTTCTCCTAACTTCCTTTATTTACATAAACAAAGTGACAAAAATATCGTTTCTCATTTTCAAATCTTTTTCCATTACCTTTTCCAGTTTCCCCCTAGCCATATACAACAAGTTATGCCCACTAGAATATTTTTCTCAACATTCAAATTGGAATAAGTGTCCCATGAACTTGGTCTTATTCTTCCTTTATTAACCTTACTGCATGACATTTTAACCTAGGGTTGTTACAATGTCAACAATTTTCCATAGTCTCAACTACAAAGAACATGTATTATGCAATCTTCATACATATTTTTTCCCACAAATGTTGAATATATTTCATGAAGAAGAAAGATGACTTTTATTCATATTTTGTTGAATTTAAAGTATTAGTTGAAACTGAGACTAGAATCAAAATTAAATACCTGAGAAGTGATAATGGAAGAGAGTACGTGTCTAATGCCTTCAAATAATTATGTGTCGATGAGGGTATTAGAAAGGATTTGATTTCACCCCATAACCCGCAACATAGTGGGATTGCATAGAGGGAAAATATAAGTGTTATAGGAGTTTCTAGAGCAACGTTGCATGACCATAGGTTTCCACTATCCCTATGAGTAGAAGCTTGGAATACAAATGTTTACTTACAGAACATGAGCTCTCGCAAAATTATTGAAATGATTACACCTAAAGAGGCTTTCACTTGGAGGAATCCAGATGTCTCGCACTTTCACCTTTTTGGATCCATATTCTATTGTCATGTCTCCAAAGATAAAAGGATAATGTTGGAGCCCACTATAGAGAGGGGTATCTTAGTGGGATATTCTCAGACACCTCATATTTACTGGGTGTACATTCCCTCACTTAGGATGAATGTTATGAACAGGGATGTGAGTTTTGACGAGGATAAATCCATGAGGAGGTCTCTATAGTGAGAGGTGAGCATACCACCAGAGGAGGAGATTTGACCTTTAAAGGAGGAGCCTCAGTAAGATCAACAAAATTAAATCTTGCTCAAATGAAAGAGGAAATTCTAGGAGGATTATATGGAGAAGCTACATGTAGAGGAGAAAAAAGTATACCAAGATGAGGTACCAAATCACACATATACTTCGAGGGAAGGGAGGAAGAGGACCAGGATGGTTGTTAGGTTTGCGTAGGAAACTCAAGAGAAGGTTGTACCTCCTAGCTCCTTGTACAATAAGAGGATATCACCAGAAAAATATACAAGATATATGGCACTTGTGTCATAGTTGATTGATTATTAGCCATATTCTTTTGAAGAGGCTATTTCCTAGTAGGTGTGGGTAAATGCCATGGTGGAGGAGTATAAATCCATGATGATAAATAATGTTGTTGGTTCCATGTGGTTTTATAAGGTGAAACATACAACAGATGGAAATTTTGAGAAGTACAAGGATATATTTGTCACCAAAGGCTTCTCAAAGGTGGAAGGGATTGATTATGAGGATGCTTTTTCCCCTGTGGAAATATACTCATCAATCAATATCTTACTTGCATTCGCAACATAGGTTAGGTGGAGGATTCGCCAAATGGATGTCAAAAATTCCTTCCTAAATGGAGTGGTTCATGAAGATATCTAAATTGAGCATCATGAGGGGTTCGATACCTTTAGAAGGGAGACACATACATGTAGGCTCAAGAGATCCCTCTATGGTATCAAGTATGCACCTCGTGCTTTGCACACTCACATAGATTCTTATCTTAGTTGATTGGGCTTTAGTAAGAGTGTATCAGATGCCAATATCTACTACATTATGGTAGATGGAATTTTGCTCATCTATTTATCTATGTGGGTGATTTTGTACTAAGAAGAGATGATAGGTTGATCTAATATTGCAAAGAGGACCTTGCAAGAGAGATCAAAATGAATGATATGGGTTTGATGCACTACTTCCTTGGCATGGAGGTGTGGTTTGGATATGGAGAGATATTTGTTAGACAAAGGAAGTACACCTCCTAAATCCTTCAGATATCCCATATGAGGGATGGTGAAAACATGGATACTCCTTTAGATACTAAGTAGACGAAAGTGGATGTTTCTACAAGAGAGGAAGTAGATGGTACTATCTATGGACGGTTAGTGGGATCCTTGATGTACTTGGTGAATACAAGGCCCAAAATTGATTTTGTAGTGAAGCATATTTATCATTTCATGGTGGAGTCTTCCAAGCGTCACTAGAAAGTAGTAAAATGTGTTCCAAGATACCTCATTTGAACAACAAAATTTGGTTTATGGCACAGGAAAAATAAGGGAATGGAGCTCCAAGGCTTCACATATGTAGATTATGTAGGGATTCCCTTAGATAGGAAGATAAAATTGGGAGCAATATTCAGTGTTGGGTCAGTAGAATTTTCATGGTAAAACAAGAAACAAAGATCTATCAGCGAAGGCCCATTATATGGTTTTAGTCAAGAAACATGCGAGGACATTTTGATGAGTAGTATCTTCGTTGATTTCTTCAATTAGGGGATGGAGGCTACATCAATCCACTATGGCAATTAGAGTTGTAAAAGACTCTGTAAAAATCCAGTGTTTCATGATAGGTCCAAGCATATGGACATTAGGGACAATCACTTGACAGATTATGTGGAGAGGAGAATTGTTATGTTACAATACATTCCTACAAATGAGAAAGATGTAGAAATATTGAAAAATTATTTTTCTATATTCAAGTTTGAGTTCCACAAGAGTAGGATTAGGGTTTTTTAGAACCCTTTTCTTGCTAAGATGGATTGCTAGATTGTAGAAAAAAAAAAGGCTTGATTTGACTTGTGCCTTTGTCAATTGAAGTAATTCAAATTTCCACCTCAGCAGTATGAGTTGTTAGGAATTTAGAAAGAGTGACATGGAAAAATCACTCCCCTAAGTAAGTCAATTTGAATTTGTGGGCTAAAATTAGATTTATGTGCAATTTGGTGGTTAGTATCTAGCTATCTAGAGGTGTTATCATTAGTGAATTTTAGTTATTTCATCTCTACTCTAGAATAGAGTCAGTATGAGTTTAATTGATGAGTTGTAATTGTTGTAAATGCAACTGAGTCTCTCTTAACTAGTCAATTTACAAAAACTATCCATATTCATGCATGCAATTCGAATTGCCTAGTAAAGTTGAATAAAAAAGGAATAATGTAATATTTATTGTATACTAGTGAGTGTGAAAATTTTGTTGCAAGCAGGCTAGCTTATTATCCTGGATTTGCGCAAGGAAATAAGAGCTTTTGTGCTCTTTAGGAGTAGGAATTTCATAAGGAAATAGGAGTAAGAAGAAGGCCTATTTTGGCTATGTATTGGCTAGACAAGGGTCCCGGGGAGATCATAGTTGTAGTGAAATTGAGATTCAATCATTGAAGTATCCATTGTAATTTATCATTGTTCTCATATAATATAATACAAACAGAGGAGGTGTTTCTCCCAGTTGGTTTCCCTAGTAAAAAAATGTGCTCATTATGATTGAATGATTCCATGTGTTTCTATTTTCTTTATTCCTTCCACAAAATCTAGTAGAAGAAATTTGTGTCTATTTATTTCAAATTGATTTCATTAGAAGATGCAAATTTTGAGTTATTTCTACAAAAGGTCAAACTAAAAGACTATAAGGGGTTAATAATTAATAATTTAAGAGTCAAACTTACATAAAAATAATTAATAAGTAATTATAGATAGAGGCTGTAACACCCCAAGTTTCTATGCTTTTCAAGTTAGACATTTGAACAAAAATCCAAAGGGAAGTGGACCCCAATGGAGAATTACTGTGTGGATTTATTTAAATATTTATTAATGAAAATAAATAGAATATTCATTTGTGCACTATGACTAAATTGAGATAAGAGATCATAAACCCGATCCATGAGGATAGGGATAAGGTTAAGACTTTCCCAAAACCTTTCAGAAAACCTTGAAAGGAATAATTCTAAATTATATTTGAAGAGAAAAATCTAATTCCCCAATTAAGAAGAAAGTAGCTGGGAAGAGGTAGAAAAGCTGGAAAAGTGGATAAAGCAGCTTTAAAAGGTCCCTCATTGAGGGAAGCCTAGGCAAAACAGGAAGAAGGCATCCTGCAAATTTTGGACGCAGACTTTAGAAATAGGCTTGGGGAAAACATAGCTTAAATAAGCTGCTCCACAACAGACTAAGGTTGGTCTGTCATGGGAGGATCTCAGCTCGGGGGTGAGTTTTAGAGATAGAAGAAATCTAAGGTTGGGAGGATTAGACATAGAAAGAAGTGGTATGTGCACATAATTAATAAATTGCTGTTGCAGATTTGTATTATGAAATATTAAATTTTTATTAAACTTGAAAGTATTAAATTCGTATGTTGTAGATATGTAATTCCTTACATTTAACATATCTTATTAGAAGAAAAAATTCTCTAAAATCTATATAGTTGTAGGAATAGAGTCTACTGGGAAATATCAAGCAGAATCTCTAAACCCGATATTGGTTTAAATCTGGAGATATATCTTATTCCCATAGACAAATGAATTTTATAGCTTTAATCTGTTTCTGTAATATAAAGTTATATGTGCATGAGAAAAAATAGATTTCATAAACTAGTAACTATGGTTGGAATTAAATGGGTAGGTAATGTTAAATTCTTTATAAAAAAAAAACTTCAAAGAAGAAAACATTAGAATTCAGAAAGATAAGTTGTATCTCCCTTCCTAAGAAAGGGTTTATATCTAAGTAAGCATAAATTTCTATTCTAGGAAGGAGTATAATTCCATTGAACATTTATAATAGTACAAGAAAAGTATCTGCTATAAATCTATGATATTCTTTGTATAGAAAATTTAAGAAAATGGAAAATCTAAGAGTATACAACTCTACATAATTCAAATAAATCATTAGAAAAAGAAAAATTTCAAAAATTATATTGTTAGCTTGATTTGAATTCAGAAAATTAATTCTGAAAAAGAAATAAAGACTTATTAGGTTTGGCTTAAAAAGAAAATACAGTAGTTTAAGTCAAATTCCCTTGCAAAACAAGTTAATATATAATAAAATGTATATGCTTGAGAAGAAAGAATTATTAGAAAAGAAAAACATAGAGATGTATAAATCTTAAAGTCTAGTGTATAACAGAGAGGTGACTACCTGTAATTAATGCGTAAGAAGTTTTGTTTATATTTATGTAATTAAATGAAAAATAGAGGGTATAGAAAAGAAACTATGTACATATGATACATTTTAGAACAATCACTTTAAATTTTATGCAGAAAACTAAAAAGGATAAGGTATACCGAAATTGTATAATTCACATCTTTAAATATAATAAGTTTTAGGAATGCATATTTCAGTTTATATAGGAAAATTATAAACATTCCAGACTATAACTATAGATATTGAATATCTACATTATTCACTTGCAGAGTTGAGATCTATAAGAAGATATTGAAGGATATAAAATAAATTAACCATGGTGATATGGTGCAGGATTGTTTTTAACTTTTCTGCAAATATGTTTTGAAATTAAAAGAAATATATGCCAACTGAAATTTAGTAAATAAATTTCATAGCCTAATAAATTTTTTAAAGAGATGGTTATACAGCTGAGGAGTAAGTTGTATTTAACTATTGACTGAAACGATAAAATTATCTGTAGAAGGGCACAAATTTAACAGTAGAGATAATTCTATAAAATTATATAAAATTAAAAATAGTTGCTCTTTGTATAAACCCTGTTATTTGAAATACTATATGATTTATGGAAAATTAAAACGAGTTGAAAAAAGTTCAACGACCGATGGAAAATTCGTCATGTGTAACATATTAGTACACCTAAAATATATCTTTTCTACCTTTAGAGGAAGAATGGAGATCTTGAAAAACAAATATACTTAACATTAAATTATCCTACTGAGAATATTATCACTAGAATAGATTATCTAGTGACAGTATAATATTTTCTGAGTGTTACCATCTCATTTTGAGGGCAAATTCCTCGAAATAAAAACAATTAAAATATAATAGTACTAGACCATTAGTAAAACTTTTTTTACGTCACTGTAAAATTTAGAGTTCGGAACATATTACACAGTCAAACAAATTATCATTATAAATTATTACAGAAGGTTATGAGTGATAAAATATCACATAACCGCAACCAAAATTTTTTTTAAATAAAAAGAGGTTGCCATTGAAATACGATGGAGGAAAACCTCTGAAGACGAAATTTTCCCTTGTAGAAAAAAAAAGTGAACGTCAAACTATTAACGCAGAGAGACTCCTCTACTAGAAACGAACAACCTGGTTAACAAGCCAAATGAAATTATGAGGCTCGATTCGAAACGAGTGAGATGAGCTCGGGAAAGTGTAAATGAATAGCGAGACAGGAACGTTACCTGTAAACACAAAGAAAATAAAACTTAGAAAAATTGTTTTACATAAATATATGCTAAAACTCTTTGAGGTTCGAAGATTTTCAAAATCCATATTACCTAAGAGAAATGAGTTTATTAAACCCTCTATGTAATTCTTAAATTCTACCCAGAAGTACGCACATATTCCACTAAATGTGAAAATTCTGGTGACTTCTATAAAATGTTTATTAAGACAATAGAATAATAAAACACCTTTCTGAAAAAAAATTCTTACCAGAAAGGAAATTAAGGGCAAAGTCTGGAAATGCTTAGTCAAGACCAACATGTAAATTGCTCTAAGACATTCTTCTGTGGATAGAAGTAGTAACCACTCAGACAAAACAAATATTTTACAGTCGATAATGACTTGGAAAAGTTGTGAATCGTATGCATACAAGGAAAACGATATACATAAACCATTAAGTCAGAAAACAATTTCTCAGAGATTCATAAGCATTGGTTATCTATATCTGAAATAGCTGAGTTCCTCAAAAAAACACAAAAATCATATAATCTGGTTCCCATATCTTCCATGAGCCATTGAAAGGGAATACACTATCTCGGAAGCCAGATGCAAACAAATGGGTAGGAACTTCCCAAAAGTTTTGACATGAAATACTACAATGATAGGGAGAAACCGTATGTAATCTCAACCATCCAAGTGGCACGATCTGAGAGCAACGTACTCAAAATTAGGGTTTTGATGGGAGAGAACCGAGAAGTTCCGATTACAGATGGAAAACTTAAATTTGCAAACTGATCCATAAATGCATAAAACCCTAAAGGTACAAACCAAATCTTGATAGTTGTATCAATCTCTGGAATGGATGATAAACAGTTGTGAGAGTAGATATGGGTCTCAGTCAACATAATACGACACAATTCCAAAACCTTAAGTGTTTTGATGTCGTATGCAGAAGTCCCCAATTGAAGTTACACGTATTAATTGTGGTACAATGTACAAATATTTAAAAATCTTGATACATGCAATGAAATTATATCTCATGAAAATCGAGCAACCGTGAACCGTTGGATGAATAAAATATATTAACTTCATGCCACCGATTCGTATGGGAGTAATATGGTAACTGATACTATATTCAACGTTATATAAATAAATTTTATTTGGGATAAATAAAGTCTATTTATAAGTTGACCAATTTCATTGTAATTAGTAAGGATGTAAAGCTTTAAATTGAAAACTAACGTTGTGAAAATATAATGATAATGGTTGCCATTGAAATAATTAAAATGGAAAAAAAGTATGGGGATATGAAGGTATAAATGAAAGTGGGTTATGTAACCTATAGTAATACCCTTATGAAGACATATAAATATATGTATACCGGCCTATGGTCTATCATAGGAAGTATAAAAATAAATTATATATGGATGCATGTACAAAATCCTTTAGAAGGGTAAGAAATTAAAAAGGATTAATGTAGAAAAAAATACTTATAAGCATCAAACCAACAATATCATATTGAGATTTATATAACTAAAACCCTTATATTTCAAGGGGACTAATAATATAATGAGAATTGAGGAGCATATAGAATTTGAAAAAAAAAAAAAATAATTGTTGGAATTGAGGTACATTACAAATGGTATCAGAGCCTTAGTTTGAAAACTGGGCTATTTATGTGCTCACTGGTATGAGTGAAATTTATATGTATACTACTAATGTTGTATTGTTGTACAGAAAAAAGTACTGAAGAGAAAATGAATGAAGAGGATGAGCTCTATGTCGATCTGGGTGGTGGAGATAACACGCTAGATCCCAATGCTCCTTTGATGGCTATGTTGCAAAGGATGCAACGAGATATGGCCCAGCTTAAAATTCAGAATGATAGGCTATCTTTAGCCAGTGAGGAGTAGGAAAAGCTTATAAGAGAACTGACTTCGCAGAACATCCAAGAAGGTGAAGGTTTCAGGAGGAAGAGAAAAGGCAGAGTCAATTTCTCAGATGTATCTAAGGAAGATGATGGCACTAAACAACAGTCTAGATAGAAAAAGGAATTACAGGGTGAATTCCGGAAAATAAAACCTCCCTCCTATGATGGAGAGAAGGAGAAAGTTGCTGAGGCATAGCTGCTGAATATGATCAAGTATTTTCAAGTCTACAAATATGAAAGTAATTTAAGAGCCAGATTGGTTATTTACCAACTGCAAGGTAAGGCTACCTTGTGGTGGGAAGAAATAAAAATGGTTCACGCCATTGATGAGAAAACAATGACTTGGGAAGATTTTCAAGTCAAGTTTAAAAACCGGTATTTGAACGAATGCTAGTATGATGACAAAGAAAAAGAGTTTCATTAACTCAGATTGGGATAGCTCACCATAGATGAGTTTGTCACCAAGTTCACAAATATGTTATGATATGTTCCTTACATTCGTGAGGATAAAGAAAAGGTACAAAGATTTTTGAACTATTTTCCTACTGTGTACAAGGAGAAAATAGAGTTCAATAATCCAAAAACAATGGAGGAAGTGGTGAGGAAAGCCAGATTATGCTACCAGCAGTTTAAGGGAAAGAGTGAACAAGGGAAGAGTTGGAAAAACAAGAGTGAATTCAAAGGAAAGAAACAGAAACCAGATTATTTGAAGAACTTTGGTAGTAATCACCATCAAAATAAATTTAACAAAACAAATGAAAGTCAAACTGCTCACTCTCATATTGGTTCAAATCAAATAGATGGGAATAATAAGAAGGAAGGAACTGTTAAAATGCAGGAGCCTTTGAAGTGTTGGGGTTGTGGAGAACCTCATCTTTTGAGGGACTGTCCACACTGAAATATTAAGATGGTTCTAAGAGATAGAGAAGCTACCACAATGAATGACGTAGCAAGGAATATCCCCACTATCAGTGCATCCTTGGAGAACGGACAAGAAGAACACCAGTCTACTATGGTCGAGATGGAAGGTAAAATTTTTGATCAATATGTTACAATTTTAATTGACCCAGGTGCTTCTTTGAGTTCTATTAGTCCACAAGTTGTAGAAAAATGTAAACTCAGAACATAAAAGTTTCAACAGCCTTGGTTAGTACAGTTAGCTACCAAAACCAAACGCAAGGTAACTCATAAGCTACCTAAAACTGATATTAAATTGAATGATTATCAGAGAGAAGTAGATTTAAACATTTTTCCATTAGGTTCCTATGATTTACTGATAGGAATGGACTGGTTAGAAAAGAAAAAGACCATGTTGAATTATTGGGACAAAAATCTGCACTGCATAGATGCTGAAGGAAAACCATTCATACTAAAGGGGAAATCAAAACCTATTTCTGTAAGGCAGATCTCATCCCTTCAGTTAAAAATAACTGCTAGAAAGGGGTATCAGTTATATGCTATACATGTTGAAGAATTATAACAACAACCATAGGCAAAATTGTAAGACACCTTACCAGTGATAAGAGAATTTAAAGAAATATTCCCGGATGAGATTCCTCATCTTCCCCCCAAGAGGGAGATCAATATTTCAATCAATTTAGTGCCAGGGGAAACACTAGTTTCTAAAGCCCCTTACCGGATGAGCCCCCCTGAACTAATGGACTTAAAAATGAAATTACAAGAATTGTTGGACAAAGGTTACATGAGACTGAGTGTATCTCCTTGGGGAGCACCGGTGTTGTTCGTGAAAAAGAAGAATGGAACCTTTAGAATGTGTGTTGACTATCGTCAACTGAATAAGTTGAAAATCAAAAACAGGTAACCATGGCCTAGAATAGATGACCTTTTTTATCAGGTTAGAGGAGCTTCAGTATTCTCTAAGATTGACTTACGGACTGGTTATCACCAACTCAGAATTAAGGAGGAAGATATCAGTAAAATAGCCTTTCAAACCAGGTATGGTCACTATGAATTTTTAGTCCTACCTTTCGGTTTGACAAATGCCCCTACCACTTTTATGTGTTTAATGAATAGCGTCCTGAATAAATACTTAGACAAATCCGTACTAGTATTTATAGATGACATTCTAATATATTCAAAAAGCGAGGTAGAACATAAAGAACACCTTAGAATTGTGTTGCAGACTCTTAAGGAGAATCAGTTGTATGCCAAGTTTAGAAAATGTGAATTTTATAAGGATAAAATTCAATATTTGGGGCATATAATTTCAGAACAAGGATTGGCTGTTGACCCTGAGAAAATAAAGTCCATTAGAGAGTGGCCTATACCGAATGATGTCTCAGTGGTAAGATCATTATGGGGATTACAGGGTAGTACCGAAGGTTTGTAGAAATATTTTCTGCATTAGCTTATCCAATAACGCCATTACAGAGGAAAGGTACAAAATTTGAATGGACTGAAAAATGCCAAAATAGCTTTGAACAACTGAAATTAAAACTTACTACAACACCCATTCTGAAAATTGCAGATCCTGATAAAGATTTTGTAGTGTGTATTGATGCATGTGGAGAGGGATTAGGCGGAGTTCTGTTGCAAGAGAATTTTGTTATTGTGTATGAATCTAGAAAATTTAAGAAACATGAACATAATTACAGTGCATATGATCTTGAGTTAGCTGTTGTAATTCATGCTTTGAAGATGTGGCGACACTATCTTCTAGGAAAGAAATTTATATTGATGACATATCATACCAGCCTCAAGTATTTCTTCACTCAAAAATATTTGAATGCTCGACAAGGCAGATGGTTGTCCTTTCTCAATTAATTTGATATGGAAGTAAAACATATCAAAGGAAAAGAAAACAAAATTGCTGATGCTCTAAGCAGAAATGCTTGCCAAAACATAAGTAACATTGGGAGTAGTGCCAGTTTTAACTTAGAGGGATTAGTAAAAGGGTAGCAGATCAAGATCCCAACTATGAGAAATTGCAAATTCAAATGCTAAAAAAAGAAATGAAAGGGTATACTCAAAATGAGAAGGGACTAATTTTTTATATAGAAATATTGTACATCCCTAATGTAGACTCTTTGAAAAAATAAATCCTAGATGAATATCATAATCATCCATATTCAGGACAACCTAGATATCAAAAACTGCTTACAGCCTTGAAAAATAAATTATTTTGGCCATGAATGAAAAAAGACATGGAAAACTACTTAGCCAGATGCATGGAATGTCAACTAGTCAAATTTGAACATCATCATCCAGCTGGCCTCCTAAATCCCTTACGAATTACAAAATGGAAATGGAACACTGTTTCTATGGATTTTATAACCGGGTTACCCAGAACAAAGTACCAACATGACTCAGTGATGGTAGTGGTAGATACTTTAACAAAGGCTGCACATTTCATACCTGTGAAATCTACTTTTGGGACAACCCAAGTAGCAAATGTGTTCATGAAGGAAATTGTAAGGCTACACAGGGTTCCTAAAGTGATTATTTGAGATAGAGAAACCAAGTTCACATCAGCCTTATTGAAGAGTCTGTTTGGAGGCATGGGCACTAAATTGAATTTTAGTACTGCCTATCACCCTTAGACGGATGGTAAAAATGAGAGAAGAAATCAAATTTTGGAGGATATGCTCAGAATGTATGTGATGGATATGCCAACTAAGTCGGAAGATTATCTACATTTAGTCAAATTTTATTATGATAACAACTACCAATATTCTATCAAAATGAGTCCATCTGAGACACTCTATGGAAGAAAGTGCCACACTCTTTAAGCTAGAGCCAACCTGAAGATAAGTTAGTACTTGAACCAGATGCTCTACAAGAAATGGAAAGGATTGTCAAACAAATACAGAGAAACATCAAGACAGCTCAAGATTGACAGAAAATTTATGCCGAAAAGAAGAAAGTTCACCGAGAGTACAAAGTGGGTGACCATGTATATCTACGGATTAAACCCAAAAAGAGCACTCTGCATACTGGAAGTTGTGAAAAATTGGCTCCTAGATACTGTGGGCCTTTTGAAATCTTAGAAAGGGTGGGACAAATGGCTTTTAAACTGGCCTTACCCCCCCATGTTAAAGTTCATGATGTGTTTCATGTTTCTTTATTGAAAATATATGTACATGATGCTACTCATACTGTTGATTGGAATGTGATTCAGGTGGAAAACTGCATGGGAGTCTTTCCAGCCACTTCAAATATTGAGCGTGGAAGAAATTGAACTTACGAAATAGAATAGTAGTTAGAGTAAAGTCCAATGGAAACACTTTAATGCTTAAAGAGGCTACATGGGAAAGAGAAGCCGAGATGACCGAAAAAATCCATCTTTATTTTCATAGTGAACTATAGTAGATAGTTTGTTAACACCGAGGATATGTTTGTTTTCAGAGGGGGAATGTGTAATGACCCAAAGTTTCTATGCTTTTCAAGTTAGACATTTTAACAAAAATCCAAAGGGGAGTGGACCCCAATGGAGAATTGAGTAATGGGATTTATTTAAATATTTATTAATGAAAATAAATATAATATTTATTTGTGCACTATCACTAAATTGAGATAGTAGATCCTAAACTTGATCCATGAAGATAGTATAAAATAAGATCTTCCAAACCTTCAGAGAACCTTGGAAAGGAATAATTCTAACAGTTTGAAGAGAAAATCTAATTCCACAATGAAGAGGAAAGAAGTTGGGAAGAGGGTAGAAAAAAACTAGAAAAGCGGATAAAGCAGCTTTAAAAATGTCTCATTGAGGGAAGTTTATAGGCAAAACAGAAGAAAAGACCCCCAGCCCTCCGACGGTGACTTAGAAAACCTGCCTGGGAAAGTATAGCTTAAATAAGTCGCTTCCAAACAAGACTGAGGTTGGTCCGTCATGGGAGGATCTTAGGCTCGGGGTGAGTTCTCGAGATAGAAGAACTCTAAGGTCAGGATTAGTCATAGAAAGAAGTAGTATGTGCACCTAATTAATAAATTGTCAAGCAGGCATTTGTATTATGAAATATTAAATTTTTATTAAAATTGAAAGTATTAAATTTTATTGTAGATATACCTTACATTTAAGAGATGTTAGTTAGAAGAAATACCCTTAAAAATCAGATAGTTGTAGTGAATAGAGTCTATTGAGAAATATCAACCAATCTCTAAACCCTGATAATCGGGTTTAAACTGGAGATATATCTGTATCCCCATAGACATATGAATTTTATAACATTAACTGCTTTTGTAGTATAAAGTCGTATGTGCATGAGAAAAAAATAGATTTATAAACTAGTAAATATGATTTGAATTAAATGGGTAGGTAACTGATAATTGTATAGCTTCAAAGAGGAAAATATTAGAATTGTAAAGATAGGTTTTATCTCCTTCCTAAGAAAGGGTTTATATCTGGCAAACAAAAATTTCTATTTCTAGGAAGGAGTACAATTATGTTGAACATTTATAATAGCAAGGCAAAGTATCCGCTATAAATCTATGATATTCTCTCGTATGAAAAATTTAAGCAAATGGAAAATCTAAAAGTATACAAACTTGCCATAGCTCAAATAAATCATTAGAAAAGGAAAAATTTCAGAAAAATTATATGGTTGATTTGAATTCAAATAAAATTAATTCTCAAAAGAACCGAAGACTTATTTGTTCAAATAGAAAATAAATCCAATAGTTTAAGTCAAATTCCCTGCGTAACAAGTCAATATATAATAAAATGTATATGCTTGAGAAGAAAGAATTATTAGAAAATAAAAAAACAGAGATTTATTTTTACATTTTACGTAATTAAATGAACAACAAGAGGGTATAAAAGAAACTATGTACATATGGTACATTTTAGAACAAATACTTTAAATTTTATGTAGAAAACTAGAAAGGATAAAGTACAATCAAGTTTTATACTTCACATTTTTATATAAAAATAAATTTCAGAATACATAATTCGGTACTATAACTATAGATATTGAATATCTACATTATTCACTTGCAGAGCTGAGATCTCAGAAGGTATTGAAGGATATAAAATAAATTAACCATGGTGATATGTCATAGATTATTTCTAACTTTTTTTGGTAAATATGTTTTGAAATTAAAAGACATATATGCCAAATGAAATTTAGTAAATAAATTTCATAGCCTAATAAATTTTTAAAGAGATGGCTATACAACCGAGGAGTAAGTTGTATTTAACTATTGGATCGAAACGATAGTGTAAAATATCTCAGAGAAGGGCACAAATTTAACAAGAGAGATAATTTATAAAATTATATAAACGTAAAAATAGTTTCCGTATAAACCCTATTATTTGAAATACAATACGATTTATGGAAAATTAAATGAGTTGAAAAGCTAAATCAACGAACAATGGAAAAATTGGCCATGTGTAAGATATTAGTACACCTGATATATATCTTTTCTACCTTTAAAGGAAGAATGGAAATCTTGAAAAACAAATATACTTAACATTAAATTATTCTAGTGAGAATATTATCACTAGAATAGATTATATAGTGATAGTATACTTTCCGAGTGTTACCATCTCATTTTGAGGGCAAATGCCTCTGAAATAAAAACAATTAAAATATAATAGTACTAGAACATTAGTAAATCCTTTGTTACGTCACTATAAACTTTAGAGTTCGAACATATTACATGATGCAGAGCATCACACCTGTAGCCGCAATGTGACATCTCGTCACATGTCAGGCTATTAGAAAATAAAATAAACTTAGAAATAGTTTAAATAATATATTTTATTAAATTTGTTATTTATTTTTAGAGAATTGTTAGTTTGTTTTTTATTTAATTAGATTTGGTATAATAATAGAAATTGGTTTCTTTCCCTCGCGTGGAATAGAGCCAAAATAGGGACAAATGCTAAGGAGGCATTATTTTGTTGAGAAAATCTAGAAGAATACTATTCCGAATATTCCGAGAGAATATGAATTATCTATTGAAATTGCAGAGAGGGGAAGCTAATGCTTATTAGCCCATGCAATATTCTGTTCTCATTCATATTTTTCTGAATAAAATTCGATTTTCCTATATATCTGTATGCATATCTCACATGTTGCAAGTGACAGTGGGATGAAATTGTGACAAAATGCTTTTTGTGATTTCGTATAGTGGCATTTGTGTGACTTTGGCGTAAATCAACAAGCCGCTTCCATTGTGAAGTAGCACGTGGCATTGAGCTGGAGCTAAAGATGTGGTTGTTGTGGAAGGTGGTGATTGGTAAGTCGAAGTTCACGTCCATGGTGAGATGAATGGCATTACAAAAGATCTCACAAAGCAAAGGAATAATTTTCAAAGCTACGATCGATGAGCTAAGTTGACAACTCATTGACTCTAAAGATGAATTCGATTTGGAGGAATCAGCAGAGCAAACCTCAAGGCCGAATCTGATCGTGCTTGAAGGTAACACAATGTGATCGATTTTTGATAGGTTTGATTGTCATTTTGAATTAAAATAGTCATCGCAAGGAAAAGAAAATTGATGCAAATGTTCAAACAAGACTTGTTCACCATACACGATTTTGCTGTGATTGTCGATCTATGTATATAATAGCCGTTTATGGTTATGTATAACGCAGCAGTGTGTTGACAAAGTGGGTCGACTTAATTTCCAATGACTTCATACATCGTAATCGCTTCTCTCTCTCTCCCAAGATTGATCTATTTTTGGTGTGAAGTTATATATATGTAGTTGCTTCTCTTTATATGTTCAAAGTGATTCTCAATGAAGTTGTATGGAACATTACTTCACAAAATCACATTTAATTAATGGATATAAAGCCGCACATTAAGAGCAAGGTTAAACTATATCTGCGGGTTAATGAAGTGGCTTTCAGACTTATTAAAAAGGAAAATTTTATCGTTAGTTACATTCACTAATGGGATGTAAGCTAAAGCTCAAGAGAAATTGTGTGGCTATTACCTTTGCAAAGATAAAAGTTGGATACCTTAATTTTCCTACATCATTTTGGTTTTGTGAGCTTGTTAAGCTGCTTGGAAGTATCACGAATGTCGCTTTAAGAGGAGCTTCTGGGATAGGTTGGGGAAGACCTATAGAAAATGAAATTTCAAGTTAGATGAGATCTCTGAATTTGTGCACGAGAATGGCTACCATGGAAACTACTCAACTGAGAAAGGCAAATGGTGTCGTCACGTTGCCGGCTCAAGAAGGGACCACCGATGAAGAAGTGAGGAAGAAAATAGAAGAAGCAAGGTCATGAAGAAGCTAGTCAAAGCCGCCAGTCGACCAAGAAGAAGTACCTTTATATGATGGAAGTCTTAGTGTGGAGGTACTAATGGACTAGATTAGTTCATTAGATGAATACTTCGACTATGAAGAAGTCGACGACAAGAAAGAAGTAAATTTTGCAAACATGAGATTGAAGGCCATGCAAATTTTTATGGTGGGATGAATTAAAGCTATCAAGGGAGTTTAAAAGGGAAGCCCAAAATAAAGCAAAGGACAAGATGGTATGTGTCGAAAGGTAAGTTTTTGCCACAATATTACCAATTAAATTTTTTTAGACAATTGCGTAACTTAAACGTAAAGGGATGACAATCAAGGAATATACCGAAGAATTTTATAAGCCGAGTATTATATATAGCCATGTTGAAGATGATCTACAAAAGGTAGCTAGATATAAATGGTTTAAGGTATGAAATATAGAATGATATCACTATTGAATTTGAAGTCGATCGAAGATGCCTATCATGTACTTTGAGGGCGAGGAAAACTCGGGGTGTGCAAACAAACCGTAGGAAATCGTAGGTAAGAATGCAGAAAACGAAAAGGGAACATTCCTGAACAAAATTTCAACACCGCATAATGAGGTGGAGTGAAAGAAGTAAACCATCACAAAGAGGAGATTCTAGTCGCGCAAGGTTCGTGCCCGTAGGCAAGAGGCCAAGGAAGAGATGTATGCCGCTATGTATGTGGTGAATGGGGACATATGCAATGGGATTGCCCCTCATCGTGGTCGACCAACCCAAGTAGTGTGTATGTTGTCAAGTCAAGGAGGAGATTCCCTCAACCCGGGCCAAAGAGGAACCACCGTGGCCGGAGAATATCTGCTAGCTAAAGAGGTATTTCTTAAAGAAGCCAAGGAGACCAAAGAACCTGCTCAAAGGAAAAATCTATTCCCGAACCTATGTAAGTCAAGGGGCAAGTGTTGCAAATTAGTAATCGATAGTGGTAGTACCGATGACCTTGTTCCCTGGGCTTAAAATGGTAGACAAATTGAAGTTGGAAAAATAGTACACCCCACTCCTTATAAATTATCGTGGCCCGTAAAGGCCATCAAATTTTTGTAGCCGAACAATGTAAAGTTGACTTTGGTACTTATAAGGATGTTATTTTATGTGATATAATGCCAATGATGTATGTCACATATTTCTTGGAAGGTCTTGGCAACACTAAAAAGCCATACATGATGGTCGAAGAAACACTTATACTCTTGAGAAAGATGGGAACAAGAATACACTACTACCATTGGGGTGCCTAAGCCGATGAAGAAGCAGCTTGGAAATCACGCCATGTTGATAAGTGGGAAAACCTTATTGCGGGAGGTTGACAAGGGTAAGGAGATGCATTTTGTTATTATCGGAAAACCCAAGGTAATCTTAACTCTACAAATTTGGAAGATTTTCTCTCAAGAAATTCAAATTTTATTGAATTATTTTGCTGATATTGTTGTGGATGAGTTACCAAATGAGTTTCGTAACACCCCAATTTGTGTGTTGAAATTTTAAAAAGATAGACATTTGAATCCCTTAATCCTAAGGGGGTGGACCCAAGGGATGAGTATGGTGTGAATGTATTTGCATATTTTATTTAAGTGAATAAACAGTGATCAGGCATTTTGACTCAAAAAGAGAATTTGAGATCATCTGCCAAATCCATGAGGATGGATACAACAAATCTCAAAAGTCTTTCAAAAATCCTTGAAAAAGAAATTAATTTAGATTTGAGGAGGAATCTAAATTTCCCCAATGAAGAGGAGTAGTTGGGAAGAGTGAGAAAATCGAAAAGTCAGGAAAAGTTTAAAGCAAGCCTTTTTTTTAAAGAATCCCAAGATGTAAAGCCTAGGCTAAACAAAGAAAGCATCCCGCTATTCGGACGCCAGCATCAGAAACATGCTTTGGGGGAATTATGAGCTAATAACAGCTCCCAAGGCATCGCAGGTTGATCCGTTCTAGAGTGATCTCTCGGCTTCTGGGGTGAGTCCCGGGACAAAAGAGACTCTAAGGTCGGGAGGCTGGTCATCTTGCGCATTTCGTGGTATGCTCGAAATTCTTGCTACTATGTCTTATTACAAACATGAACTCCGTCTACATATAAAATTTAATGTGAGATGACATTGGAAAATTTTGGTACTACATTTACCGAATCTATCATTAGCACATACCTTCCGCATTTTGTTTAGTTGTAGACGAAAGTTCATAGAGTAGAAACTCGCACCCCTAAACCAAGGTTGGTTTAAATCAAGTTTCTTGCCTCCATGAATCACACAACATACACTCGTTTCCGTACATACAAATATTATTCTGCTTTCTCTCGTACATACAAATGGGATATTTTATGCTCTTATGTATGCTAAAAGGTAGTATAATAACACTAAGGTATGCATGGTACATGTAAAAAAATGAAAGAAAGCCAAATATTAGCATGTGGTCAAAAAGATGATGCTAGGAAAAGAGTCCTTCTAATCTATATGGGCATTATGACAATTATAAGTGTATAGACTCCATCTTTAAATCTACTCTCGTTCAAAAAAAAAAAAAACTCGAATCATGTTAACTCGAATTAAAATGAAGGGCCTTTAGTCCCGTCCTAGTAGCTACTTACTAGCATACTTCAAAAGAAAAGAAAAATTTAAGTGTAAGGATTATAGCACATGTATTTTTACTTCTTAGTAAATCCCAAAGAAAAGCTCCTTTATAAAAGAATTATAGAAATCATAGCACTTATAGAGTAAGTGTATTATCACTTCATCTCTAACCCTATAAATGAACATTAGGGGCAATGGATTAAACTAGCGCTTAAGGTATACCATCCATTAATATATTGATTACCTTTATATAGACATCTAAATAAAAACAAAGTTGGTGCATACCTATATATATGTATTTTCAGGCATTTAAGCGCCACAATGAGCCGGCATACCATGATTTTAGTTCGGTAAAAGTGAAAGGTAAACACAACCGATAAATACAAAACCCTACCCACGCAATACATATATATATATATTGAGATATATAAAAAATAGGGGTTATAAAAACGACCGACGAATGATACATGATCTCTACAAAAAAAAAGGGGATGAATGAATAGTAAAATTTCAACAAGTCGTGGTAATACAATTAAAAGATTTAGCCTCGGTTTATGATAGGTGCGGCAGCATCGTGATAAAGCAACCCACGACACCGTGAATCGTTTACGTTAAATACAAAACGAGAGTTGGAAATATACGTAATCTAAAGCATAACGTGGGAAAATAATAGAGTTATAATTTTAATAATCACACAAGAACGTGACACACAATTCCAAGACTACCTCGATTTTAATTATTCCGAGACCCCGTGTAGTCACCGAGAGCCGACTTCGTGGTTCCGCCCGCATATTAGTTCGTGTAAAATAATTTGGTTTCGTGACACGCCGTGAGATATAACGTTTCATTCATACGTAGACATGACCTTTACCTCCATTCTCACATGAATGCGGTCCGGACTATCACTCCAATCGATCACGAGAAAGATCGTGGTTAGTGCGTGGGTATCGAAGGAAAGAGTCGATGTAATAATTTTTCCACCGAAAAATGAAATAAATCAAACTCGAACCATAGATAGGAAATCGGTATGCGACGTTCGGACCACCGGCCGAGAGAGGCTAGTTTTTTGAAAGAAGAGCAAAACACAAAAACAAATGTGGGACAATGGGCACGCTATTAAACCCTTTAGTTGTCCAACATGTATTAAACAAAGAGCTCCTACTGTACCCGATCCACTGCGATGGAGTACGTAGGCCGAACCTCGCTCCTTTACAAGAGCAGTTTGTTAACTATAACCATGATTAATAGAGCTATTGAAAACAAGGCATGCACACGTACCATCACAAACGCCGACTTGCTTAAAGACGGACAATGCCGGCCTGGGTATAGAGTCGAATAAAATACAACAAAAACCAAACACAACCGCACGACGAATACATAGAAAAGAAAGGGGTGAATAATTTGCAGGCCAGCGCGAGAAATCACCCCCGGGATAACATATGATCTTTAGGATGATGTATCAAGGAAACCCGAACACGCTACACGACATGTCGAACATCCGCAACGTGTTCGTGAAACCACCGCAGTGCGACGCTGCACAAAGGAGGAAAACAATAAAATGAAACTTACCGAACATAAAATAAATGATGAACATATTCTACGACGCAGTAATCTCACTACCGAAAGGTAAGGAGGATCGCCCGTAAGGTGGCCGATGTGGCGTACGTTAACTCTGGGGAGGGGCGAGGCTCGTAAAACCCTTCACCTAGAAAAGAAAATCCCTAAACCAACAAAGAAATGAGGGAAAACGAACAAAGAAAACCGGTTTCGAGGCAGGGAGAGTGTTAATAATGGGAGAAAACCCCAAGGCGAGAAGCTGAAACCGTACTAATAAAAATCCTCGCTCAAGGATTGCCCGTTACCCTCCGCCGATAGACCAGAGCCGTGGTGTCGAGCCGCAACTGGTACCTTCTCGCCGCCACAGTATTATAACTTCCGCGCCGTGTACGAAAGCGGGCTGCGTGCGCACAGGTTCCCGTCGAAAGACCTCCACCTCCTCCCTTCCACCGTTGGCGAGTCAAGCCTTTAGTACCGAGACCGTTGCGTGCTGCTGAAAATTTCGCACCGTCAGAACTCGGAATACATCAACGAAGCGGGCGATTCGTTGTTGTACCACCCCGGGACAAACGCACGTGTATCAAAGTCAATAACCATGAGCCGTCACCGCAAAACCAAACCGAAACCAATAAAATTGTCAATACGTGCGAGTATAGCTGTACCCGAGCCCTACGCCGTTTAGGGTTTCGACCAAGCTAAAATCCGGTGGAAGTGGTAATGTAAAACCAGTTTTTGCTTACGAACAAACGGTCTCAATACCAACCGAACCGAGCAAAGGATCAATGGGCATATAGTTTATCATATAGTATTATTATATGATGGATATGATCTAGTACGTGCAACGGAAAGTCGCGTAAGGTTCCAATGGAACATTAATTGGGTCCCTTTTTAAATAATACTCACATGAATAGGTAACGCTTTTCATGTATTTATTCCAAAAAGGTTGTTTGACTTACATAGAGTAGGCATATACAGCGAATAGGAATATATACATATGAATACAACTAAACCGATACGCATGGATATATAACCATGGAATTAATACATCTCCATATTAAAATATATCCATAGAATTAATAAATGCAAGAGTATTTATATAAAAGGATTGTGCACCTATATATATATATATATATATATATATATATATATATATATAGGTCCTATTATTTACTTTGCCAAAACATGTAAGTGTTATAGTGGGTATAGGTACTAGTGTAATATGTATCCTATGAAATAGATTGCATACAATTATCAAAAGAAAGGAATGTTGAATCTTATTACGAACCAAAAGAACACTTATAGAAGATGACTTTAAGGGATTCAGGGGAATACCACTGCAGGTATAATTGGTGTTATTAACTCACAATAGGACCCCAGGAAAAAAAAAAAAAAAAAAATTCTTCAGACTGGAGGTGTTCAAATGGTATCGGAGCTTCAGTTACAACAAATTGGGCTGTCATTTTGTGCTCACTGTTATAACCTATGTGGTTGTTTTGTTGGAAAAATTTTATTTTAAAATCTTTCTAATTAGTATTGTGAGTGTGTACAGGGGAAATGGCTGAAGGTGAAGGGATTTATGTGGATCTGCATGATGAGTTTGCTACTCCAGATCCCAATGCCCCTGTAATAGCTATGTTGCACAGGATGCAACGAGATTTGGCTGAACTGAGAAGCCAGAATGACATGTTGTCATCAGCCAGTAAGGAGCAGGAAAAGCTCATCAGGGAATTAACTTCCCGGAACAGCCAGGAAGGCGAAGGTTCCGGAAAGAGAAAGATGGATGAGTCTGATGATGATGAGGTCGCTGAGCAAAGAACACAGAGAATTTTGAGATTCAAACCTCCCTCCTATGACGGGGAGAAGGAGGAGGATGCTGAAGCTTGGTTGCTGAACATGATCAAGTATTTCCAAGTTTATGAATATGAGAGCAATCTGAAGGCTAGACTAGCTGTGTACCAGCTACAAGGAAAAGCTACACTCTGGTGGGAAGAGACGAAAATGGTGCATGCCATTGATGAAAAGACAGTTACTTGGGAAGATTTTCAGACTAAGTTCAAAAGTCGTTATTTGAATGAACGTTATTATGATGATAAAGCCAAATAATTCCATGAACTGAGATTAGGACAACTCACTATTGATGAGTTTGTCACTAAGTTTACTAAGTTACTGAGGTATGTTCCTTACATTAGGGAAGAAAAAGCAAAGGTGCAAAGGTTTTTAAATTGTTTGCCTACTGTGTACAAGGAGAAAATTGAGTTTGACAACCCAAAGACCATGGATGAAGCTGTTAGAAAAGCAAGATTATGCTATCAGCAGTTTAAAGGAAAAACTGAACAAGGGAAGGGCTGGATGAGCAAGGGAGAGTTCAAAGGAAAGAGACCAAAACCAGCATATTTAAGGAATTTTGGTAGAGATCATCAAAGGAAAAAGTTCAGCAAACCAAAGGAAAGCCAGACTGCTCAGTCCCAATTGGCTTCAAAACCAGGAGAAGGGAACAATAAAAAGGAAGGGACAGTCAGAATGAAGGAACCTCTGAAATGTTGGGGCTGTGGAGAACCCCATATGATGAGGGACTGTCCCCATCGAAATATTCATATGATCAGCAGAGAGCGAGAGGCAACAACAGTTAATGACATAGCCAGAAACATACCAACTATCAGTGCAGCATTGGAAAATCGGAAAGCAGAACATCAAGCAACCATGGTGGAAATGGAGGGTAAAATTTCTGACCTCCCTGTTACTGTTTTGATTGATCCAGGTGCTTCTTTGAGTTATATTAGTCCTGGAATTGTAGAAAAATGTAGAATTAAACCTGAAAAATTTCAGCAGTCATGGTTGGTACAGCTGGCCACTGGAACTAAGAGAAAATTCACCCATAAGTTGCCCAAAACAGCAATAGAATTAGATGGGTTCCCAACAGAAGTAAATCTAAACATATTGCCACTAGGATCCTATGATCTACTGATAGGAATGGATTGGATGGAAAAGAAGAAAGCCCTGATGAACTGTTGGGATAAAACCCTGCATTGTGTAGATGAAGAAGGGAAACCTTTTACGCTAAAAGGGAAACCAAAATCTATTTCAGTAAGACAAATATCAACTTTACAATTGAAAAGAATAGCTAGGAAAGGATACCAAGTCTATGCAGTGCATGTAGAAGAAATAGAACAGCAAACTGAGGAAGAATTACTGGATGCTATACCAGTCATTAGAGAGTTTAAGGAAGTTTTTCCCAAGGAAATTCCCCATCTACCTCCCAAACGAGAGATTGACTTTTCTATAGATCTGGTGCCGGGAGCTACACCTATTTCCCGAGCTCCTTATCGGATGAGTCCTCCAGAACTGATGGAATTGAAGATGCAGCTGCAAGAATTATTGGATAAAGGGTACATTAGACCAAGTGTGTCTCCATGGGGAGCACCAGTCTTATTTGTGAAAAAGAAGGATGGAACTTTTAGGATGTGCATTGACTACCGTCAACTGAATAAGTTGACTATTAAGAATAGATATCCACTTCCTAGAATTGATGATCTTTTTGATCAAGTGAGAGGAGCTTCAATCTTCTCCAAGATAGACCTAAGGACTGGGTATCACCAGCTCAGAATTAAAGAAGAAGACATCAGCAAAACAGCATTTCGAACCAGGTATGGGCATTACGAATTTGTAGTCCTACCTTTTGGTTTGACGAATGCCCCTGCCACATTTATGTGTCTGATGAACAGTGTGTTGAATAAGTATTTGGAAAAATTTGTTCTTGTGTTCATAGATGATATCTTAGTTTACTCCAAAAATGAGGAAGAACATAAGGAACACCTGAGAATAGTGTTGCAAACTTTGAAAGAAAATCGGCTATATGCCAAGTTCAGTAAATGTGAATTTTATAAAGATAAGATTCAATATTTGGGTCATATAATTTCTGAAAAAGGGTTGGCAGTTGACCCTGAAAAGATAAAAGCCATTAAAGAATGGCCAGTTCCCACTGATGTCTCAGCAGTAAGATCCTTTATGGGAATTGCAGGCTATTATCGCAGATTTGTGGAGAGATTTTCTGCTATAGAAAATCCCATAACCTCATTACAAAGGAAGGGTGTTAAGTTCGTGTGGACTGAGAAATGTCAAAACAGTTTCGAACAATTGAAACAGAAACTTATTTCAGCTCCTATATTAAAAATTGCTGATCCTGATAAGGAGTTTGTGGTATGTACAGATGCTTGCAGAGAGGGGCTAGGAGGATTCCTATTGCAAGAAAATTCAGTTATTGCTTATGAGTCTAGAAAATTGAAAACTCATGAGCAGAATTATAGTGCATATGATTTGGAATTTGCAGCTGTTATTCATGCTTTAAAAATGTGGAGGCACTATCTTTTGGGGAAAAAGTTCACATTGATGACTGATCATATTAGCCTTAAATACTTCTTTTCCCAAACTGACTTGAATGCAAGACAAGCTAGATGGCTGTATTTTCTAAGTGAATTTGATATGGACATAAAGCATATCAAGGGAAAAGAAAATAAAGTTGCTGATGCGTTAAGTAGAAATGCGTGTCAAACTCTACACAGCATGGGGAGTAGTCCCCACATGGATGTAGAGGAATTGGTGGGAAAGGCAGCAACTCAAGATCCTAACTATGAAGCACTCTTGAGGAAATTACAGACAAGGGATAAAACAGATTACACTAAAAACCCCCAAGGGCTACTCTATTACAAAAACAGGTTGTATATTCCAAATATAGAGTCATTGAAAAGAGAAATTCTAGATGAATATCATAAACAGCCCTATGCAGGACATCCCGGATATCAAAAGATGTTAACAGCCTTGAAAAAGAAGTTGTTCTGGCCAGGAATGAAGAAAGATGTGGCAGAGTATCTGAGTAGGTGTATGGAATGTCAACTGGTTAAAGTTGAGCATCAACACCCAGCAGGACTTTTAAATCCCCTGCCAATTGCAAATTGGAAATGGGATACAGTTTCCATGGATTTTATAACAGGACTACCCAAAACCAAATACCAACATGATTCAGTAATGGTAGTAGTAGACTCTTTAACCAAAGCTGCTCACTTTATACCAGTCAAATCTACTTTCGGAACAGCTCAAGTAGCAAATGTTTTCCTGAAGGAGATAGTAAGGCTTCATGGGGTGCCTAAAGTAATTGTCTCAGATCGAGATGCTAAGTTTACAGCAGCATTTTGGAAAGGGCTATTTGGAGGGATGGGTACTAAACTGAATTTTAGTACTGCCTATCACCCTCAAACAGATGGGCAGACAGAAAGGACGAATCAAATATTAGAGGATATGTTGCGAATGTATGTGATGGATAGACCATCAAAGTGGGAAGAGTATCTGCATCTAGCTGAGTTTGCTTACAATAATAGCTACCAATCCTCTATTAAGATGAGTCCGTTTGAGGAACTCTATGGGAGAAAGTGCCGTACTCCCTTGAGTTGGAGTCAACCAGAGGATAAACTGGTGTTGGGACTAGATGCACTACAAGAGATGGAAAGAATTGTTAAAAAAATACAGAGAAACATAAAGACAGCACAAGACCGACAGAAGAGCTATGCTGATAAGAAAAGGGTGCACCGAGAATTTAAAGTGGGGGATCATGTGTATTTGCGCATTAAACCCAAAAAGAGCACACTTTATGCAGGAAGTTGTGCCAAACTGGCTCCTAGATATTGTGGGCCTTTTGAGGTGTTAGAAAGGGTGGGACCAGTGGCTTACAAGCTGACCTTACCACCCCACGTTAAAGTGCATAATGTATTTCATGTTTCATTATTAAAAAGATATGTGCATGATGCTTCTCACATAGTTGATTGGAATGTTGTACAGGTGGAACCAGAAGGGGAGTTTCTGCCAGAACCGCTTCAAATATTGGAGCGGGAAGAAATTGAATTGAGAAACAGAACAGTGGCCAGAGTAAAGGTGCAGTGGAAGCACTTTACTGCTGAAGAAGCCACCTGGGAAAGGGAAGCTGAAATAATGGAGAAATATCCATTTTTGTTTAACTGAACTTTAGTAGTTGAATAACAACACCGAGGACGGTGTTTATTTTCAGAGGGGGAATATGTAACACCCCCAATTTGTGTGTTGAATTTTAAAAAGGTTAGACATTTGAACTGAAATCCTAAGGGGGTGGACCCCAAGGGATAAGTATGGTGTGAATGTATTTGCATATTTTATTTGAAGAAATAAATAAAATGATTGTGAATTTTGACCAAGAATAGAATTTGAGATCACTTGCCAAATCCATGAGGATGGATAAGGCAACAAATCCCCAAAAATCTTTCTAAAAATCCTTGAAAGAAATTTATTTAGATTTGAGGAGGAATCTAAATTTTCCCCAATGAAGAGGAGTAGTTGGGAAGATGTGAGAAAAAGCTGGAAAAGATGAGGAAAAGCTTAAAGCAGCTTTAAAGAATCCCAAGATGGGAAGCCTAGGCTAAACAGGAAAGAAAGCATCCTGCTATTCTAGACACAGAATTAGAAACATGCTTTGGGGAATTATGAGCTTAAATAAGCTGCTCCTAGATAGATCAGAGGTTGATCTGTTCAAGGAGGTGATCTCTGCTCGGGGGTGAGTCCTAGGAGACAAAGAGGACTCTAAGGTTGGGAGGTTGGTCATTTTGCAGATTGTGTGGTATGCTCTGAAATTCTTGCTACTATGTCTTATTACAGTATGAATTGGCTACATATAAAATTTAATGTGATGACAATGGAAGATTTTGGTACTACATTTAACAGAATCTATCATTAGGCACATACCTTCCAGATTTTGTTTAGTTGTAGACCAGAAAGTTCATAGAGTAGAAACCCCAGAATTTCTAAACCAAGGTTGGGTTAAATCTGAAGTTTCTTAGTCTCCATGAATCATTAAATATTATTGTGTTTCTGTACACAAAAATATTATTCTGTTTCTGTACATAAAAAAAATGGGATATTTTATGCTCTTATGTATGCTAGAAAAGTAGTATAATAGCACTAAGGTATGCATGGTACATAGAAAAATGAAAGAAAACCAGATATTAGTATGTGACCAAACAAAAAAGATGATGCTAGAAAAAAGAGTCATTCTAATCTATATGAGCATTATGACAATTATAAGTGTATAGACTCCATCTTTAAATCTAATCTTGTCTAAAAATACTTCAAAAAGAAAAGCAAAATTTAAGTGTAAGGACTATAGCACATGTATTTTTACTCCTTAGTAAATCCCAAAGAAAAGCTCCTTTATAAAAGAATTATAGTAATCATATCACTTATAGAGTAAGTGTATTATCACTTCATCTCTAACCATATAAATGAATATTAGGGCAATGGATTAAATCAGAGCTTAAGGTATACCATCCATTAATATATCGATTACCTTTATCTAGACATCTAAATAAAACAAAGTGGGTGCATACCTATATATATATATATATTTTCGAGTACTAAGCGCCACCATGGAACTCGGCATACCATGATTGAGTTATGTAAAAGTGAAAGGTAAATACAATATATATATTAAAACCTACCCACGAATATGTGTAGATTGCTATGTATAAGAAGTAGTGGTTATAAAAACGAACCCATAAACTACTCATGATCGCTATTGAAAAAAAAAGGGAATGAACGAATAGTAGATTTACAACAAGTCGTGGTAACATAATTAAAAGATTAAGTTTTGGTTTATATTAAGCGCGCGCATCGTGATGTACCGACAGGTACAACCCACGACATCTGGTGATTCGTCCACGTTAAATACAAAACGAGAATTTAACATACACAGAACGAAACCATAACGTGGAAAAAATAATAGAGTTATAAATTGAATAATCACACAGTAACGTGACAATCGGCCCTACTCGGATTATAATTATTCTGAGACCCCGTGTAGTCACCGAGAGCGGACTTCGTGGTTCCGCCCTGCATATTAGTTCTGTGTAGGTTAATTTGGTTCCTCGGACACGCTGTGAGATATACCGTTTAATTCATACAGAGACATGACCTTACCTTCGTTCTCACATGAATGCAGTCAGGATTATCACGCCAATCTGATCACAGAGAAAGATTGTGTTAGTGCAGTGGTATCGATGAAAGATTCGATTTAATAATTTTTCCGCCTTAGAATGAAATAAATCAAACTGAACCCTAGATAGGAAACCGGTATGCGATACGCTGGACCACCGGCCGAGAGAGGCTGGGTGTTAAAGAAGAAGAAAAAAAAAACACAAAACAAATGTGGGACAATGGACACGCTATTAAACCCTTTAGTGTCTAGCATGTATTAACCAGAAGCACTAATAGACCCGGACCACTGTGCGATGGAGCACAAAGGCCGAACCTCGCTCCGTTACAAGAGCAGTTAGTAACTGTAACCACGATTAATAGAGCTATTGAAAACAAGGCCTGCATATCAGACCATCACAAACGCTGACTTGATTAACATCTGAATAAATGCCTGCCAGTCGTGGTTTAGAGTCAGAATAAAATACAAATAAAACCAAACACAGCCACACGACGAATACATAGAACAAAAAGGGGTGAATAATTTGCAGGCCATCGTTAGGGAAATCACCCTGGATAACATATGATCTTTAGGATGGCGGATCAAGGAATCCTGTACACGTTAAACGACATGCTGAACATCTGCAACGCATTCGTGAAACCATCAGTAAGTGTGACACCAGAACAGTGAGGACAAAACAACAAAATGAAACTTACTGAACATAAAATAGATGATGAACCTATTCTACGACGCAGGGCATCCTTACTCATTTGAAAGCAGAAGAGGATCGCCCAGGTAAGGTGGCTGATGTATGATGCGAATCCGGGAGGCGAGCTCAGCAACCTCTTCACCTAGAAAAAAAAAAAAAACCCTAACCCACAGAAATGAGGGAACAATCAGTAATGCTGTGTCGAGGCAGGGAGAGGTTAATAATGGGAGCAAACCCTAAGGCGAGGTCGAAACCGTACCAGTAAAATCCTGCTCAAGGATTTGCTCGGTTACCCTCCTATAGACTAGAGTTACGGGCTGAGCCGAAACTTGGTACCTTCTGCCTGTTTAATAGTGTTTTTAACTCTGCGCTTAGGGTACCTGGGAAGCGGCTACAGGCGCAGTTTCCCGTCGAAAAGACCTCTCACCTTCCTCCTTTCCAGCTGTTGGCGAGCCAAGCCTTCAGTACCGAGACTGCTGCGTAGAGGGTGAAAAATTTCGGTACCGTCAGGAACCTGGAGCACATCAACGGAGGCGGGACGATCTGTGTTGTACCAATTCCTATGAACGGCCACGCAATGTCAATAACCATGAGCCGTCACCTGCAAAACCAAACCGAAACCATAAAAGTTCAATACGTGCGAGTATAGCTGTACATAAGCTCATACGCCGTCTAGGGTTTCGACCGAGCGATAAACCGGTGGACGTGGTAATGGAAAACAACCAGTTTTGCTTACGGTTAAACGGTCTCAATACCACCCGAAACGAGCAAAGGATCAATGAGCATATAGTCTATCATATATCAATGGTTATACGATGCATCTGATATAGTGCGTGCAATGGAAGGGCGGGTAAGGTTCCATTGGAACATTACTGTGGTCCCTTTTTAAATAATACTCACATGCATATGTAACGTTGCTCATGTATGTACACCAAAAAGGTCATTGGAACGTACATAGAATATGCATATACAACGAATAATAATATATACATATCTCCAACTAGACCGGTACGCATGGATATAAAACCATGGAACGAATATATTTCCATATTAAAATATATCCATAGAATTAATAAATGTAAAATTATTTATATAAAAGGATTGTGCGCATATATATAGGATATATATATATATAAATATATATATAATATATATCAAAACACCTATATATATATATAGGTTCTAAAAGTTACATTGCCAAAATCATGCAAAGGGTTATAGTGGGTATAGGTACTAGTGGAATAAGTATCCTATAAATAAGTTTGCATACAACTAGCAAAAGAAATGAATGTTGAAACTTATTCCGAATCAAAAGAAACACTTATAGAAAATGATTTTTTGGGGATTCAGGGGAATACCAATGCGGTATATTTGGTGTTATTAACTCACAATAGAACCCCTGGATATATAGAAAAAAAAAATAAAAAAATTCTTCAAACTGGAGGTGTTAGAGTTGACTAGAGGTTCAGAATTGGTTAAGTAATTGACTCATTTTTCCTAGATCAGAGTGAGACAGTTTGCAGAGTGCATGAGTTTTGGGGTGAGAGAAAATCATTGTATTCATTCATGATCTTGACTTTATACAATACACAAATATTGAGGTTTTAGGTAGTGTGCTTTCCCGAGATACATATTGTGCTATACAATTGATTGTATTTTTCTCTTACTTGTTACGTGATTGTGGAATCTTTTTTTTTTTTTTCAAATGGTAGAAGGATTCAATATTTTGTTTTAGTACATTACAATATTAGATTCAATCTCGTTGTTAGATCTTATACATTTTTTAGTAGAAATATGAGTTTATTTCTTTAGATTTTATCAGGTGTATTTCAACAAGGAGAAGAAGACATGATTTTGTTTTGGTAGTAGTGGATAAACTAAGTAAGAAAACACATTTTATGCATCTCCACTCGACATTTTGAACAACACATATTGCATGTATTTTCATGAGATATATTTTTCACTTACATGGAAGATCAAAAATAGTTATGTGACACAAATATGCTAAGTTTACTTCAAACATCTAGAAGACATTATTTGTAAGAATGTATATGAAACTCCACTTTAGTACAACTTACCATCTTCAACAAATGGTCAAACAAAAATAATAAATCAAATAGAGAAAGAGGTGTTGAGGATGTATAATATGAATCATCCCACTAATTGGGAAGATTATTTACACCTACTAGAGTTTGCAGACAATCATAGATGTTAGGAATCTACCAAAATAATCACATTTGAAGCTATTTAAAGGTGGAAGTGCCACATTCCTTTAAACTGGGACTAAACAAAAGGCAAGTAGGTTGCAAGAGTTGATCTTCGTCATGAAATGGAACACGTGTTAAAGAAAATAAGACATAATTTTAAGACTTCCTATTAGTTCCTATGTCTCTTTATTGAAAAATTATTTTCATGATAGTTCTGATGTGATTGTTTAGAACCTGCTACATGTGGAAGAGAAACAAGATTTTGAGGTTAAACCGCTACAACTATTACATCACAAAGAGAATATGCTCTGCTAGAGAATATAGCCATAGCCTAGGCTAAAGTGTAATAGAAGCATTTCTTCTCAAAGGAGTTCACCTTGGAGATGGGAGGATAAAAAGCTTGAGGCATTTTAATATTTAAATTAAGATAAATGTTATAATTGTGTTTACAAATTCTCTCCATCCTAGAATGGTGGAGATGTTGCAATATAATGTTAAGCATTTTCACTAAGTCAAATTACATAAAATAAAAACTAAATTAAATTAATAAAAAACCAACTAAATAAAAGAGTAATGCAATGTAATGTAAATATTTTAAGTTGGTCAAAATAAAATAAAAAAATTAAATAACCCTATAAAAATAAAATAATAATCAACATTAAAAGATGGTATTTAAAAGTCATGGTAATCATGTAGAATATAACCTATTGAAAATGTGTAAATTAAAGAATCCTATATCTATCTTAACTCTAGATCTCCAAGCACTAAGGCTTATCAAATCTATTGGGATCCAAAGTCAAGATTTATGTTGGTTGGTTTATTTTTCTCTCTTTTAAATAAGCCATATTCCACACAAATACTATAGGTTGTATATTATCAATAACAATTATATTTATTCATATTCATTTAACCCCTAAATATCATATCAAAAATTGGAAATTTCAATTCAATAAAAATAGTTTTTAGTAACTAATTTTTAATACCATTTTATTTATAATCTATAGTTAACTAGAGATTTTAATAAATAATAATATATGAAAGATAAATAAATAAATTTAATTTAAATAAAAAATTGTGTTAATTGTTTAATAATTATTTTCATAATTTTAAATAAATAAATAAATATAATACTAAAATTCTGATTAAGATAACTAGTAAAATAATCTAAATTTTATTTTGACACAAATATTTATCTAATCACTAAAATTAATAGTAAATCATGAATCATTTCCTCTTACTTTTGGTACAAACCAGGCCTCATCCAATGAGGATTCCTTGATAATACTATTCACTGGGTAAAAAATAAGCACTTATTAAGGGACTACTTGAAATTAATTAATAGTAAATTGTGAATAGTTTCCTTTTACCTCTGGTACAAACTAGGCTTGATCCAATGAAAATTCCTTCATAATACTATTCACCAAAAGTAGACAAGGGTAAAAAGTAAGAGCTTATTAGGAGAATAATTAAAATTATAAAAAACTATAGACAAATAAAGTAAAATTTACCAGGGATTGAAGAGTTGCAGGCTATGATTTAGTTTTCATATTTAGAGGAGGACCCTTGGATGGAAGTTTTTTTTCTTTCCTTCTCTTGTGGGAGTGAATGTTTTGGATTCATTAAAAAACACTATTCTCTTCTCTTTCTCTGTAGTGTTTGAGTGAAACCACAATATCTGTAACGTCTTCCGGATTAGGGATAAGGAGACCTGCTGATTATAATTCCTTCACAAGCTTTTTATGCTTTTCTGTTAGTACTTAGCTAGGTGATGAAGTTGCTTCATTTCCTCTTTTAATATTGGGTCTCCATATATTACAAATTCAGATAAAGAAAATGAAGCAATTTCATGCCTAGCTAGAAACCTTCAAGAATTATTGTGGGTTTACCCAACTGCTTAACCTTAGTTAGGAAAACGTGACAGATATTGTGAGTTACTCAAACTCTACAAAGATGTGAAAGAAAAAAGTATTTTTTACTGGTTTCAAAACACTGATTTCAGCTAGAAAGTGAACACTCATTTATGATTAGGAAACAATTCATGATTTATGTATATTCATTTGTGCAGAAAAAATAAACTGATATATTTTGAAGACTCCTTCATAATACTATTCACCAAAAGTAGACAAGGGTAAAAAATAAGAACTTAATAGGAGAATAATTAAAAGTATTTAAAACTATAGACAAATAAAGTAGATTCTACCAGAGATTGAAGAGGTGCAGGTGATTTAGTTTTCAAATTTAGAGGAGGACCCTTGCATGGAAGTTTTTTTTCTTTTCGTCTCTTATCTGAGTGAATGTTTTGGATCCATTATAAAAAACTATTCTCTTCCCTTTCTCCATAGTGTTTGAGTAAAACCACAATATCTGTAACATCTTTAGGATTAGGGTTAAGGAGACGTACTGAGAATAATTCTTTCAAAAGTATTTTATGCTTTTCTGTTAGTACTTAGGGAGGTGATGAAGTTGCTTCATTTCCTCCTTTAATACTGGATCTCCACATATTAGAAATTCAGATGAAGGAAATGAAACAACTTCATTGCCTAGCTAGAAACCTCTAGGAATTATCGTGGGTTTACCCAACTCCTTAACCTTAGTTCAGAAAAAGTGACAGATATTGTGAGTTTACTCAAACTCTACAAAGATGTGAAAGAAAAAAGTATTTTTTATTGGTTTCAAAACAGTGACTCTAACTAGACAGTGAACACTCATTTATGATTAGGAAACGATTCATGATTTATGTATATTCATTTGTGTAGAAAAAAGAAATTGATATATTTTAACTTGTGATTTGGAAGAGGCATCTAGTACAGTAAAAGGCATCCAGTACAGTAATAGAGGAGCACACTAATTAGTCTCGTAATCAGACAACATTTCGATGATAACAAAACATTAACATTAGAATTAACAAAACTCCAGCTCTGCTAAGTTGACCATTAAGCATTAACGAAACTCGACCAATTGTAGTTGTTTTTAGTTGCCTTACCGCATTGAATTGTTTTTAGTTGCATCGTTCTGCAAATTTCAACCAGATCGAATACTGCGCAGTCCACTCACTCCAGCCGCAAACTTTCACGTCAAATTTTAGTCGATCTCTGTGCCTTGTCTGAAACAGCTAAGAGATGACATCGAATTGGTAAAGAATTTTGTAAAAATTCGATGTCATTTCCGGTTCGTTTTAGAGAAGACAGAGAGATCTACAAAGTAAGCTAAAGTTGTGTGGCCGGTGATTCAAGTGAGGTGCACTCTCTCTAGTTGATTCCCACTCAAATTTCGCTGTTGATGCCAACATAACATCACAACACGATACTGAATGGAGTGAATTCGAAGGCTATTGAGAATGTGATTCGAAGGCAAGTTCGTTCATTCTATGGGCATTCTGGTCTCCTCCGAGTGGCTAATAGCCGTAATGAAAGACGCTGGCTTTAGAGGGATCTAAGATGCATCTTAATATATAATTTTTTAAACATTTATATATATTTTACATTTTAAAGTGCTAAAAGGGCATTGGGCCGTTCTATCCAAGCCAATCCTCTCTACAATTCGTCCTAATAAGAATTATAAGAACCAAAAGACGAAATTGAATGAAATTTCATAGAGTCAATTATATTATATTCCTGTTAGCTAAATAATTATTTAATGAATTATCTCAGCATCAAAAACTTGAGAAATAAAAGGTATTGGATAATAAATTGAACATTTCTATAGAAAGTGACCTAATAATTATTATAAGGTCAATAGATATAGATATAATAGACCTAGGGACGAGATGGATTGGTGAAGTGATGGGAGAATGTGACCTTGGAATGAACTAGCCCTATAGCCTAAGGCATATGGGGTTCCAATATGAAGATGAAAAAAAGGTGCACTAGTCAATGAGTGGAGAATGAACAACAATTCATACACATTTATGATAACTTTTCTATTACATAAATATAAAATCAATTCCAAATAAAAGATAATGGTAGTTTTATTTGAAATAACAAAATTACAGTGAATATATTAGAAAAAAAGACTATGCCTAAGGGGATGGTCAAAAATTAACTTAAAACATCAAATGAATAGAGAAAGGAATTTTTAAATAACTATCCATTAGGTAAATGGAAAGGGGACAAGTACATAATTATTGAAGCAACCTTTCAAGATCCTCTTTCACTTAAGGAGATAATTTTTTTCCAATAATAAAATAGTAGGAACAATAAAGCTCCAAAATAAAAATGAGTGGAAATATAAAAATACATATAAAGATATAAACATTGAAATTTACAAAGTGAAAGAATATGCTTAGCAAAAATCTAACTTCAAACCTAAAAAGATTCGAGCATATTCACATCCATAAAAACATAAATGAAACAAAATGTAATAAATCTAACGTGAAACTTGACTACTCCATAAAAACATAAATCTTAAACTCTTTATAAAGAAAAAACTTTGAAATAAAATGGGATAAATCTAACGTGAAACATGACACACCTCCATAGACACCTGCACAAAATCATAAAATCTTAACTTCTTTATAAAGAAAAAACTTTGAAATAAAATATGATGTTTTTTCACGGTACTATCTAGCCTTTTTTATATACAAAAGATATCAAGGAACTATATCAAAATAATACATATGGGATAATGTGATTTCACCTTGTTATATAATAAATGTTTAAAATGTTATTTAGGTGATGATGAATGTGGGATTTATTAGGTAAGCTAAACATTATTAATTCGCAAAGAAACACATTCTAATTGTGTTCATGGTTCTACCTTCAAATAGGGTTAATTATATATTTCCTAAGACAAGAAAAGCTAACAACAATTTTATAATTTTATTTCTATGATTTATTAATACATTTAGAAAATAGTTGTCTCTATTTCAGGCCAACAAACATCACCATAGATGGTAGTGTAAGTTATGAGAGTGCTAAGGTTACATGGGGCAGAAGGATGGGTCATCTTTTGTTGGATGGTGATTCAAACAAAACTAAACATGACTAGTGAACTCATTATTCATCTTTGATAGTAAGATCAATTTAATATCAAATTGAATTTGATTGGGGATTTTATATATCCATGTTTTAAAATTTTAAATTGTCCCACAAAATATCAATGAAAGTTCAAATAAATTATCCAATAGAGTAATCCAATTCAAAAATAGGGCTATATATTCTTATATATATTACCAACCCATTCCATGATGAAATATAGTTAAGAGGACATCGTGGTATAGATAACAACTTGGTAGACTTGGTTTCTTGTATACAATTATAAATGGAAAATGTTAGAAATTTTACTATGTATCTATGGACTAGACATGATACTAGGCAATTAATGATTATCTAATACAAATTTTTGCTTTTCATCATGGTGATGATTTTTTTTTCACACTCTCACTTGGAATCCTACCTCATGTTGTGATATTGTCTAATAACCTTCTCTTTCCTTTAGATGGTATGTTCTTTAAGAGTTGTCGAAAAAAATGAACAAATATTTATATGTGCATTTTATTATATGAAAGGAACTAAAAAATGATGTCACAATGATAATGCTAATTTAACAATAGCATTGAGCCCTTTTATATTAGGTTTGATGATATTTTGATCTCTTTATTCCTAAATACTCTTAATTAATGTATATTTAATTTTTATATATAACATTTCCTTCTTCTAAAGAAAATATTTTTCCTAAAATTGTAAGTAACCATGGATACTTTTGACTAAAAATTTACATTTCCTAAGACATATTTTCTTGTCCTAGGTTCTTCATTACTCAAGAATGGAATCACTTTTCTATTGTGGAAGTGATATTTTATATTTCCACTACATCTTCTCCTTCATTATTCAATTTAGGAACTGGTGTTTGATGCTTTCTTAACATATTTTTTGAAAAAAAAAATGGAAAATGTTATGGATGACACTTGTTTCAATTAGTTTGAAATAGTAACTTACTCATATTATTTTCTTATAATTTGATATCGTCCATATTATTGATTCTACCTTGTTTGTTCCTTATTGTTTTAATGATAGTTTTTTGTAAGGTTGAATATTAACATATACCCAATCTCCTTAGCTAAATTATATTTAGGATCTATGTTTGTAATCTTGTTGTTTCATATGGTTCCATGTAATATTTAATATGTTTTTTTGGTTTATGAAATTTTTTTGGTTTGGCTCTAGTTTAGGGTTTATTCCTAAAAAATTTAAATGATTTATGGCTAACTCCTTCCATTTACCAAGTTCATAACAATATAGAGATAAAAATGGTGTATTTTTTCTTGAGTATCATAGGTGGAGTTGTACCACCATTCTTCTAGATGTAACCATTCAAACCATAAGTAGTGCTTGTTTGTTAGAAAATAGGTAAGATATGCTATTTATTGATAATTTCAAATTTGACATTTATCTAGGGTCGTAGGATGAGCTCAAGTTGAGATATGTGCCATTTTGTTTGAAGAACTACTTCTTAAATTTTTCCTTAAATTTTCCATTTTGATCACTAATAATGATCTTTGAAAACTCATGCAATTTGTAAATGTTTGAGAAAAATATTTCATCTATTGTTTTTGGGAATATGAACTTTGTATGCCCATGAATTGTGAATATTTGGTGATTCAATCTCAAGAAGGATTTTAACCTTCCCATTTCACATGGGTAGCCCATTAATGAAGTCCACTATTTCTTATCATTTCTAGTTTGGGCTCTGCACTAAGTTGAGAAATCATGGTCTCAAACACTTTTCGTTTTTGTTTCTTAAGAGCTTACTACATTTTTCCACATATTTTCAAATTTATTTATACATACACTTTGAAAGAAATGATTGGTATATATTATAGTAGGTTTTGGAGAATCCCACATGTACAATTTCTATTGAGACATGACACTCCTTGAGAACTTTAATTTTGAATTTGAAGTAGGACCTAGATAAATTCATCCCTTATACCAAAGGATTTAGTTTCTCCATTTGAGTTTTTAATTTTGAATAGGACTATTGATTAGGCTACATATATTTCGATTGTTCAGGTATTCACTTCGAATTTCATCTAGCCATTATGGAACTATAGTTGATATTGTAAGTAATGAATTGTCTCCTTCCTTTCATAATAAAGCATCAATTGAAACATTATCCTTTCCCATCTTATGGAGTTTTTATGTTTTATCCAACAATTTTGGTTGTTTTTCTCATATATTTTCTTTATGTTGTAAAATTTATTGTATATTATTTTGATCCATACCTATAATATTTTGTTTCCATTTGGTTAGGGTATGCATGATAGAAAATATATTTTATCATATGTTGACTTCAAAGGCTGCTGTTATTTAATTTTAAGCTCTCAAAAGTTATGGGATGACCATAGTGCATTAGTAATACTCCTAATCAAAACTCGAAAGCATCACATTCAATTACAAAAGGTTCCCTATGTTGAAAACATAACTTTATTTAATATTTAAAAACATCGCTATGCTTGATCATCCCATATGAACGGATTTTTCTTTAAAATATTTCTCAAAGGAAAAATTATTAGGGCATAAACAATTATTTGGGAATAATTTGAAATAAATTGAAGGTAATATCGACTCAATGATAAAAATCATATTAATCTAGAGATGTTAGTGGGTTTAAGTCATTCTTTTATTTTCTTAATATTATTAGGATATACTCTTAATAATTCTTTGGATATTATGTGTCTAAGATACTCTACTTCATATTTTCCAAAGATTCATTTAGACATATTTGCATAAAACTAATACTCTTCTAGTACATTGAGAAATTGTTGCATATGTTTGAGATGTTCCTTCCATGTTTTACTATATACTAGCATATCATCAAAGAAAAATAGTTAGAAACTCCTGAAGTATTGTTGAAATTATTCATTCATGGTGGCCTTGAATGTCTCTAGAGAATTGGTTAACCCAAAATGAATTACCTTAAATTCGTGATTACCTTCATGAGTATGAAAGGAAATATTTGCAATATTATCTAATCTTATTTTGATTTTGTAGTATCTATATCTTCAGTCCAATTTTGAAAATATTCGGCTACATTAATTCATCTAACATTTCATCTGAAAAGCGAATAAGAATAATTTCTTAATCATTATTTTATTCAATCATTTATAATATACATATAGTATAAATAATTCATCATTCTTGAAAACTACAATCACTAAAGAAACATAGGTACTCTCACTCTTTGTAATGATACAAAATTTTAAGACATCCTCGACCATTCCTTCTATTTAAGTTTCTGGATGATGTGGATATCTATATGGCTTGATATTGAAAGTTGATCGAGACTTATGCAGGAAAAAATACATAAATAAACAAAAATGCAAAGATGGACAAGGAATACCACTTCATTTCATTAATATAAAATACTAAAAAAATAATTAACATAATGGAAAACAAACTAGCTTTCCCAATGATGGCTTATCTATGAGAAGAGATGTTATGGCTAAATGTGTATAAATTGTGTTACAAAGAGGCTCGAGGGAATTTCTGTTATTGATCAATAAGAGAAAACCATAGACATCCAAAACCCTAACCTGAGGAGATGTAACACCGAGAGTTTATGGAAACCATTGGGTTTAGTTGGGCAACCAACATGGAGGGGTCATAACTTGGCCATATTATCTCTATTTGGTGCGTATGATACCTTGTTCGAAATATATCTCCGATGACTACAGCTCCTAATGTAATTTATTTTAAATTTTTGTAATAATCATAACCAAAAACGTTGTTTAGGGCCCCAAATGGCTCCAAAAGTTAGGGACCCAAAAAAATTCTAAAAATAGTAAATGGGAAAACCGATGAAAATGATTAGGTCTAATAGGTGGGTGGCCAACAATATCCACATCGATCATTCCTACGACCTTAGGAATAAATGGTCCCCATTGCATACAAAGCCTCCATGAGGTAGCGAAAATTCTATTGAACCTTATCCCAAGTGGACAACTTTCCCTGGTGAAGGAGTTGACAAGCTTTGACAACTAGATACAATTGGATCTTCTATTGGCGAGTGATTTTAATCTATGTGTCGAGGATTCGATTAGTTGTAGCCTATTCAATGCAATATGGATTTAACTGTGTTGGGGTGAGTTGTTCTGCAATGTCGGATCTGTCAAATAATGGTGGAAGGTATGGCTGAAGTCTACCCACGTTGAACACTAGGTGAACACTTAGGAATGGTAGAATGATAAGCTCAAAAGAATTGTCTCCTATGGCCTTGGTAATGGTATATGGGCCATAACAGAGTGGAATAGCTTGTCGTGGGGTCCAGAGAGGTGCTCCTTCTACAAATATAACCACACTTTGTCGCCCACCTCGTAGCGGTGTGACACGCGATGATGATCATTTTGTTGCTTGTACTTAGCTCTAGCTCTATCCAAAATCTCATGAACCTCTTGGTAGATGCATTGAATGCACTTAATGAAGTTGTTCTTCTTGTCAAATTCAGAGTGGACATGAGTCAAATTTGCTTGAGTAGCCGCAAATGACATGGCTACAACAATGGGACATAGTGGCTAGAATCCCAAGCCCGCCTGCAAGGGGTTGTGGCCATTTGAGTTGTGGTGATTATAGATATGTTGTAAATAGGGGAGGCAGTGATCCCATGTGCCTGGATGATTTGAGTTTTACATGCACGTAATGTGTATGATCATCCTGTTGATGACGTCGGTCTATCCATCGGTTTCTGGATGGAAAGAAGTAAACGCAGTGTGCTTGTTGTCCAACATCGACTAGAGACTACACTAAAATGTACAAGGGAACCTACTATCATGATTTGAGATGATAGATTGTGGGATCCCAAAGTGCACCCACACTCGTTCAAAGAAGATTTTAGGAGTGGATTCTATTGTGATATTCTTCTTATAGGATTCCTTAATGGCCATTTTCAAGAATCTATCGACGACCAAAAAAACTCAGTCACTTCCATGGTTAGTAGAAGGATGACCTGACATGTAACCACTGGAGATGTATTCCGAACATCGACTAGGGGTAGGTAGTAGAGTATAAATACCTTTCTTCTTGATGGTTGGTTTGGAAATTGCGCATGTAGGTGAATATTTGATTTACTTCCTGATATTTTGTCAAAGTTTTAGCAAATAGAAATAATTCTGTAGTACTGCCACTATGTTCTCTACCCAAAAATGCCCATCAACCCAACTGTAGTCCGCCTCCCAAAAAATCTTAGCATGCTCGATTGAAGGAACAAAAAGGTGTCTCAGGTGACATAACAGTGCATTATGGAGGTCAACAATTGGAATTTTCTTGCCTACCAAGAGTGTCTTATATGTATGGCCAAATTCTGGATCACTTTTTTAGAGAAGTGACCAACAAAAATTCTTGTGCCAAAAAGAGTTAGACACAGTGGTTAACGCCATGATAGATGGTCGGCTGAGGCAGCTAACAACATTATTGGCATCACCCTTCTTCTACTTGATTTTCAAATGACATTGTTTCACGTATATGGACCACTTATGATGAAAATCATTATGGAACTTTGTTTTTGTTTGTATGAACGACACGGGTTAGTGGTTTGTGTGGATGAGAGTTTCCTTCCCCAAAATCTAATTATTCCATTGTTCGAAAGGCTTCATAAAGGATATTTACGAACTATGTTGGAAAGTGTCTCACTGTGATATCCCACTCAATGCTTGTGTTGAGTAAGGACTACCCAAATAGCATAGTCAAACGTATTTTTCACGGCCTTGAATTGTTTCTTCAACTCTAATAGTGTGAGCACTAGTGCAGAGGAGAGATGATGTTTTGACTTTATGACCGCCTTCTACTGATATTCAAACCAAAATAAATTTTCATTCGCTCAACCCTTGGTCACTTGACTCAAGGGTCAAATGATATTAGAGAATGCCAACAAGAACGTGCGATAGATTTGATTTTGATAGGTGATGAGCTATTGATACTTTCATGCAAGAAGGATCTTGCAAAAGAGTTTGAGATGAAGGACTTGGGCCTCCTTCATTATTTCCTGGGATTGGAAATTTGGCAAACATAGCATGTTATCACTCGTGTTTTCCTAGAAGTTGTGTAAGAGGAAAAAGTACACCGAGGTAACCACAAACCAACCTTTTAGATGCGTAATCTAGCTAATCCGCATCCGCAGAGGGCTCTCTTTATGATTTATCTTTGTTCTTGAAAGGTTTTAGGCTAGTTATAGATTCAAAGTTTGTTTTGGGAAAATGGTGGAATCCACAAACTAAGGGCAAGGCTGAGAGCTTTCAGTCCATTGGGCTATGGAGTCAAAGGATGGCTTTCCTGAATTTTTATTCTACGCACGAGATGGTATTACAGGGCAAGATAGCTAGACAAAGAACAATCCTTAAAATTTAAAGTGGGTGGGATGATTTTGAAGGGATGAAAGGCAACTAAGAATATTTCACCATGTTCAAAAGAAAGAAGTGAATTGACTACAAACCGAGAGCAATAAAGGATTCTTTATTATAGCAATCAACAGTGCTTAAATTAGCGAAGCAGGAGCATTTAAGAATTCATGCTTATAGCTAATTTAGAAGAAAATATTTAGGAACAATCACATTTGAAAACAGAGTACAATTAAGCAAATTCTGTTTCAATCCTTTATGTAAATTATTCAGAAATGGATATGATGGTATTATAAACTAATATAAAATTTCAGACAAAAGGGTAGAAAAACTTATTGAACTGTAGTCCAACACATGAATCCTGCAACAAGTCCAGTGCTTTAAATCGTCATCCAGTAAGCCACGAATAAATTTCTCCAAAAAGCTTTTATTCCGAAAATCTCAATGTTACAATAGAGTAATAGAATCCACCCTCAACACTCTCTTTGAGGGTTTATTTATACACAAAATAATCTAAAACAATCTTACACTAACTTAGCCAATAATCTAGGCTGACTTAAAGCATATTTTACAAACAAACAAGAGACGAACGGTCTCGTGGATAGAATAATGTGCAACTGCCGATGTGTTGTTCCTTTTTCCGTGGGTGTGCTGGAGATAGGGCTCTGTGCTGTCCTTTGTAGTATTTCTTTGGCTTGTTGAACACTCTTTGTTCTCACGGATATCCTTTAACCTTTCATCTGATACTCTTTCATCTGTTTTCCTGTTTTTACCATTTACTTGATAGTAAAGATAAATGCTCATCCTGAAAGCAACTCTCATAGAATCTCCAACATTTCCTGCCACCATTGATCATCTGGTATCATAGTTCTTCTAAGCTGCTTCAGTAAGTTTATAAAAAGTGGGATCATTTGGAAATAGATACTTTATTTCATGCTCCAGATGAAATAAATTCCTCACTTTATCATAAATACTTTTCGCAGTTGGTAATGCAGGTTCTGATGAGCTAGTAGAACCTACAGCTGCATTTTTAGCATGAGCCTGTATTCTCTTCTCATAGGTTTCCAAGTCTACTATTTGATCTTTTGTGAGCATGGGACTTGGTAACCCACTATCCAGCAAAGCTTGAAATTTTTCTCTGAAATTGTTGATGTCAACCAAAATGTCTGTACACTTTCTTTCTAAATTTTGCATGAAAGTCCTCTTGGTAAAAACTCTCTTTGCTTCCAAAACTGCACCTGTCCTGTCATCAATTCCTAACAATGCAAGCTGTTGTTTTGTTCTGGAATTCAAAAATTGAATGAGCTGCTGGGCCTGCTCAGGCCTGCCTCTTAATTCATGTTTGGTTCTATTTATTTCTTCTTGTGCTATCTTGACTAACTCATTTTGCTCAAAAATAGCTTGAATCGAGGGCCAAATACCCTTTATTAATTCAATGATGTTGCCCCAAAGAATATCATTTATTTCGTTCAGAGGCTTTTCCAGTGAAAGATCTTTTTCCAAAGCCTCAACCAATTTTTCCAATCTTTTTATCTCCCTGATGTTGTCAGCAGCTGTCTTTTTAGATGTGTCATATTTTTCCTCCAATTTTGCCAATTGCAATTTTGTTTCTTGGAGTTCTGTGACCCTTAGCTGCAAACTCTCCATATGTTTTATTAAGTCCTCAGAATTCAAATTAGAAGTGTTCACCTGAGGTGGTTGTTCCTGCTGCCCTGTGGTTGTAGTACCTGTTGTTGAAGTCTGCTTGATTATTTCCTGTTCCTGCAATGCTTTTTCCAATTCCTTCTTTGTTTCATTTAGTCGCTCAGTCATATTCAAGAGCAACTCCATCATTTCTTCCTGTGAATTTCCTTTTATAACTTCCTGTGTCTGAGGGTGCCTCGAGGCTGGTAGTTTTAGCTGTTTTCTGAGTGCAGCTATATCATCCTCTTTCTTCTTTACCAATGCCTCAATACCTTTAATGTCTTTGGGATTGTGACCCAAACCAATAATGATCTCTTCTAGAGACTTTATCCTATTGTCCTTGGCCTGTGAGGAGGCCCTCTCAATCTTCAATTGTGCAGTAGTATTATTCAAGGAATCTTGCAGCGTTAAAGTTGCCATGGCTTTGTTGGTGAGAGTAGAATAAACCATTTCCCCTGTTTGTCTATGAAGCTCTATCTGATCCAGGGGATGGATATCTTTTGCTAAAACTTCAAAATTTGATTTGATGTAATCTGCTGCTGAAGTTGGCTTTGGCACCTTTGCTTTGAAGTGGCTCATCAACATTTTACCTTGTGAAAGATCAAATGCAGACATCAGCCTTTCTTGATTATGAGGAGCCATCTTCATATACTGATCATATACCTTCATTTTCAATGGATCATTCTTCGTTTTGATATTAATGAAGGTTCTTTTAATGTCTCCAGTATCTGTCTTTGGCGGTCTGAAGGAAGATACTTTAGTGCTTAGTTGTTTTTGCGAGGCTTTCCCTTTCTGGCTCATGGTTGTTTCACTTGCTGTGCCTGTTTGCTGACTATCTTCTCTACCATCATCGAATACTTCATCTATAATTTCTACCTCTGGAGGTGGATCTGATTTGTGTTTCTTAGTTTGATAAACCTGTGAGGCTCCTTTTGAAGGAGTGGTATCTGGAGCCAGCCTTTTCTTCCCTATTTCTACATTTAATGGAGTTTGCATTTCTGGAACTTGGATGTGTATTGCTGGTGTGGGAGAAGCCTGAGATGATTATGGTACTTTGGAACTCTGTGGTTTTTCTGCCATGACCAAGGTTTCAATAACCTGAACTACAGGTTCTTTTCCTTTACCCTTGGGTTCTGCTGCTACTGATGGACTGTCTTCCTGTAATGCTTGCTGTAGAGTGGCTGCTGAAGATGTGCCAATGTAAGGTACCTGCATTTGATCATACGTTTCCAGGTCAAAGTTTTTCTCAACATATTTCATAATTTTATTCAATTTGTCAGCTCCACTTTCCTCTTCAACAAGTGTTCCTTTAACCCATTCATCTTGATTTGCATACTGCTCTAAATCAGGAATCCTGTGATGTACATAAGGAGATGACTTATTCTTTAATATTTTTTCACAAATGAAACCAAAGGGGTCATAAGGGACCCAACGGAAGGATGTCTGGAACTTCTTATCTAATAGATTTTCTGCTTCTCTCTCAGCTTCTCTAGAATTGCAGATGAAAGGACCTAATTGGCTTTTGATCCTTAACTGAGCTTTCTTCTTTACATTGCAGAAATGGATCACATCTGAATTATTCATCTGCCTAAAGTATTCCAAAGAAAAAATTCTCATTGGTACATATCTGGGTAACTTGAATGGATGTAATTCACATCCATAAATCCTGATGACTGTATGGTTTTGGTACAAGTACCAATCCCCAACTTTATAACTCTTTGACAATTGCAAGGTCTTTCTAATTTTGGTACTAAGCCTGGGGGGAGAAACTCCTGTTAACAAAGTTGTAGCAGGATGTACAAACTGATCAATGAATTCTGAATAGGAGTAGGGAGAATCAGAGGAAAAATGAATGATGGGGGACCAAAAAATGACAGACCTGGGATTACCTTTAGCATCAAGTTTCTGAACAGGGAAAGGGAACCTGTCTGACTGATAATAGATCATGAGATGATAGATAACTGAGGAGTACTTAAAAACTTTTTCAGTGTCTAGCCTTAAAAATTGATCATGGATCTTGTTGGCAATGAAGGAAGCATAATCATATTTAATCTCAGGAGGCTGCCCAGGAGTAAAGATGGATAGCAAAGCCAAAGTTATCTCATCTACATATTCACTGGTGTTGAATCCTAAGACAAAGGATAGTATATTTACAACGAGCCTTCCCAGTGTATTGAAATAGTAAAAACCATAGGGGGGAGCCCCTTTTGGCTGATGCTCAAGTAACATGAAATACTGACACATGGATTTCAGCTTCTCTGGGGTTAACTGTCTGGTTTTCTCAATCAATCCTTCCATGGATAATGGTGCTAATTCTTGCTCTGGCTCAAAGTGTAACATAGCATTGATAGCCTGAGGTGTGATGGGGAATAGAACACTTTGATCAGGAGCTAATACAGCTCTCTGTGCGGGATCATAGTTTGCATGACAGTAATGAATGATTTCGGGGAAAATGAGGACTGAAGGAATAAGATACCTTGGGAGATTGGATTCCCACAACCCTATAAGATCTTGCCCCTTTGAGTGTTCGTCTCTGCAGCGACATAAACTCAAACGGGGACTTTCATCAAAGTGCAGGTCTTTTATTTGGAAATCTTCATCTATCAGAGGTAAATAGTCCAATTCACGGTGAGGAGCATTCAATGGAGTGATATTTAGAGCTGTGGGGACCTCCATTTTGGTTCTTGTGGATTCAAAATGGAGGTTTTTTGGTTTTCTTCACGGGCCGGGCGGGATTCTTGAAATGAAGGAAATTGGAACAATTTGCAGGTTCGGGGAGCAAGTTCACAAGTTTAAAATCTTCAGGGAGGACTCAGCGATGATTTTTAACCACTTTTTCAGAGAAAAAACAAAGGAAACTGAGTTTTACTTGCAGTCGGGGCGTAAATGATAAATACCTGTTTTTAGACGGAAACTGGTTCTTTAACAGGTAACGAGCAATGGTGGGGATGTTCTTCAACACGGGCGCAGCAGAATTTTGGGGCGAAATGGTCAATTACAGCGGAAATTTTGAAAATCGCAGCGGGAGCAACGTTCTTCTCAGAATAACGAAAATGACTAAAAAAAACACGAAAAATGGCTTTATTCGCAAGTTAAAGGTTTTTTTGTTTTTTCGAGGTGATGACGTCATTGACGTACGGGGTGACGTAGGCTGGCAGTAAGCGGTAAGCGGTAAGCGGTACTCCCGCACCGCTTTTGGTCGAGGACGGTTTTTAACGGAGGGGCAGCGATTCCACAGGTTTCCTGCCACGTGGATGGTTTGACTATTCAAAACCACCCATCCCCCGCGGGTTAAAAAACTTACACGGGATGGGCAGCGGGATCAATGCAGGCCGTTGATCTGCGGGAGGCTGATCCAACGGCGGAAAAGATGATGGAACGTGCGGAGGTTCAAAGGTGGGCCCGTCGGGTTTTTAAAAGAGTTTAACGTTTAATTTAATTATCCCGGGAGATATTCAATAGGCGGAAAGGTTATTAACTAGTCCTGATGACTAGTTAATCCCATGTGTATAATGAACGGGGTTGCGGCAGGGGTTTGCTTACGTGGAATTCCACATGGACGAATCACGGCGGCACAACAATTTCTCGAAGTTTTATTCATATTTTTGTATTTAAACATACATATGGCATGTTTAAAGCTTTCGTGCATATATTTTATTTATATGGTAAATTAATTAATACAACTAATTCACCATAGGGGCGGGATTAATGTATATTGCTATTTTTTAACCAAAGGGCTTGTAGAAGCGGGTTTTAATGAATTTTGGGGATATAAATACTTTGGTTAAAACCTTATAATAAATGGGTTTTTGGGATATTTATATATAAAAAAGGAGTTATATACTTAGGAAAGGGTATTTCACTAGGGATTTAATCTAATAGAGTTAAATGTTAATATGGCAAAGGACAAGGAAAATCAAAACATTTTTGTACATCTAAGAAAGTGATAATTTGTGAAGTAAATTGCAACATTTTATCTTCAACACTTAGACTTAGAATAACAAGTTATTTTGAGGAATTTTTATGGAATGTTGCATCAGTTTCCTAAGTAAAATAGGATTTTACTTAGGAAAAAGTTAAAGATGGAAGATAACAATGATGAATTATTTCAAGTGCTTAGGTCTTTTTGATCATTGGGCCGAGGGTCCGGTCCCTCCAGAAGTCAAGGAAATGCCTTAAGCCCCTTTGATCTCCAATTACCTTAGTACTTTTGGGGAAAATTAGTAAAACTTTTGAGGGGAAAATGATAAGGGAAGTTAATGAATTTGACTTTTGCTTGCTGTGATTTTCTAGTGTATTTCATGCTTCAGTACTTGTGATGAAAGTAAATGATTAATCAACATGTAACAGCACCATTCATCAGATAACACTTTGCAACACCATCTACCTACCCTATCTACTTAACACTACCATTTTCTCTTCTTTATTAGGGTGCATTTAGACTTGCAAACCCTGATCAATCTTTTCTTTTTACATGATGAATCTATCTATTTCCACCCTTATTACATCCAAGGGCTCAGATTAAACTGTTGAGCACCTTTTATTCACTCTACCTAGCTACTTATCTGCCAAGATTAAACTGTTTGGCTAGATATTTATTCTCTAATCTACAACATGAAATTGAAATATGACTAAGCCAAGTTTAAACAATTTGACTTATTCATGAATTGTGGCAAAGCTGCACACAATTGCTTATTTACAAAAATGAAATAGTAGTGGCATTTGGATTTGCACACTTTCCTTGGTCTATTTTTTGCTTGGGATTCATTTTTTTTTTCTCTTTTTTGACCATTTTATTCTTTTTACCCTTTGATCTTTCTTTTAGGGTATACCCTCTTTGCATTTTTTTTTTAAATTTTTGAATTTTTTTGTTTTTCAAGAATATGGAACACCTTTGCTCAAGAAAGAAGGTTTGAACATATTCCATATTTCAATCAAGACAATCATGAAAGATGAAACCTATTGATATAGGAGGCTAACAGCAGTGATGGACTATTTGTTTCTCAGGGTAAGTATGCCTGGGAGATACTGTAGAAGTTCAACATTACACATGGAGCCTACTGTGATTTATTGTGATAACCAGAGTTGCATCAAAATCTCAGCTAATCTAGTATTTCATGATAGAACCAAACACATTGACATCAAGTATCATCATATCAGAGATTGTGTGCAACGGAGGATCATGTTACTTTCATACATTCCTACGAAGGATCAGGATGCTGATATCTTGACGAAGGCGCTCACCAGGAGCAAATTTTAATACCACATAGGCAGGATAGGGTTGCATATAATACATATCTTGTTGAGAGGGAGTGTTGAGAATGCAACAAGATGATGGAGCTTAGTGGAAAGAAGTCGCCTTCACTAAGTGGGCCCGTAGGGTATTTTTGGCGCAAAGTCTCTTTTTAGACTATGTCTATTTTTAGACATGTTGATCATGATTCTATGAGTTGTAGGATGCTATTTGTGGAGGGATGGTCAAGTTGGAAAAATATATGGACTTCTATTTTTAGACATACTGGGCAGAATCTATTTTTAGATTACTAGTCTAAAAATAGATATGTCGAATATTATTAGCTCTTAATAATATTTGGACTATAAACATTATCTTATCCTCTTGGAGCACTCTAGTTTGATGCCTGGATGTGGCACATGCAGCTAACAGAAGGAATTACACTATTCCTAGGGTCTAAGTGAAGCTATTGCATGATGACTTCAGTTAGAAATCATGTGAGTGAGTTTGGTGGAGTTGATTGAGGAGTTGATGGAGTTGTGTTAAGTTTAACTTAGTTGAACTAGTTGTATTTAGTCTAACTGATTAATACACTAGTGATGAATGGTGTGGATTAATTATTAATTAATTCACTAATTATTAACTCATAAATCAACTAATGAAAACATCAGTTAACTTCAGTGCATGGATAGTTACAGTGGAGATCAGTGATGGAGTTAAGTGAAAGAGCAGGTTGACTGTCAGTTGTGACTATACTGGTGCATGATATTTTCACACACATTGATGGAGAAGCCAATGAGGATTGCACAGTACATCTTGGTGGGATTCAAACTTGGATCTCATGATTATCCATATTGGATTGTGTAGTAGAGGCTGGCTAACAGGTGGAGAAGATTTGAGCATGTGACTTGCTTGGTCTGAGCTTGTGTAGTGTGTAGCATGTGAGATAGTGCTAAGATCTTGTGAGGAGCTTTGTGCTATTATTGTTGCTTGAACTCTATCATTGTAATATATAGATAGTTGGGGGTTTTCAGCTTTAAGCTTTCCCATAAACACTGTGTTTATATGTGTGATTGATTATGTGGTTTTAATGTGCGCATGCGATTTTTTATTTTCCACAAATTGATTATCAATAGTAGAAGAGGTTATGTATTATGCATGAAGCTCAAATAGTGTGTGATCAGGATAATCTCGGTGAATAATTTAACTATTATTCAAATTTCTACACATCACTGTGAGAATCATTCCCTTATTTATTAAATGAGTTCCTTTCACTTATTTCTTCTTCACTGCTTTGCTTATTTCTTCATTACTTGGCCCTTTGTCACCATTTCCTTGCCTACCGAAAACAACTTTAAACCTTGTTTCTCAATTGCTTATTCCATTATTGTCACAATCATTCTTTTTTTCTTGATTTCTTTCTTTGAAACAAATTTGGAATTTACTGGGTGCCCTTATCCTTCATAAAATCATGAAAAGGTGATAACAATGAAAATACCACTTTAAAGTGTCCTTCACAGCAAGAAAAGGACTTCACCAAGCTCTCCAGGCAATTTGGGTGCCTCTGAATTCCCTTTTGGGTAATGATGCACTTTTGCGGCAGGAGCGTAGCATCTTTGGGTGACTCAGGTCACTCCTAAACGCAGTTTCGTATAGGGCTTGCATGCCTGTGGTAGGAGCACAGCACCTTTGGGTGGCTCGGGCACTCCTGAACGTAATTTCATGTAGAGCTTGCATGCCTTTGGCAGGAGCGCAACACCTCCGGGTGGCTCGAGAACTCCTAAACGTAATTTCGTGCAGGGCTTGCATGCCTATGGCAACAATGCGGCACGTTCGGGTGGTTCAGGCATTCAAAGTGAAACTGTATAGTGGTTGAAGTCTTTCATGGGAGCGCAGCATGCAAGCATGAGGGCGGGCAGGCCTAAATGTAGTCCCGTGCAGGGTTTCAGAGTGTAGAAGGAATGCAACATCTTTGGGAAAGGCTGCACAATGTTTCGGGCCTTCCCTTGCATGCTAGGCTGATTCAGAAGAGCACAACGCCAATCTACAGGTGTGCAACAATCAGAAGGAAAAAACAAAGGAAGCCGCTACAGGAGCTCAGCGTAATTCTACAGGAGCATAGCACCATGATTTTTTCGCCTGAGGACTCCGGAAGAAAACTGAAAACCTCACTGTGTTTTTTGCAAATAAAATAATGAGCGGGAAAAGAGTTTTTGTAGTGTTTTATACCCATTTTTTGAAATAATTAAACTTAAAAACTTGTTTTCTAAGGTTCATGTTGCACCCTTTTCCTTTTGACAATGCCTTTTGGTGGTGATTTTGAATGTCCTTTTTAACCACTATTTCTTTTTTCACTTGGACAGTTGGTTAGATCCAAAATGATCCCTGGTTGTAATAATCATTTGTTAGAGGGGTTTTTAAATCATGCTTTCCCTTTTAAACATTCTAATCATACCTCTAACTATTTCTTGTTAAAAATCAAATATTTTGAGCTAATGTTTTGTCTCTATCAGTGAAGTGGCACATAGTGCCTCAATATTTCTTCCTTTGAACTTTTTTGACCTCTGATCTTACCCTTTGATCAAGTGAAGTTGGTGTCGTTTTTCCAAATCTCAGAAGATAGTTGGAAATTTCTTTGAAACCATCTACTATTATTAAGGAGGCTTCTTGGCCACTTATTATGACCATTTTTTTCAGTTTCTCAACTTCTGAGCTTTTAGGGATTTCTAGAAAAAGTAAATAATTTTGCTTTCAAATTTTTCAAAGAAAACATTCATTCAAACTTATCGCTCATGCTTAAAAAGTTTCCAGTGATCATTTGGAGGGTTGGAGGAGTTTTTTGACCTTTGTAACCAAATAATTTTTCTACTGTTTGGAAAAAACAGTTATACATTTGCATTCCCAATAAACACACACTTACTTCTTTCTTCTAGATTTTGAGTGCCTTTTTTCTTGATACTGGTCTTCGTCTTCCTATATTACCTTATGTTCTTATCTGATAGATTTTTTGGTCTTTTTGTAGGAATGTGTGAAAAGTGTAGCTCTCAATTTACAAAATTCATGTTTCAGGCCCAATATTTTTCTAATGATCTTTTTATTTCAGTGTGCAATGTTGGTTATGTGCCACTGTCTTTTTAGAATCTGCACATACCCTTTGATGGGCAACATTTGAAAATATGTTATCATGAGATTATTATTTTCCGTGTATACATCAGCTTGTTTTATCAATTTACCAGTTGTGGATGTCTTCATTAGCTCTTTAGGTCTCCTTCCATGCCTCGATTTTGTTGTTTGACCAATTACCAAGCATTCCTGCAGAAATGCTTGGGCATGGTAGATTTCTCCTTTTTAGACTTATTGTTGGATCAAGAGTGTACCTTTGGGGGTCCTTTAATGTTCCTTGGATAATGAGAAGCCTCAACTTTGTTCCTCTTGACTTCATCTTTGAGTACCATGTAGGAATAGTGAAATCAGAAAAATGATAGTTCATAACCTAGGTGAACCTATAAACTGACTGTAATGTCCTTGGAGTAGGTTTTTCATTGAAAAACTGGATTGGGGTTTTTGGATGAGGAGACAGGGCTTTGACACTCTACTCTGCACCATCGTCATAGAAAATTTAGACAAATTTGTTTTACTTCAGAAGGCCTTCTAGAAAAGATATGACACCATCATTGCTTGAGGTACTTGGTGAGAAGGGGAGAAAGATTTGTTTACTTGGCGAAACAAGGTGTAAAGATGGAGGGTTTAGGCAAACTGAGACAGAGGTTTATAGGAATGGGTGGAAAACATAGAGAGAGTGAGGGACATTAGTCCAGGACTGGGTTTTATCTAGATGATAGATTGGCCAGGTTTGACAAGGAAGCAGGATAGTGAAAAATTTATGTTTGAGGAGATTTCTAGAATACACATGATTCTTGAATTTTGATTTCTAGAAATCCAAGACAAAGCCTTTAGTCATCTAAAACAGGTGATAATTACTGATGACTAAGAGTGGCTCCACTTGGGGAGGGAAGCTCCTTTTCAGGAGGTGTCCAGAATTTTAGATCTGTTAGCTTATGAAGACCATTGCCTCATTGATTGGGCGGATTCTCTCTTTTCTTTTGCTGATTCTTTCCCTGAAGTAGTAATTTTTAAAATCTAAAAGCATGATTAGCTCAACTTCACCTTTACCTACCCAACCTACTTTGCCTAACATTTTTTCTTCCTTGGGTGCACTTTGAATTGGCAAACCCATTGATATTTTATTTTGAAAGAGAAAACAAAATATCTACTTCTACACTTATCTCTTCCGGGAATTCAAATTAGGCTAATGAACTCCTTTGATCCTCTACCTATACTATTCAACTGTCAAGGTTAAACTAGTTGACAGGATTTCATTTGCTAGTCTAAGACATGAAATTGAAAACATCACTAAATCAGGATTAGACAGTGTGATTTATCATGAGTTTGTGGCATAACAACAAGTTACACAAAAATGTTATTTTTGTACAAAATAAGATTTAGAAAAAATAGGGTTAGGATACATAGTTTGCTATTCATCCCTATTTTCTTCTTCGGTTATATTTTGAGCATGTGGAACCAGTATCTTCTCTCCTAGTCTATTTTCTTTGACATGTCAAGCTTGAATAATTTGACCAGCATTCTTTTCACTACCTTGTCAGCAATAAATTTAAAACATGTCCAGCCATGGTTAGACTAGATAGCTAAACAAGACATCATTTTGCACTAGTAGTGGCATTTATACTTGCACACTTTCAGTATTACTATTTTTTGGGCATGGGGCTGTACCTTTCTTAGAATCTGCCTTTTTTTTCTACTTTCCCTATGTTTTTTTGTTTTTTTCTATTTGATTTTTTCTTCAAAAAATGGTATGTACAATGACTGAAAATTTAAAACTAGGAATCGTTATAGTAGTGATACTTGAGAATCCTATCTTCAAAAGGATCTCCTGATACTCTTTTTCCATTCATTTTTTGTGAAAAAAAATCATAGTTTTTTTCACTTGCAAACATGGCATAAGGATTTTTCCAAATATCTTTAAATAACTCATGTTCTTCTTGATGCTTCTCCTTATACTCTTGATTCCCATACCTGTTTTTGTTATAGATTTTTTTAGGTAGAACAGGTATTCTTTATCATTTTTAAACAAATTATGATTTCATCAAGGTAAACCATAGTGAAGAAATTTAAAACTGGAAAGATATTTCTTCGGAAGGTGTCTCCAGTGTTCTTTAGATCGGGAAGCATCGGTTTAAACTTGAAGTTGATTCCTGTGAATTTGAAAAAATCTTTGAGCTGATTGTTTTGAACTGGTATCATTTGATGGTAACTTGAAACACTATCATGCAACGAGATATGGTTATAAATCCCTAGCTTTTTTGAAGTGTGATCTATTTTGCGAAAAAGGTAAGTGTTCTTTAGGGAAGGTTTATCTAGGGGCCTAAAGTCTAGAAACATCCTATGTCCGGTTGTTTTCTTTTTTAGTGACATTAACTGCTCAAGGTTTATGTGTTCTTTTTCGAAAGGGTGACTTCTTAGAATGTGTCACAGGGTTTTGAACTAGTTTCCCGACATATACTAGTGTTTTGAACAATTTTGCACAGTCTTGCGTTTCTTAGTTTTATGTGTAATGATAAGATTTTAGACAACTCAATCATCTCCGGTATTTCAAGACTGTCTTCACCATATCCCTCAATATCAAATTTACTAGACACATTTTTAGGATCCACATAAGTGTTTGCAATAGTTAAAGGTTCTTTTGGAGGGGAAAAATCCTTGGATGGTGAGGTTTTTATGTAAGGTAAAAACATGAGGCTTTGTTGACCCTAATTACCAAAGATTTTTGTCCCATGAAGATTTTTTAGTGCTTATGGATTGGAAAAAAGGGGTGATTATGCTTTTGAGGTTTTCCCTGGCTTGAAAAACTTACTTTGGAACTTAAACAAACTTTTGGTTTTGAATTTTAGTTTTCTATTTCTAGAAAATCAAGTTTAGTTTCATCATGATGTAAATGTTTCGGGTCATGATAATTTTGAGCATCAAGCTCATCATAGAGAAACTCGTTTGAATGATGTAGTGTACCTAGATTTGTTTCAAGTTTACTTAACTATTCATCAATGTCCTCTTTGGTATGAAGAATGAAAGAATGAAGACCTGAATGTACAGAATAAAGAGGTATGTTGCCTAGCCTTTCTTGACTGCTAACCATATACTTCATGTGTGACTCTCGGTACAATATTCTTGTATGGTTAAACATAGGGATGGTAGCATAAGACATGTCAAGTTGGAGGTTTCATAGAATTTTAGGTCCCCAAGATCGGGACAAGAGCATGCCATATTTGGGGGGAATGCCAGTCACAATTATATCCATGACCAAGCTCTTACCAGGGATTTCTGCCAGATTGACACATAAGTCCTTGATCAGGCCCAAGCATTTAACTCTACTTGAATCGAAGGAATATAGATCTTTGTAAGGCATGGTTATTTCTAGGCCCAATATTTCCATCACTACCTTTGGCATGAGGTTGTGAGAGGCACCAAAGTCTAGCATGGCATTATATAGGACTTTTTTGTGTATGTTTAGGCTAACATAGAATGGGGGAATGGCTCCTTCCTAGTATTTTCCATCTACTTTGGGTTCGACCAACAACTCTAGTTTATCATTTGTCAAATTCAGAGTGTTGGTATCATTTCCTATGTTCAAGATATTCAAGACTTGGGAGCGGTACATATCCTGAGTTACCAGTTCAGTGAGAGGGATGGTTATTTTGATTTTAGCGATCTCTCCTTCAAAACTGAACGGTACTTGAGTTTTAGACATATTTACATCAGTTTTATCAGCCATAAATTTCTCCACATTTTTAATTTGCTGATTTTGATTCGGGGTTTTGGTGATTAGAGTTTTCTGAGGGCCACTAGTAGAGGTGTTAGGACAGCTTGTATCAATACTTGATTGGCTAGTTTTATTTGTACTAGGATCAACTTTCTTAGCCATGGTATTATTATTGTCTTTTGTTCTTTTAAGAATGTTTTCAGGATTTTTCTTAACAGCAATGTCTGAGTTGTTTTTCCTAGATTTGTCTTGGTTTTTCTTACTCCTAAGATCATATTTCCTATGGACTTCCATTATGGCATTTTCTAATCCCAATTCGTGATCTTCGGAATCTTCATAGCTTCTTTCATCTTGGTTTGGGGAGAAAAAACCTTATTCTTCTTTTGTGAAAAAAACCTCACCCTCACTATCAGAGCCTATTAAGTTTAAATGGTTCTCATCTGGTTTTTCAATATCTCTTTCCCCTTCATCAACATAGTTATCTTGGAAGGGTGGCCTAATTTGTTGATCAATTTCCCTTCGTCTATTTTGGGGCAGGTCTCTTCTGAAATTTTGATTCTAGTTTTTAATTTGGGTATTTGTTTGGTTGTCCCTCAGGGCTTTTCTTTCATTTATGCTTATTCTTTCCATGGTCCTAAGAAGGATGTCCATCTTGGAATCAGATGAAGAGGTGGAGGGCATGGTGTCATGTTTGTATGTTACCCTCTTTTTTGATCTTAGACTAGCTCTTTTTTCAATTAAGTTGCATTAGGGGAATTTTGAGGTCTAAAATGGGCCTCTTAAGGAAATTATAAAAGAATAGTGGAAAAAATCAAATAATATTTGATGACATAATCAAATTTTAGAGGGAAAAATGAAAAAACTACTTTCTCAACTCATATTTTCAACTTATCTCCCAAATGTTTTACTCAAATTTAGAGCGGGAGTACTCGTTGAATGAGAAATTTAATTCCTCATCCAAGGAGTACCCATGTTCCATACTTTCGATGGGTCCTACTACACAAAAAATGAGAAATACATAAAAAAAAGTGATTACAATCACGTTTTTTTATGTATTTCTCATTTTTCATATAGTAGAGTTCATCAAAAGTATGCAACATGGGTACTCCTTGGATGAGGAATTAAATTTTGCATCCAATGAGTACTCCCACACAAAATTTGAGTAAAAATTCTGGGAGATAAGTTGAAAATACGAGTTGAAAAAGTAGTTTTATTATTTTATTATTTTTACATATTTTTACCCTTTTATTTAAAAAATGGTAAATCATCCCCGATGGTTGACATCATCATCTTGAATCCTATTGGTTGTTATAAAGTTTATTTTTGTTGTACATTTTTCTTAGGAGGCCCATTTTAGACCTCAAAATTTCCCTAATGGCCTCTACACTTATAGCTCCTTCTTGCATGTCTTCTAGAGTAAGAGGCTCTCTTTCTCTTATTTGATAGGCCATGTCGGGGTCAAAACCCTCCAGGCATTTAGCTAAGGCTAGGCCTAATGGGGGTTTCATGTTTGGCGGTAGCGCGTTGTAAACAGTATTGAACCTAGTGCAATAGTCTTGGGCACTTTCCCCGATGTTTCTTTTGAGGTCGCTATATTCCGAGAGGATTTGAAGAGGGTTTTTCTTGATTTTACATTTGTTTATAAAATTTTGGTAAAGGGAAGGGAGATCATGTATACTGTTGGGAGTTAGGATTTTGATTCATTTCTTAGCTTCTCCACCTAGGCTTTGGGCGAAAACTCTCATTTTCATGGTTTCCTCTTCTAATTCCATGTAATCAAAAACATCATTCATTCTATATAAATGATGTTGGGAAGTAGTGGATTCAGCCCCAGTGAAGCGTGGGATTCTTGATTGGTAATCATTTGGCAAAGGTACCAAAGGTTCCGGTAATACAAGGGGTGCATACCATGCTTCCATGGTGAATTTACAAGCGGAGGATTTGTGCTATGAGATAGAGTGGTTTGCACAGTGGTGGTGTGAATGGGTGTGGCAGAAGTTCTTGGACTAGTAAACTTATTCTGAGTGGACTTGGGGTGAAAAGAGCCGAAGTGATGGAGAAGTTGTAGATCATGTGGTGTGGAAGGAGAAGCTTCTCTGCTAGGACTCTGCTGCAAGTCTATGGGCTCAATATAGGTATGGTCAATTTTATTTTGTGACTTGGTTTTGAAAAGGTTTCTAGTATGGTGCAAGTAAAACTGGGGGTCTTGCAATGCTGTAAGATGTTCAGGTACAGAGCTTGCTCTATGAAGGGTCCTATTAGTAGCTAAATTTCCAATTTCAGAAGTTTTCCACAAAATTCTTTCTGGGTCATCAACTATAGTAGGAGGGTTTGCGTTCGGATGAGATCTGGTATTGATTCTTCGCGGAGCCAGTTTTCAAATTCAAAATTTAGAGAGGCTGAAAATTTATGATTGCTTTTGGAAGGTTGACCTCTCTAGGCGCTATCAAACTCGCACCGTGTGTGACTAAGGTTCTAGATTTCCTAATGTTGTTTTGATCTACTCCGACATGAGTCTATAGATACTTAGCAAAATTTATAAGGCACATTAGAGGCTAGTGGAGTCGCCACGTGGATATTTTTGGTTTTTTTGAAGCTATGTCGTCTATGGCCCACCACCAATATTGACAAAAAACCAATCTAGAAATTTTTTGGGGTTTTCTGAGTTTCTATATGTAGCCCAAAGGTTTGTAAGAGTGTCCTATAGTTGAGTCATCACTTTGCTAGGATGGTGAAAAAGCTAGATTCTACTCTTAGGCTATCAGCTATGTTCTCTATGATTTGACAAAGGTTTCTAAAGTCCTAAGGGATACTCAGTTTGTCACTGACATCAAAGGTTGCATCATAATCACCCTTTTGTTAGTCATAGTGATGAGGTGACTATAAATCATAGGATACTATTGATGAAGGGATTATGGATTCCTAAGGGGTATTTCAATTGTTATGAACTCAGAAGGTCCCACCGTGATCACCATTATGTTAGTGTCCCGTGATTTGGCAGATTTGCTAACCAAATGACAGGGTAACATTAGAGCATTTTTTGACCATTTTTTGGAGTCCTAGGACTTAGCCTTCCTAGACTCAGAGAGGGCTCTCTCTATTTTGTGAAGGATGTGAACTTGTTCGCTTCGGATGATTGATTTTAGGCTAGTTTTTAAGTACAATTTGTTTGTTTGTTTTGGGTTCGGGTAAGATGATCAAGAAGGATAGGTGGAATGAGAGAATATCAAATCAATAGGGCTATGGGGTTAGATGAAGTCTAGGGTGTCTATATGATGAAGTAGAGCGTATTGCAGGGCCGATTTAGAAAGGTTAATGGATCCTTTAGGAGATGTATGAGGTGAACATTAAGTTTAGTTAAAAGACTAAGAGGTCTTATATATCTATAATTTGAAGCAATAACTCATGACATAGGGAAAACCATTAATATCTATGAAAATTACTTAAACTGATAAACATACCAGATCAACAATCTAGTGGTACATAGAAGCATTAGACCTCCCAGCTTTAGAAATCCACCTTCAACTTTTTGAGAAAACACATAATATAAACAAAAAATTCAATATATGGAGAGGGAACTCCTAAACAGGATATATCAAACTATCAGGAACTCTAAAGCAAGTTGATGAGCATGGGCAAAGGGCAAGATCGAAACAAGACCTCTTTTTATTAACCTAATCAATCAGTATTCCATATAAAATCTTCATAATAAGTTTTTGAAAACTTTAAATACTCAGGGCATACCATGAATCATATTTATAAGCTAACATACTAATCATTCATGAAACAAAGAAATTTTTTTATTGGGCCTAAGGAGCAATCAAGAATTCATTAAGATGATTAAAAGTGGAAAACATCAAAACTATAGCAAACAGGAGGTTTGAGGTGCTTCCATGAGAATATCTCAACCTATACTTTTTTGATCTATAGAAAATAAGTAGACTGAAACACAACAAGGACAAGAAAAAACAAAAAATTTAGAATAACATCACCATTCACCAAGCTATGGAATCCTGCAAGAAAACCTCTCCAACATCAAGCCACACAAGCCATTCATTCATTTCATAAAACCAAATATCTTCTCCAAGCTCATAAACAATGTATTACTCTATAACACATAAAGTCCCAATAGTTTACAATGAATCCTCATGGCTTATATAACAAGCGAGGAGGAAGAAGTTTCACTAGAGCATCTAGAAGCCTATTGGCCAGAAACAAATATCCTAACTTGTCCTTGAGGCCCGACAAGGTCCAAGTCACAAAATATCTTCCAAAATATATTTTCCAAAATAAAATAGCAAAAATATTGAATTTTAGGCTCTGACATACATGATGAAACTTTCCTAACGCACATTTTCGCAGCACCAAAAAACGTCTTTTTGCAACAGAGTTTTGGAGGCCTTCCTGATGTCAGAAAAGGCTTCGTGATGGCCTGTTGGAAAGATGTGGATGTGTAAATTCCAAATATACCTTTTTTCCTCAATATTATCTCTAAAATTTTCCCAAAAAGTGGAAAAATCCAAAGCTTCCAAGAGCACAACACCTGTTCAAAAAAGAGGGCAAAAAGGTGAAAAAATGAGCATTTTTTACCCTTTTTGGGGACCAAAACAACTGCAATTGAGCTGAAATTTGGTGATCCTACCCCTCACATGATGGGGAATCAAAAAATGTAATCTTCTCCCTCTGAAAGTGCCAAAAGAAAAAGCGCAGCATAGAGGGTGCTGCATTCTTAGGCTTGAAAATTTGCGAAAAAAAAAAACTTGTTCAATTCTACTCAAATTTGGTGTGTAGGTGCCTCAAGGGTCCTTGGAGACCTGTGTAGAAAATTGGGACAAAATACCAAGCATAGCTTGGTATTTTCATCATTTGGTGTCGAGCCCTCATTTTGGGCAGTTTTGAGCTTTTGCCTTGCAAAGTGATTTCTCCGTTTGTAGTGCTCAGTCATCCTCCTTCGCAAGCTCAAGTCTTTGTTGGCCTTCTCCAGTTTGGCGTCTAGATGTAGATTGGCTCTCTAAAGCCATGCTACCCTGTTATGCTCAATTTCCATGGCAAGGAGTTCGGTGAGGGGAAATTGTTGTGCTTGGGCTGATTCTTCCTCTCTTTTCTTTGCCAATGCTCTCCTAAGACCCATACTCTTAGGTCTCTTTCTAGCTTGGCCCTCTTCCTCATCATCTTCTTCATAGGTGCCAATGTATTCCTCCAACTGTACTTGTGACCTTTGAGCTTCTTTCATTTATTTGAGCACCCTTGCTTCAAATATGGCTAGTTGGCCACTCATTTTTTTGTTCTGCATTTGTAGGAAGTGAATGAGATCTTTTGATCTCTCTAGCTCAGCCTCCAAGTCGTTACTCTGTGCATTCCAGTCTTGTAGAAGGGAATTCACTATCTCAGTTTCATTTTCCTCATCATTGTCTATGTGAATGAGTTCAAATTCTCTTTCTTCCTCATGATTGTCCTCTTCCTTCTTCAGTTGTTGTTTACCTATGTCCTTCAATGGTTTTTTGAATTTTCCCTTCAATGGTTGTTTACCTTTTCCGTTCAATGGTTTCTTACCTTTGTCCTTTACTATTTTTGAGGAGGAGTGCATGGCCCCTTGCCTTTTGGAGGTAGCAAACACATGCCTCCTTCCTTTTTGATAAGTGTTGATGAAATGTGCCATAAGTTTCACTTGCAAAATTTGGTCATTAATGACCTCGAGACTGTTTTATTCTTCACGGATGTTTTTTGTGTGAGTGTCCTTCTTGCCTTGCTCTTGGCTATCCTTTTGATAAGCATGCTTAACCTCTCTCAAGATTTCCTTGCTGCCACGACCTTCAAGACTACCAAGATCTGTTTTTGCACTGTTAGAGGCGCCTATGTTGGTCATTTCTTTACTTTCATTACTGTCCTCCTTTTGATATTTTGGTCCACTATCTTTACTGTCAATATCATTCTTTATATCTCTGTTAGCATTGCTTGTAGGGTCACTGCTTTAGGCACCTTCATTGGTCTTTTCATCACTGTGAGAATCATTCCATTCTTCATTAAATGAGTTCCTTTCACTGATTTCTTCTTCATTTCTTTGCTTATTTTCCACATTACTTGGCCCTTTGTCACCATTTCCTTGATTTCTTCTTCACTTCTTTGCTTATTTTCCTCATTACTTGGCCCTTTGTCACCATTTCCTTTCCTATTGAAAACAACTTTAAACCCTATTTCTTGGCTGCCTGTGCCATTCTTGTCACTGCCATTCTTTCTTTCACAAAAATTTTGTAATTTACTGGGTGCCCTTATCCTTCATCAAATCATGAAGAGGTGATAACAGTGATAATACCTCTTTAAAATGTCCTTCACAGCAAGAAAAAGGCTTCACTGAGCTCTCCGAGAAATTTGGGCACCTCTGAATGCCTTTTTGGGCAATGTTGTGCTTTTGTGGCAGGAGCGTAGTGTCTCTGGGCGACTCAAGCCACTCTTGAACATAATTTTGTGCAGGGCTTGCATGCCTGTGGTAGGAGTGCAGCACCTCCGGGTGGCTCGGGCACTCCTGAATGTAATTTTGTGCAAGGCTTGCATGCCTATGGTAGGAGCGTAGCACCTCTGGGTGGCTTGGGCACTCTTGAATGTAATTTCGTGTAGGGCTTGCATGCCTGTGGTAGGAGCGCAACACCTCCGGGTGATTCGGACATTCAAAGTGCAACTGTGCAGTGGTTGAAGTCATTGGTGGGAGTGCAGCATGCCGACAGGAGGTCGGGCAAGCCTTAACGCAGTCTCGTGCAGGGTTGCAAAGTGTGTCAGGAATGCAGCATCTCCAGGCAAGGCTGCATGATGTTTTGGGCCTTCCCCTACACGCTGGGTGGAGTCGAAAGAGCGCAACACCAATCTACAAGCGCTAGGGCACTCAGAAGGAAAAAACAAAGGAAGCCACTAGAGGAGTGTAGCACCTTGATTTTTTCACATGAGGACTCCAGAAGAAAACTAAAAGCCTCACTCCATTTTTTGCAAATGAAACAATGAGCGGGAAAAGAGTTGTTGTAGTGTTTTATACCCCCTTTTTGAAAAAATTAAACTTGAAACCTTGTTTTGTAAGGTTCCTGTTGCACCCTTTTCCTTTCGAAAATACCTTTTGGAGCTGATTCTAAATGTCCTTTACACCCCATTTTAACCACTGTTTATTTTTGCACTTGGACAGTTGGTTAGATCCAAAATGATCCCTACTTGTCAAAATCATTTGTTAGAGGGGTTTTTAAATCATGCTTTCCCTTTTAGACATTCTGATCATACCTTTGACTGTTGATTGTTAAAAATCAAATATTTTGACCTGATTTTTTGTCTCTGTCAGTGAAGTGGCACATAGTGCCTCAATATTTCTTCCTTTGAATTTTTTGGACCTCTGATCTTACCCTTTGATCAAGTGGAGTTGGTGCCATTTTTCCAGATCTCAGAAGATAGTTGGAAATTTCATTCAAACCATCTGCTATGATGAAGGAGGCTTCTTGGCCACTTATTATGACCATTTTTTTTAGTTTCCCAACTTTTGAGCTTTTAGGGATGTCCAGGAAAAGTAAATAATTTTGCCTTCAAAGTTCTCAAAGAAAACATTCATTCAAACTTATCACTCATGCTTAAAATGTTTCCAGTGATCATTTGGAGGGTTGGAGTTCTTTGACCTTTCTAACCAAAGTGTTTTTCCACTGTTTGGAAAAAATAGTTATACATTTTCATTCCCAATAAACACACACTTACTGTTTTCTTCTAGATTCTGAGTGTCTTTTTTCTTGATAATAGTCTTCCTCTTCCTATCTTATCTTATGTTCTTATCTGATAGGTTTTTTGGTATTTTGCAGGAATGTGGGAAAAGGGCAACTGTCCCTTTACAAAATTCATGTTTGAGGCCCAATATTCTTCCAATGATCTTTTTGTTTCAGTGTGTAATGTTGCTTATGTGCCACTGTCTTTTTAGCATCTGCACAAACCCTTTGATGGGAAAAATTTAACAATATCTTATCATGAGATTATGATTTTCCTTGTAGACTTCATCTTGTTGTATCAATTTACTAGTTGTGGATGTCTTCATCATCTCTTTAGGTCTCCTTCCATGCCTTTGTTCTACTGTTTGACCAATTACCAAGAATTCTTGCAGAAATGCTTGGGCATGGTAGATTTCTCCTTTTTAGACTTACTGTTGGATTAAGAGTGTACCTTTGGAGGTCCTTTAATGTTCCCTAGATAATGATAAGCCTCAAATTTTTTCCTCTTGACTTCATCTTTGAATACCATGTAGGAATAGTGAAATTAGAAAAATGATAGTGCATAACCTAGGTGAACCTATAAACTGACTGTAATGTCCTTGGAGTAGGTTTTTGACTGAAAACATTGGATTAGGGTTTTTGGATGAGGAGACATGGCTTTGAAACTATACTATGCACCATCATCCTAGACAATTTAGACAACTTTGTTTTACTTCAGAAGGCCTTCTGGAAAATATCTGACACCATCACTGCTTGAGGTACTTGGTGAGAAGGGGAGAAAGATTTATTTACTTGGCGAAACAAGGTGTAAAGATAGAGGGTTTAAGCAAACTGAGACAGAGGTTTATAGGAAAGGGTGGAAAATATAGAGAGAGTGAGGGACATCAGGCCAGGATGGGGTTTTATCTGGATGATAGATTGACCAGGTTTGACAAGGAAGCAGGATAGTGAAAAATTTCTGTTTGAGGAGATTTCTAGAACACACATGATTCTTGAATTTTGATTTCTCGAAATCTGAGACAAAGCATTTAGTCATATAAAAGAGGTGAAAATTACTGATGAACAACAATAACAAAATGTTAACATTAGCATTAATGAAAAATTTCTAGGTAGTTGTTTTTAGTTGCACTACTGCATTGAATTGTTTTTAGATGCATCGCTATGCAAATTTTAGTCGATCTCTATGTATTTTCTAAAAAAGCCAAGAGATGAATCGAATTGGTAAATATTTCAAGATTTTTGGTTCCTCTTAGAGAAGACAAAGAGATCTACAAAGTCCGGTAAAGTTGTGTGGCAGGTAATTCAAGTGAGGTGCGCTCTCTGCAATTGATTCGGTAGGTGCACTCTCTCCAACTCAAAATTATGACAAATTTTTCTATTGATGCCAACATAACATGACAAACCGATACTGAATGGAATGAGTTTTAAGGCTATTGAGAATGTGATTTGATTTTCTTGTAGTTCATTCATTCTATGGGCATTCTCCTCCAAGTGGCTAATAGCCGTAATGAAAGAACCTGGCTTTAGATGGATCTAAGATGCATCTTAATTTAGAATTTTTTAAACATTTTTATATATTTTACATTTTAGAGTGCTAAAAGGGCATTGGGCCATTCTATCCAAGAAAATATTCTCTACAATTTCTCTTGGTAGCAATTATAAGAACCAAAAGATGAAATTGAATCAAATTTCCTAGAATTAATTATATTCATGCTACATAAATAATTATTCAATGAATTATCTGAACATTCAACATTAAAAACTTAGGATTGGATAACAAATTGAACATTTGAAAAGAAAAGTGACCTAGAAATTATTATAAGGTCAATAAGTATAGATATAATGTTCAATTGGTTCAGCTACAGTGGATGAATCAATAGGAATTACAATTAGGAAAGCTAATGTAGCCATAGTCAATACAATAATGGAGCTTTCATCCAACTAGTACATGTGTGGGAGGGTCACTATGTCTTAATGAGATGGAAAATATGATAGGGTAAGTTGCTATAAACACCCACAATATTTATGATCGGATATAATACACTTACGGTCTAGATGGATTGATGAAGTGTTGGGAAAGTGTGGTCTTCGAATGAACTAGCCCTATAGCCTAAGGCATATGGGGTTCCTATATGATGATGAAAAAAAGGTGCACTATTCAATGAGTGGAGAATGAACAACAATTCACACACATTTATAATGACTTTTATTTTACATAAACATAAAACCAATCCAAATCAAAGATAATGGTAATTTTATTTTAAATAACAAAATTATAGTGAATAAATTAGAAAAAATGACTATGCCTAAGGGGATGATCCAAATTAACTTAAAACATCAAATGAATCTAAAAAGGAAATTTTCAATAACTATTCATTAGGTAAATGGAAATGGGACAAGTACATAATTATTGAAGCAACCCTTCAGGATTCTCCCTCATTTAAGGAGATAAATGTTTTCCAATAATAACATAGTAGAAACAATAAAGCTCCAAAATAAAAAAAATAGTGGAAATTTAAAAATACATATAAAGAAAATATAAAAATACATACATTGAAATTTACAAAATCAAAAAAATATCCTTAGTAAAAATATAACTTCAAACCTAGAAAGATTTGAGCATCCCCACATCCATAAAAACATAAATATTAACCTCTTTATAAAGAAAAAACTTTGAAATAAAATGTGATGTGTTTCTCATGGTACTACCTAACCTTTTGTATATACAAATTATATCAATGAACTATATGAAAATAATACATGTGGGATAGTCTGATTTCACCTTGTTATATAATAAATGCTTAAAATGTTATTTAGGGGATGGTGAATTTGGTATATACATGTTTTACATAAAATTAGAGTTTGTTTTCACATAATATAAACATTATTAATTCCCAAAGAAACACATTCTAATTGTGTGGGTGTTTCTACATTCAAAACAAGGTTAATTATATCTTTTCTAAAACAAGAAAAGCTAACAAAATTTTTATAATTTTTCTTCTACAATGTATTAATACATTTAAAAAAGAGTAGTACCTACTTCAAACCAAGAAAAATCACCATAGATGGTAGTGTAAGTTATGAGAGTGTTAAGGCTACAAGGGGCAAGAGGATGGGTCCTCTTTTGTTGGATGGTGATTCAAAGAAAACGAAACATGACTCGTGAACTCATTATTTCTCTTTGATACTAAGAATAATTTAATATCAAAGTGAATTTAATTGGGGATTTTCTATATCCATGTTGTAAAATTTTAAAATGTCCCACAAAATATCATTGAAAGTTAAAATAAATTATCCAATAGAGTAATCCAATTCACAAATAGCTCTATATATTATTATATATATTACCAACCCATCACATGATGAACTATAGGTAAGAAGACATCGTGGTATAGATAACAAATTGGTAGACTCTATTTTTTGTATACAATTATAAATGGACAATGTTAGAAAATTTACTATGTATTTAAGGAATAGACATTATACTAGGCAATTAATGGTTATCTACTACAAATGGTTGTTTTTCATCATGGTAGTGACTTTTTTTTTCCACACTCTCACTTGGAATCCTACCTCATGTTGTGATATTGTCTAACAACCTTTTGTTTTCTTTAGATGTTATATTCTTTAAGAGTTGTAGAAAAAAATGATCAAATATTTATATGTGAATTTTATTATATGAAAGGAACTAAATAATGATGTAAAAATGATAAACCTAACTTAAATATAGCCTTGGCCCTTCTATATGTGGGGTGATGATATTTTGATCTCCTTCTTCCCAAATACTCTTAATTAATATATATTTATTTTTTATACATGACATTTCCTTCTTCTCAAGAAAATATTTTTCCTAAAATCATATGTAACGATGGATATTGTTGACTAAAATTTTGCATTTACTAAGAAGCATGTTCTTGTGGTAGGTTCTTCCACTTGAAGATATATTTTTTCGTTACTCAAGAATGAAATCACTTTTCTCTTGTGGAAATGATAGCTTATATTTCCACTACATCTTCTCCTTCATTATTCAATTTAGGAAGTTTTGTTTGATGCTTTCCTAACATATTTTTTAAACAAAAAAACATGGAAAATGTTATGGATGAGGCTTGTTTCAATTAGTTCAAAACAATAAATTATTTTCTTGATGATTTGATATGGTCCATAAAGTTTATTCTAGCTTGTTTTTTCCTTCTTGTTTTAATGATAGTTGTTTGTAAAGTTGAAGATTGACATATACCCAATCTCCTTAGCTAAATTGCTTTTTGGATCTATGTTTGTAATCTTGTTGTTTCATATGGTTCCATGTAATATTTAGTTTCTTTTTTTAGTTTATGAACAATTTTTCGTTCCCCTACAGTTTATTCTGTACTCCTATCATTTTTAAGTCATTTATGGATAACTCCTTCCATTTAGGAGGTTGATAACAAATTAGGGATAGAAATAATGTAATTTTTTCTTGAGTATCATAGGTGGAGTTGTACCACCATTCTTCTATATGTAACCATTTAGACCATTCTTTATGCTTGTTTGATAGAAAATAGGTAAGATATGCTTCCAAATGTTTATTGGTAATTTCAAATTTCCCATTTATCTAGGGTGGTAGGATGAGCTCAAGTTGAGATATGTATCAGTTTGTTTGGAGAACTAATTCTTGAATTTTCCCTTAAATTTTCCATCATGATCACCATTAATGACCTTTGAAATCTCATGCAATTTGTAAATGTTTGAGAAAAATTTTTCATCAATTTGTTTTGGGAATATGAAATTTTTATACCCATGGATTATGAATATTTAGTGACCCAATATACAACCAGAAGGATTTTATCCTTCCCATTTCACATGGGTAACCCATCAATGAATTCCATCATTATTTCTTATCATTTATAGTTTGGGATGTGCACTTAGTTGAGCAATCATGGTCCCAAACACTTTTCATTTTATTTTCTTAAGCATTTACTACATTTTTCTACATATTTTTGAATGTCTTTATACATCCACTTTCAAAGAAATGATTGGCATATATTATAATAGGTTTTGAAGAATGCCACATGTACAATTGCTACTAAGCCATGTCACTTCTTAAGAACATAAACTTTGAATTTGGAAGCATTGCCTAGATAAATTCATCCCTTATACCAAAGGATTCCATTTCTCCATTTGAGTTTTGAATTTTGAATAATATTATTGATTAGGTTACATATATTTGGATTTTTCAGGTATTAACTTCGAATTTCATATAACCATTATGGAGTTAAGTTGAGATTGTAAGTAATGATGGGTCTCCATCCTTTTGTGATAAAACATCAATTTCAACATTTTCCTTTCCCATCCTATGGAGTTTTTATATTTTCTCCAACCATTTTTTTTGTTTTTGTGATGTTTTTTTTATGTTGTAAAATTTAGACTAGATTATTTTGACCCATACCTATAATATATTATTACCATTTGGTTAGGGAATGCATGATATAAAACATATTTTTATCATTTGTTGACCTGAAAGGCTCCATATTATTTAATTTCATGCTCTCAAAAGTTATTGGATGACCATCCTGCATTAGTATGACTCTTTATCAAAACTTGAAAGCATCGCATTCAATTACAAAAGGTTTTGAAAAATCAGGGGTTGATGTTGAATACATAATTTGCTTTAATATTTAAAAACAATGGTATGCTTGATCATCCCATATGAATGAATATTTCATTAAAATATTTCTCTGAGGATCAATTATTTGGGCATAATTTGAAATAAATCGAAGGTAATATGTAGTCAATGCTAAAAATATTCTTAATCTAGATATGTTACTTGGTTTATGTCATTCTTTTAGGAGTAGTCTTTAGTGTGACATTTTGGAGTGTATGGTGTGCGAATAGGGTGAAAAATTTGAGGTAAAATGATTATTTCTGTTATTTAAATTAGTTTTTTTACTATATATATATATATATATATATTAACTACCCTAAAAAACCCCTAGGACACTTAGATTGTGCAAGTTATCCATCATATTTCTATTTTCAATAAATTCATGCTCGATTTTAAAGAAATTAGACCGGAAAATTTCACCGAAAAAAACTTCAAAAAGTCGCACTAAAGACAACTCCATTCTTTTATTTCCTTGATATTATTAGGATCTAATCTTAACCATTATTTGGATATTATGTGTCTAAGATACTCTACTTCTTCTTTTCCAAAGGTTCATTTGTACATATTTTCAAAACACTCATGTATTCGGTGAACGCACAACCTAGCATATGCTACGCAGTTAACTAGCTTAGCAAAGCTATGGTTAATCCAACAAAGATATTTTGGAAGGCATGAAAGCATGCGTTGAGATATCTGAAAGGCCCTACAGAGTATGTATTATGGTATAGATGGACAAAGGGAGTGAATCTTCAAGGCTTCACTGATGTAGACTAGGTAGGGATACCCTCGAATAAGAAGAGCACATGAGGAGGCACCTTCAACATAGGATCAACAACAATTTCTTGCCAAAATAGGAAAGAGAGATTAATTTCACTCAGTTCAAGGGAGGTAGAGTACATGGCATCCAGTGAGGAAGCATACTACAAAATCTAGATGAGGAAGATACTTGTTGGTTTGTTTGGTAGATAGATGGATTTGAAGGTGATAAATTGGGTTAAGGATAGTTGAATCAAACTCTAAGTTAATTTACTTTTTCATGAAAGGTCAACGCATATTTATATCTAGTATCACCATCCCACATATTTTGTTTAGAGGTGGATTTTATCATTCGAGTACATTCCGAAGGAGGAGTACGACGCAAATATCTTTAAGAACGCACTGGAAAGAAGAAAATTTGAATTACACATAGCCAAGATCGATGTACCACATAATACCTTTCTTTTTGAGAGGGTGTGTTGAAATGGCTCCAAGAAACCGAACCAGAATGGGGCTTCTCATTTAATTTTCCTTTAATTAAATTGGAAGAGAAATTGTACTTTCATCTCATGACAACTTGTGTTAGTTAACTAAGTCAGGAAGACTGTGTTATGTTAGGAAATCCAAGTTGACAACTAGAGAGGAGAGATCTAGTGTTCTTGCATGATTTTAGGTGGTCCAATTATAGTTATTTGTGAGTTCTAATTAGGTAACTCAGTTAATTTTGTTAAAATCAATTTAACTAGTTCTAACTGACAGAGGAGCTACTGAGATGTCTAATGAATTAAATATGATTTAATTCACAAGTAGTGATCAATGATTTAATTGATAATTCACTATAAATAGTTGTTTCATGTTAGTTCTAAGGAAGGCCGAGTAGAGAATGACGTTAAATGAATGATAACTATTAGTTGTATAGTTATAAAAAGGTACATGTGAGTTATAGAGTCATGTGGAAGCCTATGATGCATTGCAAAATCAATTGTTAGGAATTTCCTATTTAATACATAAAAACGTTCCTCCACAAATATGTGAGGAAGGTGGGTTGACTAGAGGTTCAGAATTGGTTAAGTAATTGACTCATTTTTCCTAGATCAGAGTGAGATAGTTTGTAGAGTGCATGAGTTTTGGGGTGAGAGAAGATCATTGTATTCATTCATTATCTTGACTTTATACAATACACAAATATTGAGGTTTTACGTAGTGTGCTTTCACGAGATACATATTGTGTTATACAATTGATTGTATTTTTCTCTTACTTCTTACTTGTTACGTGATTGTGGAATCTTGTTTTTTTTTTCTTCAAATGGTATAAGGATTCAATATTTTGTTTTAGTACATCACAATATTAGATTCAATCTCGTTGTTAGATCTTATACATTTTTTAGTAGAAATATGAGTTTATTTCTTTACAATTTATGAGGTGTGTTTCAACAAGGAGAAGAAAACATGATTTTGTTTTGGTAGTAGTGGATAAACTAAGTAAGAAAACACATTTTATGCATCTCCACTCAATATTTTGAAAAACACATATTGCATGTATTTCCATGAGATATATTTTTCACTTACATGGAAGATCGAAAATAGTTATGTGACACAAATATGCTAAGTTTACTTCAAACATTTAGAAGACATTATTTGTAAGAATGTATATGAAACTCCACTTTAGTACAACTTACCATATTCAAACGAATGGTCAAACAAAAATAATAAATCAAATAGTGAAAGAGGTGTTGAGGATGTATAATATGGATCATCCCACTAATTGGGAAGATTATTTACACCTACTAGAATTTGCATACAATCATAGCTGTTAGGAATCTACTAGAATAATCACATTTGAATCTATTTAAAGGTGGAAGTGCCACATTCCTTTAAACTGGAACTAAAAAAAAGGCAAGTAGGTTGCAGGACTTGATCTTCATCATGAAAGGGAACAAGTGTTAAAGAAAATAAGACATAATTTTAAGACTTCCTATTAGTTCCTATGTCTCTTTATTGAAAAAGTATTTTCATGATAGTTGTGATGCGATTGTTTAGAACCTGCTACATGTGGAAGAGAAACAAGAGTTTGAGGTTAAACCACTACAACTATTACATCAAAAAGAGAATATGCTCTACTGGAGAATATAGCCATAGCCTAGGCTAAAGTGTAATCAAAGCATTTCTTCTCAAAGGAGTTCATCTTGGAGATGGGAGGATAAAAAGCTTGAGGCATTTAATATTTAAATTATGATAAATGTTATAATTGTGTTTACAAATGCTCTCCATCCTAGAATGGTGGAGATGTTTTAATATAATGTTAAGCATTTTGACTAAGTCAGATTACATAAAATAAAAAATAAATTAAATTAGTAAAAACGCAACTAAATAAAAGATTTATGCAATGTAATGTAAATATTTTAAGTTGGTCAAAATAAAATAAAAAAATTAAATAACGCTGTAAAAATAAAATAATAATCAACAATAAAAGATGGTATTTAAAATTCATGGTAATCATGTAGAATATAAGCTATTGAAAATGTGTAAATTAAAAAATCCTATATCTATCTTAACTCTAGATCTCCAAGCACTAAGGCTTATCAATTCTATTGGGATCCAAAGTCGAGATTTATCTTGGTTGGTTTACTTTTCTCTCTTTTAAATAAGCCATATTCCACACAAATACTATAGGTTGTATATTATCAATAACAATTATATTTATTCATATTCATTTAACCCCTAAATATGATATTAGAAATTGGAAATTTCAATTGAATAAAAATAGTTTTTAGTAACTAATTTTTAATAACATTTTATTTATAATCTATAGTTAGTTAGAGATTTTGATAAATAATAATGAATGAAAGATAAATAAATAAATTCAATTTAAATAAAAAATTGTATTAATTGTCTAATAATTATTTTCATAATGTTAAATAAATAAATAAAAATAATACTAAAATTCTGATTAAGATAACTAGTAAAATAATCTAAATTTTATTTTGTCACAAATATTCATCTAATCACTAAAATTAATAGTAAATCGTAAATCATTTCCTCTTACTTCTGGTACAAACCAGGCCTCATCCAATGAGGATTCCTTGATAATACTATTCACTGGGTAAAAAATAAGAACTTATTAAGGGATTACTTGAAATTAATTAATGGTAAATTGTGAATAGTTTTCTTTTACCTCTGGTACAAACCACGCTTGATCCAATGAAGATTCCTTCATAATACTATTCACCCAAAGTAGACAAGGGCAAAAAATAAGAGCTTATTAGGAGAATAATTAAAATTATTGAAGACTATAGACAAATAAAGTAGAGTTTACCAGGGATTGAAGAGTTGCAGGCTGTGATTTAGTTTTCATATTTAGAGGAGGACCCTTGGATGCAAGTTTTTTTCTTTCTGTCTCTTGTTGGAGAGAATGTTTTGGATCCATTAAAAAACACTATTCTCTTCCCTTTCTCCGTAATGTTTGAGTTAAACCACGATATCTATAACGTCTTCAAGATTAGGGATAAGGAGACCTGCTGAGAATAATTCCTTCACAAGCTTTTTATGCTTTTCTATTAGTACTTAACTAGGTGATGAAGTTGCTTCATTTCCTTTTTTAATATTGGGTCTCCATATATTATAAATTCAAATAAATGAAATGAAGCAATTTCATTGCCTATCTAGAGACCTTCAAGAATTATTGTGGGTTTACCCAACTCCTTAACCTTAGTTCGGAAAACGTGAAGGATATTGTGAGTTACTCAAAATATACAAAGATGTGAAAGAAAAAAGTAATTTTTACTGGTTTCAAAACACTGATTCTAGCTAGAGAGTGAACACTCATTTATGATTAGGAAACGATTCATGATTTATGTATATTCATTTGTGTAGAAAAAATAAAATGTTATATTTTGAAGACTCCTTCATAATACTATTCACCAAAAGTAGAGAAGGGTAAAAAATAAGAACTTAATAGGAGAATAATTAAAAGTATTGAAAACTATAGACAAATAAAATAGAATTTACCAGAGATTGAAGAGGTGTAGGTGATTTAGTTTTCAAGTTTAGAGAAGGACCCTTGCATGGAAGTTTTTTTTCTTTCCGTCTCTTATCTGAGTGAATGTTTTGGATCCATTAAAAAACACTATTCTCTTCCCTTTCTCCATAGTGTTTGAGTAAAACCACAATATCTATAACATCTTTAGGATTAGGGTTAAGGAGACCTACTGAGAATAATTCTTTGAAAAGCCTTTTATGCTTTTCTGTTAGTACTTAGGGAGGTGATGAAGTTGCTTCATTTCCTCCTTTAATACTAGATCTCCACACAACTTCATTGCCTAGCTCGAAACCTCCAAGAATTATTGTGGGTTTACCCAACTCCTTAACCTTAGTTCAGAAAAAGTGACAGATATTGTGAGTTTACTCAAACTCTACAAAGATGTGAAAAAAAAAGTATTTTTTACTGGTTTCAAAACACTGACTCCAGCTACAGAGTGAACACTCATTTATGATAAGGAAACGATTCATGATTTATGTATATTCATTTGTGTAGAAAAAAGAAACTGATATATTTTAACTTGTGATTTGGTAGAGGCATCTAGTACAGTAACAGGCATCCAGTACAGTAATAGAGGGCACACTAATTAGTCTCGTAATCAGACAACATTTCGATGATAACAAAACATTAACATTAGAATTAACGAAACTCCAGCTTTGCTAAGTTGACCATTAAGCATTAACGAAACTCGAGCAATGGTAGTTGTTTTTAGTTGCCTTACCGCATTGAATTGTTTTTAGTTGCATCGTTCTGCAAATTTCAACCAGATCGAATATTGAGCAGTCTACTCACTCCAGCCGCAAACTTTCACGTCAAATTTTAGTCGATCTCTGTGCCTTGTGCGAAAAATCCAAGAGATGACATCTAATTGGTAAAGATTTTTGTAAAAATTCGATGTCATTTCTGGTTCGTTTTAGAGAAGACAGAGAGATCTACAAAGTAAGCTAAAGTTGTGTGGCCGGTGATTCAAGTGAGGTGCACTCTCTCTAGTTGATTCGGTAGGTGCACTCTAAAAGGGCATTGGGCCGTTCTATCCAAGCCAATCCTCTACAATTCGTCCTAATAAGAATTATAAGAACCAAAAGACGAAATTGAATCAAATTTAGATAAATAATTATTTAATGAATTATTTCAGCATCAAAAACTTGAGAAATAAAAAGTATTGGATAATAAAATGAACATTTGTATAGAAAAGTGACCTAACAATTATTATAAGGTCAATAGATATAGATATAATGTTCAGTTGATTCAACTACAATGAATCAATAGGATTTACAATTAGAAAAGCTAATGTAGCCATACTCAATACAATGATTGAGCTTTTGTCCAACTAGTGCATGTGCTAGAGGGTTACTATATCTTAATGGGATGGAAAATATGATATGGTAAGTGGCTATAAACACCCACAACATTTATGATGGGATATGATAGACCTAGGGACGAGATGGATTGGTGAAGTGATGGGAAAATGTGGTCTTGGAATGAACTAGCCCTATAGCTTAAGGCATATGGGGTTCCTATATGAAGATGAAAAAAAGGTGCACTAGTCAATGAGTGGAGAATGAACAACAGTTCATACACATTTATGATAACTTTTCTATTACATAAATATAAAATCAATTCCAAATAAAAGATAATGGTAGTTTTATTTGAAATAACAAAATTACAGTGAATAAATTAGAGAAAAAGACTATGCCTAAGGGGATGGTCCAAAATTAACTTAAAACATCAAATGAATAGAGAAAGGAATTTTTAAATAACTATCCATTAGGTTAATGGAAAGGGGACAAGTACATAATTATTGAAGCAACCTTTCAGGATTCTCTTTCACTCAAGGAGATAATTTTTTCCAATAATAAAATAGTAGGAACAATAAAACTCCAAAATAAAAATGAGTGGAAATATAAAAATACATATAAAGATATAAACATTGAAATTTACAAAGTAAAAGAATATGCTTAGTAAAATCTAACTTCAAACCTAAAAATATTCAAGCATAGCCACATCCATAAAAACATAAATGAAACAAAATATAATAAATCTAAAGTCAAACTTGACTACTCCATAAAAGCATAAATCTTAAACTCTTTCTAAAGAAAAAACTTTGAAATAAAATGTGATAAATCTAACGTGAAACATGACACACCTCCATAGACACCTCCATAAAATCATAAAATCTTAACCTCTTTATAAAGAAAAAACTTTGAAATAAAATATGATGTATTTTTCACGGTACTATCTAGCCTTTTTTATATACAAAAGATATCAAGGAACTATATAAAAATAATACATGTGGGATAATGTGATTTCACCTTGTTATATAATAAATGTTTAAAATGTTATTTAGGTGATGATGAATGTGGGATTTACATATTTTACATAAAATTAGAGTTTATTTTCTGGTAATCTAAACATTATTAATTCGCAAAGAAACACATTCTAATTGTGTTCATGCTTCTACCTTCAAAATAAGGTTAATTATATATTTTCTAAGACGAGAAAAGCTAACAACAGTTTTATAATTTTATTTCTACGATTTATTAATACATTTAGAAAATAGTAGTCTCTATTTCAAGCCAATAAACATCACCATAGATGGTAGTGTAAGTTATGAGAGTGCTAAGGTTACATGGGGTAGGAGGATGGGTCATCTTTTGTTGGATGGTGATTCAAAGAAAACTAAACATGACTAGTGAACTCATTAGTGGACAAGTACATAATTATTGAAGCAACCTTTCAAGATTTAGTAGGAACAATAAAGCTCCAAAATAAAAATGAGTGGAAATATAGAAATACATATAAAGATATAAACATTGAAATTTACAAAGTGGAAGAATATGCTTAGTAAAAATCTAACTTCAAACCTAAAAATATTCAAGCATAGCCACATCCATAAAAACATAAATGAAACAAAATGTAATAAATCTAATGTGAAACTTGAGTATTCCATAAAAACATAAATCTTAAACTCCTTATAAAGAAAAAACTTTGAAATAAAATGTGATAAATCTAAGGTGAAACATGACACGCCTCCATAGACACCTCCATAAAATCATGAAATCTTAACCTCTTTATAAAGAAAAAACTTTGAAATAAAATATTATGTGTTTTTCACGGTACTATCTAGCCTTTTTTATATACAAAAGATATCAAGGAACTATATAAAAATAATACATGTGGGATAATGTGATTTCACCTTGTTATATAATAAATGTTTAAAATGTTTTTTAGGTGATGATGAATGTGGGATTTACATATTTTACATAAAATTAGAGTTTATTTTCAGGTAATCTAAACATTATTAATTCGCAAAGAAACACATTCTCATTGTGTTCATGCTTCTACCTTCAAAATAAGGTTAATTATATATTTTCTAAGACAAGAAAAGCTAACAACATTTTTATAATTTTATTTCTACGATTTATTAATACATTTAGAAAATAGTAGTCTCTACTTCGAGCCAATAAACATCACCATAGATGGTAGTGTAATTTATGAGAGTGCTAAGGTTACATGGGGCAGGAGGATGGGTCATCTTTTGTTGGATGGTGATTCAAAGAAAACTAAACATGACTAGTGAACTCATTATTCATCTTTGATAGTAAGATCAATTTAATATCAAATTAAATTTGATTGGGGATTTTATATATCCATGTTTTAAAATTTTAAATTGTCCCACAAAATATCATTGAAAGTTCAAATAAATTATCCAATAGAGTAATCCAATTCACAAATAGGGCTATATATTCTTATATATATTACCAACCCATTCCATGATGAAATATAGTTAAGAGGACATCGTGATATAGATAACAACTTGGTAGACTCGGTTACTTGTATACAATTATAAATGGAAAATGTTATAAATTTTAGTATGTATCTATGGACTAGACATGATACTAGGCAATTAATGATTATCTAATACAAATTTTTTCTTTTCATCATGGTGATGATTGTTTTTTCACACTTTCACTTGGAATCCTACCTCATGTTGTGATATTGTCTAATAACCTTGTCTTTCCTTTAGATGGTATGTTCTTTAAGAGTTATCGAAAAAAATGAACAAATATTTATATGTGCATTTTATTATATGAAAGGAACTAAAAAATGATGTCACAATGATAATGCTAATTTAACTATAGCATTGAGCCCTTTTATATGAGGTTTGATGATATTTTGATCTCTTTATTCCTAAATACTCTGAATTAATGTATATTTAATTTTTATATATAACATTTCCTTCTTCTAAAGAAAATATTTTTCCTAAAATTGTAATTAACCATGGATACTTTTGACTAAAAATTTACATTTCCTAAGACATATTTTCTTGTCCTAGGTTCTTCATTACTCAAGAATGGAATCACTTTTCTATTGTGGAAATGATAGTTTATATTTCCACTACATCTTCTCCTTCATTATTCAATTTAGGAAGTGGTGTTTGATGCTTTCTTAGCCTATTTTTTGAAAAAAAAAATGGAAAATGTTATGGATGACACTTGTTTCAATTAGTTTGAAACAATAACTTACTCGAATTATTTTCTTATAATTTGATATCGTCCATAGTATTTATTCTAGCTTGTTTGTTCCTTATTGTTTTAATGATAGTTGTTTGTAAGGTTGAATATTGACATATACCCAATCTCCTTAGCTAAATTATATTTAGGATCTATGTTTGCAATCTTGTTGTTTCATATGGTTCCATGTAATATTTAATTTCTTTTTTTAGTTTATGAAATTTTTTTGGTTCGGCTCTAGTTTAGGGTTTATTCCTAAAAATTTTAAATGATTTATGGCTAACTCCTTCCATTTATCACGTTCATAACAATATAGATATAAAAATGGTGTATTTTTTCTTGAGTATCATAGGTGGAGTTGTACCACCATTCTTCTAGATGTAACCATTCAAACCATAAGTAGTGCTTGTTTTTTAGAAAATAGGTAAGATATGCTATTTATTGATAATTTCAAATTTGACATTTATCTAGGGTGGTAGGATGAGCTCAAGTTGACATATGTGCCATTTTGTTTGAAGAAATACTTCTTAAATTTTTCCTTAAATTTTCCATTTTGATCACTAATAATGATCTTTGAAAACTCATGCAATTTATAAATGTTCGAGAAAAATATTTCATCTATTTTTTTTGAGAATATCAACTTTGTATACCCATGACTTGTGAATATTTGGTGATTCAATCTCAAGAAGGATTTTAGCCTTCCCATTTCACATGGGTACCCCATCAATGAAGTCCACTATTTCTTAACATTTCTAGTTTGGGCTGTGCACTAAGTTGAGAAATCATGGTCTCAGACTCTTTTCATTTTTGTTTCTTAAGAACTTACTACATTTTTCCACATATTTTCAAATTTATTTATACATACACTTTGAAAGAAATGATTGGTCTATATTATAGTAGGTTTTGGAGAATCCCACATGTACAATTTCTATTGAGACATGACACTCCTTGAGAACATTAATTTTGAATTTGAAGTAGGACCTAGATAAATTCATCCCTTATACCAAAGGATTTAGTTTCTAGATTTGAGTTTTGAATTTTGAATAGGACTATTGATTAGGCTACATATATTTGATTTGTTCAGGTATTCACTTCGAATTTCATCTAGCCATTATGGAACTATAGTTGATATTGTAAGTAATGACTGGTCTCCTTCCTTTAGTAATAAAGCATCAATTGAAACATTATCCTTTCCCATCTTATGGAGTTTTTATGTTTTATCCAACAGTTTTGGTTGTTTTTCTCATATATTTTCTTTATGTTGTAAAATTTGTTGTAGATTATTTTGATCCATACCTATAATATTTTGTTTCCATTTGGTTAGGGTATGCATGATAGAAGATATATTTTTATCATATGTTGACTTCAAAGGCTCCTGTTATTTAATTTTATTCTCTCAAAATTTATGGGATGACCATAGTGCATTAGTAAGACTCCTAATCAAAACTCGAAAGCATCACATTCAATTACAAAAGGTTGCCTATGTTGAAAACACAACTTTATTTAATATTTAAAAACATAGTTATGCCTGATCATCCCATATGAACGGATTTTTCTTTAAAATATTTCTCTAAGGAAAAATTATTTGAAATAAATTGAAGGTAATATCGACTCAATGATAAAAATCATCTTAATCTAGAGATGTTAGTGGGTTCAAGTCATTCTTTTATTTCCTTGATATTATTAGGATATACTCTTAATAATTCTTTGGATATTATGTTTCCAGGATACTCTAATTCTTATTTTCCAAAGATTCATTTAGAGATATTTACATAAAACTAATATTCTTCTAGTACATTGAGAAATTATTGCATATGTTTGAGATGTTCCTTCCATGTTTTACTATATACTAGCATATCATCAAAGAAAAATAGTAAGAAAATCCTGAAGTATTGTCAAAATTCTTCATTCATGGTGGCCTTGAAGGTCTCTAGAGAATTGGTTAACTCAAAATGAATTACCTTAAATTCGTGATTACCTTCATGAGCATGGAAGGAAATATTTGCAATATTATCTAATCTTATTTTGATTTTGTAGTATCTATATCTTCAGTCCAATTTTTAAAATATTCGGCTACATTAATTCATCTAACATTTCAATTGAAAAGGGCATAAGAAGAATTTCTTAATCATTATCTTATTCAATCATTTATAATATACATATATTCTAAATAATTCATCATTTTTGAAAACTACAATCACTAAAGAAACATAGGTACTCTCACTCTTTCTAATGATACGAAATTTTAAGAGATCCTTGACCATTCCTTCTATTTAAGTTTCTCGACGATGTGAATATCTATATGGCTTGATATTGAAAGTTGATCGAGACTTATGCAGGAAAAAATACATAAATAAACAAAACTGCAGAGATGGACAAGGAATACCACTTCATTTCATTAATATAAAATACTAAAAAAATAGTTAACATAATGGAAGACAAACTAGCTTTCACAATGATAGCTTATCTATGAGAAGAGATGTTATGGCTACATGTGTATAAATTGTGTTAAAAAGAGGCTCAAGGGAATTTTTGTTATTGATCAATAAGAGAAAACCATAGAAATCCAAAACCCTAACCTGAGGAGATGTAACACCGAGATTTTATGGAAACCATTGGGTTTAGTTGGGCAACCAACATGGAGGGGTCATAACTTGGCCATATTATCTCTATTTGGTGCGTATGATACCTCGTTCGAAATATAACTTCGGTGACTACAACTCCTAATATAATTTATTTTAAATTTTTGTAGTAATCATAACCAAAAACGTTGTTTAGGGCCCCAAATGGCTCCGAAATTTAGGGACCCAAAAAAATTCTAAAAATAGTAAATGGGAAAACTGATGAAAATGATTAGGCCTAATAGGTGGGTGGCCAACAATATCCACCTCGACCATTCCTACCACCTTAGGAATAAATGGTCCCCATTGCATACAAAGCCTCCATGAGGTAGGGAAAATTCTATTGAACCTTATCCCTAGTTAACAACTTTCCCTGGTGAAGGTATTGACAAGCATTGACAACTGGAAACAATTGGATCTTCTATTGGAGAGTGATTTTAAGCTATGTGTCGAGGATCTGATTAGTTGTAGCCTATTCAATGCAATATGGATTTAACTGTGTTGGGGTGAGTTGTTCTGTAATGTCGAATCTGTCAAATAATGGTGGAAGGTATGGCTGAAGTCTACCCACGTTGAACACTAGGTGAACACTTAGGAATGGTAGAATGATAAGCTCAAAAAAATTGCCTCCTATGGCCTTGGTAATGGTATATGGGCCATATCAGAGTGGCATAACTTGTCGTGGGGTCCATAGAGGTGCTCCTTCTAAAAATATAACCACACCTTGTCACCCACCTCGAAGCGATGTGACACCCGATGATGATCATGTTGTTGCTTGTACTTAGCACTAGCTCTGTCCAAAATGTCATGAACCTCTTAGTAGATGCATTGAATGAAATTAATGATAATGTGTATGATCATCCTTTTCATGATGTTGGTCTATCCATTGGTTTATGGATGGAAAATAGTGGACGCAGTGTGCTTGGTGTCCAACATCGACCAGAGACTACACTAAAATGTACTAGGGAACCTACTATCTTGATTTGAGATGATAGATTGTGGGATCCCAAAGTGCACCCACACTCGTTCAAAGAAGAGTTTAGGAGTGGATTCTATTGTGATATTCTTCTTATAGGATTCCTTAATGGCCATTTTTGACAATCTATCGACGCCCAAAAAGCCTCGGTCACTTCCATGGTTAGTAGAAGGATGACCCGACATGTAACGAGTGGAGATGTATTCCGAACGTCGACTAGGGGTAGGTAGCAGAGTATAAATACCTTGCTTCTTGATGGTTGTTTTGGAAATGTCGCATGTAGGTGAATATCTGATTTACTTCCTGATATTTTGTCAAATTTTTATCAAATAGAAATAATTCTGTAGTATTGCCACTATGTTCTCTACCCAAAAATGCCCATCAACCCAACTGTAGTGCACCTCCCAAAAAATCTTGGCATGCTCGATTGAAGGAACACAAAGGTGTCTCAGGTGACATAGCAGTGCATTATGGAGGTCAGCAATTGGAATTTTCTTACCTACCAAGAGTGTCTTATATGTGTGGCCAAATTTTGGATCGCTTTTTTAGAGAAGTGACCAACCAAAATTCTTGTGCCAACAAGAGTAAGACATAGTGGTTAGTGCCACGATAGATGGTCGGCTGAGGGAGCTAACAACATTATTGGCATTGCCCTTCTTCTACTTGATTTTCAAATGACATTGTTTCACGTATATGGACCACTTATGATGAAAATCGTTTTGGAACTTTGTTTTTGTTTGTATGAATTACACGGGTCAGCGATTTGTGTGGATTAGAGTTTCCTTCCCCAAAATCTAATTATTCCATTGTTGGAAAGGCTTCATAAAGGATATTTACGAACTATGTTGGAAAGTGTCTCACTGTGATATCCCATTTCAATGCTCGTGTTGAGTAAGGACTACCCAAATAGCATAGTCAAAGGCATTTTTCACGACCTTGAATTGTTTCTTCAACTCTAATAGTGTGAGCACTAGTGCAGAGGAGAGATGATGTTTTGACTCTATGACCGCCTTCTCTTGATACTCAGACCAAAATAAATTTTCATTCGCTTCTCCCTTGGTCAGTTGACTCAAGGGCCAACTGATATTAGAGAATGCCAACAGGAATGTGTAGTAGAAATTTGTAAGACCCAAAAAATTGTGGAGCTCTATTAGAGTGGTTGGGGCTGGAAAATCCTGAATTACTTGGATCTTGGTTGGATCAACATGCACCCCCTGCTCATCAGTCATGTATCACAAATACTGAACCTCGATAATGGCAAAAGTGTGTTTCTCCAAATTGCCACACAACTTGTGTTTCTACACTATTTGGAGGACCTGTCGAATGTGGTAGAGGTGCTCTTCCCAAGTAAAAAAGTTAAGACATCACATATAGAAAGGTATGGAGCTTTAGTTACTGCAATCCCTTGAACACTATTGGCTTGACGGGTGGTGACCCACGTTCAGAGTTAGTGCATAACCAAAATAACCCTCTTACTGCAGGGCCTTTCGGCAATGGCGTACTTGCGGAGGCCAAAGTCTCACTTGAAGCAGTATGAAGGGGTGCTAAAACTAAGTTTCAACACCCTGAGAGAGAATTAAATGAAGTGGGTGGCCTTAGATCTATTTATTAACACACTCTTTTACGTACTAGAAACTGTAACGAGAAACCGTAAACAGAAAACTTACCGAGAAGCCCTAGGTCAACTTACACAAGATAAACTTGCATGCACAGAGGTAGTAGATATGCAATCCCTTTAAACATTCTAACAAGATGATATTCAGCCCTTACAACACTAGATCCATGCAATTAGCATTCATGTTCACAGTAAAACACATACGCAACCGATCCAATCACATGTATTATAAATCATAAGCATGAAACAGAAATCATGAGCAGACACAGATCAGAGAAACATATTGAGATGCATTTATTACTCAAAGTTACCCAAAACATATGTTTACTCATCATATGTTCTTAGAAACCTTTTACAGTCTAGAGAAACCCTTACAATTATTCAGATCTACTCGTGCACACAACCAGTGGGGTCCGCACACAGTCGGACAAAGGTCTCCATGCACACAACCAATAAGAGAATTTTACACACAAAATCTTACACATATTCTCTTGAGAGCTTAACAATTCATCAAATCTTACAAAAAATGCTCTATCCGACTTGATCTAGACTTCTAGTTATACCTTCCGCTCAAGCTCATACTATGGTCCTCAAACCGTGGTTTGAGACCGATAGTTTGCACATTAGCCCAATTACAATGCATGAATGGGATTTGAACCATCCCAAAGCCCCTTGAATCTTCATAGCACACTACACAGGACTAAAAAATACAAAAATTACTATGAGTGAGCCCCAAAAATGCAGTCCTAAGGGGTCATGCTCCAACAATTCCCCAAAACAGTCTTGTGAGTTGTCTTAAGTCAGAGAGGCATTAGGTTCTTTATATTCATATTTAGATCCCCGATGGCGGTGTTAAAGGGTGCAAGGATGCTTTCACTCTAATCAATAGCACTCTGAGCCGTGTCGACCAAATTCAGAGAGCTAAGACCTTCTACTCCAAGGTTGATGCTCTGGTATGTCGAGCTGATGCCTTGAATCATGACAACCCTTAATGCACCATTTTCTCTAAGAAAAATATTAAAAAATGCAATTAAATTTCCGAGAGAGATAATAATTAAGCTAAAATTTTGGAAATTAACCCCTTAGAATACACGTAATGATGGTGTTCATCATAATGTAGCAAAGACAATAATGATATTTCTAGTGGGAGATCGATATCATATTGTATTGAGTCTCCACATGAAGGAGAGTCCATATGATATGTGGAAGGGCTTAAAATATCTATATCATAATCATAACAACCATAGGAAGTTGGCAATAAAATACAAGTTAAGGAATAAAAATGTAGAAGGGAGACAGGATCCAAAAATACTTGAAGAAGTTCACTCAATGTCGAGATGAGTTTGGAAGTGTGAAGATAATTGTTGTCACAGATGATTTGGTGAGCGTAGATCTTTTATGCCTTCCCAAGAGCTGGTATAGTCAATAGGACTCTATGAATGGGAGGGAGAAGCTATCAGATTGGGAGCGACTACGGTCTGATCACGCACAAGAAGAAATTTGGTAGAGCAGCAAGTATGGATCCTCATCAAAGACTGATGATGATGAGAGTTGGGCCTTTGTTGTAAAGGAAAATAAAGGAGAAGGTAAGGTGTCCCATTCCAAATTGGAGTCTAGCAAGGTAGCCAAGAAGCGATACTTGTCAAAAGAAAAATGTTTCAACTGTCATGAGAATGGAAAATATGCCACAAATTGTCCACAAAATAATACTAGCAAGAAGGTGTATGAGCATAGGTATATGGGCCATATCAGAGTGGAAGTAAACCCATAGAGAGTCCTCTAACAGGGAACTCGAGGAAGTAGGATGCTACTTCAGGAAAATTACGAGATGCTACGATGTACTGGTATCTTGTGGGTTAACTCATGTATTTGGTGAACGCACAACCCAACATATGCTACGCAGTTAACTAGCTGAGCAAAGCTATGGTTAATCCTACAAAGATATTTTGGAAGGCATGAAAGCATGTGTTGAGATATCTGAAAGGCCCTACAGAATATGTATTATGGTATAGATGGACAAAGGGAGTGAATATTCAAGGCTTCACTGATGCAGACTAGGCAGGGATACCCTCGAACAGGAAGAGCACATCAGGAGGCACCTTCAACATAGGATCAACAACAATTTCTTGGCACAATAGGAAAGAGAGATTAATTTCACTCAGTTCAAGGGAGGTAGAGTACATGGCATCGAGTGAGGAGGCATACGACAAAATCTGGATGAGGAAGATACTTGTTGGTTTGTTTGGTAGGTAGATGGATTTGAAGGTGATAAATTGGGTTAAGGATAGTTGAATCAAACTCTCAGTTAATTTAGTTTTTCATGAAAGGTCAAAGCATATTGATATCTGGTATCACCATCCCACATATTTTGTTTAGAGGTGGATTTTATCATTAGAGTACATTCCGAAGGAGGAGTACGACGCAAATTTCTTGACGAATGCACTGGAAAGAAGAAAATTTGAATTACATATAGCCAAGATCGATGTACCACATAATACCTTTCTTTTTGAGAGGGTGTGTTGAAATGGCTCGAAGAAATGGAACCAGAATGGGGCTTCTGATTTAATTTTCCTTTAATTAAATTGGAAGAGAAATTTTACTTTCATCTCATGACAAATTGTGTTAGTTAACTAAGTCACGAAGACTGCGTTATGTTAGGAAATCCGAGTTGACAGGTAGAGAGGAGAGATGTAGTGTTCTTGCATGATTTTAGGGGGTCCAATTATAGTTATTTGTGAGTTCTAATTAGGTAACTCAATTAATTTTGTTAAAATCAATTTTACTAGTTCTAACTGAGAGAGGAGCTACTGAGACATCCAATGAATTAAATATGATTTAATTCACAGGTAGTGATCAATGATTTAATTGATAATTCACTATAAATAGTTGTTTCATGTTAGTTCTAAGGAAGGCCGAGTAGAGACAGACGTTAAATGAATTATAACTATTAGTTGTATAGTTATAAAAAGGTACATGTGAGTTATAGAGTCATGTGGAAGCCTATGATGCATTGCAAAATCAATTGTTAGGAATTTCCTATTTAATACATAAAAACGTTCCTCCACAAATATGTGAGCAAGGTGGGTTGACTAGAGGTTCAGAATTGGTTAAGTAATTGACTCATTTTTCCTAGATCAGAGTGAGACAGTTTGCAGAGTACATGAGTTTTGGGGTCAGAGAAAATCATTGTATTCATTCATGATCTTGACTTTATACAATACACAAATATTGAGGTTTTAGGTAGCGTGCTTTCCCGAGATACATATTGTGCTATACAATTGATTGTATTCTTCTCTTACTTGTTACATGATTGTGGAAATTTTTTTTTTTTCATATGTTAGAAGGATTCAATATTTTGTTTTAGTACATTACAATATTAGATTCAATCTCGTTGTTAGATCTTATACATTTTTTAGTAGAAATATGAGTTTATTTCTTTAGATTTTATTAGGTGTATTTCAACAAGGAGAAGAAGACATGACTTTGTTTTGGTAGTAGTGGATAAACTAAGTAAGAAAACACATTTTATGCATCTCCACTCGACATTTTGAGCAACACATATTGCATGTATTTTCATGAGATATATTTTTCACTTACATGAAAGATCAAAAATAGTTATGTGACACAAATATGCTAAGTTTACTTCAAACATCTAGAAGACATTATTTGTAAGAATGTATATGAAACTCCACTTTAGTACAACTTACCATCTTCAAACAAATGGTTAAACAAAAATAATAAATCAAATAGTGAAAGAGGTGTTGAGGATGTATAATATGAATCATCCCACTAATTGGGAAGATTATTTACACCTACTAGAATTTGCATACAATCATACATGTTAGGAATCTACCAAAATAATCACATTTGAAGCTATTTAAAGGTGGAAGTGCCACATTCCTTTAAACTGGGACTAAACAAAAGGAAAGTAGGTTGCAGGAGTTGATCTTCGTCATGAAATGGAACAAGTGTTAAAGAAAATAAGACATAGTTTTAAGACTTCCTATTAGTTCCTATGTCTCTTTATTGAAGAAGTATTTTCATGATAGTTCTGATGCGATTGTTTAGAACCTGCTACATGTGGAAGAGAAAAAAGAGTTTGAGGTTAAACCACTACAACTATTACATCACAAAGAGAATATGCTTTGCTGGAGAATATAGCCATAACCTAGGCTAAAGTTTAATAGAAGCATTTGTTCTCAAAGGAGTTCACCTTGGAGATGGGAGGTAAAAAGCTTGAGGCATTTTAGTATTTAAATTAAGATAAATGTTATAAATGTGTTTACAAATGCCCTCCATCCTAGAATGGTGGAGATGTTGTAATATAATGTTAAGCATTTTGACTAAGTCAAATTACATAAAATAAAAACTAAATTAAATTAATAAAAAGCCAACTAAATAAAAGAGTAATGCAATGTAATGTAAATATTTTAAGTTGGTCAAAATAAAATAAAAGAATTAAATAACCCTATAAAAATAAAATAATAATCAACAATAAAAGATGGTATTTAAAAGTCATGGTAATCATGTAGAATATAACCTATTGAAAATGTGTAAATTAAAGAATCCGATATCTATCTTAACTCTAGATCTCCAAGCACTAAGGCTTATCAAATCTATTGGGATCCAAAGTCAAGATTTATCTTGTTTGGTTTATTTTTCTCTCTTTTAAATAAGCCATCTTCCACACAAATACTATAGGTTGTATATTATCAATAACAATTATATTTATTCATATTCATTTAACCCCTAAATATCATATCAAAAATTGGAAATTTCAATTCAATAAAAATAGTTTTTAGTAACTAATTTTTAATACCATTTTATTTATAATCTATATTTAGCTAGAGATTTTAATAAATAATAATATATGAAAGATAAATAAATAAATTTAATTTAAATAAAAAATTGTGTTAATTGTTTAATAATTATTTTCATAATTTTAAATAAATAAATAAATATAATACTAAAATTCTGATTAAGATAACTAGTAAAATAATCTAAATTTTATTTTGACACAAATATTTATCTAATCACTAAAATTAATAGTAAATCGTGAATCATTTCCTCTTACTTCTAGTACAAACCAGGCCTCATCCAATGAGGATTCCTTGATAATACTATTCACTGGGTAAAAAATAGGAACTTATTAAGGGACTACTTGAAATTAATTAATAGTAAATTGTGAATAGTTTCCTTTTACCTCTGGTACAAAACAGGCTTGATCCAATGAAGATTCCTTCATAATACTATTCACCGAAAGTAGACAAGGGTAAAAAATAAGAGCTTATTAGGAGAATAATTAAAATTATTGAAAACTATAGACAAATAAAGTAAAATTTACCAGGGATTGGAGAGCTGCAGGCTATGATTTAGTTTTCATATTTAGAGGAGGACCCTTGCATGGAAGTTTTTTTTCTTTCCTTCTCTTGTTGGAGTGAATGTTTTGGATCCATTAAAAAACACTATTCTCTTCCCTTTCTCTGTAGTGTTTGAGTGAAACCACAATATCTGTAACGTCTTCAGGATTAGGGATAAGTAGACCTGCTGAGAATAATTCCTTCACAAGCTTTTTATGTTTTTTTGTTAGTACTTAGCTAGGTGATGAAGTTGCTTCATTTCCTCTTTTAATATTGGGTCTCCATATATTACAAATTCAGATAAAGAAAATGAAGCAATTTCATGCCTAGCTAGAAACCTTCAAGAATTATTGTGGGTTTACCCAACTCCTTAACCTCAGTTAGGAAAACTTGATAGATATTGTGAGTTACTCAAACTCTACAAAGATGTGAAAGAAAAATGTATTTTTTACTGGTTTCAAAACATTGATTCCAGCTAGAGAGACACTCATTTATGATTAGGAAACGATTCATGATTTATGTATATTCATTTGTGTAGAAAAAATAAACTGATATATTTTGAAGACTCCTTCATAATACTATTCACCAAAAGTAGAGAAGGGTAAAAAATAAGAACTTAATAGGAGAATAGTTAAAAGTATTTAAAACTATAGACAAATAAAGTAGAGTCTACTAGAGATTGAAGAGGTGCAGGTGATTTAGTTTTCAAATTTAGAGGAGGACCCTTCAATGGAAGTTTTTTCTCTTTCCGTCTCTTATCTGAGTGAATGTTTTGGATCCATTAAAAAACACTATTCTCTTCCCTTTCTCCATAGTCTTTGAGTAAAACCACAATATCTATAACATCTTTAGGATTAGGGTTAAGGACACTTACTGAGAATAATTATTTCAAAAGTCTTTTATGATTTTCTGTTAGTACTTAGGGAGGTGATGAAGTTGCTTCATTTCCTCATTTAATACTCGATCTCCACATATTAGAAATTTAGATGAAGGAAATGAAACAACTTCATTGCCTAGCTCGAAACGTCCAAGAATTATCGTGGGTTTACCCAACTCCTTAACCTTAGTTCAGAAAAAGTGACAGATATTGTGAGTTTACTCAAACTCTACAAATATGTGAAAGAAAAAAGTATTTTTTACTGGTTTCAAAACACTAACTCCAGCTAGAGAGTGAACACTCATTTATGATTAGGAAACGATTCATGATTTATGTATATTCATTTGTGTAGAAAAAAGAAACTGATATATTTTAACTTGTGATTTGGAAGAGGCATCTAGTACAGTAATAGGAATCCAGTATAGTAATAGGAGCACACTAATTAGTCTCGTAATCAGACAACATTTCGATGATAACAAAACATTAACATTAGAATTAACAAAACTCCAGCTCTGCTAAGTTGACCATTAAGCATTAACGAAACTCGACCAATGGTAGTTGTTTTTAGTTGCCTTATCGCATTGAATTTTTTTTAGTTGCATCGTTCTGCAAATTTCAACCAGATCGAATACTGCGCAGTCTACTCACTCCAGCTGCAAACTTTCACGTCAAATTTTAGTCGATCTCTGTGCCTTGTGTGAAAAAGCCAAGAGATGACATCGAATTGGTAAAGAATTTTGTAAAAATTCGATGTCATTTCCGGTTCGTTTTAGAGAAGACAGAGAGATCTACAAAGTAAGCTAAAGTTGTGTGGCCAGTGATTCAAGTGAGGTGCACTCTCTCTAGTTGATTCGGTAGGTGCACTCTCTCCCACTCAAATTTCGCTGTTGATGCCAACATAACATCACAACACGATATTGAATGGAGTGAATTCGAAGGCTATTGAGAATGTGATTCGAAGGCAAGTTCGTTCATTCTATGGGCATTCTGGTCTCCTCCGAGTGGCTAATAGCCGTAATGAAAGATGCTGGCTTTAGAGGGATCTAAGATGCATCTTAATATATAATTTTTTAAACATTTATATATATTTTACATTTTAAAGTGTTAAAAGCGCATTGGGCCGTTCTATCCAAGCCAATCCTCTATCCAAGCCAATCCTCTCTACAATTCGTCCTAATAAGAATTATAAGAACCAAAAGACGAAATTGAATCAAATTTCATAGAGTCAATTATATTATATTCATGTTAGATAAATAATTATTTAATGAATTATCTCAGCATCAAAAACTTGAGAAATAAAAAGTACTGGATAATAAATTGAACATTTGTATAGAAAAGTGACCTCACAATTATTATAAGGTCAATAGATATAGATATAATGTTCAGTTGATTCAGCTACAATGAATCAATAGGATTTACAATTAGGAAAGTTAATGTAGCTATAGTCAATACAATAATTGAGCTTTTGTCCAACTAGTACATGTGCGAGAGGGTTACTATATCTTAATCGGATGGAAAGTATGATAGGGTAAGTGGCTATAAACACCCACAACATTTATGATGGGATATAATAGACCTAGGGACTAGATGGATTGGTGAAGTGATGCGAAAATGTGGCCTTCTAATGAACTAGCACTATAGCCTAAGGCATATGGGGTTTCTATATGAAGATGAAAAAAAGGTGCACTAGTCACTGAGTGGAGAATGAACAACAATTCATACAAATTTATGATAACTTTTCTATTACATAAATATAAAATCAATTCCAAATAAACGATAATGGTAGTTTTATTTGAAATAACAAAATTACAGTGAATAAATTAGAAAAAAAGACTATGCCTAAGGGGATGGTCCAAAATTAACTTAAAACATCAAATGAATAGAGAAAGGAATTTTTAAATAATTATCCATTAGGTAAATGGAAAGGGGACAAGTACATAATTATTGAAGCAGCCTTTTAGGATTCTCTTTCGCTTAAGGAGATAATTTTTTTCTAATAATAAAATAGTAGGAACAATAAAGCAACAAAATAAAAATGAGTGGAAATATAAAAATACATATAAAGATATAAACATTGAAATTTACAAAGTGAAAGAATATGCTTAGTAAAAATCTAACTTCAAACCTAAAAAGATTCGAGCATAGCCACATCCATAACAACATAAATGAAACAAAATGTAATAAATCTAACGTGAAACTTGACTACTCCATAAAAACATAAATATTAAACTCTTTATAAACAAAAAAAATTTGAAATAAAATGTGATAAATCTAACGTGAAACATGACACACCTCCATAGACATCTCCATAAAATCATAAAATCTTAACCTCTTTATAAAGAAAAAACTTTGAAATAAAATATGATGTGTTTTTCATGGTACTATTTAGCCTTTTTTATATACAAAAGATATCAAGGAACTATATCAAAATAATACACGTGGGATAATGTGATTTCACCTTGTTATATAATAAATGTTTAAAATGTTATTTAGGTGATGATGAATGTGGGATTTACATATTTTACATAAAATTAGAGTTTGTTTTCAGGTAATCTAAACATTATTAATTCGCAAAGATACACATTCTAATTGTGTTCATGCTTGTACCTTCAAAATAAGGTTAATTATATATTTTCTAAGAGAATTAAAGCTAACAACATTTTTATAATTTTATTTCTATGAATTATTGATACATTTAGAAAATAGTAGTCTCTATTTCAAGCCAATAAACATCACCATAGATGGTAGTGTAAGTTATGAGAGTGCTAAGGTTACATGGGGCAGGAGGATGGGTCATCTTTTGTTGGATGGTGATTCAAAGAAAACTAAACATGACTAGTGAACTCGTTATTCATCTTTGATAGTAAGATCAATTTAATATCAAATTGAATTTGATTGGGGATTTTATATATCCATGTTTTAAAATTTTAAATTGTCCCACAAAATATCAATGAAAGTTCAAATAAATTATCCAATAGAGTAATCCAATTCACAAATAGGGCTATATATTCTTATATATATTACCAACCCATTCCATGATGAAATATAGTTAAGAGGACATCGTGGTATAGATAACAACTTGGTAGACTAGGTTTCTTGTATACAATTATAAATGGAAAATGTTAGAAATTTTACTATGCATCTATGGACTACACATGATACTAGGCAATTAATGATTATATAATACAAATTTTTGCTTTTCATCATGGTGATGATTGTTTTTTCACACTCTCACTTGGAATCCTACCTCATGTTTCGATATTGTCTAATAACCTTCTCTTTCCTTTAGATGGTACGTTCCTTAAGAGTTGTCGAAAAAAATGAACAAATATTTATATGTGCATTTTATTATATGAAAGGAACTAAAAAATGATGTCACAATGATAATGCTAATTTAATTATAGCATTGAGCCCTTTTATATGAGGTTTGATGATATTTTGATATCTTTATTCCTAAATACTCTTAATTAATGTATATTTAATTTTTATATATAACATTTCCTTCTTCTAAAGAAAATATTTTTCCTAAAATTGTAAGTAACCATGGATACTTTTGACTAAAAATTTACATTTCCTAAGACATATTTTCTTGCCTTAGGTTCTTCATTACTCAAGAATGGAATCAATTTTCTATTGTGGAAATGATAGTTTATATTTCCACTACATCTTCTCCTTCATTATTCAATTTAGGAAGTGGTGTTTGATGCTTTCTTAACCTATTTTTTGAAAAAAAAAATGGAAAATGTTATGGATGACACTTGTTTCAATTAGTTTGAAACAATAACTTGAATTATTTTCTTATAATTTGATATCATCCATAGTATTGATTCTAGCTTGTTTGTTCCATATTGTTTTAATGATAGTTGTTTTTAAGGTTGAAGATTGACGTATACCCAATCTCCTTAGCTAAATTATATTTAGGATCTATGTTTGTAATCTTGTTGTTTCATATGGTTCCATGTAATATTTAATTTCTTTTTTTAGTTTATGAAATTTTTTTGGTTCGGCTCTAGTTTAGGGTTTATTCCTAAAAATTTTAAATGATTTATGGCTAACTCCTTCCATTTACCAAGTTCATAGCAATATAGAGATAAAAATGGTGTATTTTTTCTTGAGTATGATAGGTGGAGTTGTACCACCATTCTTCTAGATGTAATCATTCAAACCATAAGTAGTGCTTGTTTGTTAAAAAATAGGTAAGATATGCTATTTATTGATAATTTCAAAATGACAATTATCTAGGGTGGTAGGATGAGCTCAACTTGAGATATGTGCCATTTTGTTTGAAGAAATACTTCTTAAAATTTTCGTTAAATTTTCCATTTTGATCACTAATAATGATCTTTGAAAACTCATGCAATTTGTAAATGTTTGAGAAAAATATTTCATCTATTTTTTTTGAGAATATGAACTTTGTATACGCATGAATTGTGAATATTTGGTGATTCAATCTCAAGAAGGATTTTGACCTTCCCATTTCACATGGGTACCCCATCAATGAAGTCCACTATTTCTTATCATTTCTAGTTTGGGTTGTGCACTAAGTTGAGAAATCATGGTCTCAAACTCTTTTCATTTTTCTTTTCTTAAGAACTTACTACATTTTTCCACATATTTTCAAATTTATTTATACATACACTTTGAAAGAAATTATTGGTATATATTATAGTAGGTTTTGTAGAATCCCACATGTACAATTTCTATTGAGACATGACACTCCTTCAGAACTTTAATTTTGAATTTGAAGTAGGACCTAGATAAATTCATCCCTTATACCAAAGGATTTATTTTCTCCATTTGAGTTTTGAATTTTGAATAGGACTATTGATTAGGCTACATATACTTGGATTGTTCAGGTATTCACATCGAATTTCATCTAGCCATTATGGAACTATAGTTGATATTGTAAGTAATGACTAGTCTCCTTCCTTTCGTAATAAAGCATCAACTGAAACATTATCCTTTCCCATCTTATGGAGTTTTTATGTTTTATCCAACAGTTTTGGTTGTTTTTCTCATATATTTTCTTTATGTTGTAAAATTTATTGTAGATTATTTTGATCCATACCTATAATATTTTTTTTCCATTTGGTTAGGGTGTGCATGATAGAAAATATATTTTTATCATATGTTGACTTCAAAGGCTGCTGTTATTTAATTTTATGCTCTCAAAAGTTATGGGATGACCATAGTGCATTAGTAATACTCCTAATCAAAACTCGAAAGCATCACATTCAATTACAAAAGGTTTCCTATGTTGAAAACATAACTTTATTTAATATTTAAAAACATCGTTATGCTTGATCATCCCATATGAACGGATTTTTCTTTAAAATATTTCTCTAAGGAAAAATTATTAGGGCATAACCAATTATTTGGGAATAATTTGAAATAAATTGAAGGTAATATCGACTCAATGATAAAAATCATATTAATCTAGAGATGTTAGTGGGTTTAAGTCATTCTTTTATTTCCTTGATATTATTAGGATATACTCTTAATAATTCTTTGGATATTATGTGTCTAAGATACTCTACTTCTTATTTTCCAAAGATTCATTTAGACATATTTGCATAAAACTAATATTCTTCTAGTACAGTGAGAAATTGTTGCATATGTTTGAGATGTTCCTTCCATGTTTTACTATATACTAGCATATCATCAAAGAAAAATAGTAAGAAACTCCTAAAGTATTGTCAAAATTCTTCATTCATGGTGGCCTTGAAGGTCTCTAGAGAATTGGTTAACCCAAAATGAATTACCTTAAATTCCTCATTACCTTCATGAGTATGAAAGGAAATATTTGAAATATTATCTAATCTTATTTTGATTTTGTAGTATCTATATCTTCAATCCAATTTTGAAAATATTTTCCTACATTAATTCATCTAAAATTTCATCTGAAAAGGGCATAAGAAGAATTTCTTAATCATTATCTTATTCAATAATTTATAATATACATATAGTCTAAATAATTCATCATTCTTGAAAACTACAATCACTAAAGAAACATAGGTACTCTCACTCTTTGTAATGATACGAAATTTTAAGAGATCCTTGACCATTCCTTCTATTTAAGTTTCTCGATGATGTGGATATCTATATGGCTTGATATTGAAAGTTGATCGAGACTTATGCAGGAAAAAATACATAAATAAACAAAACTGCAGAGGTGGAAAAGGAATACCACTTCATTTCATTAATATAAAATACTAAAAAAATACTTAACATAATGGAAAACAAACTAGCTTTCACAATGATAGCTTATCTATGAGAAGAGATGTTATGGCTACATGTGTATAAATTGCGTTACAAAGAGGCTCTAGGGAATTTTTGTTATTCATCAATAAGATAAAACCATAGACATCCAAAACCCTAACCTGATGAGATGTAACACCGAGAGTTTATGGAGAGCATTGGGTTTAGTTGGGCAACCAACATGGAGGGGTCATAACTTGGCCATATTATCTCTATTTGGTGCGTATGATACCTCGTTCAAAATATATCTCCGATGACTACAGCTCCTAATGTAATTTATTTTAAATTTTTGTAATAATCATAACCAAAAACGTTGTTTAGGGCCCCAAATGGCTCCGAAAGTTAGGGACCTCAACCATTCCTACCAGCTTAGGAATAAATGGTCCCCATTTCATACAAAGCCTCCATGAGGTAGGAAAAATTATATTGAACCTTATCCCTAGTGAAAAACTTTCCCTGGTGAAGGAGTTGACAAGCTTTGACAACTCGATACAATTGGATCTTCTATTGTCGAGTGATTTTAAGCTATGTGTCGAGGATCCGATTAGTTGTAGCCTTTTCAATTCAATATGGATTTAACTGTGTTGAAGTGAGTTGTTCTGTAATGTTGGATCTGTCAAATAATGGTGGAAGGTATGGCTGAAGTCTACCCACGTTGAACACTAGGTGAACACTTAGGAATGGTAGAATGATAAGCTCAAAAGAATTGTCTCCTATGGCCTTGGTAATGGTATATGGGCCATATCAGAGTGGCATAACTTGTCGTGGGGTCCAGAGGGGTGCTCCTTCTACAAATATAATCACACTTTGTCGCCCACCTCGAAGGTCTGACACCCGATGATGATCATGTTGTTGCTTGTACTTAGCACTAGCTCTATCCAAAATGTCATGAACCTCTTGGTAGATGAATTGAATGCACTTAATGAAGTTGTTCGCCTTGTCAAATTTAGAGTGGACATGATTCAAATATTCTTGAGTAGCCACAAATGACATGGCTACAATAATGGGACATAGTGGCTAGAATCCCAAGCCCGCCTGCAAGGGGTTGTGGTCATTCGAGTTGTGGCCATTATAGATATGTTGTAAATAGCGGAGGCTTTGATCCCATGTTCCTGGATGATTTGAGTTGTACATGCACTTAATGTGTACGATCATCCTGTTGATGACGTCAGTCTATCCATCGGTTTATGGATGGAAAGAAGTGGACGCAGTGTGCTTGGTGTCCAACATCGACCAGAGACTACACTAAAATGTACTAGGGAACCTACTATCTTGATTCGAGATGATAGATTGTGGCATCCCAAAGTGCATCCACACTTGTTAAAATAAGAGTTTAGTAGTGGATTCTATTGTGATATTCTTCTTATAGGATTCCTTAATGGCCATTTTCGAGAATCTATCGATGACCAAAAAAACTCAGTCACTTCCAAGGTTAGTAGAAGGATGACCCGACATGCAACCAATGGAGATGTATTCTGAACGTCGACTAGGGGTAGGTAGCAGAGTATAAATACCTTGCTTCTTGATGGTTGGCTTGGAAATGGCACATGTAGGTGAATATCTGATTTACTTCGTGATATTTTGTCAAATTTTTAGCAAATAGAAATAATTCTGTAGTACTGCCACTATGTTCTCTACCCAAAAATGCCCATCAACCCAACTGTAGTGCACCTCCCAAAAAATCTTGGCATGCTCGATTGAAGGAACACAAAGGTGTCTCAGGTGACATAGCAGTGCATTATGGAGGTCAAAAATTGGAATTTTCTTACCTACCAAGAGTGTTTTATATGTGTGGCCAAATTCTGGATCGCTTTCTTAAAGAAGTGACCAACCAAAATTCTTGTGCCAACAAGAGTTAGACATAGTGGTTAGCGCCACGATAGATGGTCGGCTGAGGCAGCTAACAGTATTATTGGCATTGCCCTTCTTCTACTTGATTTTCAAATGACATTTTTTCACATATATGGACCACTTATGATGAAAATTGTTTTGGAACTTTGTTTTTGTTTGTATGAACGACACGGGTCAGCGGTTTGTGTGGATGAGAGTTTCCTTCCCCAAAATCTAATTATTCCATTGTTGGAAAGGCTTCATAAAGGATATTTACGAACTATGTTGGAAAATGTCTCACTATGATATCCCACTCAATGCTCGTGTTGAGTAAGGACTACCCAAATAGCATAGTCAAAGGCATTTTTCACGACCTTGAATTGTTGCTTCAACTCTAATAGTGTGAGCACTAGTGCAGACGAGAGATGATGTTTCGACTCTATGACCGCCTTCTCTTGATACTCAGACCAAAATAAATTTTCATTCGCTCCTCCCTTGGTCAGTTGACTCAAGGGCCAACTGATATTAGAGAATGCCAACAGGAACGTGCAGTAGAAATTTGTAAGACCCAAAAAATTGTGGAGCTCTATTAGAGTGGTTGGGGCTAGAAAATCCTGAATTACTTGGATCTTGGTTGGATCCACATGCACCCCCTGCTCATCAATCATGTATCACAGATACTGAACCTCGATAATGAAAAAAGTGTGTTTCTCCAAATTGCCACACAACTTGTGTTTCTACACTATTTGGAGGACCTGTCGAATGTGGTAGAGGTGCTCTTGCCAAGTCAAAAAGTTAAGACATCCAATATAGAAAGGTATGGGGCTTTCGTTATTGCAATCCCTTGAACACTATTGGCTTGACGGGTGGTGACCCACGTTCAGAGTTAGTGCATAACGAAAATAACCCTCTTACTATAGGGCCTTTCGGCAATGACATACTTGCGGAGGCCAAAGTCTCACTTGAAGCAGTATGAAGGGGTGCTGAAACTAAGTTTCAACACCCTGAGAGAGAATTAAATGAAGTGGGTGGCCTTAGATCTGTTTATTAACACACTCTCTTACATACTAGAAACTGTAACCAGAAACCGTAAACAGAAAACTTACCGAGAAGCCCTAGGTCAGCTTACACAAGATAAACTTGTATGCACACACGTAGTAGATATGAAATCCCTTTAAATATTCTAACAAGATGATATTCAGCCCTTACAACACTAGATCCATGCAATTAGCATTCAAGTTCACAGTAAAACACATATGCAACCGATCCAATCACATGTATTATAAATCATAAGCATGAAACATAAATCATGAGTAGACACAGATCAAAGAAACATATTGAGAGTAATTTATTACTCAAAGTTACCCAAAACATATATTTACTCATCATATGTTCTTAGAAACCTTTTACAGTCTAGAGAAACCCTTACAATTCTTCAGATCTACTCGTGCACACAACTAGTGGGGTCCACACACAGTGAGACTAAGGTCTCCGTGCACACAACCAATCAGAGCATTTTACGCACAGAATCTTACACATATTCTCTTCAGAGCTTAACATTTCATCAAATCTTACAAAAAATGCTCTATCCGACTTGATCTAGACTTCTAGTTATAACTTGGTGATGGTGTACAACCCGTATCGGAGCGGGCAAAGCTTGCGATGAGGTCCAGTGAGGCGCTCCTTCTACAAATGCAGCCATACTTTGTCGCCCACCTGGAAGTTGTGTGGTACCCGGTGTTGATCATGGCACTGCTTGTACTTCGCATTGGCTTTGTCCAATATATCATGAACCTATTGGCGGATGTGTTGAATGCGCTCGATGAAGCTACTTGCTTTGTCAACTTCAGACTGGACGTTCGCTAAATCGGCCTGAGCAGTTGCAAATGGCATGGCTACGTCAATGGGACATAGTGGCTGGAATCCAAACCCACCTGAAAGGGGCTATGGCCAATTGAACTGTGGAGAGCCCGGTTATAACTATGTTGTACATAGTGGAGGCTCTCGTCCCATGTGCGTGGATGCTTTGAATTGTACATGCGCAGAATGTGTACAATCATTCTGTTGATGACCTCTGTCTGGCCATTTGTTTGGGGATGGAAAGCTGTGGACTTGGTGAGCTTTATGTCAAACATTGACCAGAGGCTGGACCAAAATGTGCTGAGGAACCTGCTATCTCGATCTGATATCATAGACCGTGGGATCCCAAAGTGTATCCATACTCATTCGAAGAAGAGTTTAGCAGTAGCTTCTGCTGTGATATTCTTCTTACAGGCCGCCATAATGGCCATCTTCGAGAATCTGTTGACGACCACGAAAACACAGTCATTGCCATTCTTAGTAGAGGGCAGGCCCGACATGTAATCCATGGAGATGGATTCCCAAGGTTGACAAGGGGTAGGTAGTGGAGTATATAGGCCTTGCTTCTTGATGGTCGGTTTGGCAATGGCACAAGCAGTGTAGGATCTGATGTGCTTCTCGACATCCTTTCGAAGGTTCAGCCAATAGAAATACTTTTGTAGTATTGCTACTGTTTTCTTGACCCCGAAATGCCCAACGACTTAACTGTAGTGTGCTTCCCATATCATCTTGGCATGCTCGCTTGAAGGAACACAAAGGTGTCCCAGGTGACATAAAAGTGCATCTTGAAGGTGAAAATTTGGAACTCGCGTGCCCCCCAAGAGTTCCTTGTAAGTGTGGCCGAATTCTGGGTCACTCTCATAGAGAAGCGGCCAATCAGAAGTCTCGTGCCCACAAGAGTTGAGCATGGTGGTGAGCGCCACGATCGGTGGTCGGCTGAGGCAGTCTGCAACATTATTGGTGCTACCCTTCTTGTACTTGATGTTCAATTGAAACTGTTGCAGATATGTGGACCACTTATGATGGCGATCATTCTGCAACTTCCCTTCTGTCTGTATGAACTGCAGGGGCCGGTGGTCTCTGTGGATGATTGTTTCCTTCCCCAAAATTTAATGCTTCCATTGTCGACAGGCTTGCACAATGGAATACATTTCTTTATCATAGGTGGGATACTTGCGAACTGTCTTAGACAATGTCTCACTGTGATATGCCACTGGATGTCCCTGTTGAGTAAGAACTGCCCCAATAGCATAGTCAGAGGCATCTGTCTCAATCTCAAATGGCTGCTGCAAGTCTGGTAAGGTGAGCACTGGGGCAGAATAGAGGCGATTTTTAAATTCTTTGAACACCTTCTGTTGAGGTTCCGACCAAAAGAATTTTGCTCTCGCTCCTCCTTTGGTGACTTGACTCAATGGCCAAGTGATATGAGAGAATCCTAACATGAATCTGCAGTAGAAATTAGCAAGACCCAGAAAGTTGCGAAGCTTTGTTATAGTGGTCGGGGCTGGCCAATCCTGAATGACTTGGATCTTGGCTGGATCCACATGCAGCCCCCTTTCATCAATAATGTATCCCAGATATTGAACCTGGGTCATGCCAAACGTGCACTTCTCCAGATTGGCACACAACTTGTGTTGCCGCAGTGTTTGGAGGACTTGTCGGATGTGATGAAGGTGCTCTTCCCAAGTCTTGCTGAAGATCAGAATGTCATCCAAGTACACCACTACGAATGAGTTGGTGAATGGCCGCAAGATGTCGTCCATCATCCTCATGAAGGTTGCGGGAGCATTCGTCAACTCGAAAGGCATGACCAGCCATTCAAAAAGGCCTTCCTTGGCTTTGAAGGCAGTCTTCCACACATCAGAGGGTTCAATTGGTACCTGGTGATACCCAGACTTCAAGTCGATCTTACTGAAATATTTTGCACCTTGGAGTTGGTCCCGAAGGTCATCAATCCATGGGATTGAGTGCCTATTCAGTGTGATCTTGTTCGGCACCCGTCGTCAATACGAGTCTCCGTCCCATCCTTCTTCTGTACCAACATGATCGGACTCCCACAGGGTGATGAACTTGGTCTGATGTGACCTTTCTGCAACAGCTCCTGAATCTGCCTCTTGATTTCATCATTTTCCAGAACAGAGCACCGATATATTGGTCCATTGGGTAGCGACGCACCTAGGGTCAGATCAATCGGGTGCTTGAACAGACAGTGCAGAGGAACCCCTGTGGGCGAGGTGAAGATTTCCCCGTACTCCTCCACAACCTTATCCATTTGTTGTTGTCGTGCAGAGGGGCCCTGTCTGGCGATCGTGGCCACAGTCTTCTTCTTGCTCTAGGGACGGATCATCAGGAAAACAAATTTCCTGGTTTGGGAAATGAGCTTACTGCATTGTTTTGTAGTAACCAAAGAGATAGTCGTAGGAGGTGGTACCTCTACTATCCTGTACAACTTATTTCCCAAAGTAATAATAACAGCACGAGGTCGAGACTCATACATAGCATGACGCTTCCACAAGTATGGTTGTCCCAATAATACATAAGAAACATCAATAGGAGCAACGTCACATAATACCTCATCCGCGAAGGGCTTGATGCTATAGGGAAGGTGGCACTGCTGGCTGACACGGAGATCTCGTCCTTGGTGAAGCCACCCGATGGTGTATGGATGTGGGTGAGCTGTGGTCGGCAAGCCCAATTGCTTCACGGCGTCTGCTGAAATGAGGTTCTTTTGGCTCCCATTATCGACAATGAACTGTACAGGGGAGCCCTTTACCCACATCTGGGAGTGGAAGAGACGTTCCTCCTCCTCTGGATCTTCCGGTTCCTCCTTCTGGACCTTTGTAGTGGCAACAGTGGCGTTGGGCTCCGCATCAATAATCTGTTTCCCTTTTTCATTCCCCTTTTCAGGTTCCGATTCGGAGTCGGAGCATGCATCTGACTCAGAAGCCCTCATCTCGGCCACTAGCGACTGCTTGGCCCGACACTCACTTGTGTTGTGAGTGGAGCTCTTATGGAACTCACACCACTTTCCCGTGTCCTTCTTTGGCTTTACGGTGTTGTTCTTGTCTTGTGGCTTTGACGGGTTGTCTTTAGCCGCCATGCTCTGTCCTTTGTTCTATGGTTTGGAAGCACCTTTTCCTTGCTTTTGATTCGCAGATCCAAAGTCTCGCTTCTTCTGTTTGAATTTCTGCTCAATCTTGGCAGCATACCGGTATGCCGTACCAAGCGAGGAGATGTCGAGGAACTCCATTTCCTCCCGAATGTATCTGTGCAGACAACTGCGATACTTTAGCACCAAATGTTTCTCTGAATCTTTGATACCCAACTTTGTGCGCAGGGTATGGAACAGATTCGTCAGCTCGTGCACATCTTGATCCCTTCGTTGTCGCAGCGTGGTCCATTGTATGTACTTGTCCTCATAGCTCCCCACGGGATAGTACTGTTCCTTGACGGCGTCTCGGAAAGAATTCCAAGTTGGTACGGCCGAGAACAGAGAGGGTTCTGTCTGGTCCTTGTTCTCACAGTAGGTTTCCCACCAGTCCTTAACATGGGGGTAGCTTTGAGGAGTGCAAAAATAATCTTCTCCCGGTCTGAAAAGTCATGAACCGAGAAATATCCTTCTAACAGATTCAACCATTTATCTACAGCATCTGCGTCTATTTGACCCTCAAATATGGGAATGTCAAAATTTACTTGTACCTTAAAAGGAGTCGTGCCTCCAGAGTGGCTGCTGGATGCAGATGCGCCGCCGGTGGGTAGCCGTTGAAGGATCTGAGCAAAGTTATCCATCATCGCGTTCCTTTGTTTTTCGAGGGCCTCCTCGAGCAATATTTTGATAGGATCTCCTACTCCCTCATCTTTCTTTTTGTCCCCCATGGGCGTCCGTCGAGGTTTGCGAGGCTGATCTTGCAAAGGTTCCACTAGATCAAGCCCTCGCTCCTTATACCCCGACCTCGTTGGGGAAATGCAAAGAAGGATCGAGAAAAAGCAGATCGTTCTGATACCACTGATCTAGATTTATGTAGGAATGCAACAGAATAAACATATAACCATAAATACAGAGATGTAGCAGAATTAACACTTCATTTCATTAATATCAAAGAACCGAAATTTGCTTACAGATAGAATGGAAATAAAACTAGCTAGGGCACTGGTAGCTATCTCTGAGAAGATATGTGGTGGCTACAAGCCTCTGAACTGAGTTACAATGAGGCTCGAGGGCCTATTTATTATTGAGAAACAATGGAGAACTTTAAAAATCCCAAAAAACTAACCCTAGGAGATGAAGTGCCAAAACTATGGGCCCTGTTTGGGTAAATTGGTGTTTCCACTTCCGAGGGACGTAACTTTGGCATACTATCTCCGTTTGACACACATGATACATCATTAGAAAGCTCTATCCGAGGACTACAACTTTCGGGATGAATTGGATGATCCAATTCACTGGTAAAACAATACCCAAAAAACGTCATTTAGGGCCTTAAAATGGCTCCGGAAGTTCACGACCCGAAAAACTACTAAAAATGGTAAGTTATGGCGAAACTGAAAAACCGAAAGAGACAATGGTGGGGGCCAAAGTGGAATAGGCGGGTGGCCACCAATATCCACCTGGATGAGGCATTAGGTTCTTGATATTCATATTTAGATCCTCGATGGCGGTGTTAAAGGGTGCAAGGATGCTTTCACTCTGATGAATAGCACTCTGAGCCGTGTCGACCAAATTCAGAGAGCTAAGACCTTCTACTCCAAGGTTGATGCTCTGGTATGTCCAGCTGATGCCTTGAATCATGACAACCCTTAATGCACCATTTTCTCTAAGAAAAATATGAAAAAATGCAATTAAATTTCCGAGAGAGATAATAATTAAGCTAACATTTTGGAAATTAACCCCTTAGAATCCACGTAATGATGGTGTTCATCATAATGTAGCAAAGACAATAATGATATTGCTAGTGGGAGATCGATATCATATTGTATTGAGTCTCCACATGAAGGAGACTCCATATAATATGTGGAAGGGCTTAAAATATCTATATCATAATCATAACAACTATAGGAAGTTGGCAATAAAATACAAGTTTAGGAATACAAATGTAGAAGGGAGACAGGATCCAAAAATACTTGAAGAAGTTCACTCAATGTCGAGATGAGCTTGGAAGTGTGGGGATAATTGTTGTCACAGATGATTTGGTGAGCCTAGCTCTTTTATGCCTTCCCAAGTGCTAGTATAGTTAATAGGACTCTATGAATGGGAGGGAGAAGCTATCAGATTGGGAGTGACTACGGTCCGATCACGCACAAGAAGAAATTTGGTAGAGCAGCAAGTATGGATCCTCATCAAAGACTCATGATGACGAGAGTTGGCCCTTTGTTGTAAAGGCAAATAAAGGAGAAGGTAAGGTGTCCCATAACAAATCGGAATCTAGCAAGGTAGCCCAGAAGCGATACTTGTCAAAATAAAAATGTTTCAGCTATCATGAGAATGGAAAATATGCCACAAATTGTCCACAAAATAATACTAGCAAGAAGGCGTATGAGCATAGGTATATGGGCCATATCAGAGTGGAAGTAAACCCATAGAGAGTCCTCTAACAGGGAACTCGAGGAAGTAGGATGCTACTTCAGGAAAAGTACGAGATGCTACGATTTACTGGTATCTTGTGGGTTAACTCATGTACTTGGTGAACGCACAACCCAGCATATGCTACGCAGATAACAAGCTGAGCAAAGCTATGGTTAATCCTACAAAGATATTTTGGAAGGCATGACCACATGCGTTGAGATATCTGAAAGGCCGTACAGAGTATGTATTATGGTATAGATGGACAAAGGGAGTGAATCTTCAAGGCTTCACTAATGCAGACTAGGCAGAAATAACCTCGAACAGGAAGAGCACATCACGAGGCACCTTCAACATAGGATCAACAACAATTTCTTGGCACAATAGGAAAGAGAGATTAATTTCACTCAGTTCAAGGGAGGTAGAGTACATGGCATCGAGTGAGGAGGCATACGACAAAATCTAGATGAGGAAGATACTTGTTGGTTTGTTTGGTAGATAGATGGATTTGAAGGTGATAAATTGGGTTAAGGATGGTTGAATCAAACTCTCAGTTAATTTAGTTTTTCATGAAAGGTCAAAGCATATTGATATCTGGTATCACCATCCCACATATTTTGTTTAGAGGTGGATTTTATCATTAGAGTACATTCCGAAGGAGGAGTACGACGTAAATATCTTGACGAACGTAGTGGAAAGAAGAAAATTTGAATTACATATAGCCAAGATCGATGTACCACATAATACCTTTCTTTTTGAGAGGGTGTGTTGAAATGGCTCCAAGAAACGGAACCAGAATGGGGCTTCTGATTTAATTTTCCTTTAATTAAATTGAAAGAGAAATCGTACTTTCATCTCATGACAACTTATGTTAGTTAACTAACTCACAAAGACTCTGTTATGTTAGAAAATCCGAGTTGACAAATAGAGAGGAGAGATGTAGTGTTCTTGCATGATTTTAGGGGGTCCAATTACAGTTATTTGTGAGTTCTAATTAGGTAACTCAATTAATTTTGTTAAAATCAATTTAACTAGTTCTAACTGAGAGAGGAGCTACTGAGACGTCCAATGAATTAAATATGATTTAATTCATAGGTAGTGATCAACGATTTAATTGATAATTCACTATAAATAGTTGTTTCATGTTAGTTCTAAGGAAGGCCGAGTAGAGACCGACGCTAAATGAATGATAACTATTAGTTGTATAGTTATAAAAAGGTACATGTGAGTTATAGAGTCATCTGGAAGCCTATGATGCATTGCAAAATCAATTGTTAGGAATTTCCTATTTAATACATAAAAAAGTTCCTCCACAAATATGTGAGCAAGGTGGGTTGACTAGAGGTTCAGAGTTATAAGAACCAAAAGACGAAATTGAATCAAATTTCATAGAGTCAATTATATTATATTCATGTTAGATAAATAATTATCAATAACAATTATATTTATTCATATTCATTTAACCCCTAAATATCATATCAAAAATTGAAAATTTCAATTCCATAAAAATAGTTTTTAGTAACTAATTTTTAATACCATTTTATTTATAATCTATAGTTAGTTAGAGATTTTAATAAATAATAATATATGAAACATAAATAAATAAATTTAATTTAAATAAAAAATTGTGTTAATTGTTTAATAATTATTTTCATAATTTTAAATAAATAAATAAATATAATACAAAAATTCTGATTAAGATAACTAGTAAAATAATCTAAATTTTATTTTGACACAAATATTTATCTAATCACTAAAATTAATAGTAAATCGTGAATCATTTCCTCTTACTTCTGGTACAAACTAGGCCTCATCCAATGAGGATTCCTTGATAATACTATTCACTCGGTAAAAAATAAGAACTTATTAAGGGACTACTTGAAATTAATTAATAGTAAATTGTGAATAGTTTCCTTTTACCTCTGGTACAAACTAGGCTTGATCCAATGAAGATTCCTTCATAATACTATTCACCGAAAGTAGACAAGGGTAGAAAATAAGAGCTTGTTAGGAGAATAATTAAAATTATTAAAAACTATATACAAATAAAGTAAAATTTACCAGGGATTGAAGAGCTGTAGGCTATGATTTAGTTTTCATATTTAGAGGATGACCCATGGATGGAAGTTTTTTTTCTTTCCTTCTCTTGTCGGAGTGAATGTTTTGGATCCATTAAAAAACACTATTCTCTTCCCTTTCTCTGTAGTGTTTGAGTGAAACCACAATATCTGTAAAGTCTTCAGGATTAGGGATAACGAGACCTGCTGAGAATAATTCCTTCAGAAGATTTTTATGCTTTTCTGTTAGTACTTAGCTAGGTGATGAAGTTGCTTCATTTCCTCTTTTAATATTGGGTCTAAATATATTACAAATTCAGATAAAGAAAATGAAGCAATTTCATGCCTAGCTAGAAACCTTCAAGAATTATTGTGGGTTTACCCAACTCCTTAACCTTAGTTAGGAAAACTTGATAGATATTGTGAGTTACTCAAACTCTACAAAGATGTGAAAGAAAAAGGTATTTTTTACTGGTTTCAAAACACTGATTCCAGCTAGAGAGTGAACACTCATTTATGATTAGGAAACGATTCATGATTTATGTATATTCATTTGTGTAGAAAAAATAAACTGATATATTTTGAAGACTCCTTCATAATACTATTCACCAAAAGTAGACAAGGGTAAAAAATAATAACTTAATAGGAGAATAATTAAAAGTATTTAAAACTATAAACAAATAAAGTAGAGTCTACCAGAGATTGAAGAGGTGCAGGTGATTTAGTTTTCAAATTTAGAGGAGGACCCTTGCATGGAAGTTTCTTTCCTTTCCGTCTCTTATCTGAGTGAATGTTATGGATCCATTAAAAAACACTATTCTCTTCTCTTTCTCCATAGTGTTTGAGTAAAACCACAATATCTGTAACATCTTTAGGATTAGGGTTAAGGAGACGTACTGAGAATAATTATTTCAAAAGTCTTTTATGCTTTTCTGTTAGTACTTAGGGAGGTGATGAAGTTGCTTCATTTCCTCCTTTAATACTGGATCTCCACATATTATAAATTCAGATGAAGGAAATGAAACAACTTCATTGCCTAGCTCGAAACCTCCAAGAATTATCTGGGTTTACCCAACTCCTTAACCTTAGTTCAGAAAAAGTGACAGATATTGTGAGTTTACTCAAACTCTACAAAGATGTGAAAGAAAAAAGTATTTTTTACTGGTTTCAAAACACTGACTCCAGCTAGAGAGTGAACACTGATTTATGATTAGGAAACGATTCATGATTTATGTATATTCATTTGTGTAGAAAAAAGAAACTGATATATTTTAACTTGTGATTTGGAAGAGGCATCTAGTACAGTAATAGGCATCCAGTACAGTAATAGAGGAGCACACTAATTAGTCTCGTAATCAGACAACATTTCGATGATAACAAAACATTAACATTAGAATTAACAAAACTCCAGCTCTGCTAAGTTGACCATTAAGCATTAACGAAACTCGACCAATGGTATTTGTTTTTAGTTGCCTTACCGCATTGAATTGTTTTTAGTTGCATCGTTCTGCAAATTTCAACCAGATCGAATACTGCGCAGTCTACTCACTCCAGCCGCAAACTTTCACGTCAAATTTTAGTCGATCTCTGTGCCTTGTGTGAAAAAGCCAAGAGATGACATCGAATTGGTAAATAATTTTGTAAAAATTCGATGTCATTTGCGGTTGATTTTAGAGAAGACAGAGAGATCTACAAAGTAAGCTAAAGTTATGTGGCTGGTGATTCAAGTGAGGTGCACTCTCTCTAGTTGATTCGGTGGGTGCACTCTCTCCCACTCAAATTTCGCTGTTGATGCCAACATAACATCACAACACGATATTGAATGTAGTGAATTCGAAGGCTATTGAGAATGTGATTCGAAGGCAAGTTAGTTCATTCTATGGGCATTCTGGTCTCCTCCGAGTGGCTAATAGCCGTAATGAAACACGCTGGCTTTAGAGGGATCTAAGATGCATCTTAGTATATAATTTTTTGAACATTTATATATATTTTACATTTTAAATTGCTAAAAGGGCATTGGGCCGTTCTATCCAAGCCAATCCTCTCTACAATTCGTCCTAACAAGAATTATAAGAACCAAAAGACTAAATTGAATCAAATTTCATAGAGTCAATTATATTATATTCATGTTAGATAAATAATTATTTAATGAATTATCTCAGCATCAAAAACTTGAGAAATAAAAAGTGTTGGATAATAAATTGAACATTTGTATAGAAAAGTGACCTAACAATTATTATAAGGTCAATAGAAATAGATATAATGTTCAGTTGATTCAACTACAATGAATCAATAGGATTTACAATTAGGAAAGCTAATGTAGCTATAGTCAATACAATAATTGAGCTTTTGTCCAACTAGTGCATGTGCGAGGGGTTACTATATCTTAATGGGATGGAAAATATGATAGGGTAAGTGGCTATAAACACCCACAACATTTATTATGGGATATAATAGACCTAGGGAGGAGATGGATTGGTGAAGTGATGGGAGAATGTGGCCTTGGAATGAACTAGCCCTATAGCCTAAGGCATATGGGGTTCCTATATGAAGATGAAAAAAAGGTGCACTAGTCAATGAGTGGAGAATGAACAACAATTCATACACATTTATGATAACTTTTCTATTACATAAATATAAAATCAATTCCAAATAAAAGATAATGGTAGTTTTATTTGAAATAACAAAATTACAGTGAATAAATTAGAAAAAAAGACAATGCCTAAGGGGATGGTCCAAAATTAACTTAAAACATCAAATGAATAGAGAAAGGAATTTTTAAATAACTATCCATTAGGTAAATGGAAAGGGGACAAGTACATAATTATTGAAGCAACCTTTCAGGATTCTCTTTCACTCAAGGAGATAATTTTTTTCCAATAATAAATTAGTAGGAACAATGAAGCTCCAAAATAAAAATGAGTGGAAATATAAAAATACATATAAAGATATAAACATTGAAATTTACAAAGTGGAAGAATATGCTTAGTAAAAATCTAACTTCAAACCTGAAAAGATTCGAGCATGTGAAACTTGACTACTCCATAAAAAAATAAATCTTAAACTCTTTATAAAGAAAAAACTTTGAAATAAAATGTGATAAATCTAAGGTGAAACATGACACACCTCCATAGACACCTCCATAAAATCATAAAATCTTAACCTCTTTATAAAGAAAAAACTTTGAAATAAAATATGATGTGTTTTTCATGGTACTATCTAGCCTTTTTTATATACAAAAGATATCAAGGAACTATATCAAAATAATACATGTGGGATAATGTGATTTCACCTTGTTATATAATAAATGTTTAAAATGTTATTTAGGTGATGATGAATGTGGGATCTACATATTTTACATAAAATTAGAGTTTGTTTTCAGGTAATCTAAACATTATTAATTCGCAAAGAAACACATTCCAATTGTGTTCATGCTTCTACCTTCAAAATAAGGTTAATTATATATTTTCTAAGACAAGAAAAGCTAACAACATTTTTATAATTTTATTTCTACGATTTATTAATACATTTAGAAAATAGTAGTCTCTATTTCAAGCCAATAAACATCACCATAGATGGTAGTGTAAGTTACGAGAGTGCTAAGGTTACATGGGGCAGGAGGATGGGTCATCTTTTGTTGGACGGTGATTCAAAGAAAACTAAACATGACTAGTGAATTCATTATTCGTCTTTGATAGTAAGATCAATTTAATATCAAATTGAATTTGATTGGGGATTTTATATATCCATGTTTTAAAATTTTAAATTGTCCCACAAAATATCAATGAAAGTTCAAATAAATATCCAATAGAGTAATCCAATTCACAAATAGGGCTATATATTCTTATATATATTACCAACCCATTCCATGATGAAATATAGTTAAGAGGACATCCTGCTATAGATAACAACTTGGTAGACTCGGTTTCTTGTATACAATTATAAATGGAAAAGGTTAGAAATTTTACTATGTATCTATGGACTAGACATGATACTAGTCAATTAATGATTATCTAATACAAATTTCTGCTTTTCATCATGGTGATGATCATTTTTTCACACTCTCACTTGGAATCCTACCTCATGTTGTGATATTGTCTAATAACCTTCTCTTTCCTGTAGATGGTATGTTCTTTAAGAGTTGTCGAAAAAAATGAACAAATATTTATATGTGCATTTTATTATATGAAAGGAACTAAAAAATGATGTCACAATGATAATGCTAATTTAACTATAGCATTGAGCCCTTTTATATGAGGTTTGATGATATTTTGATCTATTTATTCCTAAATACTCTTAATTAATGTATATTTAATTTTTATATATAACATTTCCTTCTTCTAAAGAAAATATTTTTCCTAAAATTGTAAGTAACCATGGATACTTTTGACTAAAAATTTACATTTCCTAAGACATATTTTCTTGTCCCAGGTTCTTCATTACTCAAGAATGGAATCACTTTTCTATTGTGGAAATGATAGTTTATATTTCCACTACATCTTCTCCTTCATTATTCAATTTAGGAAGTGGTGTTTGATGCTTTCTTAACCTATTTTTTGAAAAAAAAAATGGAAAATGTTACGGATGACACTTGTTTCAATTAGTTTGAAATAATAACTTACTCGAATTATTTTCTTATAATTTGATATCGTCCATAGTATTGATTCTAGCTTGTTTGTTCCTTATTGTTTTAATGATAGTTGTTTGTAAGGTTGAAGATTGACATATACCCAATCTCCTTAGCTAAATTATATTTAGGATCTATGTTTGTAATCTTGTTGTTTCATATGGTTCCATGTAATATTTAATTTGTTTTTTTAGTTTATGAATTTTTTTTGGTTCGGCTCTAGTTTTGGGTTTATTCCTAAAAATTTTAAATGATTTATGGCTAACTCCTTCCATTCACCAAGTTCATAACAATATAGAGATAAAAATGGCGTATTTTTTCTTGAGTATCATAGGTGGAGTTGTACCACCATTCTTCTAGATGTAACTATTAAAACGATAAGTAGTGTTTGTTTGTTAGAAAATAGGTAAGATATGCTATTTATTGATAATTTAAAATTTGACATTTATCTAGGGTGGTAGGATGAGCTCAAGTTGAGATATGTGCCATTTTGTTTGAAGAACTAATTCTTAAATTTTTCCGTAAATTTTCCATTTTGATCACTAATAATGATCTTTGAAAACTCATGCAATTTGTAAATGTTTGAGAAAAATATTTCATCTATTTTGTTTGAGAATATGAACTTTGTATACCCATGAATTTTGAATATTTGGTGATTCAATCTCAAGAAGGATTTTAACCTTCCCATTTCACATGGGTACCCCATCAATGAAGTCCACTATTTCTTATCATTTCTAGTTTGGGCTGTGCACTAAGTTGAGAAATCATGGTCTCAAACTATCTTCATTTTTGTTTCTTAAGAACTTACTACATTTTTCCACATATTTTAAAATTTATTTATACATACACTTTGAAAGAAATGATTGGTATATATTATAGTAGGTTTTGGAGAATCCCACATGTACAATTTCTATTGAGACATGACACTCCTTGAGAACTTCAATTTTGAATTTGAAGTAGGACCTAGATAAATTCATCCCTTATATCAAAGGATTTAGTTTCTCCATTTGAGTTTTGAATTTGGAATAGGACTATTGATTAGGCTATATATATTTCGATTGTTCAGGTATTCACTTCGAATTTCATCTAGCCATTATGGAACTATAGTTGATATTGTAAGTAATGACTCGTCTCCTTCCTTTCATAATAAAGCATCAATTGAAACATTATCCTTTCCCCTCTTATAGAGTTTTTATGTTTTATCCAATAGTTGTGGTTGTTTTTCTCATATATTTTCTTTATGTTGTAAAATTTATTATAGATTATTTTGATCCGTACCTATAATATTTTGTTTCCATTTGGTTAGGGTATTGTTGTAGCCGCTACAACACCACCCAAAATTTTGGGTATATTTAAAATTTCGGGTTCCCCCTCTGCTCGCCTAGGCGCTAAAGTCTTTCACCTAATCCGAATCAACTCCATCCTAGCGACCTATCCCCAACCCCTCATGAGTTGTCGCGTCACCATGACTTGATGTTGTCGCTGCAATCACGCCATGTGTGGGAGGGATCAACCGACATGCGACCGAATACTCGTATCACAGTCGCGTCATGTGTAATGAGCTTGCCATACATACTTTTAAATGGGAAAACTTTTGTTTGTTAACAATTAAAGGCCCTGTCACTGTAGGTCATTAAGCATGTGGTTTGAATACCTCTGTTACATTTGCTAGTCTCATATGTTTTATCTGTGGGCACCATTATCAAAGAATAATTATGATTGTCGTAATGTTATACACAGGTCGACCCCATGGGTAACAGACTCCTCAGTCGTGTCGCGACATCGAGGGAAATGAAATTGAGCTCAACGACGAGGCAAAAGTTGCGGAGCAAGGGAGGAGGAGGAGCAAGTGACCAGTACTGTTAAAAAGAGAATAATGTGATATGTGTCGATCAGAGAAAGAACCTTTTGTGTCACCAACGTAGAAGGTGTTATTCATTAGTGCACACCAGAATTATGGAGATCCTGCACGATGCCAGCTCCGTGTCGATGTCTGTATACAAAAGAACATTTGTCGCCATTTCGACAAGTCTAGCATTAATTATGGCCCGATGAACAAAGCAAACTCAAGAGATCTCCCTGAGGAGTGACATTCTCATTCAAGGCGTTCTCGTGCCAAGTGGCAGTGCGAAAGCATATGTGTTGGTGTGGCAAGCCAACGACAGAGTTTTCAAACATGTGAGCGCACCCTTTGGAAGCAACATGTATGGATCTTAAGCTGCATAGTGTGGAATTAATTACGCTGCAAGGAGTACAACGTGGAGCAATAAAATGGCCTTACAGTCCTAGTCGCCTTTACGCTTCCATATCCATAAAGTTTGTGTATGTGGGACCTTATGAGATGGACAATGTTAGATTGAACCTAAAGGGTCATGTTTAAATGCATACGCCTTTTGTAGCTAGGCGCATTGATGCATATGCAAAGAGGGCCTCCAAAACCACCAGATGGAAAGGGTTCATATCAAAAGAGGCATTAATGTGGTTTGAAACATCTTTCAAAACAAGCAGCCTTCGTACTATGAGGTAAAGCAAATTAAAGCTACGCTCGAAGCACATAGGTTTAAAACCATAAGTTATCTTGGAGTAAAACCATGTGAAAACATTGCAAGGAGCGCACATCCCATGGACCAAAGTGATGTTGCACATTTAAAACCAAGGCGCAAAGTAATATAGTGTTTTTAATATAGTGTCTAAAAACATATATAATTGGTGGATCGAAACAATATGGAAAACACATTGCACTTGCGCCTAAATATCTTTATGGCGAACATAGTAAAGCATGGGGGCGGAGTTGAGTCTTTAGAGAAGATATAAAACATTTGCAAAAGGGTGTTTTTTAAATTATGAAGGGCGCACATTCGATTGGGAAGGGTGATGTTGTTATATAACAAAATCAAAGTGCAAACCCATGGCAAACATGCGATGGTCAAAGTTACGTTTGATATGCGGATCACAACTATATGTAGTCCAACGTGGCATAGCGCCAGCGTGCAATATGGACGTTGCATGGAGCTGTCAACTTTACGTATCAAGCCCAATGCCAAACGTTTGATATCCGCGTTGCATGAAGCCTACGTTCAATAAGCCAGCTAGAGTTAAGGTTCTGAATCGACAAGATTGCTGCAATTATTTCTCTAATGTTGACTGTCTGAGGCGCACCATCCAGAGGCAGGAAGGAAAGATATCATAAAATATTACAAATGAATTCAAATATCGAAACTTATATTCAAAGCATGGGGCGGAGTTTGACTTTTAGAGGAGATATATTTATGTATATTTAACGGTCTAAATGTCGTGCATGGCGCGTTGGAACTACGTTCTATACGGTGCAATTCTCATATAATTTCACAATCATATAAGGCCGCCATGCAAACAACTAGCACCATATAACTTTATGCTGAAGCGTGGATCAATGGTGCAGTTATATTAGGTGACCGAATTAAAATGCAAATCAGAACTATACGAAAACGCATGACAGGTTGGTTCAAATATGTCTTGGCGGGTTGTTTGATCTATCAAACGTTATAACAGCATGTTATGGTGCGTACAGATGGATGCATGAATACGTGGAGTTTTCGACCATAGTGAAACAACGTGGAGCCCAACGTTGCATGGCGAAAGAATGCGCACACACGCTGCAGGGAGCCCAAGATTTCGATGGCAAATTGTCGACCTGCACTAAAAGGTTTGAAGCCGATATAGTTCACGATTCAGAGCAGTGTTTACGCGTGGCAGCAAGATGTTACAATACGTGGATTGGTCTAACTGCATGGGTGTAATTGTCGACGCGTCCATCTCCAAGTTGCATGGCAACTGTCATAAACAAGACTGTGCGTTTATGGTAAGTATAGTAGGATATCGTGCAGAAATAGAATATGAATGATTTATGTTGACTTCTGCAGCCTCGATGGCGATATTCCAGGAGTGAATCGCTCTTCAGATCTGCTGTGTTCACCATATTTAGAAAAATGCTATCGTTACAGACTCGTTGGAGGTTGAATTTCCGAGACTGCCATTACTGACTACATTGAGCTGTCTTCACAGAGCTCAATCTTCGATGATGCCTAAGGCGCTTGCTATTGCTATCTCACTTTCCACAGAGGTCGATTTGAGACTGTTGCAGCGTGTTCAATTGCAGGCCCGTGAGAACCATGATTGAAGCAGAAGCCTTCAACACTAGACGTTTTATACAACTGGCTTACCTAACATTAGAGGCTGAATGGCGAAAACTCTGTATAGAGAACTATTTATTCCTGGAGGAAAAGCTGCGTTGTCGAGGTGTTGTCGCCTGCAAAAGGTAGCCCGCCATTGAGGCTTGGAAGAGCTCATTTGGTAGTTAGTGCTACGTCTAAAACGATGTTGTCGTTGGGGTCTTTGGAAAGTAGAGATGGTTTCCTACCTCGTTACTGATCTAGAATCAGAGCAGGGCTGCTATCAGTTTGTCGCTTGGTCCCTGTAGCAAATGGGAGCATCATAAAACAGAAGTAATCGTGCTGGTGGAGGTCGCTCTGCAGGGTTATTAAATAGCTAGCCCAGAGATCGGATCTTAATATGGTGGCTCTGCAGCCGCGCAAAGGAAAGTTGTTAGTTAGGCTAGCTATGATTTAATGGACCTAACTGACCAGCCTCTAGTGTATAAGACTGTTATAAGCCTGCCTAGATCGTTGTACCTGACTAGTTCTCCTCAGTCCAGATACCCGAGATTCTCCAATAGAAGGTGACAAGTACTGCTCCCCTTATGGATAAGTAATCGATGAGCATGAAAACCTGTGGCAAACACTAAGAACGTGAATAAAGAAACTCATGTCTATCAAGTAATTTAATCCGAGACCTGAAGACCTGGTATGTGGGGAGGATGATAATCCCAATAGAGAAAGGGCACAGAGAAAACTATCCCTAGCCATTCTCTCCAAAGATTCAGTAGTTGACCACCAGGGGTCCAACTAATTTTTCAATGATTAAGTTATCGTAATTTTCATTTCCTAACATGTGTAGATACATATACATATGGCTGATTTAAATTCGTTTATTTGCAGGTTATATAAGCAGATGATGGAGCAACTATGTCTACCCAAATCGAGAACTGCTAGCTCTCCGAAGGATGTAGATCCGGGTTTCAGATCAAACTCAAAACCTCGTGTTATGTATCTTGCTCGAAACAGAAACCATTCTATCCACTTATCATCACCTGCAAAGTCCCTTGGCGTGGAAGTGACACCACCAGCAAACAGTAGATGTCTTTTCATGACGAAGGAACTCACTGATCTGCCCAAGGTCACAGGTCGCACATCCTTGATTTTTTTCGCCTTTGCAACCTCGCGACCCAGCGACCTAGTCGCAAGGTCGCAAGGTCGCACATCTTTGATTTTTTCGCCTTTGCGACCCTGCGACCCAGCGACCTAGTCGCAAAGTCGCAAGGTCGGATGTGTGGTTGTTTTCACGATCCGCGACCCTGCGACCCAGCGACCTAGTCGCAAAGTCGCAAGGTCGCATGTGTGGTTGTTTTCACAATCCGCGATCCTGCGACCCAGCGACCTAGTCGCAAGGTCGCAAGGTCGCATGTGTGGCTGTTTTCACGATCCGCGACCCTGCGACCCAGCGACCTAGTCACAAGGTCGCAAGGTCGCAAGATCGCATCTTGGCCATTCTCTTACAACCTGTGACCTCGCGACCCAGGCAGGTTGCGGGTCGCACCAACAAGACAGGTCACAGGTCGCACTGCCTTCCAAGTCGCAAGTCGCACATCCCAGACAGGTCGCAGGTCGCAATTTCTTCAAGGTCGCGAGGCAACCCAACAGGCAGGCAGGCGAAAGGTCGGGAAGCCCAAAGGGCAGATTTTGTACTATAAAACTCCCTACGGGGAAAATACATGGGGCTTTTTCTTTTGGAAAAAGGACTACATGGCATTGTATTGAAGGATTATACTCTTACGCATATGAATATACAGATACTTGTTAAAACACCCTATGGTTATGATGTGTTTTGCTGTGCAAACATTGTTTGTATTCCTTGTACAGTTTCAGAACATCCTATGATTAATGAAGATGCACTCGTTATGTCATCATTTATGCGTCATGGCTATCTGTGTTGTGTCAATGATGTTCAATTTATCATTTGCTGTATTAATGAATGTTGATGAACTATTTTGTTAGCATTTCGTTTTATCTTTCAGAAGGTAAAGGGATATCTCGCCATAAGGAACTATTTCTTTTGTGGTCAGACTACCTTATAAGCATTACCCCCAAAGATGTGTTGCTAATGACATGTCCTGAGGTGTACATGCTTTATTTATAATCCTGCTACGCATAGTGTTTGATTCGGGTTTAATACATCAATCCTATATTCTGTATCATGTGAATAAGTGTATGTCCGCTGGTTCAATCAGGTTCTTTTGAGACCTAAGGGAAGGCGTCTTAAGCGATAGCCGAACCCACACCCTGGACGGGATCCCTACTCCAAATGGTTCAAGGTCTAATTGGGACTTTCTACTGGGGAGATCCCCTACTGTTGGCTGGAAAAATTTTCCCGTCAACAGGTATGCATGATAGAAAATATATTTTTATCATATGTTGACTTCAAAGGCTCCTGTTATTTAATTTTATGCTCTCAAAATTTATGGGATGACCATAGTGCATTAGTAAGACTCCTAATCAAAACTCGAAAGCATCACATTCAATTACAAAAGGTTGCCTATGTTGAAAACATAACTTTATTTAATATTTAAAAACATCATTATGCTTGATCATCCCATATGAATGGATTTTTCTTTAAAATATTTCTCTAAGGAAAAATTATTAGGGCATAAACAATTATTTGGGAATAATTTGAAATAAATTGAAGGTAATATCGACTCAATGATAAAAATCATCTTAATCTAGAGATGTTAGTGGGTTTAAGTCATTCTTTTATTTCCTTGATATTATTAGGATATAATCTTAATAATTCTTTGGATATTATGTGTCTAAGATACTCTACTTCTTATTTTCCAAAGATTCATTTAGAGATATTTGCATAAAACTAATATTCTTCTAGTACATTGAGAAATTGTTGCATATGTTTGAGATGTTCCTTCCATGTTTTACTATATACTAGCATATCATCAAAGAAAAATAGTAAGAAACTCCTGAAGTATTGTCAAAATTCTTCATTCATGGTGGCCTTGAAGGTCTCTAGAGAATTGGTTAACCCAAAATGAATTACCTTAAATTCCTGATTACCTTCATGAGTATGAAAGGAAATATTTGCAATATTATCTAATCTTATTTTGATTTTGTAGTATCTATATCTTCAGTCCAATTTTGAAAATATTCGGCTACATTAATTCATCTAACATTTCATCTGGAAAGGGCATAAGAAGAATTTCTTAGTCATTATCTTATTCAATCATTTATAATATACATATAGTCTAAATAATTCATCATTCTTGAAAACTACAATCACTAAAGAAACATAAGTACTCTCACTCTTTGTAATGATATGAAATTTTAAGAGATCCTCGACCATTCCTTGTATTTCAGTTTCTCGATGATGTGGATATCTATATGGCTTGATATTGAAACTTGATCGAGACTTATGCAGGAAAAAATACATAGATAAAAAAAAACTGCAGAGATGGACAAGGAATACCACTTCATTTCATTAATATAAAATACTAAAAAAATACTTAACATAATGGAAAACAAACTAGCTTTTGCAATGATAGCTTATCTATGAGAAGAGATGTTATGGCTACATGTGTATAAATTGTGTTACAAAGAGGCTCGAGGGAATTTTTGTTATTGATCAATAAAATAAAACCATAGACATCCAAAACCCTAACCTGAGGAGATGTAACACCAAGAGTTTATGGAAACCATTGGGTTTAGTTGGGCAACCAACATGGAGGGGTCATAACTTGGCCATATTATCTCTATTTGGTGCGTATGATACCTCGTTCGAAATATATCTTCAATGACTACAGCTCCTAATGTAATTTATTTTAAATTTTGGTAATAATCACAACCAAAAACGTTGTTTAGGGCCCCAAATGGCTTTAAAAGTAAGGGACCCAAAAAAATTCTAAAAATAGTAAATGGGAAAACCGATGAAAATGATTAGGTCTAATAGGTGGGTGGCCAACAATATCCACCTCGACCATTCCCACCACCTTAGGAATAAATGGTCCCCATTGCATACAGAACCTCCATGAGGTAGGGAAAATTCTATTGAACCTTATCCCTAGTGAACAACTTTCCCTCGTGAAGGAGTTGACAAGCTTTGACAACTGGATATAATTGGATCTTCTATTGGCGAGTGATTTTAAGCTATGTGTCGAGGATCTGATTAGTTTTAGCCTATTCAATGCAATATGGATTTAACTATGTTGGGGTGAGTTGTTCTGTAATGTTGGATCTGTCAAATAATGGTGGAAGGTATGGCTGAAGTCTACCCACGTTGAACACTAGGTGAACACTTAGGAATGGTAGAATGATAAGCTCAAAAGAATTGTCTCCTATGGCCTTGGTAATGGTATATGGCCATATCAGAGTGGCATAACTTGTTGTGGGGTCTAGAGAGGTGCTCCTTCTACAAATATAACCGCACTTTGTCGCCCACCTCGAAGTGGTGTGACAGCTGATGATGATCATGTTGTTGCTTGTACTTAGCACTAGCTCTGTCCAAAATGTCATGAACCTCTTCGTAGATGCATTGAATGCGCTTAATGAAGTTGTTCGCCTTGTCAAAGTCAGAGTGGACATGAGTCAAATCTGCTTGAGTAGCCACAAATGACATGGCTAAAACAATGGGACATAGTGGCTAGAATCCCAAGCCCGCCTGCAAGGGGTTGTGGCCATTCAAGTTGTGGCCATTATAGATATGTTGTAAATAGGGGAAGCTTTGATCCCATATGCCTGTATGATTTGAGTTGTACATGCACGTAATGTGTACAATCATCATGTTGATGACGTTGGTCTATCTATTGTTTTATGGATGGAAAGCAGTGGACGCAGTGTGCTTGGTGTCCAACATCGACCAGAGACTACACTAAAATGTACTAGGGAACCTACTATCTTGATTCGAGATGATAGATTGTGGGATCCCAAAGTGCACCCACACTCGTTCAAAGAAGAGTTTAGGAGTCGATTCTATTGTGATATTCTTCTTATACGATTCCTTAATGGCCATTTTTGAGAATCTATCGACGACCAAAAAACCTCAGTCACTTCCATGGTTAGTAGAAGGATGACCTGACATGTAGGCAGTGGAGATGTATTCTAAACGTCGACTAGGGGTAGGTATCAGAGTATAAATACCTTGCTTCTTGATGGTTGGTTTGGAAATGGCGCATGTAGGTTAATATATGATTTACTTCCTGATATTTTGTCAAAGTTTTAGCAAATAGAAATAATTATGTAGTACTGCCACTATGTTCTCTACCCAAAAATGCCCATCAACCCAACTGTAGTGCACCTCCCAAAAAATCTTGGCATGCTCGATTGAAGGAACACAAAGGTGTCTCAGGTGACATAGCAGTGCATTATGGAGGTCAACAATTGGAATTTTCTTACCTACCAAGAGTGTCTTATATGTGTGGCCAAATTCTGGATCGCTTTTTTAGAGAAGTGACCAACCAAAATTCTTGTGCCAACAAGAGTTAGACACAGTGGTTAGCACCACGATAGATGGTCGGCTGAGGTAGCTAACAACATTATTGGCATTGCCCTTCTTCTACTTGATTTTCAAACGACATTGTTTCACGTATATGGACCACTTATGGTGAAAATCATTTTGGAACTTTGTTTTTGTTTGTATGAACGACACGGGTCAGCGGTTTTTGTGGATGAGAGCTTCCTTCCCCAAAATCTAATTATTCCATTGTTGGAAAGGCTTCATAAAGGATATTTACGAACTATGTTCGAAAGTGTCTCATTGTGATATCCCACTCAATGCTCGTGTTGAGTAAGGACTACCCAAATAGCATAGTCAAAGGCATTTTTCATGACCTTGAATAGTTGCTTCAACTCTAATAGAGTAAGCACTAGTGCAGAGGAGAGATGATGTTTCGACTCTATGACCGCCTTCTCTTGATACTCAGACCAAAAAAAAATTTCATTCACTCCTCCCTTGGTCAGTTGACTCAAGGGCCAACTGATATTAGAGAATGCCAACAGGAACGTGGAGTAGAAATTTGAAAGACCCAAAAAATTGTGGAGCTCTATTAGAGTGGTTGGGGCTGGAAAATCCTGAATTACTTGGATCTTGGTTGGATCCACATGCACCCCCTGCTCATCAATCATGTAGCATAGATACTGAACCTCGATAATGACAAAAATGTGTTTCTCCAAATTTCCACACAACTTTTGTTTCTACAGTATTTGGAGGACCTGTCGAATGTGGTAGAGGTGCTCTTCCCAAGTCAAAAAGTTAAGACATCACATATAGAAAGGTATGGGGATTTCGTTACTGCAATCCCTTAAACACTATTGGCTTGACAGGTGGTGAACCACGTTCAGAGTTAGTGCGTAACCAAAATAACCCTCTTATTACAGGGCCTTTTGGCAATGACGTACTTGCGGAGGCCAAAGTTTCACCTGAAGCAGTATGAATGGGTGCTAAAACTAAGTTTCAACACCCTGAGAGAGAATTAAATGAAGTGGGTGGCCTTAGATCTATTTATTAACACACTCTCTTACACACTAGAAACTGTAACTAGAAACCGTAAACAGAAAACTTACCGAGAAGCCCTAGGTCAACTTACACAAGATAAACTTGCACGGACACAGGTAGTAGATATGCAATCCCTTTAAATATTCTAACAAGATGATATTCAGGCCTTACAACACTAGATCCATGTAATTAGCATTCATGTTCACAGTAAAACACATATGCAACCGATCCAATCACATGTATTATAAATCATCAGCATGAAACATAAATCATGAGTAGACACAGATCAAAGAAACATATTGAGATGCATTTATTACTCAAAGTTACCCAAAACATATATTTACTCATCATATGTTCTTAGAAACCTTTTACAGTTCAGAGAAACCCTTACAATTCTTCAGATCTACTCGTGCACACAACCAGTGGTGTTCGCACACAGTCGGACTAAGGTCTCCATGCACAGAACCAATAAGAGCATTTTACGCACAGAATCTTACACATATTCTCTTCAGAGCTTAACGATTCATCAAATCTTACAAAAAATGCTCTATCCGACTTGATTTACACTTCTAGTTATACCTTCCACTCACACTCATACTATGGTCCTCAAACCGTGGTTTGAGACCCATAGTTTACACATTAGCCCAATTACAATGCATGAATGGGCTTTGAACCATCCCAAAGCCCCTTGAATCTTCATAGCACACTACGCAGGACTAAAAAATACAAAAAATACTATGAGTGAGCCCCAAAAATGCAGTCCTAAGGGGTCGTGCTCCAACAATCCCCCAAAACAATCTTGTGAGTTGTCCTAAGTCACAGAGGCATTAGGCTCTTGATATTCATATTTAGATCCTCGATGGCAGTGTTAATGGGTGCAAGGATGCTTTCGCTCTGATCAATAGCACTCTGAGCCATGTCAACCAAATTCAAAGAGCTAAGACCTTCTACTCCAAGGTTGATGCTCTGGTATGTCCAGTTGATGCCTTGAATCATGACAACCCTTAATGCACCATTTTCTCTAAGAAAAATATGAAAAAGTGCAATTAAATTTCTGAAAGAGATAATAATTAAGCTAAAATTTTGGAAATTAACCCCTTAGAATACATGTAATGATGGTGTTCATCATAATGTAGCGAAGACAATAATGATATTGCTAGTGGGAGATCGATACCATATTGCATTGAGTCTCCACATGAAGGAGACTCCATATGATATGTGGAAGGGCTTAAAATATCTATATCATAATCATAACAACCATAGGAAGTTGGTAATAAAATACAAGTTAAGGAATAAAAATGTAGAAGGGAGACACGATCCAAAAATACTTGAAGAAGTTCACTCAATGTCGAGATGAGCTTGGAAGTGTGGGGATAATTGTTGTCATAGATGATTTGGTGAGCCTAGATCTTTTATGCCTTCACAAGAGCTGGTATAGTTAATAGGATTCTATGAATGGGAGGGAGAAGCTATCAGATTGGGAGCGACTACTGTCTGATCACGCACAAGAAGAAATTTGGTAGAGCAGCAAGTATGGATCCTCATCAAAGACTGATGATGATGAGAGTTTGCCCTTTGTTGTAAAGGAAAATAAAGGAGAAGGTAAGGTGTCCCATTCCAAATCGGAGTCTAGCAAGGTAGCCAAGAAGCGATGCCTGTCAAAAGAAAAATGTTTCAACTGTTATGAGAATCGAAAATATGCCACAAATTTTCCACAAAATAATACTAGCAAGAAGGCGTATGAGCATAAGTATATGGGCCATATCAGAGTGGAAGTAAACCCATAGAGAGTCCTCTAATAGGGAACTCGAGGAAGTAGGATGCTACTTCAGGAAAAGTACGAGATGCTACGATTTACTGGTTTCTTGTGGGTTAACTCATGTATTTGGTGAACGCACAACCCAACATATGCTACGTAGTTAACTAGCTGAGCAAAGCTATGGTTAATCCTACAAAGATATGTTGGAAGGCATGAAAGCATGCGTTGAGATATCTGAAAGGCCCTACAGAGTATGTATTGTGGTATAGATGGACAAAGGGAGTGAATCTTCAAGGCTTCACTGATGTAGACTAGGCAGGGATACCCTCGAAGAGGAATAGCACATCAGGAGGCACCTTCAACATAGGATCAACAACAATTTCTTGGCACAATAAGAAAGAGAGATTAATTTCACTCAGTTCAAGGGAGGAAGAGTACATGGCATCCAGTGAGGAGGCATACGACAAAATCTGGATGAGGAAGATACTTGTTGGTTTGTTTGGTAGATAGATGGATTTGAAGGTGATAAATTGGGTTAAGGATAGTTGAATCAAACTATCAGTTAATTTAGTTTTTCATGAAAGGTCAAAGCATATTGATATCTCGTATCACAATCCCACATATTTTGTTTAGAGGTGGATTTTAGCATTAGAGTACATTCTGAAGGATGATTACGACGTAAATATCTTGAGGAACGCACTGGAAAGAAGAAAATTTGAATTACATATAGCCAAGATCGATGTACCACATAATACCTTTGTTTTTGAGAGGGTGTGTTGAAATGGCTCCAAGAAACAGAACCAGAATGGGGCTTTTGATTTAATTTTCCTTTAATTAAATTTGAAGAGAAATTTTACTTTCATCTCATGACAACTTGTGTTAGTTAACTAAGTCACGAAGACTGTGTTATGTTAGGAAATCCGAGTTGACAACTAGAGAGGAGAGATGTAGTGTTCTTGCATGATTTTAGGGGGTCCAATTATAGTTATTTGTGAGTTCTAATTAGGTAACTCAATTAATTTTGTTAAAATCAATTTAACTAGTTCTAACTGAGAGAGGAGCTACTGAGACGTCCAATGAATTAAATATGATTTAATTCACAGGTAGTGATCAATGATTTAATTGATAATTCACTATAAATAGTTGTTTCATGTTAGTTCTATGGAAGGCCGAGGAGAGACCGACGTTAAATGAATGATAAGTATTAGTTGTATAGTTATAAAAAGGTACATGTGAGTTATAGAGTCATGTGGAAGCCTATGATGCATTGCAAAATCCATTGTTAGGAATTTCCCATTTAATACATAAAAACGTTCCTCCACAAATATGTGAGCAAGGTGGGTTGACTAGAGGTTCAGAATTGGTTAGGTAATTGACTGATTTTTCCTAGATCACAGTGAGACAGTTTGTAGAGTGCATGAGTTTTGGGGTGAGAGAAAATCATTGTATTCATTCATGATCTTGACTTTATACAATACACAAATATTGAGGTTTTAGGTAGTGTGCTTTCCCCGGATACATATTGTGCTATACAATTGATTGTATTTTTCTCTTACTTGTTACGTGATTGTGGAATATTTTTTTTTTTTTCAAATGGTAGAATTATTCAATATTTTTTTTTAGTAGATTACAATATTATATTCAATCTCGTTTTTAGATCTTATACATTTTTTAGTAGAAATATGAGTTTATTTCTTTAGATTTTATCAGGTGTATTTCAACAAGGAGAAGAAGACATGATTTTGTTTTGGTAGTAGTGGATAAACTAAGTAAGAAAACACATTTTATGCATCTCCCACTCGACATTTTGAACAACACATATTGCATGTATTTTCATGAGATATATTTTTCACTTACATGGAAGATTAAAAATAGTTATGTGACACAAATATGCTAAGTTTACTTCAAACATCTAGAAGACATTATTTGTAAGAATGTATATGAAACTCCACTTTAGTACAACTTACCATCTTCAAACAAATGGTCAAACAAAAATAATAAATCAAATAGTGAAAGAGGTGTTGAAGATGTATAATATGAATCATCCCACTAATTGGGAATATTATTTACACCTACTAGAATTTGCATACAATCATAGATGTTAGGAATCTACCAAAATAATCACATTTGAAGCTATTTAAAGGTGGAAGTGCCACATTCCTTTAAACTAGGACTAAAACAAATGCAAGCAGGTTGCAGGAGTTGATCTTCGTCATGAAATGGAACAAGTGTTAAAGAAAATAAGACATAATTTTAAGACTTCGTATTAGTTCCTATGTCTCTTTATTGAAAAAGTATTTTCATGATAGTTCTGATGCGATTGTTTAGAACTTGCTACATGTGGAATAGAAACAAGAGTTTAAGGTTAAACCACTACAACTATTACATCACAAAGATAATATGCTGTGCTGGAGAATATAGCCATAGCCTAGGCTAAAGTGAACTGTAATAGAAGCATTTCTTCTCAAAGGAGTTCACCTTGGAGATGGGAGGATAAAATGCTTGAGGCATTTTAATATTTAAATTAAGATAAATGTTATAATTGTGTTTACAAATGCTCTCCATCCTAGAATGGTGGAGATGCTATAATATAATGTTAAGCATTTTGATTAAGTCAAATTACATAAAATAAAAACTAATTTCAATTAATAAAAAACCAACTAAATAAAAGAGTAATGCAATGTAATGTAAATATTTTAAGTTGGTCAAAATAAAATAAAAAAATTAGAAAACCCTATAAAAATAAAATAATAATCAACAATAAAAGATGGTATTTAAAAGTCATGGTAATCATGTAGAATATAACCTATTGAAAATGTGTAAATTAAATAATCCTATATCTATCTTAACTCTAGATCTCCAAGCACTAAGGCTTATCAAATCTATTGGGATCCAAAGTCAAGATTTATCTTGGTTGGTTTATTTTTCTCTCTTTTAAATAAGCCATATTCCACACAAATACTATAAGTTGTATATTATCAATAACAATTATATTTATTCATATTCATTTTTCCCCTAAATATCATATCAAAAATTGGAAATTTCAATTCAATAAAGATAGTTTTTAGTAACTAAGTTTTAATAACATTTTATATATAATCTATAGTTAGTTAGAGATTTTAATAAATAATAATATATGAAAGATAAATAAATAAATTTAATTTAAATAAAAAAATTGTGTTAATTGTTTAATAATTATTTTCATAATTTTAAATAAATAAATAAATATAATACTAAAATTCTGATTAAGATAACTTGTAAAATAATCTAAATTTTATTTTGATACAAATATTTATCTAATCACTAATATTAATAGTAAATCGTGAATCAACTCCTCTTAGTTCTGGTACAAACCAGGCCTCATCCAATGAGGATTCCTTGATAATACTATTCACTGGGTAAAAAATAAGAACTTATTAAGGGACTACTTGAAATTAATTAATAGTAAATTGTGAATAGTTTCCTTTTACCTCTGGTACAAACCAGGCTTGATCCAATGAAGATTCCTTCATAATACTATTCACCCAAAGTAGACAAATAAAGTAAAATTTACCAGGGATTGAAGAGCTGCAGGCTATGATTTAGTTTTCATATTTAGAGGAGGAACTTTGGATGGAAGTTTTTTTTCTTTCCTTCTCTTGTCGGAGTGAATGTTTTGGATCCATTAAAAAACACTATTCTCTTCCCTTTCTCTGTAGTGTTTGAGTGAAACCACAATATCTGTAACGTCTTCAGGATTGCTGATAATAATTCCTTCAAAAGATTTTTATGCTTTTCTGTTAGTACTTAGCTAGGTGATGAAGTTACTTCATTTCCTCTTTTAATATTGGTTCTCCATATATTACAAATTCAGATAAAGAAAATGAAGCAATTTCATGCCTAGCTAGAAACCTTCAAGAATTATTGTGGGTTTACCCAACTCCTTAACCTTAGTTAGGAAAACGTGACAGATATTGTGAGTTACTCAAACTCTACAAAGATGTGAAAGAAAAAAGTATTTTTTATTGATTTTAAAACACTGATTCCAGCTAGAGAGTGAACACTCATTTATGATTAGGAAACGATTCATGATTTTTGTATATTCATTTGTGTAGAAAAAATAAACTGATATATTTTGAAGACTCCTTCATAATACTATTCACCAAAAGTAGAGAAGCGTAAAAAATAAGAACTTAATAGGAGAATAATTAAAAGTATTTAAAACTATAGACAAATAAAGTAGAGTCTACTAGAGATTGAAGAGGTGCAGGTGATTTAGTTTTCAAATTTGGAGGAGGACCCTTGCATGGAAGTTTTTTTTCTTTCCGTCTTTTATCTGAGTGAATGTTTTGGATCCATTAAAAAACACTATTCTCTTCCCTTTCTCCATAGTGTTTGAGTAAAACCACAATATCTGTAACATCTTTAGGATTAGGGTTAAGGAGAGGTACTGAGAATAATTCTTTCAAAAGTCTTTTATGCTTTTCTGTTAGTACTTAGGGAGGTGATGAAGTTGCTTCATTTCCTCCTTTAATACTGGATCTCCACATATTAGAAATTCAGATGAAGGAAATGAAACAACTTCATTGCTTAGCTCGAAACCTCCAAGAATTATCGTGGGTTTACCCAACTCCTTAACCTTAGTTCAGAAAAAATGACAGATACTGTGAGTTTACCCAAACTCTACAAAGATGTGAAAGAAAAAAGTATTTTTTACTGGTTTCAAAACACTGACTCCAGCTAGAGAGTTAACACTCATTTATGATTAGGAAACGATTCATGATTTATGTATATTCATTTGTGTAGAAAAGAGAAACTGATATATTTTAACTTGCGATTTGGAAGAGGCATTAGTATAGTAATAGGCATCCAATACAGTAATAGAGGAGCACACTAATTAGTCTCGTAATCAGACAACATTTCGATGATAACAAAACATTAACATTAGAATTAACAAAACTCCAGCTCTGCTAAGTTCACCGTTAAGCATTAACGAAACTCGACCAATGGTAGTTTTTTCTAGTTGCCTTACAGCATTGAATTGTTTTTAGTTGCATCGTTCTGCAAATTTCAACCAGATCGAATACTGCGCAGTCTACTCACTCCAGCCGCAAACATTCACGTCAAATTTTAGTCGATCTCTGTGCCTTGTGTGAAAAAGCCAAAAGATGACATCAAATTGGTAAAGAATTTTGTAAAAATTCGATGTCATTTCCGGTTCGTTTTATAGAAGACAGAGATATCGACAAAGTAAGCTAAAGTTGTGTGGCCAGTGATTCAAGTGAGGTGCACTCTCTCTAGTTGATTTGGTAGGTGCACTCTCTCCCACTCAAATTTCGCTGTTGATGCCAACATAACATCACAACATGATACTGAATGGAGTGAATTCGAAGGCTATTGAGAATGTGATTCGAAGGCAAGTTCGTTCATTCTATGGGCATTCTGGTCTCCCTCGAGTGGCTAATAGCCGGAATGAAAGACACTGGCTTTAGAGGGATCTAAGATGCATCTTAATATATAATTTTTTAAACATTTATATATATATTTTACATTTTAAAGTGCTAAAAGGGCATTGGGCTGTTCTATCCAAGCCAATCCTCTCTACAATTCGTCCTAATAAGAATTATAAGAACCAAAAGACGAAATTGAATCAAATTTCATAGAGTCAATTATATTATATTCATGTTAGATAAATAATTACTTAATGAATTATCTCAGCATCAAAAACTTGAGAAATAAAAAGTATTGGATAATAAATTGAACATTTGTATAGAAAAGTGACCTAACAATTATTACAAGGTCAATAGATATAGATATAATGTTCATTTGATTCAGCTACAATAAATCAATAGGATTTACAATTAGGAAAAATAATGTAGCCATAGTCAATACAATAATTGAGCTTTTGTCCAACTAGTGCATGTGCGAGTGGGTTACTATATCTTAATGGGATGGAAAATATGATAGGGTAAGTGGCTATAAACACCCACAACATTTATGATGGGATATAATAGACCTAGGGATGAGATGGATTGGTGAAGTGATGGGAAAATGTGGCCTTGGAATGAACTAGCCCTATAGCCTAAGGCATATGGGGTTCCTATATGAAGATGAAAAAAAGGTGCACTAGTCAATGAGTGGAGAATGAACAACAATTCATACACATTTATGATAACTTTTCTATTACATAAATATAAAATCAATTCCAAATAAAAGATAATGGTAGTTTTATTTGAAATAAGAAAATTACAGTGAATAAATTAGAAAAAAAGACTATGCCTAAAGGGATGGTCCAAAATTAACCTAAAACATCAAATGAATAGAGAAAGGAATTTTGAAATAACTATCCATTAGGTAAATGGAAAGGGTACGAGTACATGATTATTGAAGCAACCTTTCAAGATTCTCTTTCACTTAAGGAGATAATTTTTTTCCAATAATAAAATAGTAGGAACAATAAAGCTCCAAAATAAAAATGAGTGGAAATATAAAAATACATATAAAGATATAAACATTGAAATTTACAAAGTGAAAGAATATGCTTAGTAAAAATCTAACTTCAAACCTAAAAAGATTCAAGCATAGCCACATCCATAAAAACATAAATGAAACAAAATGTAATAAGTCTAACGTGAAACTTGACTACTCCATAAAAACATAAATCTTAAACTCTTTATAAAGAAAAATCTTTGAAATAAAACGTGATAAATCTAACGTGAAACATGACACACCTCCATAGACATCTCCATAAAATCATAAAATCTTAACCTCTTTATAAAGAAAAAACTTTGAAATAAAATATGATGTGTTTTTCACTGTACTATCTAGCCTTTTTTATATACAAAAGATATGAAGGAACTATATCAAAATAATACATGTGGGATAATGTGATTTGACCTTGTTATATAATAAATGTTTAAAATGTTATTTACATGATGATGAAGGTGGGATTTACATATTTTACATAAAATTAGATAAATAATTATTTAATGAATTATCTCAGTATCAAAAACTTGAGAAATAAAGAGTATTGAATAATAAATTGAACATTTGTATAGAAAAGTGACTTAACAATTATTATAAGGTCAATAGATATAGATAGAATGTTCATTTGATTCAGCTACAATAAATCAATAGGATTTACAATTAGGAAAGCTAATGTAGCCATAGTCAATACAGTAATTGAGCTCTTGTCCAACTAGTGCATGTGCGAGTGGGTTACTATATCTTAATGGGATGTAAAATATGATAGGGTAAGTGGCTATAAACACCCACAACATTTATCATATGATATAATAGACCTAGGGACGAGATGGATTGGTGAAGTGATGGGAAAATGTGGCCTTGGAATGAACTAGCCCTATAGCCTAAGGCATATGGGGTTCCTATATGAAGATGAAAAAAAGGTGCACTAGTCAATGAGTGGAGAATGAACAACAATTCATACACATTTATGATAACTTTTCTATTACATAAATATAAAATCAATTCCAAATAAAAGATAATGGTAGTTTTATTTGAAATCACAAAATTACAGTGAATAAATTAGAAAAAAAGACTATGCCAAAAGGGATGGTCCAAAATTAACCTAAAACATCAAATGAATAGAGAAAGGAATTTTTAAATAACTATCCATTAGGTAAATGGAAAGGGGACAATTACATAATTATTGAAGCAACCTTTCAAGATTCTTTTTCACTTAAGGAGATAATTGTTTTCCAATAATAAAATAGTAGGAACAATAAAGCTCCAAAATAAAAATGAGTGGAAATATAAAAATACATATAAAGATATAAACATTGAAATTTACAAAGTGAAAGAATATGCTTAGTAAAAATCTAACTTCAAACCTAAAAAGATTCGAGCATAGCCACATCCATAAAAACACAAATGAAATAAAATGTAATAAATCTGACGTGAAACATGACTACTCCATAAAAACATAAATCTTAAACTATTTATAAAGAAAAAACCTTGAAATAAAATGTGATAAATATAACGTGAAACATGGCACACCTACATAAACACCTCCATACAATCATAAAATCCTGACCTCTTTATAAAGAAAAAACTTTGAAATAAAATATGATGTGTTTCTCATGGTACTACCTAAGATTTTTTATATACAAAAGATATCAAGGAATTATATCAAAATAATACATGTGGGATAATGTGATTTCACCTTGTTATATAATAAATGTTTAAAATGTTATTTAGCTTATGAGGAATGTGGGGTTTAGATATTTTATATAAAATTAGAGTTTATTTTCAGGTAATCTAAACATTATTAATTTGCAAAGAAACACATTCTAATTGTGTTCATGCTTCTACCTTCAAAATAAGGCTAATTATATATTTTCTAAGACAAGAAAAGCTAACAACATTTTTATAATTTTATTTCTATAACTCATTAATACATTTAAAAAATAGTAGTCCCTATTTGAAGCCAATAAAAATCACCATAGATGGTAGTGTAAGTTATGAGAGTGGTAAGGTTATATGGGGCAGGAGGATGGGTCATCTTTTGTTGGATGGCGATTCAAAGAAAACTAAACATGACTAGTGAACTCATTATTCCTCTTTGACAGTAAGATCAATTTAATATCAAATTGAATTTGATTGGGGATTTTATATATCCATGTTGTAAAATTTGAAATTGTCCCAAAAATAGAAATGAAAGTTCAAATAAATTATCCAATAGAGTAATCGAATTGACAAATAAGACTATATATTCTTATATATATTACCAACCCATTCCATGATGAAATATAGTTAAGAGGACATCCTGGTATAGATAACAACTTGGTAGACTCGGTTTCTTGTATACAATTATAAATGGACAATGTTAGAAATTTTACTATGTATCTGTGGACAAGACATGATACTAGGCAATTAATGGTTATCTAACAAAAAATTCTATTTTTCATCATGGTGATGATTGTTTTTTCACACTCTCACTGGGAATCCTACCTGATATTGTGATATTGTCTAACAACCTTCTCTTTCCTTTAGATGGTATGTTATTTAAGAGTTGTGGAAAAAAATGAACAAATATTTATATGTGCATTTTATTATATGAAAGTAACTAAATAATGATGTCAAAATGATAAAGCTAACTTAACTATAGCATTGGCCCCTTTTATATGAGGGTTGATGATATTTTGATATCCTTATTCCTAAATACTCTTAATTAATGTATATTTAATTTTTATATACAGCATTTCCTTCTTCTAAAGAAAATAATTTTCGTAAAATTGTAGGTAACCATGGATAATGTTGACTAAAAATTTACATTTCCTAAGACATATTTTCTTGTGGTAGGTTCTTCATTACTCAAGAATGGAATCACTTTTCTCTTGTGGAAATGATAGCTTATATTTCCACTACATCTTCTCCTTCATTATTCAATTTAGGAAGTGGTGTTTGATGCTTTCGCAACATATTTTTTGAACAAAAAAAATGGAAAATGTTATGGATGACACTCGTTTCAATTAGTTTGAAACAATAAGTTACTTGAATTATTTTCTTCATAATTTGATATGGTCCATAGTATTGATTCTAGGTTTTTTGTTCCTTATTGTTTTAATGATAGTTGTTTGTAAGGTTGAAGATTGACATATACCCTATCTCCTTAGCTAAATTATATTTAGGATCTATGTTTGTAATCTTGTTGGTTCATATGGTTCCATGTAATATTTAATTTCTTTTTTTAGTTTATGAAAAATTCTTGGTTCCCCTCTCGTTTAGGGTTTATTCCTAAAAAATTTAAATGATTTATGACTAACTCCTTCCATTTACCAGGTTCACAACAATAAAGAGATAAAAATGGTGTATTTTTTTCTTGAGTATCATAGGTGGAGTTGTACCACCATTCTTCTAGATGTAACCATTCAGACCATTCGTGGTGCTTGTTTGTAAGAAAATAGGTAAGATATGCTTCCAAATATTTATTTATAATTTCAAAATTCACATTTATCTAGGGTGGTATTATGAGCTCAAGTTGAGATATGTGCCATTTTTTTTGAAGAACTACTTCTTAAATTTTCCATTTTGATCACTAATAATGATCTTTGAAAACTCATGCAATTTGTAAATGTTTGAGAAAAATATTTCATCTCTTTTTTTTTTATAATATGAACTTTGTATGCCCATGAATTGTGAATATTTGGTGATTCAATCCTGAGAAGGATTTTAGCCTTCCCATTTCACATGGGTACCCCATCAATGAAGTCCACTATTTCTTATATTTTATAGTTTGGGATGTGCATCAAGTTGAGAAATCATGGTCTCAAACTCTTTTCATTTTTGTTTCTTAAGAACTTACTACATTTCTCCACATTATTTTAAATTTATTTATACATCCACTTTCAAAGAAATGATTGGCATATATTATAGTAGGTTTTGGAGAATCCCACATGTACAATTTCTATTGAGACATGACACTCCTTAAGAACTTTAATTCTGAATTTGAAGTAGGACCTAGATAAATTCATCCCTTATACCAAAGGATTTAGTTTCTCCATTTGAGTTTTGAATTTTGAATAGGACTATTGATTAGGCTACATATATTTGGATTCTTCAGGTATTCACTTCGAATTTCATCTAACCATTATGGAACTATAGTTTATATTGTAAGTAATGATAGGTCTCCATTCTTTAGTGATAAAGCATCAATTGAAATATTGTCCTTTCCCATCTTATGGAGTTTTTATGTTTTATGTAACAATTTTTGTTGTTTTTCTCATATATTTTCTTTATGTTGTAAAATTTATTGTAGATTATTTTGATCCATACCTATAATATTTTGTTTCCATTTGGTTAGGGTATGCATGATAGAAGACATATTTTTATCATATTTTGACTTCAAAGGCTCCCTCTTTTTTAATTTTATGCTCCTTAAAGTTATGGGATGACCATAGTGCATTAGTACCACTCTTAATCAAAACTCGAAAGCATCACATTCAATTACAAAAGGTTTTGAAAAATCAGGGGTTGATAAGACCTATGTTGAAAACATAACTTTCTTTAATATTTAAAAACATTGTTATGCCTGATCATCCCATATGAAGGGATTTTTCTTTAATGATCATCCCATATGAAGGGATTTTTCTTTAAAATATTTGTCCCAGGAACAATTATTTGGGAATAATTTGAAATAAATTGAAGGTAATATCGAGTCAATGCTAAAAATCATCTTAATCTAGAGATGTTAGTTGGTTTAAGTCATTCTTTTATTTCCTTGATATTATTAGGATATACTCTCAATAATTGTTTGGATATTATGTGTCTAATATACCCTACTTCTTATTTTCCAAAGATTCATTTAGACATATTTACATAAAACTAATATTCTTTTAGTACATTGAGAAATTTTTGCATATGTTTGAGACGTTCCTTCCATGTTTTACTGTAGACTAACATATCATTAAAGAAAAATAGTAAAAAACTCGTGAAGTATTGTCAAAATTCTTCATTCATGGTGGCTTGGAAGGTCTCTAGAGAATTAGTTAACCCAAAATGAATTACCTTAAATTCGTGATTACCTTCATGTGTATGAAAGGAAATATTTGCAATATTATCTAATCTTATTTTGATTTTGTAGTATCTATATCTTCAGTCCAATTTTGAAAATATTTGGCTACATTAATTTCATCTAACATTTCATTTGAAAAGGGTATAAGGAAAATTTCTTAATCATTATCTTATTCAATCATTTATAATATACATATAGTCTAAATAATTCATCATTCTTGAAAACTACAATCACTAAAGAAAGATAGGTACTCGCACTCTTTGTAATGATACGAAATTTTAAGAGATCCTCGATCATTCCTTCTATTTAAGTTTCTCGATGATGTGGATATCTATATGGCTTGATATTGAAAGTTGATCGAGACTTATGTAGGAAGAAATACATAAATAAACAAAACTGCAGAGATGGACAAGGAATACCACTTCATTTCATTAATATAAAATACTAAAAAAATACTTAACATAATGGAAAACAAACTAGGTTTCGCAATGATTGCTTATCTATGAGAGGAGATGTTATGGCTACATGTGTATAAATTGTGTTACAAAGAGGCTCGAGGGAATTTTTGTTATTGATCAATAAGAGAAAACCATAGACATCCAAAACCTTAACTTGAGGAGATGTAACACCGAGAGTTTATGGAAACCATTGGGTTTAGTTGGGCAACCAACATGGCGGGGTCATAACTTGGCCATATTATCTCTATTTGGTGCGTATGATACCTCGTTCGAAATATATCTCCGATGACTACAACTCCTAATGTAATTTATTTTAAATTTTTGTAATAATCATAACCAAAAACGTTGTTTAGGGCCCCAAATGGCTCCGAAAGTTAGGGACCCAAAAAAATTCTAAAAATAGTAAATGGGAAAACCGATGAAAATGATTAGGTCTAATCGGTGGGTGGCTAACAATATCCACCTCGACCATTCCTACCACCTTATGAATAAATGGTCCCCATTGCATACAAAGCCTCCATGAGGTAGGGAAAATTATATTGAACCTTATCCCTAGTGAACAACTTTCCCTCCTGAAGGAGTTGACAAGCTTTGATAATTGGATACAATTGGATCATCTATTGGTGAGTGATTTTAAGCTATGTGTCGAGGATCCGATTAGTTGTAGACTATTCAATGCAATATGGATTTAACTGCGTCGGGGTGAGTTGTTCTGCAATGTCAGATCTGTCAAATAATGGTGGAAGGTATGGCTGAAGTCTACCCACGTTGAAGACTAGGTGTGCACTTAGGAATGGTAGAATGATAAGCTCAAAAGAATTGTCTCCTATGGCCTTGGTAATGGTATATGGGCCATATCAGAGTGGAATAACTTGTTGTGGGGTCTAGAGAGGTGCTCCTTCTACAAATATAACCACACTTTGTCGCCCACCTCGAAGCAGTGTGACACCCGATGATGATCATGTTGTTGCTTGTACTTAGCACTAGCTTTGTCCAAAATGTCATGAACCTCATGGTAGATGCATTGAATGCACTTAATGAAGTTGTTCGCCTTGTCAAATTTAGAGTGGACATGAGTCAAATCTACTTGAGTAGCCGCAAATGACATGGCTACAACAATGGGACATAGTGGCTAGAATCCCAAGCCCGCCTGCAAGGGGTTGTGGCCATTTGCGTTGTGGCCATTATAGATATGTTGTAAATAGGGGAGGTAGTGATCCCATGTGCCTGGATGATTTGAGTTGTACATGCCCGTAATTTGTACGATCATCCTGTTGATGACGTCGGTCTATTCATCAGTTTATCGATGGAAAGAAGTGGACGCAGTGTGCTTTGTGTCTAACATCGACCAGAGACTACACTAAAATGTACTAGGGAACCCACTATCCTGATTTGAGATGATAGATTGTGGGATCCCAAAGTGCACCCAAACTCGTTCAAAGAAGAGTTTAGGAGTGGATTCTATTGTGATATTCTTCTTATAGGATTCCTTAATGGCCATTTTCGAGAATCTATCGAGGACCAAAAAAACTCAGTCACTTCCATGGTTAGTAGAAGGATAACCCGACATGTAATCAGTGGAGATGTATTTCGAACATTGAATAGGGGTAGGTAGCAGAGTATAAATACATTGCTTCTTGACGGTTGTTTTGGAAATGGCGCATGTAGGTGAATATCTGATTTACTTCCTGATATTTTGTCAAAGTTTTAGCAAATAGAAATAATTTTGTAGTACTGCCACTATGTTCTCTACCCGGAAATGTCCATGCTCGATTGAAGGAATGAAAAGGTGTCTTAGGTGACATGACAGTGCATTATGGAGGTCAACAATTGGAATTTTCTTACCTACCAAGAGTGTCTTATATGTGTGGCCAAATTCTGGATCACTTTTTTAGAGAAGTGACCAACCAAAATTCTTCTGCCAACAAGAGTTAGACACAGTAGTTAGCGCCACGATAGATGGTCAGTTGAGGCAGCTAACAACATTATTGGCATTTCCCTTCTTCTACTTGAATTTCAAATGACATTTTTTCACGTATATGGACCACTTATGATGAAAATCATTCTGGAACTTTGTTTTGGTTTATATGAATGAGACGGGTTAGTGGTTTGTGTGGATGAGATTTTCCTTCCAAAAAATCTAATTATTCCATTGTTGGAAAGGCTTCATAAAGGATATTTACGAACTATGTTGGAAAGTGTCTCAGTGTGATATCCCACTCAATGCTCGTGTTGAGTAAGGACTACCCAAATAACATAGTCAAAGGCATTTTTCATGACCTTGAATTGTTGCTTCAACTCTAATAGTGTGAGCACTAGTGCAGAGGAGAGATGGTGTTTCGACTCTATGACCGCCTTCTATTGATATTCAGACCAAAATAAATTTTCATTCGCTCATCCCTTGGTCACTTGACTCAAGGGTCAACCAATATTAGAGAATGCCAACAGGAATGTGCGATAGAAATTTGTAATACCCAAGAAATTGTGGAGCTCTATTAGAGTGGTTGGGGCCGGAAAATCCTGAATTACTTGGATCTTGGTTGGATCCACATGCACCCCCTGCTCATCAATCATGTATCACAAATACTAAACCTTGATAATGACAAAATTTTGTTTCTCCAAATTGCCACACAACTTGTGTTTCTACACTATTTGGAGGACCTGTCGAATGTGGTAAAGGTGCTCTTCCCAAGTCAAAAAGTTAAGACACCACATATAGAAAGGTATGGGGCTTTCATTACTGCAATCCCTTGAACACTATTGGCTTGACGAGTGTTGACCCACGTTCAGAGTTAGTTCGTAACCAAAAAAGCACTCTTACTACATGGCCTTTCGGCAATGACGTACTTGCGGAGGCCAAAGTCTCACCTGCAGCAGTATGAAGGGGTGCTGAAACTAAGTTTCAAGACCCTGAGAGAGAATTAAATGAAGTGGGTGGCCTTACATCTATTTATAAGCACACTCTCTTATGTACTAGAAACTGTAACCAGAAAACTTACCGAGAAGCCCTAGGTCAACTTACACAAGATAAACTTGCATGCACACACGTAGTAGATATGCAATCCCTTTAAATATTCTAACAAGATGATATTCAGCCCTTGCAACACTAGATCCATGCAATTAGCATTCATGTTCACAGTAAAAAACATACGCAACCGATCCAATCCCATGTATTATAAATCATAAGCATTTGTTAATAAAAGTTACCCAAAACATATATTTACTCATCATATATTCTTAGAAGCCTTTTACACTCCAGAGAAACCCTTACAATTCTTCAAATCTACTCGTGCACACAACCAGTGGGGTCTGCACATAGTCAGACTAAGATCTTCGTGCACACAACCAATAAGAGCATTTTATGCACAGAATCTTACACATATTCTCTTCAAAGCTTAACGATTCATCAAATCTTACAAAAAATGCTCTATCCGACTTGATCTAGACTTCTAGTTATACCTTCCGCTCACGCTCATACTATGGTCCTCAAACCATGGTTTGAGACCCATAGTTTACCCATTAGCCCAATTACAATGCATGAAGGGGCTTTGACCCATCCCAAAGCCCCTTGACTCTTCATAGAACACTACGCAGGACTAAAAAATACAAAAATTACTATGAGTGAGCCCCAAAAATGCAGCGCTAAGGGGTCATGCTCCAACAATCCCCCAAAACAATCTTGTGAGTTGCCCTAAGTCACAGAGGCATTAAGTTCTTCATATTCATATTTAGATCCTCGTTGGCAGTGTTAAAGGGCGCAAGGATGCTTTCACTCTGATCAATAGCACTCTGAGCCATGTCGACCAACTTCAGAGAGGTAAGACCTTCTACTCCAAGGTTGATGCTCTGGTATGTCCATCTCATGCCTTGAATCATGAAAACCCTTAATGCACCATTTTCTCTAAGAAAAATATGAAAAAATGCAATTAAATTTCCAAGAGAGATAATAATTAAGCTAAAATTTTAGAAATTAACCCCTTAGAATACACGTAATGATGGTGTTCATCATAATGTAGCAAATACAATAATGATATTGCTAGTGGGAGATCGATATCATATTGTATTGAGTCTCCACACAAAGGAGACTCCATATGATATGAGGAAGGACTTAAAATATCTATATCATAATCATAACAACCATAGGAAGTTGGTAATAAAATACAAGTTAAGGAATAAAAATGTAGAAGGGAGAGAGGATCCAAAAATACTTGAAGAGGTTCACTCAATGTCGAGATGAGCTTGGAAGTGTGGGGATAATTGTTGTCGCAGATGATTTGGTGAGCCTAGATATTTTATGCCTTCCCAACAGCTGGTATAGCTAATAGGACTCTATGAATGGGAGGGAGAAGCTATCAAATTGGGAGCGACTACGGTCCGATCACGAACAAGAAGAAATTTGGTAGAAAAGCAAGTATGGATCCTCATCAAATATTGATGATGATGAGAGTTGGGCCTTTGTTGTAAAGTAAAATAAAGGAGAAGGTAAGGTGTCCCATTCCAAATCGAAGTCTAGCAAGGTAGCCAAGAACCGATACTTGTTAAAAGAAAAAATTTTCAACCGTCATGAGAATGGAAAATATGCCACAAATTGTCCACAAAATAATACTAGCAAGAAGGCGTATGAGCATAGGTATATGGGCCATATCAGAGTGGAATTAAACCCATAGCGAGTCCTCTAACATGAAACTCGAGGAAGTAGGATGCTACTTTAGGAAAATTACGAGATGCTACGGTTTATTGGTAGCTTGTGGGTTAACTCATGTATTTGGTGAATGCACAACCTAGCATATGCTACGTAGTTAACTAGCTTACGAAAGCTATGGTTAATCCTACAAAGATATTTTGGAAGGCATGAAAGCATGCGTTGAGATATCTGAAAGGCCCTACAGAGTATGTATTATGGTATAGATGGAAAAAGGGAGTGAATCTTCAAGGCTTCACTGATGCAGACTAGGTAGGGATACCCTCGAACAGGAAGAGCACATCAGGAGGCACCTTCGACATAGGATCAATAACAATTTATTGGCACAATAGGAAAGAGAGATTAATTTCACTCAATTCAAGGGAGTTAGAGTACACGGCATCCAGTGAGGAAGCATACCACAAAATCTGGATGAGGAAGATACTTCTTGGTTTGTTTGGTAGATATATGGATTTTAAGGTGATAAATTGGGTTAAGGATAGTTGAATCAAACTCTGAGTTAATTTAGTTTTTCATGAAAGGTCAAAGCATATTGATATCTCATATCACCATCCCACATATTTTGTTTAGAGGTGGATTTTATCATTAGAGTACATTCCGAAGGAGGAGTACGACGCAAATATCTTGACGAACGCACTGGAAAGAAGAAAATTTGAATTACATATAGCCAAGATCGATGTACCACATAATACCTTTCTTTTTGAGAGGGTGTGTTGAAATGGCTCTAAGAAACGGAACCAGAATGGGGCTTCTGATTTAATTTTCCTTTAATTTAATTGGAAGAGAAATTGTACTTTCATTTCATGGCAACTTGTGTTAGTTAACTAAGTCACGAAGACTGCCTTATGTTAGGAAATCCGAGTTGACAACTAGAGAGGAGAGATCTAGTGTTCTTGCATGATTTTAGGGGGTCCAGTTATAGTTATTTGGGAGTTCTAATTAGGTAACTCAATTAATTTTGTTAAAATCAATTTAACTAGTTCTAAATGAGAAAGGAGCTACTGAGATATCCAATGAATTAAATATGATTTAATTCACAAGTAGTGATCAATGATTTGATTGATAATTCACTATAAATAGTTGTTTCATGTTAGTTCTAAGGAAGGCCGAGTAGAGAATGACGTTAAATGAATGATAACTATTAGTTGTATAGTTATAAAAAGGTACATGTGAGTTATAGAGTCATGTGGAAGCCTATGATGCATTGCAAAATCAATTGTTAGGAATTTCCTATTTAATACATAAAAATGTTCCTCCACAAATATGTGAGCAAGGTGGGTTGACTAGAGGTTCAGAATTGGTTAAGTAATTGACTCATTTTTCCTAGATCAGAGTGAGACAGTTTGCAGAGTGCATGAGTTTTGGGGTGAGAGAAAATCATTGTATTCATTCATTATCTTGACTTTATACAATACACAAATATTGAGGTTTTAGGTAGTGTGCTTTCCCGAGATACATATTGTGTTATACAATTGATTGTATTTTTCTCTTACTTGTTACGTGATTGTGGAATCTTGTTTTTTTTTTCTTCAAATGGAATAAGGATTCAATATTTTGTTTTAGTATATTACAATATTAGATTCAATCTCATTGTTAGATCTTATACATCTTTTAGTAGAAATATGAGTTTATTTCTTTAGATTTTATCAGGTGTATTTCAGCAAGGAGAACAAAACATGATTTTGTTTTGGTAGTAGTGGATAAACTAAGTAAGAAAACACATTTTATGCATCTCCACTTGACATTTTGAACAACACATATTGCATGTATTTCCACGAGATATATTTTTCACTTACATGGAAGATCGAAAATAGTTATGTGACACAAATATGCTAAGTTTACTTCAAACATCTAGAAGACATTATTTGTAAGAATGTATATGAAACTCCACTTTAGTACAACTTACCATCTTCAAACGAATGGTCAAACAAAAATAATAAATCAAATAGTGAAAGAGGTGTTGAGGATGTATAACATGGATCATCCCACTAACTTGGAAGATTATTTACACCTACTAGAATTTGGATACAATCATAGCTGTTAGGAATCTACCAAAATAATCACATTTGAATCTATTTAAAGGTGAAACTGCCACATTCCTTTAAACTGGAACTAGACAAAAGGCAAGTAGGTTGCACGACTTGCTCTTCATCATGAAATTGAACAAGTGTTAAAGAAAATAAGACATAATTTTAAGACTTCCTATTAGCTCCTATGTCTTTTTATTGAAAAAGTATTTTCATGATAGTTCTGATGCGATTGTTTAGAACCTGCTACATGTGGAAGAGAAACAAGAGTTTGAGGTTAAACCACTACAACTATTACATCACAAAGAGAATATGCTCTACTGGAGAATATAGCCATAGCCTAGGCTAAAGTGTAATAGAAGCATTTCTTCTCAAAGGAGTTCAGCTTGGAGATGGGAGGATAAAAAGCTTGAGGCATTTAATATTTAAATTAAGATAAATGTTATAATTGTGTTTACAAATGCTCTCCATCCTGGAATGGTGGAGATGTTTTAATATAATGTTAAGCATTTTGACTAAGTCAGATTACATAAAATAAAAACTAAATTAAATTAGTAGAAAACCAACTAAATAAAAGAGTTATGCAATGTAATGTAAATATTTTAAGTTGGTCAAAATAAAATAAAAAAATTAAATAACCCTATAAAAATAAAATAATAATCAACAATAAAAGATGGTATTTAAAATTCATGGTAATCATGTAGAATATAACCTATTGAAAATGTGTAAATTAAAGAATCCTATATCTATCTTAACTCTACATCTCCAAGCACTAAGGCTTATCAAATCTATTGGGATCCAAAGTCGAGATTTATCTTGGTTGGTTTACTTTTCTCTCTTTTAAATAAGCCATATTCCACATAAATACTATAGGTTGTATATTATCAATAACAATTATATTTATTCATATTCATTTAACCCCTAAATATCATATTAAAAAATGGAAATTTCAATTCAATAAAAATAGTTTTTAGTAACTAATTTTTAATAACATTTTATTTATAATCTATAGTTAGTTAGAGATTTTAATAAATAATAATGAATGAAAGATAAATAAATAAATTCAATTTAAATAAAAAATTTTATTAATTGTCTAATAATTATTTTCATAATTTTAAATAAATAAATAAAAATAATACTAAAATTCTGATTAAGATAACTAGTCAAATAATCTAAATTTTATTTTGTCACAAATATTCATCTAATCACTAAAATTAATAGTAAATCATGAATCATTTCCTCTTACTGATGGTACAAACCAGGCCTCATCCAATGAGGATTCCTTGATAAAACTATTCACTAGGTAAAAAATAAGAACTTATTAAGGGACTACTTGAAATTAATTAATAGTAAATTATGAATAGTTTCCTTTTACCTCTGGTACAAACCAGGCTTGATCCAATGAAGTTTCCTTCATAATACTATTCACCCAAATTAGACAAGGGTAAAAAATTAGAGCTTATTAGGAGAATAATTAAAATTATTGAAAACTATAGACAAATAAAGTAGAGTTTACCAGGGATTGAAGAGCTGCAGGCTGTGATTTAGTTTTCATATTTAGAGGAGGACCCTTGGATGGAAGTTTTTTTTCTTTCTGTCTCTTGTTGGAGAGAATGTTTTGGATCCATTAAAAAACACTATTCTCTTCCCTTTCTCCATAGTGTTTGAGTTAAACCACAATATCTGTAACGTCTTCAGGATTAGGGATCACGAGACCTGCTGAGAATAATTCCCTCACAAGCTTTTTATGCTTTTTTGTTAGTACTTAGCTAGGTGATGAAGTTGCTTCATTTCCTCTTTTAATATTGGGTCTCCATATATTAGAAATTCAGATAAATGAAATGAAGCAATTTCATTGCCTATCTAGAAACCTTCAAGAATTATTGTGGGTTTACCCAGCTCCTTAACCTTAGTTTGGAAAATGTGACGGATATTGCGAGTTACTCAAAATCTACAAAGATGTGAAAGAAAAAGGTATTTTTTACTGGTTTCAAAACACTGATTCCAGCTAGAGAGTGAACACTCATTTATGATTAGGAAATGATTCATGATTTATGTATATTCATTTGTGTAGAAAAAATAAAGTGATATATTTTGAAGACTCCTTCATAATACTATTCACCAAAATTAGAGAAGGGTAAAAAATAAGAACTTAATAGGAGAATAATTAGAAGTATTGAAAACTATAGACAAATAAAGTAGAATTTACCAGAGATTGAAGAGGTGCAGGTGATTTAGTTTTCAAATTTAGAGGAGGACCCTTGCATGGAAGTTTTTTTTCTGTCGGTCTCTTATCTGAGTGAATGTTTTGGATCCATTAAAAAACACTATTCTCTTCCCTTTCTCCATAGTGTTTGAGTAAAACCACAATATCTATAACATCTTTAGGATTAGGGTTAAGGAGACCTACTGAGAATAATTCTTTCAAAAGCCTTTTATTATTTTCTGTTAGTACTTAGGGAGGTGATGAAGTTGCTTCATTTCCTCCTTTAATACTAGATCTCCACATATTAGAAATTTAGATGAAGGAAATGAAACAACTTCATTGCCTAGCTCGAAACCTCCAAGAATTATTGTGGGTTTACCCAACTCCTTAACCTTAGTTCAGAAAAAGTGACAGATATTGTGAATTTACTCAAACTCTTCAAAGATGTGAAAAAAAAAGTATTTTTTACTGGTTTCAAAACACTGACTCGAGCTACAGAGTGAACACTCATTTATGATAAGAAAACGATTCATGATTTATGTATATTCATTTGTGTAGAAAAAAGAAACAGATATATTTTAACTTGTGATTTGGTAGAGGCATTTAGTACAGTAATAAGCATCTAGTACAGTAATAGAGGAGCACACTAATTAGTCTCGTAATCAGACAACATTTCGATGATAACAAAACATTAGCATCAGAATTAACGAAACTCCAGCTCTGCTAAGTTCACCATTAAGCATTAACGAAACTCGAGCAATGGTAGTTGTTTTTAGTTGCCTTACCGCATTGAATTGTTTTTAGTTGCATCGTTCTGCAAATTTAAACCAGATCAAATATTGCGCAGTCTACTCACTCCAGCTGCAAACTTTCACGTCAAATTTTAGTCGATCTTTGTGCCTTGTGCGAAAAATCCAAGAGATGACATCTAATTGGTAAAGATTTTTGTAAAAATTTGATGTCATTTCCGGTTCGTTTTAGAGAAGATAGGGAGATCTACAAAGTAAGATAAAGTTGTGTGGCCGGTGATTCAAGTGAGGTGCACTCTCTCTAGTTGATTCGGTAGGTGCACTCTCTCTAGTTAATATATAACTTTTTAAACATTTATATATATTTTACATTTTAAAGTGCTAAAAGGGCATTGGGCCATTCTATCCAGGCCAATCCTCTCTACAATTCGTCCTAATAAGAATTATCAGAACCAAAAGATGAAATTGAATCAAAATTAGATAAATAATTATTTAATGAATTATCTCAGCATCAAAAACTTGAGAAATAAAAAGTATTGGATAATAAATTGAACATTTGTATAGAAAAGTGACCTAACAATTATTATAAGGTCAATAGATATAGATATAATGTTCAGTTGATTCAGCTACAATGAATCAATAGGATTTACAATTAGGAAAGCTAATGTAGCTATAGTCAATACAATAATTGAGCTTTTGTCCAACTAGTGAATGTTCGAGAGGGTTACTATATCTTAATGGGATGGAAAATATGATAGGGTAAGTGGCTATAAACACCCACAACATTTATGATGGGATATAATAGACCTAGGGACGAGATGGATTGGTGAAGTGATGGGAAAATGTGGCCTTGGAATGAACTAGCCCTATAGACTAAGGCATATGGGGTTCCTATATGAAGATGATAAAAAGGTGCACTAGTCAATGAGTGGAGAATGAACAACAATATCATACACATTTATGACAACTTTTCTATTACATAAATATAAAATCAATTCCAAATAAAAGGTAATGGTAGTTTTATTTGAAATAACAAAATTACAGTGAATAAATTAGAAAAAAAGACTATGCCTAAGGGGATGGTCCAAAATTAACTTAAAACATCAAATGAATAGAGAAAGCAATTTTTAAATAACTATCCATAGGTAAATGGAAAGGGGACAAGTACATAATTATTGAAGCAACCTTTCAGGATTCTCTTTCACTCAAGGAGATAATTTTTTCCAATAATAAAATAGTAGGAACAATAAAACTCCAAAATAAAAATGAGTGGAAATATAAAAATACATATAAAGATATAAACATTGAAATTTACAAAGTAAAAGAATATGCTTAGTAAAATCTAACTTCAAACCTAAAAATATTCAAGCATAGCCACATCCATAAAAACATAAATGAAACAAAATATAATAAATCTAACGTGAAACTTGACTACTCCATAAAAGCATAAATCTTAAACTCTTTCTAAAGAAAAAACTTTGAAATAAAATGTGATAAATCTAACGTGAAACATGACACACCTCCATAGACACCTCCATAAAATCATAAAATCTTAACCTCTTTATAAAGAAAAACCTTTGAAATAAAATATGATGTATTTTTCACGGTACTATCTAGCCTTTTTTATATACAAAAGATATCAAGGAACTATATGAAAATAATACATGTGGGATAATGTGATTTGACCTTGTTATATAATAAATGTTTAAAATGTTATTTAGGTGATGATAAATGTGGGATTTACATATTTTACATAAAATTAGAGTTTATTTTGAGGTAATCTAAACATTATTAATTCGCAAAGAAACAAGTTCTAATTGTGTTCATGCTTCTACCTTCAAAATAAGGTTAATTATATATTTTCTAAGACAATAAAAGCTAACAACATTTTTATAATTTTATTTCTATGATTTATTATTACATTTAGAAAATAGTAGTCTCTATTTCAAGCCAATAAACATCACCATAGATGGTAGTGTAAGTTATGAGAGTGCTAAGGTTACATGGGGTAGGAGGATGGGTCATCTTTTGTTGGATGGTGATTCAAAGAAAACTAAACATGACTAGTGAACTCATTATTCATCTTTGATAGTAAGATCAATTTAATATCAAATTGAATTTGATTGGGGATTTTATATATCCAAGTTTTAAAATTTTAAATTGTCCCACAAAATATCAATGAAAGTTCAAATAAATTATCCAATAGAGTAATCCAATTCACAAATAGGGCTATATATTCTTATATATATTACCAACCCATTCCATGATGAAATATAGTTAAGAGGACATCGTGGTATAGCTAACAACTTGGTAGACTCGGTTACTTGTATACAATTATAAATGGAAAATGTTAGAAATTTTACTATGTATCTATGGACTAGACATGATACTAGGCAATTAATGATTATCTAATACAAATTTTTGCTTTTCATCATGGTGATGATCGTTTTTTCACACTCTCACTTGGAATCCTACCTCATGTTGTGATATTGTCTAACAACCTTCTCTTTCCTTTAGATGGTACGTTCTTTAAGAGTTGTCAAAAAAAATACACAAATATTTATATTTGCATTTTATTATATGAAAGGAACTAAAAAATGATGTCACAATGATAATGCTAATTTAACTATAGCATTGAGCCCTTTTATATGAGCTTTGATGATATTTTGATCTCTTTATTCCTAAATACTCTTAATTAATGTATATTTAATTTTTATATATAACATTTCCTTCTTCTAAAGAAAATATTTTTCCTAAAATTGTAAGTAACCATGGATACTTTTAACTAAAAATTTACATTTCCTAAGCCATATTTTCTTGTCCTAGGTTCTTCATTACTCAAGAATGGAATCCCTTTTCTATTGTGGAAATGATAGTTTATATTTCCACTACATCTTCTCCTTCATTATTCAATTTAGGAAGTGGTGTTTGATGCTTTCTTAACCTATTTTTTGAAAAAAAAAAAATGGAAAATGTTATGGATGACACTTGTTTCAATTAGTTTGAAACAATAACTTACTAGAATTATTTTCTTATAATTTGATATCGTCCATAGTATTGATTCTAGCTTGTTTGTTACTTATTGTTTTAATGATAGTTGTTTATAAGGTTGAAGATTGACATATACCCAATCTCCTTAGCTAAATTATATTTAGGATCTATGTTTGTAATCTTGTTGTTTCATATGGTTCCATGCAATATTTAATTTCTTTTTTTCGTTTATGAAATTTTTTTGGTTCGGCTCTAGTTCAGGGTTTATTCATAAAAAATTTAAATGATTTATGGCTAACTCCTTCCATTTATCAGGTTCATAACAATATAGAGATAAAAATGGTGTATTTTTTCTTGACTATCATAGGTGGAGTTGTACCACCATTCTCCTAGATGTAACCATTCAAACCATAAGTAGTGCTTGTTTGTTAGAAAATAGGTAAGATATGCTATTTATTGATAATTTCAAATTTGACATTTATCTAGGGTGGTAGGATGAGCTGAAGTTGAGATATGTGGCATTTTGTTTGAAGAAATACTTCTTAAGTTTTTCCTTAAATTTTCCATTTTGATCACTAATAATGATCTTTGAAAACTCTTGCAATTTGTAAATGTTTCAGAAAAATATTTCATCTATTTTTTTTGAGAATATCAACTTTGTATACCCATGAATAGTGAATATTTGGTGATTCAATCTCAAGAAGGATTTTAACCTTCCCATTTCACATGGGTACCCCATCAATGAAGTCCATTATTTCTTATCATTTCTAGTTTGGGCTGTGCACTAAGTTGAGAAATCATGGTCTCAAACTCTTTTCGTTTTTGTTTCTTAAGAACTTACTACATTTTTCCACATATTTTCAAATTTATTTATACATACACTTTGAAAGAAATGATTGGTATATATTATAGTAGGTTTTGGAGAATCCCACATGTACAATTTCTATTGAGACATGACACTCCTTGGGAACTTTAATTTTGAATTTGAAGTAGGACCTTGATAAATTCATCCCTTATACCAAAGGATTAGGCTACATATCTTTGGATTGTTCAGGTATTCACTTCGAATTTCATCTAGCCATTATGGAACTATAGTTGATATTGTAAGTAATGACTGGTCTCCTTCCTTTAGTAATAAAGCATCAATTGAAACATTATCCTTTCCCATATTATGGATTTTTTATGTTTTATCCAACAGTTTTGGTTGTTTTTCTCATATATTTTCTTTATCTTGTAAAATTTATTGTAGATTATTTTGATCCATACCTATAATATTTTTTTTCCATTTGGTTAGGGTATGCATGATAGAAAATATATTTTTATCATATGTTTACTTCAAAGGCTCTTGTTATTTAATTTTATGCTCTCAAAATTTATGGGATGACCATAGTGCATTAGTAAGACTCCTAATCAAAACTAGGAAGCATCACATTCAATTACAAAAGGGTGCCTATGTTGAAAACATAACTTTATTTAATATTTAAAAACATCGTTATGCTTGATCATCCCATATGAACGGATTTTTCTTTAAAATATTTCTCTAAGGAAAAATTATTAGGGCATAAACAATTATTTGGGAATAATTTGAAATAAATTGAAGGTAATATCGACTTAATGATAAAATTCATCTTAATCTAGAGATGTTAGTGGGTTTAAGTCATTATTTTATTTTCTTGATATTATTAGGATATACTCTTAATAATTCTTTGGATATTATGTGTCTAAGATACTCTAATTCTTATTTTCCAAAGATTCATTTAGAGATATTTGCATAAAACTAATATTCTCCTAGTACATTGAGAAATTGTTGCATATGTTTGAGATGTTCCTTCCATGTTTTACTATATACTAGCATATCATCAAAGAAAAATAGTAAGAAACTCCTGAAGTATTGTCAAAATTCTTCATTCATGGTGGCCTTAAAGGTCTCTAGAGAATTGGTTAACCCAAAATTAATTACCTTAAATTCGTGATTACCTTCATGAGTATGAAAGGAAATATTTGCAATATTATCTAATCTTATTTTGATTTTGTAGTATCTATATCTTCAGTCCAATTTTGAAAATATTGGGCTACATTAATTCATCTAACATTTCATCTAAAAAGGGCATAAGAAGAATTTCGTAATCATTATCTTATTCAATCATTTATAATATACATATAGTCTAAATAATTCATCATTCTTGAAAACTACAATCACTAAAGAAACATAGGTACTCTCACTCTTTGTAATGATATGAAATTTTAAGAGATCCTCGACCATTCCTTCTATTTCAGTTTCTCGATGATGTGAATATCTATATGGCTTGATATTGAAAGTTGATCGAGACTTATGCAGGAAAAAATACATAAATAAAAAAAACTGCAGAGATGGACAAGGAATACCACTTCATTTCATTAATATAAAATAGTAAAAAAATACTTAACATAATGGAAAACAAACTAGATTTCACAATGATAGCTTATCTATGAGAAGAGATGTTACAAAGAGGCTCGAGGGAATTTTTGTTATTGTTCAATAAAATAAAACCATAGACATCGAAAACCCTAACCTGAGGAGATGTAACACCAAGAGTTTA